>CM072940.1:5106405-6306405 GCA_036971965.1 Nyctalus aviator | reverse complement strand
TGTATCTCATCTTACAGTCTGCTTCTCTGTTACTTTGGTGTACTCTCCCTTTCCTTCTGGTATGTTCCTGCGTAATGTGAGAAATCAAAGTGGAAAGGGTATATAATTTTGTGTGTACTGTTGTGCTTAGAAATTATATATGGTAGTAATACTACTAAAAAAAAAAAAGTTGACATTTACATTACAAGTGACAGGTTTAAATTGCCGTTATATATCATAATGTTTCATATTTAGTGTTTAAATTATACAGGTTGTTTTCATATCTGTCTCTTGGGCCTTATAATAGGTTGAGTGGGAATTTATTCTCATTTCAGTTATGATGAAACTAAACACCCAAGAGGTTGCTACTAGTGCAAAATAGAGTTGGGACTAGAACCCAGACCCATGGACTCAGGCAAGAATTTTGTACAGAATGAGATTCCTTTTTTGGCCACTAGGTGGTGATGATTTGTTAAGAGAAAATTGATGTAATTTAGGTTTAACTTTGATCTGTGATGTATAGATCTTGACAAATGATATGACACCAGATTAAAAGAATTTTGATAATAGGAGCATACTATGAGAATTTTTGAAGCAGGGAGAAAGAAGCAAGTGCTTCTGGAATTATACCTAAGTAGAATTCAAAATACCCTTCTTGAGGGTAATGGTTAAAGAAGTTATATATGGTCTGTTAATACAGATGAATATTATGTAAACATTAAATACTGTATATCTGTCAGATAGAAGGCATTTAGTAAGTTTGTGTTCAATAAATAAAATTATAATTAGGGATTTTGTGATTTTTTTTTGAAAGACTTTCAAATCAGTATTACATGGAAAAGGTATAAAATTATACATTTAGAGTGTTTAACTATTAACATGAATTTTTTGACATGTCAAAATTAGGAGTAGCAAGATTTTATTTTATTTTTTAAATATATTTTATTGATTTTTTACGGAGAGGAAGAGAGGGACAGAGTCAGAAACATGAGTGAGAGTCATTGATCAGCTGCCACTTGCACATTCCCTACTGGGGATGTGCCTGCAACCAAGGTACATGCCCTTGACCGGAATCGAACCCGGGACCTTTCAGTCCGCAGGCTGACGCTCTATTCACTGAGCCAAACCAGTCTCAGCAGGAGTAGTAAGATTTTAGATGACATTTATTTCTGTCTGTATGATGGAAACACTTTATATAATGGGTGTATACTAATATGTTGATTTTATAAAAATTTTAAATAAAAATGAATAGTTGGAATTATCAAGATGAACATGGCTGCCACCAGCATTTCCAGGGTCCCTTGTCCTGACTTAATACAAGTGTCTTCTGCAGCTCTTTCTTGGAGCTAAAATTTAAGAACCTAGTATCCTACTTGCTTTTAACTCATGTATGTCTTAATTAAGCAACTTATATTCTTTAACAACTATTATCAGGATTTTCAAGCAGTAGAACTGCTGTTCTAATAGTTTTGCATAGATGGTGATAAATATTTTGGTTATCCTATAAATTTTGTGTGAGAAAATATACTAATATATAAATATATAATCTTATATCTTTTGAGACATTATCACACTTCAGTCTGAAGCTTAACATATAATTAAATGGAAGAATTGTTGAAATTTGGAGGGAGGGCAGATTTTATTACATTTTAAAAATCCTATTCAATTGATAGTAAACTTGAGTTGTAAGTATTTTTTCCTCTGGATTTTGTTTCGGATAGATTAACTTATTTTTCCCAGTACAGTTTTTTTATATATTGTTTCTGTTTTATTTTATTTAAGGAGTTCATAAAAACTAGGTTTATTATTTTTTAACATGTTTTATTCAGCTCGTTAATCTTAAATGTATGTTGAAATGTTAACTCTTGACATTTTAATACTTTGCCAGCAACTATAAATATACATTATAACCATTACCTACAATGAGTTTACTATTTGGTATTTACTTATTGAACAGTATATTTTATATTGCATTTTAGACGTTTAGATGGAGATTGAATTCAAATAACTAGCCCTTTGTGTTAAATGTTTTTCTATTCTAAAAAAAAATACACAAAGTCCCTTTTCATAGCAGTATCCGATGCTAAAGGTGACTGCATTGTCAGAGATGGCTGGTGAGAAATTGCAGATTACCTCCTGAGAGTATAAATGGGTGTAAGGGACATACATTTTTAAATAAGATTTCTGAGTACATTTGTCTCCCTTATAAGTTATGAGAATTAAACCTGAGGTTAAAGGCTGGCAGGATGCATTTATGTTTGTTCGTAATTACATTTCCTACGTGGAGAATGTTTTCTGTTAGTGGTGGTTGTTAGGCTACGTGTCCTGGTGACGTAAATTTGTCACCTTGCAGAAATATCCTGATGGGAACTGCAGCTGACTGTTCATTTATTCATTAAGTATTTATTAAGCACCTTCTCTGTGCGAGGCACTGTTCTGTGCCTAGGGAGGGTACATCAGTGAATAAAATATACAAAATTCCCTGCTCACGTGACCCTGATAGTCTAGTGGGGGTTGTCTTCTGCCCTGGACTGTTAAAGAGTCAGAGCAAAAGTGGCTGCATGTAAAAAGCCTGATACTAAAGATCTACTTGATAAATTCCACCCAGCAATTCAGTGCTAGGAAAAGATGCTGGTACAACTTGGTCTGCTTTTTTCTGCTGCGTATTGCCTTGCTTTGGGGAAGCAGTTAAGTGTCCAGTCCCACTCTTAATTATGCTGCCCCTCCCTTTCAATTTTGTTCTTGCCCTCTTGGTCTCGCCCCAACCCTTCCCATCTTCCCCTCATTTTAGATGTGTAAGTGTATTGTTAATGTGCTTGATAAGCAACTTTGAATCCCTTTGGTCAGTAAATGGTGAAAAGAGGGGAGATCCCGAAGAGAAGGAAGTAGAAGGTGAGCATTTGCTAAGATCAATTTTGGGAACTTTAAAGAAAGGCTAAAAGTATGTTCTGAGAGGTATGGAGACTTATTCCCAAACTGAAAGTAAAGTTCTGTAATTATAATAACTGTAAATTTTGAAAGCCCTTGCTGTTTGAACTTTTACAAGTGCTTATTAAAGATTTATAGAAGAGGTTTTAAAATGTGATGGAAACCCTAGAGATCTTCTTGTTCAGCTAATTTTACTGGAAATGAAATAATCTTGTATACAGTAAGCTCTTCAATTTTTAATGGGACGCGGCAAAGATGTTTTTAATGCACAAATTCGTAGATAATGATGCCTGGGGCTTTTAACATTTTTTGAAGTGTGATGCACAAATGCAAAGTTTACATACAATTCTAAGATATTAGATATTTATGCTCCCTACTCCCCACCAGGCTTACTCGTGAGCCTCTAATTAGATGTATCTGCCTTTGGGAGTGGTTTTGAAAGAGCCTTTCAAGTTGTTCCCATCCTTGGTGAGCTGCTGCTACTGGTGAGACCCTGTTATTTCCTTCTGATTCTCTGCTGCAAACCGCAGGTGTAATATGTACCCTACTATGCCCTTTTTAAAAATCTGAACTTCCCAAGGCTGGTAATCTTTACCTACAGATTTGTATCCTGGATCCAGAATAATGTTACCAGCCTGCCTCAGTAAAATAGTTCTATTTTAATCAGTATTAGCAAGGAATCTGGGTTTCACAAGTCCTAGCTTTAGGGGTACAGCCTTACCCAGGTCATCTAATCGCCTGTGGCTAAAGCTTCCTCCATCTCTAAGGAGATTGCAGTAAATTCAAATTTACAGTCCCTACAGGCTCAGCTTTGTACTTTGTTAACTGAAATAAAGCAGGAGGCTGGAAATTAAAAGCTCTGAATTCTATACCAAAATATATTTTCCTATTTCCACAGGTGTGCAGCTTACTTTTGTATTTCTCATGAAATAACTCAGGGGATATCATAACAAGCCTCTAACCTGAGGTTGGGTCCCCCTCTGCTGTGTCTCCATTATGATGTCTCTGTTTCCCCCTCAGACATGGGTCCATGTATTTTCACACATGTGCTGCCCAAGGGAGTGCTAGCTTTGTGCATACTAATCTACGTATCCTCAATGTGCACCCAGTGCGTGGCAGGTTTGTCAAATGAGTAAATTGTTTTTTTTAAAGGTTGTGTATGTTTCAATTATACCATCGTAGTCAGTTTTCAAAATAATATTGTAATCCAAAAATGTCTTAACTAGCTCACCCAGTCTTTGATTCTCTTTCCTAGTTCAGAGAAGTAAGCATCTGTTAGTGGCAGGCACTAGAAGTATAGCTTCTAACTTGGCAAAAGATGCAAGTGATTAATTCTAGTGGCCTTGTGAAGACTTATAAGTATAAAAATGCACCATGACTCATATTTTGAATTATAAATCTTTTTACTTGATAATTTAACAGAGCAATCATGTTTATTATTAAATACCCTTCCCAGTGATGACATGGATGGGACTCAGAGCTGGTCTTGACTAACTTAGGGCCACATCTTGAAAGGTCTGTCTTCATCTATTTTTACAGACTAGCTGAGGAAGCCTGGCACAGGTGTGTCTTGTCGTGAAGTGTTGTTGCACATGTTCTGCTGCTGAGAATGACCTCTTACTTCTTCCAGGCGGCTTTTCCATGGGAGGGTGCATGGCGATGCATGTGGCGTACAGAAATCACCAAGATGTGGCAGGCGTGTTCGCTCTTTCCAGCTTCCTGAACAAAGCCTCTGCTGTTTACCAGGTAAGTTCCAGCTTTAAAAATAAAAGCAACAGGAAAATACATGAAATATTCGCTCACTGAAACTAAAACAAAGTTGATAATTAACAGTTCAAGGCCAAGTTAGTCCTATGGTCTTATTCCAGCCAGTAATTAATCAAATGTCCTGTACGAAGAATAATTGGGAAGCCAGTTGTCAAAGGGGAAAAACAATGCATCTATGGTACACGTGGATCCTTCATATACAAGGTTTCCCCCAAAATGTGCACTTGAATTTTAAAGGCAGTGTTTACTAAAATACTACCAGCCAGGAAAGGTGTGTGCACATTTCTGGGGACACCCTGTAGAGGATTCTAGCCAAGTTTGCTTATTTCATGAACAGAATTAGAATGGCCTGCTGCATTGCTGACCGCTGTTTCACACCAGTGTCCCCCTTAGGACTGGGATAGTGTTGCAGCTTTGTGACCGACAGCCGCAATGGCAGCCGTAGAAATGAGAACTAGAATGTATGTTTCCCCTCCAAAGAGATCTGTCTCCCCAAGTCTCTTTGGGAAACGCGTGGACCGCCTCTGAGACAGTCCTCTGTGGAGTGAATGCAGGTCACACGTCACACACAACAGAGCCCTAGGGCCAGGCCCACCTGGGTGCCTGGGACAGCACCATCTCTACCTTTTTCCCCCTTTAAATATTAAAGCTTTGGTAAAATTAGCGTTTCCCCTGCTTTCTCTGAATTGCAAGAATTCTGTCCTCTAACCTTTCCACTGGCCCGTCCTGCTCCAGGCCCTTCAGAAGCCTGATGGCGCGCTCCCCGAGCTGTTCCAGTGCCACGGGACTGCTGACGAGCTCGTCCTTCATTCTTGGGGGCAAGAGACAAACTCAGCCTTGCAGGCTCTAGGGGTGAGCACCAAGTTCCATAGTTTCCCCGGACTTTTCCACGAGCTGAGCACGGGGGAGCTCGAGAAACTGAGGGCATGGATTCTTGCAAAGCTGCCAGGAGAAATGGAGAGGCAAAAGGAGTAGTAAATCAAGACTGCCTTGTTGCCCTGGTGGCTGTGGCTCAGTGGTTGAGCACCAACCCACAAACCGGATTGAGACTCGACTCCGGTGAGGGCACATGCCCAGGTAGTGGGCTTGATCCCCAGGAAGAGGCGTGCTGGAGGCAGCCGATCGATGATTCTCTCTCATCAATAAAAACATGTTTTCAAAAAGGATTGAGTTGTTAACATATATATCATGCCTTTGTAAAAAGTGGATTTTACTGCCAAATTATGTGGTTAATGATAAACATCAAGTTTGCAAACTTATTTGTCGTTATAACTTAGCACCATAGAGAATAGTACAGTGTTATGGTAAACATAATTTAGACAAATAATTATATATTATTTTTAGTCATTTTTTGTAAGTACAAGGTATCCCCCAAAAAATGTATATACACTTTAACAGCTGATTTCTGTTACATTTTGAAAATGAAATATATTTTAATAAACACTGCCTTTATTCAGAGTGTGTATACATTTTGGGGGTACATCCTGTATTTATAGACCTTTTAAATAAACATTAAATTTTTTTAAAGTAATTCAAAATAGTTTAAGGGCAATAAGGAACAATGAAAAGACCTAACATGGTATTATGTATCTTTCCTGTCACTTTATTTAAATTACTTTCCAGAGTGACTCATGTCTATGTAGCTTTTGACAGAATAACATTTACTCCAAGTGGCTGCACCCGGTTTCCCTTGACCATCACCAGAGCTTGGTAAGGTAGACTGAGTAGCTGTCACTGGTATTGGACGGGAGGGCTAGGAGAATGAGAGACTTCCCCGGAGCCTCGAGAGCCAGGCCTAGCCTGCAGGCCGAATGATTCTCAGCAGAGCTCTGTTAGAAGCCTCTGCTCCAATCCTAGAAGTTCAGGTACGCGTGCCATCTTTTCTGTTTTATCCATCTAGTCGGTGTGTCACCTGGTGCATTCTTCTCATGACATTAAGCAGTTTTATATGCCTACTTGTAATCTGTATAAGTTCTTTGGTTATATATCTAATCAAATCTTTTGCCCACTTTTATCAGGCTGCTTGTCTTGATGCTCTGTAAGAGATTTTCTATACCTGCTAGGCACCAATTATTTGGGTGGGGGGACAAATCCTATGTTAGATGTTTTACAAAATTTAGTCTGTGGCTTACATTATTTTTCTTGTCAGTGTAATTCAAAGCACATTTATTAATATTTTAATTCACATTATGTGCTTTTAATGTCATGTTTAAGAAAGCCAAGGTCACCAAAACGTTTCTCCTTTGTTTTCTACTGGAAGTTTTATAGCTTTAGATCTTAGAATTGACCACAGACTACATCTAAGTAAGCTTCTATATATGGGAAGCGTAAGTATCAAGGGTCATTGTTTGCATATCCAGTTACACCAGCACCTTTTGGTGGAAAGACTGTCATTTCTCCATCTTTTGCCGCGGTGTTGAAAGGTCAGCTGTTGAAGCACAGGTAGGCTACTTTCTGGACTCCCTTGTGTTTCATGCATTTCCTGTCTGTCTGGATGCTAAGACCACACTGACTTGATCACTAGAGCTTTGTAATAAGTCTGAAAAAACAGATTGTAATGTTGTTCCTCTTGTATCAAATGTTTTATTTACCCACTTATTTACTTACCTTAACCATTGCTCTTCATTCCTTCGTGTACTTTCAGATGTCTACCCGGTGCCCCTCTCCTTCTGCCTCTAAAGAATAGATGACATTTATGTAGCGCAGGTCTCTGCTGCTGTTGAGTTTTTTCAACTTCTGCATGTCTGACAAAATAGTATTTTTCTTTTTAAAAGCTATATAGCATTCTGGGTTAATGAGGTTTTTTTCTTTCATTACTTTGAAGATCTTACACTGTTGTCTTCTTAGATGGCACCAAAGCGGTGTTGCTCAGGACTAACTGTGTCCCCTTACCAGGCAGCACCTCTCTGAGGACTCGAGCTGAGCTTGCTGCCGTGTGAGGCTTCGTTCTGGCTGATGGGAACTTAGCCTTTCCCAAGCCCTCTGTGAACCCCACTGACTGTTCTTTCGTGTGGCTCCTGCTTCCTCCACACACACCTGAGGGTCCAGACTTTGCTGCTCTGACATTCTGTTCCGTAAGCTCTGGGCTCTCCCTCCCCACACTAGCTGGGCCTTCGTAGTGCTCACCTCATTTGTTTCTCCTTCGTGAGGGATGGCTGTCCTGTGCTGCCAGAGTGCAGCCTCTGGAATCATGGATGTGGCCCAGCTCGTTAGTAGTTTCAGGTAGAATAAATCTGGTCCCTGTTTCTCCATCTTGGTCCCAAGCAGAAGCCTCTTCAGTCCTCCTTTATTTGAAGTTATAAACTTTACATTTAAAGCAGAAGGGATAGAGAGAGGGGAGGGGAAAGAGACAGAATTTAATAAAAATCTAAAAGATTCATTTATCTTAAGCTTTTACTAACATTCAGCTTCTTGCATTGGATTGAGTATACATGGGTCACACATGTTTAAAACCCTTAGGACTACAGTTTGTGCTAAGAGTAACATATACATGTCATAGATAAGGGTGTCAGTATTGAGTATATACAAACTAAATATAGTATAAGGGAAAGGAACCCAGATATAGATAGATAGATAGATATAGATATAGATATAGATATATTTATTTATGAATACTTGTCCTGTCACATATTCCAGGGTAAATCTCAGTCTCTACTACAGTGTACTCCTTGGTTAAATTTTTGCGTGAGGATCAAGGTATATAGCATGTGTAAATAAATGCTTTTAATAAAATGTAAAATTAAACAAATTTAAGGTATTGTTTTGCCAGAGAGGGAGGGGTATGTGCATGTACTAGTTACAAATCTTTCTCCACAAACTAACCTGTGTGTAGGGTAGATTTCTAAACATTTTACATAGATAATCTTCAATTCTGGTCCCCTAGCCAGAGTGTATGTGTTCTCAGTTATCCTGAGCTTTTACCTCTTTCCAAATCATGCAAGACCATACAGTTGCCTCCCTAATTTTCCCTCATGAAGAGGAAATAAGGTGGAAAGCCATAGATTCCCTAGTTGACCATACAGATTGTTGGCCAACATGCTCACTACCACTTCCCATGGTCTTCCCTCAAATTCTGTTGATCACCCTGTCCTCTCCTGTTTAGTCCTTGAATACATTACAACGTGAGTGTGCACTTTCTTTGGAGATATTGAGTGGACTTTTATAAAAATGCAGAACATTATTTCAAGATATATTTTCTTCATACTACCCCTAAATTATTATGTACATTGCATTGGTGATTTTATTTAGGTCTTTCGTTTTGAATGGGTTGTGAAAATCCCATGTGGCACTCACAGGTGATTTTTATATTAGGAATTGAATTAATGGTTCTGTGGTGAATAGTGGACATCCTGTTTTGAAGAAATCATATTTTGGGAAAAATGCCAATTAGTGACTTATGTTTTTGCCAATAGTTTAGTTCAGAGCCTCTGGAATCTCTCTCTCTCTCTCTCTCTCTCTCTCTCTCCCCCCCCCCCTCTCTCGTTTTGTTAGGAAGTGGTGAAAAAGTGATTCTTTTGCATTCTATTCTAAATTCCTATAGCAGTGATTTCAAAATAGCTTATTTCTTCATTTTTTGTTAGTGCAGCTAATTTATCATTGTTTTGATGCTTCACTCCCTACTTGTAAGGGCATAGTAGTACTACTCTTAAAATCACTGTTTTCATTTTGTTCCCCTCTTTCTTCCCATCCCAATTTTTTTCTAGTCAGTTGTTGACATGTCCAATTCAAGCAAGAGACACACTTGACATATTAGTTCATTGACGTATTAATTTTGGCAAGTATCGGTATGCTCTCTTTTGCCAATAAAATTACTGAAAGTGAAAAATTGGGTGGGGATGTCCATGAAAGACAGAAGTCTTTCCCGTGGGTATTAACTGTTAAGCCAGTTTCTCTATGACAGAAGAGAGAAGTGTGAAACCAACGTTCACGGCATGCAACTGGTGGGAGCAAATAAATGGTTCTCTTTTAAAATCTCAATTCAACAGCAGTGCTCTCAAGTCTAAAAACAGGATTTTTCATAGCAAGTGAAAACTATATCCATTTCCAATAGTAACTGAAATGCATTTTTTGTTTGTTTATTTTTAGGTTTTCCTAATGATCCTGTGAAATGTCAGGCAAGAGTCAGGACAGCTGGTTAGCATTGTCTTAGTTCTGCGATAGAATCAAAATATTTCAATTGCTGCAGGGAATTCAGAGATTGCCATTTCACACCGGGAAACTGAGGCCAGGAGAAGGGAAGTGGTGTACACTTAGCTCCTGGGGAAACGTAATCTCCCTTTCACCCCCTGCGCCCTGGGCCACACTGCCATAGTGGTAGCATTCCGAAAGTGTGGCTAAAAATTCACTGAATTGCAAGCGTTTTCGATTCCCAGCTATTTCCTTTCCTCTGTGGGCATCTTGTATTCCTGAAGCAGCGGTCGCCAACTGGTGGTCCGTGAGGTCCAAACGGTTGGCGACCACTGTTCTAAAGGAATGCTGTTAGCGGTCTCTCCCTCTGCCTCAATGTACCAGCAGGCCTAAGCTTTTATTTTATTTTCAAGAGAGGGGGGAGAGAGAGAGACACATCTGTGAGTTCTATGTATTTATGCATTCATTGTTTGATTCTTATATATATATATGCCTTGACTGGGGATCAAACCTGCGACCTTAAAGTATTGGGATGATGCTCTAATTAGGCTTGGCCAGAACAGCTAGCCTAATATTTTAGTCGGTTTTAAGAGATGACGAATCATTTCTGTCAGTTTCAATTTCTGAATCCCAGAGTCTATTGCAGTCCTTATCTCACTTGACGTCTTCCTAGGATGTGACACTTCCTTTTTAACCCGATTCTAGACCCTGGGGCCTTCTGGTCCAGTTTTCCTAGGCTCTGGACCATGACCGCTCTGACAGTGGCTCCTTCCCAGTGAGTCCTGCATGTAGAGGCTTCTTCTCTTGGCTGTTTTTCTATTCTCTCTCTAGGCGGTCTTCCACCTCTGTGGTTCCAATTCCTGGCCTCCAGACTACACCTCTGGCCCCATGACCACACCGCTGGCCCACGCTCACACTTCGGCTCCACATCTGTTTCAGACTCCTCGCAGAGTCTCCCCACCTGGCTGTCAGACAGCCACTCCACATGCACTATATTCAAAACAATGCAAAACCCTCACTCTCGCCAAACGTGTGATTTAGGTTAAAGCCACATAAAATCTCTCCAACCCTGTTCCCTCGCCCATAAAATGGACTTGTTGTGAAATTGAATGCAAAGAGCCCAGCACAGCTGAGAATTATTACCCGTTTCCTGAACCTGCTTCACCTGTTGTCTGATCTGTTTTGAATGACTTTCCCTCCACATAACAATGTCTTTGTATCCCGCTCTACCCCTCCCCGTCTTATTTTTTCATCGTGTCGGTCAACAGGCCTTTTGATGTTCTCTCAAAGCACCAGCTTTCCATTGTGCCCTCTAAACCATGCTGTTGGCTCTGAATTAGCTGTGGTCTCATTGTGCCTCTGAGTGGGTGTCCCCACCTTTAGTCTCCCGGTCTGCTCCTTCAACATGCCGCCAGTGTCACTGGCCTCCCCACTTCCTAACAACCCCCTGCTGGTCCCGCACTGCCTTCAGAATGAAATTGGAATTCTTTAGTTGAAGAGTAAATCCTTTCAAAATCTCGCCCTCCTTGTATTGCAGCTCCATCTCCTGCCCCTCTTTTCTTCCATCCCACAGTGCACCTAAATTCCCTAGCCCTGCCCATCTTTTTCACAGCTTCCCTTTCATCATATTATTCCCTCCACTTAAAATGCCTTCTCCCCCTCCTTTGACTGACAGTATCTTAACTTTCAGGACAGATTTTGAGTAACCCAGTGCCTCACCCGCTTGTCTTTGGAAGAAGTTGCTGTTTTCCATGTTTCTGTCTTTATCCAAATTTTGAACTCAAGAACAAGGGCTACCTATTTCTTTCTCCTCAGACTCAGCAGGCAGCAGCGCCCCAGAAGCAAATCCTATGCTCTACAGCGTCAGACTCTGCACAGCAGCTCCTCCACTGTGGTCAAGGCCAGTTCTCACAGCCAATCAGCATGAGGGTCAATGCCTCACAACCAATCAGCACGAGGGGCAGTCCCTCCCAGTGAAGTGCCCACAGCAGTGAGGCTCAGTTACAACAGGAGGCCACCCCTCCACACACACAGGGACACTCCTTGAGAACCCGGCTCAGGTGACCAGTGAGACACACTGCCCCTGGCCCCCAAGGACACTTAGGACATAAGGCCACTTTCCCAAGGCCAGCAGACATAGATTGAAAACAGAATCCAATAGGCAACAGTTTAAGGTGCTTCTGAGACATCAAGCTTACCAACTTTAGCAGCATAGGAAGGTCAGAAGAGAGAGCAAAGGATTGAAAACCTGTCTGAAGACTCTGGCAATATCTAATGCCTCATCAAAATGTTAACTTATTGATTCATATCAGAATCAACTTCCTGTCTAATGTCATTGTCATTTTTTCCTTTTCTGTTTTGGATACTGAGGTGGTCCCTCAGAATTTGGCCATTTGGAGTCTGAGTTGGCTCCAGTCTCCTCCTCACATGTTCCTTTCCTCCTCTGAACATCGCGTTATTTTACAGCTCAGAAAGATGTATCAGGCTCATCTTGTACTTTTCTTGCCCTACCCACCAAATCAATCATTTCTCCAAGGCCTGCTGGTTCTAATTTCATGGAACATAAAATTTAGAAATCAAGTTCTGGACACTAAGTACACTCATTCTATCAGGGTGTAGCTGTAACCAGGCCCTCAGTGGAAAGAACCGGGGATAAATGTATCTACATACATGCACACATTTAAAGCTATTTTTATATTATGTGTATATGTACACTATATACAATATAATACATATATTCATATATGTATTGAGTGCATGCATGTACCTCCAATTTCAATATTAGTGATTATTCTTCTTCTGAGTTGTTTTAGAGCCAACTCAGCCATCTATTGCTGGCTCCCAACTGTACAATTTTCAGAAATTTTACAAGCTGGTGCCTTGAAATTGGCCATGGTGGGGGTCTTTATACCATGAAACAGTCAAAACACTCCCTATGTGTCTGGCTCACATATTTGCAACTGAAACTAATCTTGCTTCTCAACACCAGACCCAGTCTTCCTTGCTGGATATCTTAGCTTTGAGTCCACCTCTGAAGTGTCTCTTATGTATCCCATTTTTAAATCCCTACTATCGTTGGCTTAGCCTTCCTTTAGCCTTTTATTTTTTTAAAATATATATATTTTATTGATTTTTTTTTTTACAGAGAGGAAGAGAGAGGGATAGAGAGTTAGAAACATCGATAAGAGAGAATCATCAATTAGCTGCCTCTTGCACACCCCCTGCTGGGGATGTGCCCACAACCAAGGTACATGCCCTTGACCAGAACCGAACCCAGGACCTTTCAGTCCACAGGCTGATGCTCTATCCACTGAGTCAACCAGGCTATGCAGGATAAGGAGTAAATAAAAAAGGATTCTATTACTCAACCACTAAGCCACACCGGTCAGGCTCTATGTATTTTAGTTTGAATCTTAGGCCACCTCTTCTATCTTTCCTCTGGGGCAGTGATATATGGAGAAAACCACATTTGTTCTTTCTAAACCGTTCAATTCCCTGTGGTGGGGCCAGATTCCACCAAGATAACGGAATATGTGTTAATTAATTCAATGAGCTCTCACAGATGGAAACCCCTCCCCTAAGGGAGCTTACAATCTAGTGTGGCACATCCCTGCCCCTTTGGAGGGAGATCTAAATATGATCAGAAGGGATGACATCTTTGCAGAATGACCTCCACTTACTTCCTGGCACTCTGTCTTCCTCTTTCAAAAACAGGAGTTGGGTGTTGATTTCTGGTGTGTTTGGACTCTGACCTAAATTATATTTTTCCTGGCTAATATTTCTTAAGTTTGTGAAATGAACTTGGGTTCCTTCCGACTTTTAAGTACTAACATTTGCGATGCTATTTTTTTTTTTTTTTTGCATCTTTTTGTTCATTTGGCTCAGTTGCGGTGTTTGAGAATTTTCTCGACTTGCACATTCAACAGCCTGCTCTTCCTTAAATTTACTGTGTCCCATCTGAAAAGGAAAACATACGACTTTAAATGGAAACTTTTGCTGTACAAATGGTTTTGGAAAAGTGCCACGGGAATGTTTTTAGATTGTATAGGACTTGGCAATGAAAATAATTGGTTGAAGGATGACATTAAAAAATAATCCTTGGATTTTGACACCTGATAGAAGCAAAGGGGGAATGTTATTGTATCACTCTTTCTCCACAATATGGTTTTCTTAAAGGAGAATAGTATATGTTTAAATAATAACACATTCCTTAATGTCTATTTTTAAAGGACATTTTATCAGTTTGGATGCTTTGGAATAACATGAAATAGAAAACACAGGCTCTGTCTTAGGTCCTTTAAGCTGCTGTAACAAAATACTACAGATTGGGTGGATAATAAACAACGGAAATTTATTCCTCATATTCCTGGAGTCTGGAAGTTTAAGATCAAGGTGCCAGCATGGTCGAGTTCTGACAGAAATCCTTGTCTAGGTTTCGGACTGACAACTTCTGGCTGTGTCCTCTCGTGGTGACAGGGGAGAAGTTTGCTCAAAGGCCTCTTCTATGAAGACACTAATCCCATTCACCAGGGCTCCTCCCTCATGACCTAATCACCTATTCATGACCTAATCACCAAAGGCCCTCATTCCCTCCTCCCATCCCATGGGGCAGTGCTCAGCAAACTGTGGCTCTGGAACCACGATTTGCTGCTCTGTTGACTAATGAGTTTGCACACCACTGGGATAGGGGCTTAATCACAAGGAACAACAGCCGCCTGTAATTTTGGAATGGAGAGTCTAGGTCAGTGGTCGGCAAACTCATTAGTCAACAGAGCCACAGTTTGCCGATCACTGCCATGGGGCAATAGGATTGTCACGTATGAATTTGATGAGGGTGGCACAAATAGCCTACAGCAGACCATTTTTCCTTTTGGTTAATATTTTAATCTGTGTTTCTCCTAATTTTTCCAAGTTTGCTCTTATGGAGTGTCAGAACCATTGTGTAGGAGGCCGTTTTGAAAACAAGAACAAAAGACCCGAGTTAGTTCTACTATTCAATCACTTAATAACTGCCAGGTCATTTCTTGCTGCTACTCGATTGGCTTAACCATGTCAATCCACTAGTCAAAAGAAAATTAGTTTAGGTAGGACTGTATTGTCCTGACCATCTATTTCAGTAGCCTCTAAAAGCAAAATACAGGAAAAAGACATACAAAGCTAATCTCACATAAAAATCTTAGGTGTAATTGTAATCAAAATTTAGCAGACAACTTCCAATCCCCAAATGTAATAATCTGCCTCCATCTATGTCTCCTTTAAGCTAATTCTATTACTTCATTTATTAAGTTGGTTCTTAATAACTGAAGAGTTATCTAGTTGCTCAGCTAGGATCTCTATTTGTTTAGTTTAAATCCCCAGGGATTGGTACAAAGAAGCCTTAGGGTGCTGGTGGGAGATTCCATAAGGGCCCTTCTAGATGAAGAGCTGGATTCTGTAGGAGAACCACGCCTGGGCAAGTCCCAGTTCAGTCATTATGCTGGATTCCCAGAATCCCACTTGGCCACCCACCCAAGTGGACGTGGTTCAGATGCAGAAGTCATTTTCAGAGGCCCTTTCAAAAAAACCACTTGTCAAAATTTGCTTATAGTAATCCTTAAAAATAGCTAATGAGACACGAACGATAACAATGATCCCGTATGGAGCATCTCTAAAGAAATAGGATTCCACTTTTAAATTAGCCCCTCTCTTGCCAGAATATTGAAATGCTTGGAATTTTAAGTAAATCATCCTTAAGATCCCCTAACAATTTTGTGCAGATGGAGGCCCATGTGGGTGAATATCTCGAATGCCTGGGGATGAGATCCAGAAGACGAGAATGTAGGCAGGGTCGTTTGAATCATGTTACAGGAACACATCGCAAACATCAAACACTACAATAATAAGCAGCGGCGAGAACCTTCCTAAGCTCTCAAACAATGCATGAATATGAAGACATCAAAACCCATGCTGTCTATCTCCATTTAGTCTTTCTCTGGCCTAAAAATATTTGTATTTTCTTTCAGGAGGAGATTAGCTTTAAAATAATATATGGATACATGCATACAAGCATGCATATTAATAAACACATAGTATGGACTATATGTTACATGTATGACATACATTGCGTATATGTGTGCATATAGATGAGTGATATTTAAGGGACAAATGTCCGTAGTAAATGATAAAAAAATGTTCATTATTATACCTTTACTTTCTTCTTCTTTTTTAATAATACCACCCAAACTAGAAAACATGAAAATAAAAATATCTTCATTTTCTGCCTGGCCTGCGTTGTTCAGTGGTTGAGCATTGACCTATGACACAAGAGGTCACGGTTCGATTCCTGGTTGGGGCGCGTGCCCAAGTTGCAGATTCATTTCCCAGTAGGGGGCATGCAGGAGGTAGCTGATTAATGATTCCCTCTCATCATTGATGTTTCTACCATATATATCTCCCTCTCCCTTTCTGTCTGAAATCAATAAAGTAATAGTTACCATTATGCGAAATGAAATAAGCCAGTCAATGAAAGAAAACTACCACATGATCTCACTCATTTATGGATAATAAAGAACATTATAAACTGATAAAAAGATACAGAGGCAGAGCAGCATCAAACAGACTGTCAAAATACAGCAGGAAGGCTGGGGACGGTTGAGCGGGGGAAGGTAAGAGATCAACCAAAGGACTTGTATTCATGCAGGCATATAAGCATAACCAATGGACACAAGATACTGGAGGGTAGGGAACACCAGAAGAAGGTCAATGGAGGACAAAGGAGACATGTGTACTACTCTTTGTAGTACTTTAAGCAATAAAATAAAATAATAAAAAACCAGGATCTTCATTTTTTAACGAGATGGGAAAACACTCTGGAGACGTACAAACAGACTGATGTTTTGTCTGCACCAACTTCTTTGCAACCTCTCTGGCATTTCTTGACAAGTTTGACATGCCTGCCTCACATGGCGAGCATCAATCTCTATTGACAGCTACATGCATGTTCTCATAAGGATAAAAGCTATGCCAAACAGCTACCAGTGTGTATATGTAATTATTTCTACGTGGCAGGTACTAGCTGTCTTTATTTTCACTAAATACTAAGTGCTTTGAGAGAGAGAGAGATCTTTCTCCCTTTCTTCCCCATGACACACAGATAGAGGAGACTTAGTACAGAATTTTCACTGTAGAATCCGTTCACATATGTGTATTGCAAATAACATGTTTCTGCTAAGGTATTTTCCTTCCATAAAAATTGCCGTCTGGTTTCAGGAAACAAAGATTACTCTTGAAATTCTAAATGTTAACGTCTTAGCTGTCATAAGGTGTTTGTTTCAGAAACAAATACTTTTCCTTATAAATAAATAGGTATCACCTCTGTCATCCAAAGCCTAGGGGTTTGAGGTAGATATTACACAGATTTGGATAAAGCGGTGTTCTCTCCTCTATATGACTCCGCTTCTCTGTAAATCAACAGGAATGCCCAATCCCAGACAGCCCCGCCACAGTTTATTTAAACATGTGTGTGCGCACATACACACACACACACACACACACACGTACACACACACACACACACACACACTTTTAAAAGCCATGTAACACAAAGTTGGACTCTTACCTTACGTCATACACAGAAACTAACTCAAATGGATCCAAAACCTAAACATAAGAGCTAAGCTATAAAATTCTTAAGAGGAAAACACAGGAGAAAACTTACTAACTTTGGATTTGGCAACGATTTCTTGGACACGACACCAAAAACATAGGCAAACAAAAGTAAAAGCAAATTGGACTATATCAAAAGCAAAAACTTCTGTATATCAAAGGACACAATCCACATAGTGAAAAGGCAGCCTACTCAATGGGAGAAAATATTTGCAAATCATGTATCTGATGAGTGGGTTAACACCTGCACTAGATAAAGAACTCCAACCCAACAACAACAAAGATTAAAAAGTGGACCAAGGACTTGAGTAGATATTTCTCCAAAGAAGATGTGTTCTAGTAAATGGCCAGAAAGAATGTGAAAAGATGCTCAGCGTCACTAGTCACTCGGGAAATGCAAATCAAAACCACAGTGAGCCGAAACCGGTGTGGCTCAGTGGATAGAGTGTGGGCCTGTAGACTGAAGGGTCCCAGGTTCATTCCAGTCAAGGACATGTACCTTGGTTGCAGGCACATCCCCAGTGGGGGGTGTGCAGGAGGTGGCTGATCGATGATTCTCTCTCATCGATGTTTCTAACTATCCCTCTCTCTTCCTCTCTGTAAAAAATCAATAAAATATATTAATAAAAACTGGGGGGGAAAAAAAACAGTGAGCAATGGAACCTCACAACCATAAATGGCTACTGTCAGAAAAGGACAGCAAGTGTTGGCAAGGATGTGGAGAAACGAACTTCTGTGCACTGTTGGTGTGTCAATGGTGCATCTGGTATGGGGCGGTATGACACTTCCTCAGGAAAGTAAAAACGGGGTTACTTTATGACCAAGCCATTCCCCTTCTGGGTGTATATCCAAAAAGGAAGAAGAAAAAAAAAGTAGGGTCTCAAAGAGAGATTTGTACTCCCCCCTGTACGTAGCAGCAGCATTATTCACAGTAGCCAAAAGGGGAAGCAATCCAAAATGATTGTCATCAAGCATTCATTCTTCACACCGGCTTTCCATGTAGTTCTTACATAGTGAAACACAAGATCTCTCATTTGCGTACATCAGAATCCACTTCGACCAATATGTTGGGGGGGAAAAGAAAATATTCAATTAAAATATTGTTGGGAACCATACATTCTGAGTAGCACCATCCACAGCAAACGTCGGGTTGTATTTTCATTAAAAAAAATTAAAATAAAATAAAATATTGTTGGGGCTTGCCTTTGATCATATGGTTCTTTTAAAAAATAGATATAATTTTACTGATTTCAGAGAAGAAGGGAGAGGGAGAGAGAGAAAGAAACTGCTTCCTGCATGCCCCACACTGGGGATTAAGCCCCCAATCGAGCATGTGCCCTTGACCAGAAATCAAACCCTGCCCTCCTGGTTCACAGATCCACACTTAACCACTGAACTACACCGGCAAGGCTGAGCATATGGTTTCTGATGACTGAGGAGATACTTCGCAGAAGTGGAAGAAATAGCCACGCCATTAAATCACACACTAACCGATATTCTTACTCACAGCTACATCTGTAAGCAAGAATGCAAACATCTGCAACATAAAGGTAACATTCTTAAACCAGAAAACTCCTTTCGCTGAGAGAGAGCATACGCATTCTAACATTAATCCTGAGGCACCTGTGATTACCACCAGACCAAGCTGAAGGAGACCAGGAAGCTGCCTGGCCAAGCCTTTGTTTACAAAACATAATCTAATCACCTGCGGATCCGTGTGGGGAAACAGGCCAGGATCTGGCTCCACAGCAATGCGCTTTTAATGTTTCAGACCATCTATTCTGCGTCTGGCCTTGGAGCCAACCTATTGGTGCCTAGTAGCTCAGAAAGGGAGCTTGCCATTTCTATTACATATGTGCGCACACACGGGGCATTCACAACTAAGACTGCCTACTTCCTACACCATTTGCGAAGACATATTCATGATGTATGTCAGTTTTAAGCCCAAGTAAGTCTCAGTGCCCAACGTGGAGATTAAGAATATGGATGATAAAGAACATTATAAACTGAAGAACCAAAAGATAGATATAGAGACAGTAAAGCAACAAGCAGACTGTCAAATTACAGCAGGGAGATCTGGGGGAAAGAAGAGATCAACCGAAGGACTTGTATACATGCATATAAGGACACAAAACTCTGGGGAGGGAGGGTATGTACGGGAGGGGGTAGGCATTGGTATATGTACAAAAATAATAATTTAATTAAAATATATTTTTAAAAATGCCCTGCTTGTTTTCCTTACGAATTGCCAGCCTTCAATGAAGTTCCTGCCCACCTTAGAGCCAAAGGAATAGGTGGACCCTGTGGGATTCCATGATGAGGGAATGGCCCAAAGGCTTAGCTGGGAGATTCGACATTTATTTGTAGTTCCAACAATGTTGTTTTCATTAGAGCGTGCTTAAATAAGCATTAGCAGCCTCTCTATCAAAGAAATTAGTCCTTGTGTGAATGGCCTATAAATAAAACTGCCATGCAGTGGAATAATAGGCGCATGTAACGAAACTTGACTTCCAGCCAAACAAACACATGGACATTAAAAATTTTTAAAAATTTAAAAAACAATTTTTTTTAAAGGAAAATGTGAACAATGGGGATCCCATGTGAGATGATTTAAGGCATCCACTAACACGTGTGTCTGGATTCTATCCATGTGAGAGCTCAGGATTCTCTCAGACAGGGGACTGCTCTTACTGTCTAGGGGTGTTCCATGTGAGAAAATGTGGTTTCCTGTGGGGAGAAGGAAGGGTGAGGCAAAGATTTCAACAGTTACCACGGCTTTGCTCAGCACATTTCATTGGATAACGGGATACTAGACTCACAGCACACGCAGCCTTAGCAATCAGAGCATCACCATTATCTCGAAGCAAATAGCAACGCCTGTGTTTTGTATGAAGGCTTCTCTCACAAACACCTGCAAGGTTTTCATTGTGCACATCAGACCTCATGCTAATTTCCTACATTCACTCATGGTTTTAGACATTCATTCATTTGAAACTTTCATTGAGCACCTATCGATTAAACAATCTAATAAACAAAGAAGTATCACCTTACGTATCTCTACCAAAAGGATCCATTCATTTATACAGTTCTACAGACAATACCTCTCAAATACCTCAAAGCTTCCCTAGTCTTCCGTGCTAGTGTAAAGTATCAAAACAATGGACTGAATTGTTGTTGAATAATCTACTTGAATTTTTTTGTGCAATGTTTAATAAGTGAAAGGCCAGTTGAATGTAAGAGATTGCATGTTTAAGGTTTTCTGTTGTCACTCCTAAACTTGGGTTCATAGAAAATTCTAGATAGAAAGTAAGGCTGTTAACTGAGTATTTCCATAATAGAGGAAACTGATGGCTAAAGTGAAATTTTAAAAATCAGCACAAGATGAATATACACATTAGGAAATTCCCTACTACATATCGAGGTTAAGAAATTTTTGAGTGAGCTGAATAAATCATGAATAAAAATACACATTATATAAGCTACAATTTTCATTGTTTAAATATCTTATATTTCCTCTCCAGCACAATAGAAAATGATTTTTTTCTGAATAACATAAATTGGGAATCATCTTGTCCAAACTATGGCTCTTAAGAATGATTTCAGACTCTGTATGGGGGAAGAATGGGGGGACGGGCATGGGGGGGGAGGGGGGAGTGGTAGGGAGAAATTTCCAATAGTTCCAAAATCTTTTATCCACACATTTTATTGGATAATATGATGCCATAGGAAGGATTGATAATGATAACATCTAGCATTATCTCAGAACAGTAATGATGTCTCCACTTTGTATAAAGAATCTTATTAGTTATCTCACTGCTGTGCTCAGTTCAATTGTAAACTTCCCACTAGTTTTTTCTACTTCCCTCTTCCCTTTGTCTGGTGTCCATCGTTTTAAAGATTTAATCTGCCCTAACCCGTTTGGTTCACTGGATAGAGCATCAGCCTTCGGACTGAAGAATCCCAGGTTCAATTCCGGTCAAGGCATGTATGTACCTTGGTTGTGGCACATCCCCAGTGCGGGGTGGAGGGGTGGGGGTGGGGGTGTTGCAGGAAGCTGCTGATCAATGTTTCTCTCTCATTGATGTTTCTAACTCCCTCTCCCTTCCTCTCCCTTCCTCTCCCTTCCTATAATTTTAAAAGATTTCCTCTTAAACATCTCTTGCTTCAGGAAGTTTTCTAGGAGTATCAAGACTGACTTTGGCTTCTCCAGGGTGTTCACATAGCACCCTGTACTTACTCTTTCATGTGAGGTGTATTTTCTTGTATAATATTCTAGCCACCTCCTCCCCAGTGTATGCTAGCCCCAGCATCTAACGCCATCCCTGGAACATAAAAGTTGCCTAGTGTATACTTACTGAATGAACAAATGAAACAGAATGAATGAAAGTGAATGACTAAATCTATGAATGAGAATATATCTGTACACTTGGCTTCCAGACTTTTACCATGAACTATTTGTATGGCTTTTGGCAAATCACTCACATCTCTCTGCCTTAGTTTCCTCCAGTTCAAAAGGAGAGGTGTGAGCAAGATGATTTCTAAAGACATTACAGATCTCAGGGTACATGTTTCCTAATAACCCCAATTATAGAGCATTTCTTTAGCTTTTGAGGCAAGGTCTAGAACTACTGCAAACGTTATGCATACTATCTGGTCTTACCATGCTA
The DNA here is from genome assembly GCA_036971965.1 of Nyctalus aviator. Lineage (NCBI taxonomy): Eukaryota > Metazoa > Chordata > Mammalia > Chiroptera > Vespertilionidae > Nyctalus > Nyctalus aviator. Next base: position 6,284,293 of record CM072940.1, on the reverse strand, counting down.
AGACTATCACCAAAAATCAAATAGTAGACCATTAGATAATAGAGCCCTATTTTATCTATACCAGCACAGATTAATAACAATATAGATACTATATTATTTAACCATTTTATTAGCCATTTAAAACATAAGCTTAAGGTAAAATAAGGCTATTGGATTATGAAGATGAACATATAACCTTAGTACCATTATTTAGACAAATACATCTCGGCCACTGTCCATGTGAATTCAAACAGAAGTTAATTAGAAGAGGAAGAAGAACATGCAGATGTTACCTTGCATGTAGAGTGAATGACCTGGAGAAGGTTTTCAAATGTGTGTAGAGTATGTACTGAGAAGAGTCTGGCCCAGGACTTTTGTACATCAGGAGAAATTACTTTTTTTGATTTGTCCGTCTTAACTGTGCTGTCCCTGGCCTAGCCAGAGAGCCCGTCAGATAGAAACTATTAGCCTTCGCTCAGAGTTTACTATGTGGCAGGCACTGTGACCGGAAACGTATTATTTCCAGGTTTACAGGTTAGGAAATTATAAAATAAACAGGAGCGCTGAGACGTGCGTGCTGCCTCTGCTGCCTGCTGGCTCTGGCTGTGTTTCCAGCATAGCTCCTGGGACATAATGAGTGCACAAGTCGTTTGTCGAATTAATGAATGAGTCAATAGATGAAGAGATGAGGTTGCAGAAGTAGACGGGGAGGCTAGAAACGGGAAGATGGTTTAGACCAGTGGTCGGCACACTCAGTCAACAGAGCCAAATACCAACAGTGCGACGATTGAAATTTCTTTGGAGAGCCAAATATTTTTAAACTTCAATTTCTTCTAATGCCACTTCTTCAAAATAGACTCGCCCAGGCTGTGGTGTTTTGTGGAAGAGCCACACTCGAGGGGCCAAAGAGCCACATGTGGTTCTCGAGCTGCAGTTTGCAGACCGCTAGTTTGGGGAGATTCCCTTTAACAAAGAAGCACTATCTTGGGATAGAGAGAGAGGATTTTGTTACATAAGTGTGTGTGTGACTTTCACTACGTGTTTGTGACTTGCAGTGTGTGTGTGTGTGTGCATGTTTTCGTGTGTCATAGAACATATAATCATTTTAAAATGATAAGGTCTCCACTGAAAAGTGAGATTTAGGTATTATATTCCGATTTATAGCCAAACTAAATGTGACAGAATGTAAACTCCTGACATGAAAGGATTATAATGGAAATCTTGGCAGCCCCTCAAGTATGCTCCCAGAACACATCATGATATTTTAACTCTTTCTATTGAGGCCTGGAGTGAAATCACCGCATTTTCCCTACTGCCATTTAATCCAATCACTGTAATTGAATCTGCTTGCTTGCCCTTTTTCATGTGATCATTGCACTTTTCCCTGCTCAGACAGGAATCAATAGATTTTTCCAAAGACGCATTAAGGGACAGATCTTTTAACTGGGTCACATCATGAAGCCCCTTGTTCAACAACAACTCCAAATGGTACAATGTCCTGTGAAACCCAAGAAGTTACTGGAAGAGTCAGTACATGAACTGGCAAAGCAGCCCTTGAACACTGAGCATTAACTATTAGATGACCTTGGGGATGACCCAGTGTGGCGGGGGGGGGGGGGGGGGGCGGGGGGGCGGGGGGGCTGTAATGTGCCCTGTGCCTGGAGAAACATGCCCAGCGAGAAATACAAAGAAAGGCACAGGGAGGTGGAAGGAAAGCCAGGCAGGAAAGGACAGTGATGAACAGGGTGGGCCTGGGTTTGACACTGGTCTGGTGGGAGGAATAGATGTTAACAAGAGACCCCAGAAACAACAGCTCTCAACAGCAAGGGGGAGAAGACCGCCTGGGTAGAATCACCCCACTCCTGCCTAGTATAGCACACATTATTTAAGGGTGGAAAAAATCTGAAGTGGAGGAAGAGTCTGCTTGGCAGTGCGCACGGTAGAAGAATAGGCCTTCACAAGAGAGACCCCAGAAGCATCAACAGCAAGACCAGTGGGAAATGAGCCCAACGGGATTCTTCACCCGGAAAAATGTACCCGAGTTGTTTTTGTTCCTACAATTCCATAGGCAGAGGCCGCGGAGGACATTTTTTATGGAATTCCCTCTAGATCTGGTCAGGAAAGGGACTCTCTAATCAAATTTGAGACACGTCTCATCCTGTGCAATGGAAAGATCCATGTCGTGTCATTTTGTCTCTATGTGTTTGCTCTGATAACAGAGCTATGTGTCTCGACATAATTTGAAATAGGAAATGGAGTAAGGACAGAATTTGCATCCTAGGATAGAACAGAGCGTGGCATTAACTTGATTGGTATAAAACTGGACCCATTTCAGTGCTTTCGGATCACAAAATCTAAACAGCACACGATGGATTGAGGTGTAGAGTGGGTAGAGTTTTATGAGGACAGGAGTTGGACTCTGGAGGGGATCCCCTGTATATGTGTTAGGGGGAGCAGCTAATCATACCTCGAGTTTATCTCAGGTTCAATGGTTAAGAAAGAGCTGGAGGATGTTTAGAGAATTGCTTTTCAGCTAGCCCCCGAGTTCTCCAGTCAACTTGTGCTACCCCATCTCTGACTTGTACCAGAAGACAAATGGAATGATCTGATTGGTAGATGGCATACATGCTCCATATTTCTCAACCGAGTACAACTGATGCACGAAAGACACAAGCCCAGACCAATGAGAGGCAGCAATCCTATCCCCTCCTTCTGAAGGGTCCCGTAGGCAGGCCGGCCAGGATCTAGACCTCAAATGGACCAGCAAGGCCCTGTCATCAACACATCTAAAGTCACGTTATGCAATTCTCTTCATCAGCAATAAGGCTGACATTTTCATCTCCCATATGGGTCTGATTTTTAAGTGGATCTGAGCACGAGAGGAGAAGAAAAGGCTATTCTTTACTGCTACCCTCAACACCCGGACACCTCCCCATGCATGCCTGGTTGTTACCCCACGTGGTCAACTCCCCCCCTTTTTGACAAACAAATGTCTAACATATGAGTGGCCTTAACCTTCATTTAAATTTTCCATAAAATAAAGAAAATGGGTAGTGGAAAGACCAGAAACGTATAAAGAAGCACTCCTAGGTCAGAACCCCTGGGTCCATGCGGAATGAGCCTGAGCATAATACGCCATCTTCTATGAACTTGCTTTCTCTCTAACTCAACACTGAATATTAAATGAGACGCAACAAAGAAGCATCTAGCATTATGCTCAGTATGCTCATTTTTCTCAACGACATATCCTTATTTTCAGTATGAGTAATGCCTTCTTATGCAAAAGCCAACTCTGGAGGTAACAGGTCACCTTATAGTCAATATGTGTTCATTCATTTTAGTGCAGTCTTTGCCCCTAAAGAATGAGTATCAGAATCCAAACTAAAGAAGGTTTGGTTTATTTGTTACATTAAAAAAAAAATAAAAAAAAAAAAAAACTTACAGAAACATCTGTCAAGTGAAACTCGTAAGTTTCTTCACTAGGGCAAGTTCTGGTTTGTGACGCGTTATTTACGGTCCGGGGTTAAGATCTCATTGGGTGGCCCAGCTGCTTCTCCTATGCGTTTGGAATGCTGGGCATAGCATGCTCCTTCCATCCAAAAGCAATAGCTCTTTCCCCTACGATCCTGCTCAAGATGTAGTTAGACTTAGTTGGACCAAAAAGTTGAGCAGGGTCATAGACCTTGCCTCTTCCACGTTGCATGCTTTCTGTGGTTTAGAACGTGATGAGGAACCAAGAAAGCTCAATACAACCAGCTCGTTGCATCTGGGGGGAAATGCACGCAGAATTACAAACACTGGCGATAGCCTCGGTGCTTATTCAAGAACATGGCATCGTCATGTTCTGGATTTATGTCTGAAGGCCCCAAATCCAATGATCCACCTTAGAAGTCTTTTATTAAAGCCTTGGGCCCGTGGTACTTATTTGGTTTTTAGAAAGAACCAACAAGAAGTATAGGGGAGTGAAAGGGGGAAAGAGTAGAGAGGGTTTAAAATTTTAAAAATAAATAAATAAATAAAAAACCTCTTGTTAACATGAAGTCAATTTTAGAGATTTTTTTTTTTTTAATCTTTGAAAGAGTGATTTTACTGGAGCAAATGATAGTCTCTCTATAAAGCAAAGCACTATACCACTTCTCAAAGTATTTCTTAATATGCATCTAAAGTTTCATTGTTAAAGAGTCACATTTTCCAAATCAGAGCAAAGTATTACTTCATGGTCCCCGAGTTTCCAATCACTCCACGTATGAAATGCTGGGGTTTAAAAGGCCAGGGCTCCGAGTGGAAAGCATCTGTTTGATGTCGGCGAGGTCTCTGACAAAGTCAGTGTTAAAAGACTCCGTGCCGCTCTTTGAAAATATATCGCTTTATAATAAATCTCTGCGCTCTGACACACTCAGGGCCGAGGTTTGCTTTATGGACTTAGGCAAGAGCATCTGGGAGCCGCACCTGGCCCTCCCTGAGCTGAAAGAGGCAGATTTTAAAATTGAAATAAGCCTGGCCAGTGAGACTCAGTTTTTGAGTGCCGACCTTTGAACCAGAAGGTCAGGAGGTTATGGTTGACTCCCCATTAGGGCACCCCCCCCCCCAGTAGTGGGCCTGTAGGAGGCAACCAAGCAATGGTTCTCTCTCATCATTGATATTTCTATTTCTCCCTTCCTCTCTGAAATCAATTAAAAAAAATTTTTTTTAATCAAAATTAATGGACAGCTTCAAGTTCAGGGGCTGACCGAGTACCTTTCTTTTCTTTACTTCCAGAACATAATGGCGTCAGGATTGGTGAATTCCCCTGACTTAGCTAACATCCTATTTATTTAAATGTCCCATAAAATAAAGAAAATAGAAAGGAAGGGAAGTTGGAGAAGACGCAAGGAATTAAAGCTGCACTATTCATTATGGTCTTTGCTGGGGCTGTGTCATCGTGGCACAGACAACACAGTCAACGTAAAATGTTCTATTGCGCAGTTGCTTCAGGGCATAAAGACTGTAGTGGAAATGAAAGGGAGAGATCAACCCAAGTACTGTGTGCATACCTATGAGCCTAACCAGTGGTCAAGGACAACAGGGGGATGGGGGTATGAGTGGGGAGGGGTGGGGGATGGGAATGGGAGGATAAGGACAAATATGTGATACCTTGATCAATAAAGAAAAATTTTAAAAAAGACTAGTGAAAATGGATATCTTACTCAACATTGAGGAAGAGGGGATGATGAATTAGACACTTAAAATTAGTACTTATTTAAGAACGTTGTACTGTGTCTTCACTATAGAATCTTTAGATACCACAGGTAAGTGCAAAGGAAACGAATCCCACATCTAGAAATAGCCACTCTGGTATACACTGGTTTCTCTTACACAAATTCACAAACACACACAAATGTGTACATGTGTATCTTTTTAAAAAATAACACGGACCCCTTCACAAATTACTCAAGAGAGTGGTTTTGTTACATAATACAACAGAAACATCATTCAAAAAAGCAGTCTCTCTGTGATGTGCGTGTTTATATACACATATCCATTTTAATGGCTGCAGGATGTTGCATTATATGGAAATGGATAAGGATGGGTGCCATCTTCTAATATAAGAAAGGCCAGACCTGTCTTCCCTGTACTGCTTTCAACAATCAAAATCTAGTAAGCCAGCAACTCTCACCACAAAGCATGAGCCAGATGAGGCTGGAGGCTGGAGAGGGGCACTTCTAACAGTTAAAGACACTGAAATGAAAATTTAAAAAGAAACCAACACCCAGCCAAATCCCTAGGAAACTATTATCAGAAGGTTTTCTCTAGCATTCTCTACCTTAAAAAAAAAAAAATTACACACACACACACACACACACACACACACACAAGCAATAGCAGGTGTCAAATGTGGCTTATTTTTTCTGGTGGTCAGCCTTTTTTAAAAAATGGGATCATCTTGCGTATGGCCTTTCGATTACCACTTAACATTATGAATGCTTTTTAGTATTCAACCACATTATTGAATATCATTCATTCCTGTTAAAATAAACTTATCTCTCCATTCTGATGTGGAAAGACATTTGAGTTGTTAGAGATTGTGTGTGTGTGTGTCTTATGAACACCACTAACATTAATATCATCATGCATGTCTCCTCACACACCTGTAAGAGTGAAAATACCGGATCATAAATCATGTTAATACTTAGCTACTCAATAAAATGTCAAATTATTTCCCAAAGATACCAGTTTACACTCCCACCCAAAGTACAGGAACCTTCAAGAAAGTACCAGTTGCTCCATATTCTTGCTCACCCTGGGTATTTCCTATACTCCCCACTTGAGCCCTCTTGTGGGAAGTAGTAGTGTAGACCGTACTTTAAGAATCACTTCCGGAGCACCTGTTCACATGTTAGACATTTGAGTGTTTTCTTTTTGAAAGTACCTGGTGACATCTTTTACCCATAATCCCACTGGTTTTTTTTTTCTTTTGTTATCTAATTGCAAAAAATTCAAAGAACACATTGTGAGTTTGTCCTTGAATGAATTGTTGAGAATATTTTCCTCTGGTTCCCTGGACTTACCATTTTATTCTAGAGCATCTTTTGTTGAACACACACTAGTTTATCTCAAGAATGTTTTTTGTTTATTTTTCGTTTTTAATGTAGAGGCCATTTGCATTTTTTACTTATTCAGGGATGTCTGCTTTTTTGATGGGGTTGTAAACAGTTTTTAAATTTAATATTCTATCTGTTTATGGCTAGTGTATAGAAATGCAATTTGTTTTTATCAATCTGGGATGAGATAAACTTCTTCAATCCACTTAATAATTCTAATAGTTGGCCTGTAAGTCATTTGCATTTTTTTATGTTTGAAATCATTTTGTCTCCAAGTATTATGATTTTATTTCTTTCTCTCCAATCCTGATGCCTTCCATTTCTTTTTCTTGCCTTGTTGCACTAATTAGGATCTCTAATATATTGACCAGAGGTGACAGGAGGGACAATGCCAATATCGAGGAGAAATATTTTAATAAGTGACACTAAATATGAGAGAGATATTTTGTAGATGCCCTTCATTAAATTAAGGAAGTTTCTTTCTATTCCCAGATTCTAAGAATGTCTACCATTAATGGATATTGAAATGTTTTTGGCATCAGCAGAGAAAATATAAAAGGAAGAAAATCCACCTGATTTTTCTCTCCTTTTCCCTTACTGTGATAAATGCATTGATCAAGTTTTGAATTTGAAAGCCCATTTGGTTATGATATACTATTCTTTTTATGTATTGCTGGATTTCGTTTGATAATATTTTGTTTAAAATTTCTCATCCATTTTCGTAAGAAAAATTTGCCTGTAATTTTCCTTTTTGTAATGCTCTTATCAGGTTTTTCTATCAAAGTTTAATTGCATCATAAAACGAGTTGGGAAGTGTTCCTTTTTTCCTATTCTCTAGGAGAGTTTTTATAATATTGGTTTTATTGCTTCCTTAAATGTTGAGAGAATTCACAAGTGAAACCATCTGGGCTTGGCGTGGGGAGGTTACTTAATAACTAATTCAATTCCTTAATAAGAAAAGGACTATTTTGATTTTCCCTTGATTCTTGTGTTATTGTTGGTAAGGTATGTCTTTTAAGAAATGTGTACGTTCTATTTTAATAATTATTGACAATTCAAAAGTATTTTAAATTTTCAGATTTATTGGCACATAATTATAATTTTCTTTTATTAAATTTGAATTATCTGTGCAAAATATAGTGATGGCCCCTTTTATCAGAAGGCTAATTCTCTCTTTGTCTCTCTCTCTCTCTCTCTCTCTCTCTCTCTCTGTCTTGTTAGTCTTGCTAATTTTCCTTCTGAAATACCCAACTCTCTGCTCATTGATCCTTTGATTGCACACTTGTTCTCAAGTCTCAATAAGTGCTGCTATCACCTTTATTATTTCCTACCTTCTTTGGGTTTTACTTGTTGAAATCTATTTATTTAAAATGTATATTAAATTACTGGCTAAGCCTTTCTGCTTTTCAATATATGTGTTTATGCTACATGCTTCCCTCTGTGCATGGCTTTAGCTACATTCCACAAGTTGGCATATTTTAATTACCACTTAATTTAAATTGGTTTTTAATTTTCATAGTAGTTATTCTTGATTCATATATTAGAAGGAAGTATGTTCCTTATTCTTGACACATTTAAAGATTTTTCTGGCTATCTTTTCTGTTTTGTCACTCCAGTCCCAAGGTGGTCAGAGAATATACGGCATGATTTCAGCTTTTGAAACTAACTGATGCTTGCCTGAAGGCCTGGCATTCTGTTGATTTTAGTCAATGTCCCTCGTCCGCTTAACATCAAGTGTATATTTTATTATTATAGTTTGTCAAATAGGTCAAGTTTCTTAATTGTCTTTTCCAAATGCCCTATATCTTTACTGATTTCTTTGGCCTCCTGTTCTTTTATCTTCTTTAAAAAAAAATATGAAGATTAAAGTCTTTTGCTGTACGAGGGTTGATTTCTCTTTTTCTCAACTTCCGTTCATTTTTGTTCTCCAGGCATTGAGGCTGTGTGCTAATAGCTGTGTACCTGTGGGTGGGATCATGAAGGACCCTGGGCTTCTAGATGTTTCTTTCTCCCATTTGGTTTTTAAAGGGCCAGTTCATGGATCACTTCAATGCCTCCCACTGTTTGCCTCTGCGTTTTACAACGCCTGCGTGAGCCTGGGAGGGAGCAGGTTTATTGCGCATGCCATTCACTTCAGACTCTACCAGAGCAGATGATTGCAACAACCCAGAGGGAACGCACTGGAAAATAAGTCCCTGATGTACAACCGGTCACGGGGCCAAAACAGTAGTGCCAATTATGATCCCAGAGCCTTTGCCAACAGCCTTTTAAACAATATATAATTTATTGTTGGTTGGGGCGGGCACATTGAGCAATATTTTTTCTTTAAGCCACCAGTGGACTTCGGATTAAAAGTCAATACCGAACGTTTCAGTTCGCTTTTGCTAATTTTACCTGTTCTGTTTTTCAAGGAAGGGTGTTAATGGCCATTAAAGGGTGTTACGCATTATATGATGAGATGGGAGGTGCTGAGGAAAAAGAAGTTGAAGTCCCAAAGATAAGAAGAGAAGGACCAGGTAAGTCCTGATGGGTCTTAGAGGCTATTGTACCTTTACTTACACTCTCATTGAAATGGAAAATCACTGTCACACTTTGGAGCAAAAAAGTTACATGAACCAATAAATAAAACAAAAAAATTCCATTGACAAAGACCAGAAGATGATTTTGAAAAATTTCTCATCCAAATTTTATATATATATGCAGGTGTTTATATATATATATATATATATATATATATATATACACACACACACACACAAACACACAGATGTTTTTCTACACACACACACACACACACACACACACATAAAATTTCTCATCCAAATTATATATATATATGCAGGTGTGTATATATATATATATATATATATACACACACACACACACACACACAGGTGTTTTTCTACACATACACACACACACACATATATAAAATTTATCATCCAAATTATATATATATATATATATATATATGCAGGTGTTTTTCTACATGATTCCAGGAAAACTGTTAAAATTTCACACGAAAGCAGGCTTCATTATTTAGTCACCCATCGCTCTATTCAACCATATGTTAACCAAGTATTCACTAAGACCACAGCCTCACCTGGGTCAGGTACCGGGCTCAAGGGCTCACTAGGATTTATGAGCTGGCCCTCAAAGAGCTCAGGGGCTCAGTAGCAGTGTATATGGTCAAGGCTGCCTGTGAAGCAATGGGTTATTCCCAATCTAATCACTTCCACTGTAATCAAAGCCCCTTTCCTTTGGCTGATAGTCAATGGCTAATGTAGTGAGTCAAAGTGGTCCTCCGGCTCCAGGCCTGTGACAGCTCTGGTTGGAGTTTGATTGGGAGGGAAAGGGGTCTCCACCGTTTATCTGATGGGGAGGACTGGAGATTCTTGGCAGAGAAGAAAGAGCATCAGAAGTTGGAGGGAGCCCTGCTGGCATGGCTCGGCCATTGAGCTTTGACCTACGTATGAATCAAAAGGTCACAGTTCCATTCCGGGTCAGGGCACATGCCTGGGTTTTGGGTTTGATCGCCAGTGTGGAGCGTGCAGGAGACAGCCAATTAATGATTCTCTCTCATCATTGATGTTTCTCTCTCTCCCTCTCCCTTCCTATCTAAAATCAATATTTTTTTTTTTTTAAAGAAGGTGGAGGGCATGGCAGTTGAGGTTGAAATAGCTCTTATTTCCTTGGGTTGAAGGTAGGGGAGAAGTTGAGGTGCTGAAGTTTAGGGCATTTGGAGTATAGGAGGGAAGCACAAATCGAACTAGCTGCTTTGTTCTATCTAGTATGTAGTTTGAGCTGATTTTACTGCCACTGAATCTGAGAATGCCTGAGAGGAATAGCAAAATATAGAATGCAGAGTTGCCAAAGGAAAAAAGTCTTAACATAGTGACGAATTCTTTTCAAGTGATTCAGCTTGCAGACTGCGCAGGTAGTGGAAAGAGTGTGGTAATGGGCAGCGTAACTGAATAGTAGTCACCTCCGTTTTTCTTACTCAAAAGCAATAAATACAGACCCAGAGAAACTGATTAATATCTTAACTGTGCTTTAGTACAATAGTCCAGGGGCCACGTTTAAAAGGCTTTTCTTAGTGCTTTGCCTCCGCCCAATCAATCTGTGCTCGCTTTATGACAGGATTTCGCTTTATAAATATTGTCGGCCTAAGGGAGGCTTGGAGCTCATCCCATTTCCCCCATTCAGTTTTTTACAAGGCATCTTGATTATAAATATATCATAAATCATACAAATAAACATAGCCTCCTACGAAGCAGAAAAATCTCTCTGATAAAGAAAGCGTCGTTTTTCCAACACCCTTGCCATTTTATTTTCAGGAATAAGAACAGAAATTTTTTGAACCAGAGTGATTATAACATATAGCAATCATAAAGGTACCAAACTATTGTCTCCCTGAAGTGGCAAAAGTATGCATGATTTTTTTAAAAAAAAATTACTTAGATGGGATATGATTCTTGGTTGAGGGTTCAAGTTGGATAGAGTAGGAATGTCAAGGTTAGATTTTGCTGATGGAAAATGGAACAGAAGGGCTAACTTCAGACCTCCCTCAAGTCACTAACGGAGTCCAGATGGGAGAAGAATAGCGTAAAACCAACGTGTACACTTTGACTCAGTCAGAGATGCTTAGCAGAACCACGGTAGGGGAAACAAGAGGGAAAAAATAGCTCACCCTGTCTTGTATATACTTGGTGCTGCTGTTTGTTCACTCATTAGGCCCTGTCAAATGCCATTTTGTGAAGACTCGGTTGACTTTTCAAAAAAACAAAGGGATCAGGAGGAATTCTCTCTAGAGAGCTAACCTGGGCCCATCCCACAGCGGGAATGGGGCTGAACATAACGTTCACTGATTTGTGCTGGTTCAAGCGTTTCTATCCTAAAGGCATTTTATAAAATTCCTAGCCAGGAGACCAGCTCCATGAGATGAAAAGATGAGAGCCTTTTCCTATTGACTTTCTATCTCTACATTAAAAAGCATTCGGAGCAATAAAGATTTATTTTTAAAAAGTAAAAAAAAAAAAAAAAAAAAAGCAAAAAAACATTTGGGGAATATTGCCAATTAAAAGACCACGCTGGTAATATCGGGATTTGGAATCAAGTAGTTAACATTTTATAAAATGGAAATGCTAGTCCTTCCCTTCCTTTGCCAGACCCAGAATAAGAGCACACTGGGCTGAGAGCTGACCATCTTTCCCGAGGCAGTAACAGGTGGCAACCTGTCAAGAAATGATGCGCACTGTCACAGGTCAAAGATAAGCCTTTCAAGTCTCTGAAAAAGAATGATTCCAGCGTCAGGAGCGAGGTAGAACTTCCGGTCTGGAGGAATAGAGAGATCAGCAAATCCTCTCTCCCCCAAACCACTATAAAGCTGAACGGACTGCACAAAATTAGTCCCTCTAGTGATCTGGAACCCCACCAGAGCAGTTGTGAGAATGAGAGCTGTGCTAATGAAATAGCCGTTAAGGCTTCACAAGCCCTCATTTGTCCCTGCATGTCTGGAAGCCTGTTTGCTAAGGAAATGGAGTCCTGAGAGGGTCCCTCTAAGAAGTGGGAAATAGGGAAGTAGAAGAAGGGCAGGCTTGAAAAATGCCCTAGACTTGGAATGTACTCCCCAAACCAAACACAGACCAGTGACAGAGAGTGAAGTCTCAGAGACTTGAAGTGTTTGAGCACAATCTGTGACCAATCATTGGCTGACCACTCAGCCATCCAGACACATGGATTATCTCTAGAAAGCAAGGCTAAAAAAAAAACCCCAAAAATTTTAAATAAAAATCTAAGCAGAGACAGTTAGGCACATACTACAGGGACAATCGGTTCTGCCAGTTAAGTCTAGGTCAGTGGTCGGCAAACTCATTAGTCAACAGAGTCAAATATCAACAGTATAATGATTGAAATTCCTTTTGAGAGCCACATTTTTTAAACTTAAACTTCTTGTAATACCACTTCTTCAAAATAGACTCGACAGGTCGTGGTATTTTGTGGAAGAACTACACTCAAGGGGCCAAAGAGCCACATGTGGCTCGAGAGCCGCAGTTTGCTGACCATAGGTCTAGGCTAGTTAATTTTTAAAAAAATAAAAGGAAAAAGAGGAAGTAAACAAAATCCAACAAGAAAACCCTCAGAAGGAGAGAAAAATTCTTTAGAACCAGAGTTATTATATTATCTAAAATGTCTGATTTTCAATAAAAAATTATGAGACACTCAAAAAAATGGGACAAGTATGACCCATATCTGGGGGAGAAAAGGCAGTCAATGAAAACAGACTCTGAGAGGCCCTGTAAGTTGGACTTAGCAGATAAAGACTTCAAAGCATCTGTTACTAACACATTCAAATAACACATTTTAGAACTAACAGACTATGCTGAGGATGACTCAGTCTATAGGGAACATCAGTAAAGAAATCAAATCTATTACAAAGTACCAGATGAAAATTCTAGAGTTTCAACAATCAAAATGACATTTTTCACTAGATGGGCTCAACAACAAATCTTAGATGAATGAAGAAAGATTCAATGCACTTAATGATGCATCAACAGAATTTATCCTATCTGAAGAGCAGGAGAGGTAAAAGCTAATGTTAAGTTGAACAAATCCTCAGAGACCCAGAGGCCACCACCAAGTCTATCAACCTATATGTAATGGGGAGTCCCAGTGAGGGAAGAGAGAAATAAAGGGGAACAGAACAAATATTTGAAGAATTAATGGCTGAAAACATCCCAAGCTTTATGAAAAATACCAATAGACCTAAGAAGGTCAAGGTATTCCAAATAGGGTAAACATGGAGAGATCCTCACCAGACTCACCATAGTCAAAATGTTGAAAAAACAAACAAAAAAGAACATCTTGAAAGCATCAAGAGAAAAGCATGTGTCAGGAGCTTAGATGCCTAACAGATGCATCGTTGTTGGTCAAGGAGGCTGGAATGGATCTCACCCAGGAATCTGGGAACCTGTTACCCGATTCATAAAACTTATTCTAAATACAAGACTTGTCCTCGCTTTTATCCTGATGCTGTGCTGTACACCTTTGAGTAAAGCTTCTATTTATATCCTTAGATGTCTTTTTTAAAATAGGTTCATGAATGAGGCTATTAATGAAAGAGGCTATGTCTGATTTGACCTTGGTCAAGTAATCTGATCATTGACCTTGACCAAGTAATCTGATCAATCATCTGATCAACAATACCGGTTGTTTTGGCAATATTCTTAAGAGTGAAAATTCTACCAAGAGTGGTGATAGAATCCTAGGGATTGGCCTTGGTAACCACGGGCATCCCCTTCACCAAGGAATGACAACAGAAACAAAAAGTTGATTCTGGATGGTCTAAACAGGTGACGAAAATAGACCCATGCCCTTTCCCATATTGCTAGAGTTTAATGACCCTGGCAATTGAAACCCATCCATATGGGTAGATGGATTATGAGAGCAAAGTGTAGAGTTGTTCTCAAATAAAAAGAGCAGCTTTGTAATTCACAAAACGCTCAAGGTCAAGTCTGTACCGCCACACTCAGTATTAACAAGCAAACAAACCAAAAACAAAATTCTCTGCTTTTTAATACCATGTCTGCAGATTATTTAGTATATTTTGCTCTCCCCATGAGCTCACTTTCTGGATAATTGGAAAGCTAAGTAATTGCCTAGAAAAGGTAAACATTTGTTAAAATCCTTAAGAGGAGGCTTAACTTATTTGATACGACTGCAATAAAATAGTGCTTTGTTATCAACAGAAAGTCCTCCGTCTATCTATCATATGACGTCATCTGGAACTGCCAACACACACGTTTTGATGTAAGACTTTTTCAATACACTTCTTTCATAATCAGAGCCCACGCTGTGATATCATTTCCCCCCCCCCTTCCCCCGCTAAACTCTGAAGAAATAAATAAAAGTGTGTTGACTTTGATTTACATGTGTTTTCCTTAGGCACCTGATGACGTCACTTAGGAAGATTCAATTTACTGGAGCAATAGAACGAAATAACTGAGGACTGAGGACATGGGGCATTTTCCATCCTAAGTGAACAAGTTTCATTCCTTCAGTGTTTATGCTCCTCCCCTGGCTTCATGGTCTGTGTTCCAAAGCATTCTTCCCTTTGTTCTTCTTCTCCAACATTACAGTTTCTGTGAGCCTGAACCATACATACACGTCCCCTCTCCTTTCTGTGTCCCCTATGGTGCTTTTTAAATATATACATATATACACTGAGTGGCCAGATTATTATGATCTCTGAACGCATAATAATCTGGCCACTCAGTGTCTATCCTATATAATAAAAGGCTAGTATGCAAATTGTCCCCTCGACCAGGAGTTTGACCAGCAGGCAGGCTGGCCAAACGGCTCATGTCCCCTCCCCCTGGCCAGGCTGGCCAGACCCCACCCATGCACGAATTCATGCACCGGGCCTCTAATATATATACACTATACACTGAGTGGCCAGATTATTATGCATTCAGGAATCGTAATACTTCAGAGAGGAAGGGAGAGGGAGAGAGAGAAACATCAATAATGAAATTCATTAATCCTGCACGCTCCCTACCAGGCATGTGCCCTGACTGGAAATCGAACCGTGACCTCCTGGTTCATAGGTTAATGCTCAACCACTGAGCCACACTGGCCCAGCATCCTATGGTGCTTTTTGAATGTGTTTTCTAAGTATCCCCAGACAGACCAGCTGAAAAGCAACGAGGAGAACCTTGGACGGAGAATGGGAGCGAGATCTGGAAAATGGGAGGATCTGGAATGGAAAATGGAAGGAAGTTGGATGGTGAAGTCAGTCATTTCAGGCACTGGAAACAGTACACCTGAATACATTTAAGCAAAGTGCCCAGCTCACAGAGGGGACCGGCAGCCCAACTTGTTTCAGAAGCTCATGGTGGGAGGGAGGGGTACAGGAGACCCAGAAATTATCAAGTAGAAAACGTGGCCCTCACCATTTACCCAGGAAAACAGGGAGCTGGGTAATTTCCTGCCAAGGGGCCTCTCACTCAGCCATCATCCGTCAGGCCCTCCTGAAGGAACAGAACCTTAATTGAACTTGCCATTGTGTCTTGGACTATTTGGGCGACAATTTTCTGTGACAGGGAAAAGGAGTTGCTAATTCATTGCTTCAGGAAATGAAGGCCTAATAGCCTCACATCTGGTAAATTACAGCCTTCCTGCTCCTTGCCGAGGCAGCAGGACACACGGCATTATTTAGAATTACAAAAAAAAAAAAAAAAAAAAGGAGCGAAGGAAATCAATTTTTACATTTGCAGTGGACAAAAAAAAAAAAAAAAAAAAAAAGCAATCTACAAGCCAAGAACATTTTCTTTATAAAAGCATCCATTGTCTGAAGATGTGGAGTCCAGTCAGCTAGGGGATAAAATTAAGCAAAAACCCATCCAGGCCAAAACCGGTTTGGCCCAGTGGATAGAGCGTCGGCCTGTGGACTGAAAGGTCCCAGGTTCGATTCCCATCAATGGCATGCACCTTGGTTGCGGGCATATCCCCCGTAGGGGGTGTGCAAGAGGCAGCTGATCGATGATTCTCTCTCATCGATGTTTCTAACTCTCTGTTCCTCTCTCTTCCTCCCTGAAAAAAATCAATAAAATAAAAAATAATAATTAAAAAAAGCATTCAGTATCTTAATGGAAATTTTGAGAGTTTACTGTGGACTGTGGTCACGTGGCATTGCTTCTGGCCCCCTGTGGGTGGGACCTGCGTAAATTATCACTTTTGTGCAAATATAATGATATAGGGGCAAGACCCTCTGGGGGGAATGACAAATGAAGATTGATTTCCCTTTGAATGGAGATCGGGGTGTGTATATTGGGTGGGAAGTTCCCTTCAGCTCTTCTTTTACACATCACCCAGACTGATCAATATTCAAAAGAAATAAAGAATGGGGGGGGGGGCAATCCCCCAAAGGACACTTATAAGACATGGCAGGCTTCACTATGAAGAATCACTCCCAAGGTCGGATATAGACACGGAGGCGTCTCACCCCAGTGACTGTCCTGATGCTCTGATGATGGACTTGGGGGTGAATGCCTTTCATCGCATCAACACCAGCCTGTACCACGGATGTGTGAAACCACGCCAACCATGGTCCTATCTGCTCCTATTCTTTTCCCAAGGGAAGGTGAACTGTGACAAGCAAACAGGCAAACTGGAGGACGCCCGTGGCGCCTAGAAGAGGTCTGGTGGGAATGAACCCGACAGCTGAGGACACACTGGCCCGTGGAGGCAGGGCCCTTCCTGTCCTGGCAGAACAGGGATAGCCGAGCACAGCACAGACCTCGCTCCTGCCTAATCCCCTGTAATCCTCAATTGGGACAATTAATTTTACACGGGGTCACGCTCCCTTTCTCTGGCGTTTCTATTGAGAGCTTTACGAGGTGGACATGTGTCCATTCTGATACATTTCGACAGCTCCTTTCACCTGGAGCGGAGACCAGCCATTGACTCGGGTCAGTAAATTTTGTTGTCAGTGGAGTGGAGCTGAGGTGCCCCCTTGATGCACAAAAACAGCGTGTGCTCAGGGAGGAAGGAAGAGAGGGAGAGAGGGAGGGAAGGAGGGGAGGGGAGGGAGGGGAGGGAAGGGAGGGAGGGAGGGAGGGAGACTTAGAAGTCACCATGCTTGGCTAAGCCTGAGCCGCTCCAAGCAGTTGACACAAACAGGAAGCGAGGTTGGAAGGGCAGCAAGTTCAAGTCAGGATGTCACACTGCGAGCAGCAGTTCCAGGGAAAACCAGGAGATTTAGGGGAAGCACCATATTTTCGGCTCAGAAACTAGCAAACAGGAGAACAGAGCCCGACACAGTCTGTTTCAACGTCACCTACTCAAAACACATGTTCAGAGGACTGTTCACCAAAAGCATTTAACAAATCAGCTCAAATAACTGATATACTTGATGTAGCCTTCACACCAGAAAATTGTCATTGTGATTTTTTTTTTTTTAACTCCCTAGCAAAGCTTTGAAAATGAATTCAAGTACAAAATACCATGGCCTGGGAGAGTCTATTTTGAAGAAGTGGCATTAGAAAAAAATTAAGTTTAAAAATTTAGCTCTCCAAGGAAATTTCAATCATTGTACTGTTGATATGTGGCTCTGTGGACTAATGAGTTTGCTGACCACTGCCCTAAAAGAACAGAAACAAATGAGAATCTCTATAAGGTCAGGGATCCAGTGCCCAGATGAACTGAAAGGTAGAAAAATTTGCCCAACCTTGGCCTGCGGACTGAAAGGTCCCAGGTTCAATTCTGATCAAGGGCATGTACCTTGGTTGCTGGCACACTCCCAATAGGGGGCGTGCAGGAGGCAGCTGATTAATGTTTCTAACTCTCTATCCTTCTCCCTTCATCTCTGTAAAAAAAAAAAAAAAAAAAAAAAAAAATCAATAATATATATATTTTTTAAAGATGATGTTGCTTTGACCTGGAGCCATAAGGGACGCCGGATGGAGAAAATCCGAAACCTGCCTATCTGTCAGCACGGGAGATGCCTGTGTGTCTTCTGACTCATCTGACACAGAACGGGGAGGACTTTCCTGGTGGATGAGGAAACCCGATGTCCTCATTTGTCATAACAATGAGGTCACTGGAAGACCCACAGAGCCGAGGTCTGCTATCCAAGTTCAGATCTAGTTTGTTATTCAGATCGTGGCTCCAAGCTTATTTAACAAGCCCATTTTGACAGGTTGAATTTCTTTATAGGATGTTTGTTTAATTGTAGCGTAGTCATCCTATTATAAACAGCATTTCCAACCGTGTAGAGAAAACCACAGTTAAGAGCATTTTTCGGAGTGAGCTGTAGTCTCTCTTCAATGGGAGAGTTTCTAAGTCAGATTTTCATCAGAGATGTGAGAAAAGACTCCCAAATCTCTCTGGATGTTTCTAAAATTCACACCGGGGGTGGGGTGGGGGGGGAGGGGGAATGAAGGAGAAGAAATTACCAATAGATTTGCATTAAGAGAGCACAAGATTTTTGAAAATCTGATTATAAATACACCAAACATCTTAACCTCCTTTCCTGAGATGAGGTGGCAGAATTGAATGAACTATGCAGACAGATGATTCCCAAGGAAAGTCACCAATGATTTTTAAAAAACTTTATGAATGTAATTTTCATCACTGCCAACCACAATACGGAGTAGGTGGGCTTTAGAGACGATCAGACTGTTGTCCAAATCCCTTCTGGGCCTTCCCTGAGCCTCATAAATTCCCTCATTTCTACGTGTAAACAAATAGAAAGCACCTATTACATCAGGCTTTCGTTACTTGAAAAAGATATGTGTACAGCTCAGTGAAATACTTGAACTGGTCACTCAATAAATAGAAGCTATTGTCATAATACAAGAGGCCTGGTTCATGAAATTCGTGCACAGGTAGGAGCCCTAGGCATGGCTGGTGATCAGGGCCGATCAGGCGCCTTCTGGCTGCTGGCTGGGGCCTGCCTTTGTTCCGTGCCACCCCCTGGTGGTCAGCGCAAGTCA
Organism: Nyctalus aviator; assembly: GCA_036971965.1. Lineage (NCBI taxonomy): Eukaryota > Metazoa > Chordata > Mammalia > Chiroptera > Vespertilionidae > Nyctalus > Nyctalus aviator. The sequence continues at coordinate 6,265,239 of CM072940.1, read as the reverse complement.
TAGCAAGTGATTGAACTCCCAGTCAAACTCCAGAGGAGACACTTTGAATATTAGTTTATATATATATATATATATATATATATATATATATATATATATATATAATATCTATATCTCTAATATTCTTAAGACAGTTCATTGGTTCATTCAGACAAGTGGATAGCTAGCTGTTCAGAATCTGAAGCAGCGTCTTACTCTTCCTGAAAAGCTACTGCTTTGCCTGTTTCCCTGAGAAGCTTACAGATGGAGTGGGGAGGAGAAGGAAGATGACTATGTTTTGTTTGTTTTTTACAGTATTGAAATCACGTTTACAAGTTGCTTATTACTCTGTTACACATTCTGAACAAAGCATCTGGAAAAAGCACACCTTTGATTTTGTAGCATCAAACCACAACAACTAATGACTGAAAACAATCCATCAAATCCCTTACCAACTGGACAAATCATCATGTTGTGGACTCTGTGTGCAAAGAGACTGCAACATTTAAAGCAGTCAAATAATAAAGAGCGTGAATGAGACTCTGAAATCATTTAGCAGGTTTGAAAAACAGTATATGAAACAGTATATGAAAATAGAGGGAGATCCCAGAAAATCTAAGCACGTGCCATCAGGAAAATGACAGGAAATGGACGAATTCTGCCTGCAAAACCCCAGGGAGGCTCAGAGGATGGAGGGTCTGGATCCAGCAGAAGGTGGGGGCCAGGGGAAGATCTGCTCTAAGTCTCTGCCTACACTGCATACAATCATGTGCCTACCATAAAATCACCCTCCCCACCTGGAGAGGGCCATGCTAAGTGAAATAGGTCAGTCAGGGAAAGACAAGTATCACATGATCTCATTCCTAAGTGGGATCTAATAAAATAAACTGATGAACAGAGTGGATCCAGAGACATAGAAGCATGGAACAAAGTGTGGGATCTCAGAGGGAAGGCAGGGGATGGTGGGTGGGAAGGAGGTAATCAACCAAAGACCTTGTATGCATATAGGCATAACCCATGGACACAGACACTAGGGTGGTGAAGGCCTGGGCAGGGGGAGGGGGATCTGGGGCAGGCTAGAAGGGGTCTATGGGAAAAAGGGACATCTGTAATACTTTCAAAAATAAAAATAAACTAGAAAAAAAAACATATTTTGAAAGAAAAAAATATCAGTGTATGCTTTCTAAATATTGCATTTGCCATACAATGCCATTTAGGCATATCCTCATCTACGTCCTTTTGCTTGACCTGGGTCACAAAATATTCCCATCTCAAAGACCCTGGATGATAAACTTGGGCTGTTCTCCTCCCAGGAAAGGAGTTCAAGACTGCTGGCACGTGTCCTCTCTTGGTTTTCTTTGGCTGTTTGAACCCTCCTTTGGAGGTACAGGACCTGAGGGGGTGGAACTGAGCTGCATTCTGAGGGCACAAGGTGAAGGAGGAGGAGGTGGCGGCGAAGAAAAATTCGATAAGAATCAAAGTACATGCTTAATGCTGAAACCCGATCATTGCTGACTCTGCCCAAGGCCTGATCTCGGTGATCTGAGAACCAAGAAAGCCCAGGAGAGGAGTGGCAAGATCAGACAAGGTGGCGCATGCGCGATTGTTTTGTAAATTGTAACGCATGGGACCTCGTGCTGAAAATCGTCTAGGGCCACATATGGGCATGCTTACCACAGAATGCCAGCTCTGAGGAGAGAGATTTTTATTGGGTACAGTGGGAACAGAAGAGAAAAGAAATAGAATTCACAGTCCTTACACGGGAGGATCTTACAAATTAATAGCAGAGAAAACAATGCATGAAAATCTATAAGCCCTGAGTGCAGACCCCTGAGGTCTTCATCATGCGTCTCCAGTGTGGTCCTCAGCCCCCAGAGTCTGCCCTGAAGTCTTCCAGCAGCCATGGCAACCCTCTGAGAATCTGATGCTCAGCAATGATGCATCCATCCCCTACTGGCAGCAAGGAGGAACTGCTGAGCCCTGCCCACACCACGTAGGACCCAGCTGGGGTTCAGGAAGAAGAGGTCAATGTGAGCGCTACCTCCCTTGCTCAGTGATTCCACAGGACACTCATCTCAGATGCCCCAAGCCTGACTGGGGCACTGACGGCCCTCTGCACTCTTCGCTTCCCCAGCACAGTCTGTGCTTGACACTTTCTCCCCCTCCCTGGCTGCACCCAGAAAGGTTTAAAAACTGGAAGCACCCTTTTGGGTACCCGAGGAACACTTGAGATGTGCCATGTTCTGGACCAGGCACTGTGGCTACAACATTGAACAAGGTACCTCCTCTGCTCCTCATGTCCCAGGGAGGCCAGAAGGGGAGTATTATAAAAAGACTAGAGGCCTGGTGCACAATATTTGTGCACTGTCGGGGGGGTGGGGGGGGTTGTCCCTCAGCCTGGCCTGCACCCTCTCTCCGTCCAGGACCCCTCAGGAGATGTCCATCTTCCAGCTTAGGCCCCGCTCATAGCGACCAATTGTTCTGTAGTTTGGTTGATTTGCATATTAGGGTTTTATTATATAGGATGGGCTTTATCGTTGGTGCCTTGAGAGGAAGAGAGTGAGGCAAAGGTTCCTGGCATCCGTAGAAGGACTACTGACCTAGACTGGGAGATTGGGGTCTCAGAATCAGCGAATCTCCTCTGACTCCACTTTAAAAACCCGGGATGTTACTGTCTTGTTAATATTCAGGTGGGCCCACTGAATGGGGGGCGGGGACAGCTTGCGACCTCTGTCATCTTGGAGCTGTGGGTCCCAATAACCTCCACAGGGTAAACCCAGTGAGGAGGGACCCTGGGCCCATTGCCGCTGACCATTTCTTCCTGGGAATATGAAAATATCAGCCTCTTCCTCTCTTAATGGGTTGGACAGCTCACGGGACACAAGTTCCTTGAGGACATTCTGAGCACTTCCTCAGCAGGGGAGCCAGGAAGGGGCACAGCTGTTCTCCACAGAGCTTTGACACTTCTGCTTGGAGCAAACTATCAAAATGCCAAGAATAAAAATAAAGGAAGTAGGGGTGATAGTAAAAATGAGAAGGTTTAGGGCAGTGGTCAGCGAACTCATTAGTCAACAAAGCCAAATATCAACAGTACAACGGTTGAAATTTCTTTGGAGAGCTAAGTTTTTTAAACTTAAACTTCTTCTAACGCCACTTCAAAATAGACTCGCCCAGGCCGCGGTATTTTGTGGAAGAGCCACACTCAAGGGGCCAAAGAGCCGCATGTGGCTCTTGAACCGCAGTTTGCCAACCACTGTATAGGGCATTCCCCCCTCAAAAATGAGTTAATTATGACATTATATAAAACCCTATTATCCAAACACTTTAATTATTACACCTCTGGCTCACAGCTGAAAATAAATCTCTTTCCCCCTCCCCTCCCCCTCCCACGATTCTGCATTTTAGTGCAATCAGATCACTGGAGTCACTGTTTTTTTCTTCATCTGTCACATTTTCTGTTATTTTATTTAAACATGGAGTCAGGAAATTCACATTGAAATAAAACATCTTGTTTCCTATGACTAAAAGCCAGGAAGAACTTGTCTCTGGAAAGCTGTTTACAAAACACAGAGCAGTGTTTTGTGTAATGTCTTTGCTGCTTGACTTCACCAAGCGATGAGTAACTGATTATGACAGCCACTAGGCTTGCCCATACACAGAAACTAATGGTGTGGGTACCCTCATGCACAGCATATCCAGAATAACACCAGTATCTATGGGAGCAGCTTGCATGTAACTATGGCGCCCAAGATTACTAAAGAACTAAGGTCTAAAGTAGAGGAGCAATGCCTTTGGATAAGTGGATGCAAACGTGGCTTGTGTTTCAGAAGCCACAACTTCTCTGTCTTATCATCCATGTTTGTCTTTCTCCATGTGTCACATTGCTTAGCACAGAGCTATGTACGCTCTGACACTGATTCTTAGAAAAACTCCCTAACTGAAGATGATCCCCCCAAATAGCTCTACTGCTGTCTCGCTGTCTTCCTCTTAAGGCCACCATCAAAATGGAGAATTTTCTGGAGAAGGTTAACCAAGTAACATTTCAGGAAAGAGGAGAATTGTGATAAATTCTGTGTTGGGAGGGAGGTGTTCTAAACTCAGCCATTGATGCTCCTATTAACTCTGCCCTGAAGATGCCCCAGGGAGGGCAGACACGTCACAACCCACCGGGAGAACACCTACTTTTCTCCCTTTTACCCCAACTCAAAGCTTTCCAGGACCCCCCACCCCTCATCCTTGGCTAACCTTATTCAATTAGCCAGTGAATCTGATGCATTCTTTTAAATATATTGTTATTGGTTTCAGAGAGGAAGGGAGAGAGAGAGAGAGAGAAACATCAATGATGAGAATCATTGATCGGTTGCCTCCTGCAGGCCCCACACGGGGGATTGAGCCTGCAACCTGGGCATGTGCCCTGACTGAAAATAGAACCGTGACCTTCTGGTTCATAGGTCAACGCTTAATCACCGAGCCACGTTGGCTGAGCGAATTGGGCTTTCTAGTATTTAATATGCCTTATACTGTCACTTTAAAAATCTAACTATGGCTCAGCTCACACAATTGTTCACAACACATAATCCTTGAGAATCACTGAACTGGCCTATGGAATCTCCAAGGGCAGAGATTGTACTTTGTCATCTTTGTATAAGCCCCTCCTTCCCCACAAGAACATGCATTGTGAATTTGCTTCATGGGATATGATTTAGTAAATAGCCCTGAAATCATGCATCGGTAAAGAGAGATACAAGACAAATCCCCAGTATTCAGAGAGATCCCCAGCCCCAGCTCTGAAGCCTTTTGTTTAAGCTACATTCATTACAATGCACTAGGTCCGCTCCAGGAGAGGTATGCCATGAGGTCATGTTGATTTAATCTCTCTGAAGTTTTCTAATATGTCCCAGTCTTTCTTCAACTTCTCATTACTACCTAAATTCGGGGGCTCCACATTGCCAGAGCCCTTCTACTGGCTTCTTTGCCATTGGTCTGTCCCCAACTCCAGCTCTTCTCTAAATCCCAGCTATCACTAACATTCCCCGTTACAAATACCATGTGCTTCCTTTAGTTCTCTTTTGACGAATGGAATTAAGTTCAAAATCCATGGCATTTGGAAGATCTTTGCAATGGTTCTTCTTAGCACCTTCTCCCCCCACCCCACCCCCAGTCCTCAATGTTCTAGTCCCCAGTGAATAGATGCTAAGCTCCTGCCTTAGTTACCTATTCGCCTTCTGCAATATTATCACATGGCTTTTCTTGCCTTTAGAATTATTTTTCCTTTTTTTCAGGGTGCCCTTTCCTTCACTTTTCCACTTGGCATATAGTTGGTGTTAATTAACATCTGATAAATAATAGATTCATGTATCCATGTTGAAAATGTAAGCTCTAAAGTAGTTTTCTGTCCATGGCATACGAGAGAGGTGGCATCTGGCATTCTAAAAATATGTGAATAAATAAATGACTCCATCATAAAAAAATAATAGCATCTATGAATCCAATCCGTATAGACAGCTATTTATAAAACAACTGAGCTTCCACAGGTTGGACCAGGAAGATGCCTTTTGAGGCTAGGGGACCTGTTGGTTTCTGGTTCATGTCCCAGCCATGACTCTGTTCAGAGCCCCTGGGAGTTTGCACCTGGATAAATGATCCGGTCTTCAATCTTGGTGTGACTAGGCCTCCGGCTGGCAGGCGAGACGGGGGAAAGGGTGAAGAAGGTGAGTGTCTTGGTGCACAGTGGTTGGTTTTCTTGGGCACTTAACCAAAGGGGTACTCAGGGTCTTGGAGGCACCTCAGAGGGAATTATCCATCAAGCAGGCCCATAAGTGAAGGGGACAAGCTCACGAAAGAAAAACACCACTCCGCAGACTGAACACGGGTAGCTGGGGAGGTGAAGGGTACAAACCAAACACCCTTCCTTTCTGAGTCATTTTTTTTTTTCAGGTCCTGCTTAAATTTTTTTTTTATTTTAAAAAATTATGATTTAAAAGCTTCAAACAGACGAGGGAAGTCAATCCATGCATACTTCCAACATTAGTTAATATTTACTGAGAAATCATAGGTTACAACAAATTAAACTTCTTGGCGTTCTCGCTGAGTTTTTCTGGCCAACCATGTTCGTGAGTGTTCCTACAGATAGTTTATAACTTTTTTTTTTTTTTTTTTAATCCCTTTAGAGTAACTCAAGTGCAAGGAATCAGGAGGACTCTGGGGTCACGTGGTCCTTAAGCCAGGGTCTTAGGAAAATGGATTTGAGGTTGCAGAATGGACTGATGGGACCAGGCAAACCCTACACATGCCCACAAACAACGAACCACCGGGAAAAGTGAGTTAGGTTTCTCCTTGTTTGAGGCAGAATTCCTTCACATAAACCTGGGCACCCTCCGAGAGAAATGGTTTCTAGTCCAAACTCGTGTTTATTTTGGATTCTGCTTCCCTTTCAGCTTGCAGCGTGACCTTAGCAATGAGCTCACAACTGGAAGCCAATCTGTCTTCTGTTTCTACTGTTAAAGAATTACCTACCCACTGAAAAACCACATAGGCTTAACAATGGCCTTGTCCCAAATATATGCCTTCTGGAATTGTACAAATTGTATTTCTGATGCAAGCAGAATTCAGTGCAACTGCTGGAAGAGTTCAGTAAAGAGTGATCAGATCCTTAGGAACGGGAAGGCTCCTACTGAATGCTGGACATTTGGTGGATCTGATCCATTCATGACACATCTCTGGGATGCTCGAAATGGCAGGCCATTTGGTTGTGAGGCGATGTATGTTTTTGGCAGCATCCCCGATCTAAGTCCTATGAATAAAAATGGTCCTTAAAAAGTTATTCTCAGCTTCCTAGGAAGAGGCTCTTGAGAAATGGGTGAGCGCTCAGAATGCCTCTCACTGTACAAATCCTGATTTGGCATTTCTCCTTTGTGCATTTTAGTTGGTGTTCCAAAAATGTCCAGAATCACCAAAGAGATGGCTAGTGTCTTTGTACTTCGTTGATTTTGTCCTTGAGTGGGCTCCAAGTTATCCACATTGGATTAATATCCCAAATTCTCTGGACAGGATGGAGAGGGTAGAAAGAAGCAGTGTTTATTTCCCTCTTTTTTTCCCCCCCAACAACATTTTATTGGGTACTAACCCAACGCTGAGCTGAATGATTTGCATAGATTATCTAGTTGACTCCTACCAACTCTAGGAAGCCCATTTCATAGATATGGAGACTGAGGCTCAGAGAGGTTAAGTCACTTGTAAATGGAGGAGCTAGGAAATGGAGCACCTGAGGTTTCCATTAGGGTCTGTTGTTAAAAACAGCCAACGCTTTCCCATGAAGCATGCTGCCTCCTGAATGTGTCTGGCATAGGAAAGTACAAAAAACACTGAAGAAGGGGTGTGGGGCCTGATTTAGGAACAACCAATCCCTCTAACCACTAAAATCCCATATAATAAAAACCTAATATGCAAATTGTCCCCTCTAAGGAGAGTTCGACCAGAGGGCAGGGTCATCTGTCCAATTGCCTGCAGCCCTTCCCCCCAGCTGGCTCCACCCAGGCTGGCAGTGGCAGCAGGCATCTGGGGGAAGGGAGGCTCCAGCTGGCAGCCAGTAGCTGCTAGGGACCTACCCATGCACAAATTTCGTGCACTGGGCCTCTAGTGAGAATATAATGCTGTGAAAAAAAATGCCTTTCTCCTTTTTGCCCAGTTGCTGAACCTCTCTTCCCCCTGTATTTCCTCCTCCTGTCCTCTTCTCTCCCACCACCCAAGATGTGTCACGAACTCCCACTGCAAGCCAATTAGGGGAACTCATTTTGAGAGCTCTCTTCAAGCATGCTCCTGCTCTGACTAGCTCCAAGACCTTTCAAAAGAGAGGATAAAAGGGGGGAGTTTTAAGAAGAAGCAGACCTGGAGTTGCACAGAGGCAGCAAAGACATCCTTGAGGTCATTCTTTTTTTTTCTTTTCTTTTTTTCTACCCTGATGTATTCTCTCCAGAGTGATAATAATCTTTTTTGAAATGCAGGTCTAAGACGGAAGGAATTTTTATCTGGAAGAGTAATATAAATTAGCTTTGACTGCCAGTTTCCAATGAGGATTACTTTCCAGGCGGAATTCCTACAAATTCTTGAGACATGACCTCCAATGAAACAATAAAACCCCTTTAAAAACTTGTTGAGAAATTCCAGATAACTTTCACAAGAGATTTAATTTTAGAGCATTAACACAGTCTTGGTAGAGAAGATAAAACTACAATGCAGTGATTTGGTCAAAGTCATTACTTCACAATGAAGTCATTGCAGAATATTTTACTGTGCTTATCTGTCGTTCTCCCCCCAACCCCCATTTTTTTTTTTCCTTTTAAACTTGGTCCTTTCTCCCCAAACTAATTTTATTACGCATTACTCAGTGCACTCTGGATTCACCCTTATAAAAGAATAAAGTGTTTCAACAGATAGCCTGCTAGAGGCATCCAACTTGAGAGTCAACCTACCAGGATGTGCAAAGCTGTTATAGGTTACTAGAGACCTGGTGCATGAAAATCGTGGAGGGGAAAGGGGGGGGGTTGGTCCCTCAGCCTGGCCTGCACCCTCTCCAATGAGAGACCCCTTGGGGGATGTCTGACTGCCGGTTTAGGCCCGATACCAGCAGAGGGACATCCCTCTCACAATCCAGGACTGCTGGCTTCTAACCGCTCACCTGCCTGCTTAATTGCCTCCAACTGACCCCTGCTGGCCTGGCTGCCCCCCAACTAACCTGGTCACCTCCTAACTGTCCAGAAGGAAGGCAGACATTTGGAAGATGTCCGGTCACCCAATCTAATTAACATACTACTCTTTTATTAGTATAGATTACATTTTAGTAGATGTACTATGCATTATTGTATACATGTGGTTTTGGAAACCAAACATAAGTTTTGTCTTTTTTTTTTAAAGCATTATATGAAGTAATGAATTCAAAGTTTTCAAAGAGATTTAGATGTGGGGAGGTGAGCTCCTACTTAGTAGTCACTAAAGACTTCACAGGTGATAGGGGTGGAGGTTTTGGGGGCAGGGGGCACTATCCCCATTGGACAGATGGCGAAATTGCGGATGAGAAAGGTGAAGTGATTTGTCCAAGGACTCATGGCCTCTACCTCATGAAGCGGGTGCAACTCACGTCCAGGAATATCTGACTGTTAAGTTGGTTCCCTTCCCATTGCGTGTGCTGCTCTTGCCTAATCTGGCCCGGATGAGATGGGAAAACACGAGGCCCACAGCCCCATGTGCAAAACGCATCAGGGCGCAGTGGGCCCGTGGGCAAAGGCTCTCACTACACGGATCATTTCCTGAAATTTTCACTTACGTTCATTGATATGTTCACAGAAGTAATATTAGAAAATGCTGCTATACACAATCAAGATACTAGGTCAGCTGCAGGTAAAAGAACTAATAGATAAAACTATATTGTTATAGCACAGAGATATATGATATAATGTATATTTTTATCCTCTGGTATGTATATGAATGTAATCATAGAAGAAAATATGCATGCCCTAGCCCAGTGGTCGGCAAACTCATTCGTCAACAGAGCCAAATATCAACAGTACAATGATTGACATTTCTTTTGAGAGCCAAATTTTTTAAACTTAAACTTCTTTTAATATCACTTCTTCTAAATAGACTCGCCCAGGCCATGGTATTTTGTGGAAGAGCCACACTCAAGAGGCCAAATAGCCACATGTGGCTCGAGAGCTGTAGTTTGCCGGCCATAGCCCTAACCGGTTTGGCTCAGTGAATAGTGTGTTGGCCTGCAGACTGAAGGGTCTGGGGGTTTGATTCCAGTCAAGAGCACATGCCTGAGTTGTGGGCTCAATCCCCAGTAGGGTTGGAGGTGCAATAGGCAGCCAATCAATAATTCTTTCATCATTGATGTTTCTCTCTCTCCTTCTTCCTTCCTCTCTGAAATAAATAAAAACATATTTTTAAAAAAGAACATGTGCATTATTTTTTATCTTTCTGTGCATTTACAGTAGTTGAAAGAATATGATTATTCTGTAAGTATAATGGCTATTTATTAACATAAGTTTTCCATTTTCCTATGAAAACACTTAAAAAACATTTTTACTTGCTACCCATGAAAGTAAAAAAGAGATGTATAAAATGAGAAATAAAAAAAGGGATTTTGTGAACCTATGAGTTTGTTGTTTTTTTATTTTTATTCTTAAATGCAATTTCTCTGAGAATAAGGCAGTGGTGGAAATCATCTTTTAGATATTAAATATCTGTTTCCTCTTTCCAAGAATATTTATATTTTACTGGCTGTTATACAAGAAGTCAAAATAAGGTTTTCTTTTTAAGAGTAATTCAACATTACCGTTTATTAAGCAATGAAATCTCACAGCGTTGACTTACATTACATAAATCTATTCAGTCATTGACCTCATTTAGTGAGTATCTTATCCATTCAAGCACCAGAAACACAAAAATAAACAAACACATCCTTCCCGGAGACCTAGGAAAATGGCTCCAAACACATTCAGTAAGAGCCATGTGTTCTGATACACAGAGAGAGGTATTGAGGGATTATATTGAGCATTGATAATGTCATTGGCATGTGTGGATAGTTCCCACCCCACCTCCCACCCCCTACCTGGCCATCTTGCCAGGGAAGGCATTCATTTGGATGTGTAAGATCTGGTATCTATCTAATAAAAGATTCACATGCTAATTGACCGTACCTTCTACATGGCTGGGTTCATTTGCATACACACGCACTGAGTGGCTGGGGGTGGGGCGGGATGCTTGCATCGTCACCATGGCGATGACACAGGCATCATGCACCACCTTAGCCTCTCTGGGCCCCTTGGGCAGCGTGGGAAGACAGGAAGGCAGTTCCAGCCAGAGTGAAGGCTCTGCTAGCAGCCAGGGGAAGGAATGCCCATTCTTACACAAATCTCTGTGCATCGGGCCTCTAGTGCCATCATAAGCAATTCATATGACTTCCTCCGTATGGCACCTATTCAGTGAGGGATGCACAGGTTATTCAGCTGGAATATTAAGTGGTTCGAGGGGGAAGCAGAAGAAGCATAAAACGCAGCCCAGACCTTCAGCAAATTAGCAGTGTAGACCGAGAAACGTCCAAAAATATAAAGTCCTACATAATTAAATTCTAAATTGAGTAGTGGACGTAGAGTGAGGCAGAAGGGCAGGTCCCAGACCCTGGATTGCCGGTGCTAAACCACCTACACAGACCTCTAAGGGAATGAAGGCCGGGTCTACCCAAGGTCACCATACCATGCAGCAGCCAGAAGAACTAAAAGTAGAATTGACTTTCATTTTTCCTAGCGGGCAAGAGGCTGGGCTTGACACAGTCCCCAGGTTTCGGAAATTCCAGTGTCGGACGTGATTCCTAAAGGAGAAACATTCTGAGAAACTTGTGGGAACGCAACGTTGTCCTTGAACAAGGGGAAGTCAGCCAAGGAGTTCCCAGACATTACTCACTGGCTCGGCATATCCCAAAACCTGCAACGGCCTCGGGCCCTGTCACCGAGGGGGCTGCGGTTTATTTCCTACATGGACTCTGGCTGCATACAAGAGGAATGGGAAGGGGCAGGGTTTCATCATATGCAGATGCGAGGTACACACACATGCCTTATAAGGAGAGATTACGGAAGAAAAATGGTAGAGGACCAGGAATGCCAAGTGATGGGACTTGACTTGTATCAGGAGTGATGAATCAGACCATCAGGGGCTCTGGACACACACATGCTCCCTTCTGGAGCAAGAATGCTCCCTGCCTGGACAGGAACCATAGATGGCATTGTTCATGGACCTTTAGCCTGAGGCGGAGAGTTAGGCAGATGTTACGAGAGAGATGTGCTGATGACACAAAAGCACTGAAGACATTTCTCCTGAGCACCTTCAGAAAAGAGGTTTGGACACAAAATTGGGTGGTAGGTACCTCCAGGGGAAAAATTCTGAGGGGCTCAAAGTCACCTGAAGAAACGGTAATACGTCAACACACCTGGACTGTGTTGGATGCTGAAACCATAGATCCCAGCTTGGCCAGCAGTCTCCTCTCCTGGATTGACTTTGATGAGTAGTACCAATGTTCGAGATGGAAACCAGGATGCTGGCGCATGCCAAGGTCAGCACAATGTCAGCCATCCTGTGCCCACCCCACACCAACCCTGACCTTGGGGATCACGTACACACGAGGTAGCCTTGCCTACCTTACTATGTCCTAAGGCCCTTTAACTGTGGGCACCAGAGTACACAACACAGATTTTAAATATGGCAAAAAAAAAAAAAGGCTTCCGTAAATTTAATGTGATGATAGTTAAGAGACGCATCACTGTTATCCTGTTGGGCCATTAGACGCTAACGGTGAGAGACTGAATAAGCACAGACCCAGCAAACATCTCTGGGGTACCTGCTCCCTGCCCAGCACTGTGCCTTTTTCCTCACCTGTAGTTCATCAAACTCCTAACCAAAAACAGAACGGACTAAATAAATGTTTAATTGGCAATTTCCTGCTTAAAAACTCCTATTTCGAAATATCTTGACTTTTATATGTTACAATATATGTCTTTTGTGAACCAGAAAAAACCTCTTGGAAGGTTACCATGGAATCATCCATTGTTCTGACTTGAGTGCAATGTAATTAAATCATTTTGCTTCAAAAAAAAAAAAAAAAGTGATTGCTATACAATCGTGAGGTGCCTGCCTCACTTCCAAGTTCAAGCAGAAGGGCTACAGGAAGGAAAATGCTCTCTCTCTCTCAACCAGCAGCCCCAGTAACTCTACCCAGGGACTCTTGACAGCCATCAAGAAGTTGGCCTGAACTGTGTAACCGGGCCAGGCTGACCAGTGAGGGAGCCCAGGAAATGTCACTATTGAGGCTATTCACCAAGAAGGAGGAAAGAATAAATACTGAGTAGGCCAGCCCTGGCCGTGTTGCTCAGTGGTTAAAGCACTAGCCCGTGGATGAGAGATACCGAGCAAGCCACCAGTTCTCTTTGTCACACTCCCCATTTCTCAAACTGAAGCAATAACACCTACCCTATCATGACTTGGGCCATTTAAAGTGATAGTACATTTATATCATGCCTGGCTTAGAGCAAGCTTTCAGTAACATGTGTCTTCTCTATTTCTTTGCATATACTAGTATTAGTAAACGTTAGTCAAGAGAGTGGATTTTGCCAAAACCGGTTTGGCTCAGTGGATAGAGCGTCGGCTTGGGGACTGAAAGGTCCCGGGTTCGATTCCGGTCAAGGGCATGTACCTTGGTTGCGGGCACATCCCCAGCAAGGGGTGTACAAGAGGCAGCTGATCGATGACTCTCTCTCATCGATGTTTCTAGCTCTCTATCTCTCTCCCTTCCTCTCCCTTCCCCTTACAAAATCAATAAAATATATTTAAAAAAAAAAAAAAGAGAGTGGATTTTGATAGCATCTTTTCAGAGAGCTGTCGTGAGCATTATGTCAACCTTGGCCTACGCCAGTGGTCGGCAAACTCATTAGTCAACAGAGCAAATATCAACAGTTCAACGATTGAAATTTCTTTTGAGAGTCAAATTTTGTAAACTTAAACTTCTTCTAACGCCACTTCTTCACAATAGACTCGCCCAGGCTGTGGTATTTTGTGGAAGGGCCACACTCAAGGGGCCCAAGAGCCGCATGTGGCTTGCGAGCCGCAGTTTGCCGACCACTGGCCTAGGCTCTCTTTATTGATCCATTGAAGTAGAGACTGACTCTGTAAGCCTTGGACTCTTAATTTTTAACAAATCCTGTAGATAAGACTCACTAAATGCTTTCTAAACAACAGTGCCTTAAGAGAAGTATCTGAGTTATATTTTTTGCTTTGTTTGTGGTTTGTTTTTATTGTTTTGGTGTGTTTTTTTTTGAGGGGGGCTGGATCTTATGAACTTAATTGGTGGTAACATAAGCAAATTACAACCTCAATAAGAATATAGAAATTTTGAATATTATCAGGAATCTCACATTTAAATTCAACTGAAAATGTTTGGTTTTTCTTAAGAAGTGCAACAATATTATTATAGAAATTAGTACCTTGCAAGTATAGTTAAGATGATGTGCAATAGCAATGAAAAATTATTTATGTTAACATCACCAGGATTCATATAAATTTCGACAAGTTAAAATTTGTATGAAATTCAGGTCATTTTTTCTAATTAGGTATTTTACAGTTGGCAAAAGGTACACTTTAGTCAATCCTCACCTAGCAAATCTGACTTTCTGTTTCTAAGGGGAAAAAAAATTCCTCTTAAAAAAACCTCATAAAGTAACTCCCAATGCTTTTTTTGCACATCGAAAGCTGTTATGGAACCAAATTTTGATGAGGTAAGTGTAAGGAATTTAGTAACATATGGATTAAATTTCCCTTAAAATAGACATCATTTTCAAATTGAGGCAGAATAAAGTTCTTGGTAAAATATGAAAATATGTTTTGGTTTTCCTTGAACCCTAAACACAATTTGAAAAATAGTTCAAGATGTTCACCAAACCCCTAGTCCAGCTGCTTTCACCATCTCTAGTTCCAAGATCTGAACGGTTGGGAGTTCTGGTAATTACAAATATTACAAAATTATTAGCAGATATTGGAAAAATGTCAGAGAGAAATAAGGAAAGAGCACACATTTAGAAATAAACAAATCTAAAGTTATAGTTTCTGCCTTTAAAAGCTTAGGGGTAGACATTTTGACCCCTAATAGCTGCTGAAATCATTTAAATTCCTTCTTCTATTTCAGAAGAAAATATGTAATAGCAAATATGGATGGTAAATATTTTAAGATAATGTATGATAATAATAAAATGGGGAGGGGTGGAAGCTTTATTACAAGAGACAATTAGGTGATGAGCTATATCCAAAATACCCTTAAGGACAGGGATACCTCAAAAATGCCACAAGATTCCTTTTTATGGGCAAGTGTTCTTGCATATTTTAAACATAACCAGTGGTACAGTTGATGGAGCCTCATGCTAACAAAAATTACATTATGACCCAGTATTCTGTTAAATTTTTCCAAGCGCACCCTCTACAACGAGTCCTCCTCACGGGTGCCAGAGCCATTTTTCTAAGATTCACATAGCTCTTGTCACTTCATTGAAATCCTTCAGGGATTCTCCACTGCCTTCAGAAGCATGGCCCCATGGTCCCTCCCGTGCACCTGTTACCACAACTGTCACTCTCTCATGTTTTACTATAACCCATCTACCCCCAACTCTATAGTCTGTTCACATGAACTGTTTTCAGTCCCATAATGTTTCCATGGTGGGATGGCCTACTGAATACTTCACTTGGGTTTTGTCTGTTTTGCGCTCTTGAAAGTGACACTGGGAAATCCCCTTGATAATCTGGAGAAGAAAGAAGGATATGTAGGCAATGAATGTAGTGCTTCAATCCAAAGAGGAGGGCGGGGGTCTCTCTCTCTCTCTCAATGGTGTGCTGGCCATCAGGAACTGAGTAGCTATTCTGATTGTCCAGGGAAGAGTACGGGACAAAAAACTTATTTTTAGGATTGAACAAGAAAATCTGCCTGGTCCCTGGTGGTATGAGTCCTTAGAGAAGGGAAGAGATCAGGCATTAGGTGTGCAGGGGATGGATGTTCCATTCATTCCTCATAACTCGTTCCTACAGGAGCTACCTCTTCCAGGAAGAACTCTGTATGATGCCTGAACACCAAAGACTAAGAGCTTTGTGCCTACACATCCATCTCTCCACTGAGGCCGATTCCCAGGGGGTGGATCCTCCAACCTCTCACATCCACAGCAGTAGGACACTGGTCCATCTTCATCATTTGATGACTGTGCGGGTCCAATTGTCAACAGTGTCACCAAGTGGCAGGAAGAAGCAAAGCAATCACACACTGCCCAGACCCTGGTGCTGAAGTCAGACTGATGACCCCTGTTGGGCTGTGTATGCCTTTGGAGTTTCAGCCAACTCAGAAAAATGAGAACTTCAAAGCAGAGATAGTGAGATAGTGAGAGAGATAGATATACACTGAATGGCCAGATTATGATGATCTCTGAACACATAATAATCTGGCCACTCAGTGTATATCCTATATAATAAAGGCTAATATGCAAATTGTCCCCTCAACTAGGAGTTCAACCAGCAGGCAGGCTGGTCAACTACCCATGTCCCCTCCCCCTGGCCAGGCTGGCCAGACCCCACCCATGCACGAATTCATACACCATGCCTCTAATATATATATATATTTTCATCAATGAATTCGTGCATGAGTAATTAAAGGCAAATGCTATGACATAACCATTTGTAAGCAGCACCTCAATGGTGGAACCATAATAATCTGCACCCCATCAAATAAATAAGCCAAGCACATGTCCTTTACCAGGAATAGAACATGAGACCCTTTGACCCTTTGGTGTGTAGGGTGATGCTAACCACTGAGAACACCTAGCAGGGCCAAAAACTGGTTTCTGGACATCAGGTTGATACAGGTGGTGACTAAAATAGAGAATGAGGCCAAAAAGTATGGAGGGGGATGAACCAGGGGGAGGTCAGTGTGGTGATGAAAGAGTTGCAAACCAAAAAAGTCAGGACATATAATTTTTGCTCTCATGGCAAAATTACGTTTTACCAAGTTACATACACACAGTCAACTCCCTAAACATGAGAGAATTTATTGCAGCCATAGAACTTAAGGCAAAGCTTGTTGGCTTTCTTCAAATGAGGTGCTTTCCAGTTGACATGCTGTGCATTGCGTTTGGACACCCAGGAGATTTGTTTCCCCAATACACCAACCTTATTAGGCACCGCCAGAGTCAGGCTATCTCCTCGGAGAAATACAAAATTTTTTTGTTTTCAATAAAACATATGGGCCAAATTAGAAAGTAAATAAATGAATGGTTCTCAAGGATCCGTGATAACACTTGCCGAGCAGCGGGTCAGGCCAGATTTCATCTGCCATCGCTCTGCAGCGTGTAAATGGTTATGTCATAGCATTTGTCTTTAATTACTCATCTCTTTCCAAAGGCTTGACTCATGATGCGCGCCTCGGTTAACCACAAACGCTTGTACTACACGAGCTGTCATAGAGACCCCCTCGCCCCTGGTCCCCACCCCTCCGTTTCTCTTCTTTGCAAACAGCACAAGTCACAGATCCTGAAACATAAAATTTGAGACATGGTCCTCAGCCCCCCTTTTCGATATTTTGAAGATCACCATGCTAAGAAAAACAGCACCGGCCCTGACCGGTTTGGCTCAGTGGATAGAGTGTTGGCCTGCAGACTCAAGGGTCCCAGGTTCGATTCCAGTCAAGGACATGCACCTTGGTTGTGGGCACATCCTTAGTAGGGAGTGTGCAGGAGGCAGCTGATCGATGTTTCTCACTCTCCCTCTCCCTTCCTCTCTGGAAAAAAAAAAAATCAATAATATACACTTAAAAAAAAAAGAGAGAGAAACAGCACCATATTCTTAACTCATGAAGCCCATCAGGGCAGGGTTAACCAGAATGGACATCGCGATATTCTATCATCCTGGTGTTTGCACTTCTGTGGCATGGTTCCTCTGAGGATTTCTGTGCGTTCGAGAACATATGAAAGGAATAAAAACAATGGCTTGGAGCTTGTAAAAGAGTACAAGTCAATTAAGCGACCACATACACAGTCTCTCCTTCAGCACTTCGCGTCTCACCTCAACTCTCCTATGAGGAACAGAATAAATTGTAACTTAATTCTGAATGAGTTCAATTAGCCAGCTCCTCGGAGCACTTAGCACGCACCGTTAATCCTCCACGTCTTAGTGGAGGTGTCGGCTCTCAATGGCCATCGCTTTGGTCTAATCCAGTGTGAAGTTTGGGGTTAAAGAATTTGGGGGAAATGCGGGAAGTGATGCAATCCCAGAGCTATGTCCATCAGGACTGCGGGATTTGTAGGTACAGAGAGAAGCACCTCAATGGTGGAATTTGGAGATTGTAAAGGCTCCTGGACCCTAATATGAATCATACAGACTTGAAACCCCTACTATGTGAGTTTAGGTTTATTTCTCTCTTTTTGGGGGGTCGGGGAGGAGTATTCTTAAAATGAAAAGGCCAGAAATAAAGACAGAAATAGGCATGTCAAATTTTCTTTGGGTTAAAGGGAAAATTCTCTAGTTAAAATGCCAGTACCAACAGGGACTGGTGACATGTCAATTATGTCACCAATTCTGAGCTTCCAGAACATTGTTTTTCTCTATATACCTTCGACCTTTACTCCTTTGGCTACCTGCAGGGGAACTGTCATTTCCTCCTCATAAACACTTCTGGTTTCAACATTTACAAGGAGCTCATGCAGCTTAACAAAAAGAAGATAAACAACCCAATCAAAAAGAAAAATGGACAACTGATCTAAATAGACACTTTTTGAAAGAAGGCAGAAGGCAGAAGGAAGGCCAAGAGACATATGAAAACCTGCTCAAAGTCACTAATCATCAGAGAAATGCAAATCTAAACGACAATACGGTACCATCTCACACCTGTCAGAATGGCTATCATCAACAAATCAACAAAGGACAAGTGCTGGTGAGGATGCAGAGAAAAAGGAACCCTTGTGCACTGCTGTTAGGAATACAGACATGTGGAGAATAGTATAGCGTTTCCTCAAAAAACTGAAAATGGAACCCCCATTTGACCCAGTGATCCCACTTCTAGGACTATATCCCAAGAAACTAGAAACACAAATCAGAAAGGACATATGCACCCCTATGTTCACAGCAGCACAATTCACCATAGCTAAGATTTGGAAGCAGCCTAAGTGCCCAACTGGGGGTAGAATCCACCACTCAGGCATGTGCCCTTACTGGGAATCAAACCGGCAACCTTTTGGTGTGTGGGACAATGCTCGGCCAACTCAGACACACCAGCCAGGGCATGACTTGATCTTTGAACGTATGTAGCAATGACAATGCATGTATGACAAGTGGGATTTCTGAGAATGTTCTTTCTAGCTTCCACATGTTCCCAGGGTCCTAAGTCTATGTCCCCTCATTAAATAGGTTTGTAAAGAATTTTAGATAGGGGATAAATTAAAAATTCATTCAAGTCCTTTTCTTCTTGAGCAGATGAAGCATTCTAAACAGGCATGTCTAGTTCACCTTTTTATTACACATTTCCTCCAGGACATGGCTGGGTTTGGAAGCTTGCATGTCACCTATTTTTCCCCAACCAACTCTGATGATGCTTTGAGGGAGTGAGAGGAAGCGATGGGTGTCACAGGAAAAGTCAGTGTCCAGCTTTCTCCCTCTCAGTCAGTTATGATAGCACATAAGAACTTGAACTTCAAAGGTTTTGACTACCACAGGAAACTACAGAGCCTGTGGCGTTCAAATGGGTTAACTGTCTCCCCCAAAAGCATTCTGGTAATCTCCCCTTCATCCTCAAGGCCACTGATTTATGGCGGTGTCTTTTGACCTTTCTTCTCTCTTCATAAAAAGCATTAAGTTGCTATTTTTCTGGCAGACACCAGCAGATAAATGTGAACATGGACCGTAGGCCCCCGCTTGGGAATGGACTTAGATTTCTCAGGCACATGGTGCCACAAAAGCATGTGGGGTTTGATCTCCCTTGATTGTGTAAGGAGGGATAATAAAAGGACCAAATCCTAAGAGAAAAATTAAACTTTCCATAGACAGAGCATAGCTGCATTTTAAGTAACCACTTTAAAGACGTGACTGCTGTTTTGGCAAAAGCTAGGAAGCCACACAAAATTAATTTCATGTTTCATTGACATTACTTTCAAGAATTTCATGTTGACATAACCTATAGAGTCAGGGTAAGATACTGCAGACAGTATCCTTAAGGCTGCTGCACCAACACAACATATTTTAAATCAGAACAGAGACACAGCTTCGTAAAATAATCATGTCCGATGTATACTGTTTTGGGGAAACTATATGAAGAAGTGTGTGTTTATAGATGCCTCATATTAGCTTGACATTCAATCTCATCACACATCAGTTGATATTTTTAACATTAATCACACAAAAGCATCACTATCGACATAATAGAATAAAACTATAATTTTCACATCAATTACTATCTAAATGCTATTTGCTTCAAATGCAAATGTTTCAATTAAATAGTGACCTATTTCATTACATTGAATACAAGATCCATTTCAACCCATTTCTGATTTTGTCTTCCATGTCAGGACCCTCAGTGACATGCATGTTGAGTTACATGCACCTGCGACCATAACACCTGGTGTGAGCCATGGGGACACACAGACCTCTCTACTTGTCCAAAGAGCTGGGAGTTTAGCCAGGAAGAGTTGGGGCCAGGCCCTCTTCCGCCACCACATCCCTATGTGATATGAGGAAGGTGACTTGATCTCCCCATGCCTTAGATCCCTCCAGTATACAATGAGGATGAATATACCTGTCTTGCCTGTAGGATTATGATGAGAAGCAAGGATGATAACTATCAGAAAGCTTTAGGGAAAAGCAAAATGCAGTGTCATTTTATTAATCATTATTAAGGACTGACCCCTTTGTCATCAATTTTTAGAAAACTAAAATCGCTTAGCATCCACAATGGACACCAATAATAGCCGATGGTTTTTTATTCTGTTTGAGTCAGCAGCTGAATGGTGACTAGAGTTTGCCAAGTTTAAAAATAGATGCTAGTCTTCCACTAGACACTCTGTTCAAGAAAAATCTCGGTTTGGCAATGGGTACCACTTGCATCTACCCATTTCTAGTTTAGGGACCGTCTTAAGACTGTTTAGAAAAACTCGGGGCAGAGAATAGTCTTACAAAACAACATTTGATGAGTTGGAGTAAATGAATTAGAAACATATGGATCGAATTTGCCTGCAAATACATCAGGGTTGAAAAATTAAGGAGAAAAAAACAAAAAGTGCTCCGCTTAATCCAAATATGTAAAGGCTAGCTTGGGAAACTTGACCAACCCAAAACCCCACTGCATTTTTGCATCCTGTATTGGCAGAGTCTTGGGCTTCCTCTCCATTGACTTTTTGTTTTGTTAACCAATTTCTCCCTTTCCAGTGCAGGAATTTACAACTCTAGCATTTCTTTCTCTAGAATTCTCAGAACATACACGAGAAACCCAGCCCACCTATCAGGGATATTATATTTGTTGCAAATATGACATGAAACGATTTATCCTACCACTCAAAGTCATACAATTCAGTGAGCAAAATGCACAGCTTACCACAATCTGCACAGAATATCCTGTAACTAATAACCGTAGTGTTGGGTATCAACAAAGTGATGGAAAATAGTCATAATGTTCAGCTCAGTTAAGTCTCTCTGTGACAGCGTTAGTAGCTCCACTGTTTATTTGAAAGTCCCAGAAGTAGGTCGGATTCAATATTCCAGTGACGAATCTCTTCCAGATTTAACTAAGACTCAAGCCACTATAAGTTACCTGGTGCTCCCCTACACACACACACACACACACACACACACACACACACACACACACTAGAGTCCCAGTGCCTGGATGGTGATGGGGCTTGCAGGATGTAGGAGAGACCATAGGAGGTTGGCTAGCCATGGGAGGTTGGCTGTGGGAGCAGCCTGACCACCAGGGAACAGCTCCTGTGTTGAGCATCTGCCCCCTGGTGTCCAGTGCACATCATAGCTATTGACCGGTCGTCTTGTCGTCCAGTTGTAACAGTCACTTAAGCTTTTATATATATAGATGTTTTTATAGATCTTTAGAGAGAGAGGAAGGGAGTAGAATAGAGAGGAAAAACATTGATTGACTACCTCCTGCATAGAGATTGAGACTGCAAACCAGGCATGTGGCCCTATCCAGGAATCAATCATGACCTCCTGGTTCATAAATTGACACTGAACCACTGAGCAACACCAGCTAGGCTTTCCTCTGTTCTTATACAAGAATCAATAAAGAAGCTGGCAGAGTAAGTCAATACTGTTCACATCCTGCCAGAATCATATCAAAATTACAAGTTAACTACAAAACAACCATCATTCAGAACTGCCTGAAGTCTAGCTGAACAAAAGTCCTGTCACTAAGGATTTACAGAAGAAGCCACAGTAAGACTGGTAGGAAGGGCAGAGGTGAGAACAGACTGATCCCACACCCCCTGCATGGCAGTTTAAACTTGGGAGGGATATCTCAGCTGTGGAGGCCCCTCCGGAGGGGTGAAGGGCCCCAGCCTCATACCAGGCTCCCAAGCCTAGGGTCCCAGTGCAAGAGAAGTCCTCAGACCTTCTCACTGAAAATTAATGGGGATTATGACTGAGTGAGACCAAGAGCTGCTGGAGTCACAGGGTTCCTCTTAAAGGGTCCTCACAGACTTACCAATTCTCACAGCAGCTCAAAAGGTGGAGCAAAATTATACAGCGAGGGCTGGGGAGGGAGGTGGGGGACAGCTTTCTCCAAGACAGATGTGCTAGCAGAAGCCACTGTCCCTTTGCTGAGCCCTCCCCGTGCAGGACAGTTCCAGTCAGCATCTTTGCTATTCCACTCGTGGTCCCTGGCATCTGAAAAGGGTGAGTCACATCCCACTCTCCATCCACCTGACTAATGCCGTTGGCCTCGCCAGGGTGATTCCCTGAGGCCCTACCTAATCCAACTTTGGGGAACCACCAGATTCACATACATAACGGAAAGAATAAAGTCAATCATTTCAATACCCATTCCCAGATTCCACTACTTTGACAACATATATATGCTAGTTCTAGAATACACATCCTTGAGATATGCCCCCACTCAGAAATTCCTTCAACTTTGACCTTTTGCAAACTTTCTTCCTTCTTAGATGGCACTGATTGGGGTGTCCCATAAGCAACATGACTCTCTCTTCCAAGAGCGCTCAATTTTCTTTTTCTTTTTTCCTCAAGGTAAGGTTTATTATTTTGGGTCAACTTGATAAATTGTCAGATGCAGTAGTAGACAGCTGGGTGATGTATGTTTTATTCTGTTTTAATGTGCTGCATTTATTATACCTCTCTGTCTTGAACCAAGTGCCCTTTTTATTATTAAAAATCTAATGAAAACAAAGCCCACAAAGAACCATTGTTAAAGAATACACTTATCATTTCTTTTCTTCTATTAGGTGAGCTTACAAGAGCCTGTTTTTATAGGTCTGAGCATGAATGACAGACAAGCCGTTCACTTTAGATTTATGTTGAATGTATAATAAAAATGAATCAAATTTATTTTAAAACAAAATCTAAATTAAGTGGATTCATAAGCCACTGCAATAAAAAGTTGACTGAAATCTGAACCTTGACAATTTCTCTATAAGAAACATTTTCCATCCTCCCAGTAGAATGTCTTGCTAAAGCAAAATTTTAAATTAAGGTCAGGCAGGGGGAAAATAAGAGGGCTATTTTTAATACTTTTTGTTTAAAAATGCCTTCTCCTTACATCATATATGTTTCAATTTATGTCCAACGCATTATTTTTCTTAAACCAGTCACAAATCACCATAGCCTTCTTCTAGTTAACAAAGCTGATGAGTCTGAATATCAAGAATGGGTCATCTTCATCTCACCCCTGTTGATATAGCTTTCGTATCTCCCTTCTCGCTGGCCTTGGTCTCTCTCCCCATATAGGTAACTCTCCCCATTACTTAGCCATTCCCTCTTCTTTCCACAACAAAACTGATCACTCTCATTTTCTAAAGCTAACTCCATCTCCATAGGTAATTCTGTTTCCATCCACACATGGCCTTTCTCTGCTTTTCCTTTATCAGTGATTCCCTGAAAATTCTACAGCCTCTTAAACTCTCTCTTCCTGCAGAAAACTTCTCCACATGCTCAGGTCAGCCCTAGCGGGTGTGGCTCAGTGGACAGAGCATCAGCCTTCGGACTGAAGAGTCCCAGGTTTGATTCCAGTCAAGGGCACATACCTGCCCTTGACCTGAATGAAACCTGGGACTCTTTGATCTGCTGGCCAATGCTCTATCCACTGAGCCAAACCGACTGGGGCCAGTTTGATACGTTTTGTTGATCTTAGTGAACATGTTCCGAAACTACAGAAAACGCCTAGGTAATACTTTAATTTTGCTCCTTGTTAGTCGTTTTCCCTCTCTTTTGCCTTCCTTTTTATCTTTCCTTCATGCTAAAATGGACATCATCATTTTCATTCTTATCATGATTTTCCACAAAGCTTTCTTAATATTTGACTTTGCTCCTACTTCTTCCTTTCTCTCCTCCCTATGTTTGGCAAGCTTGGATGCCCAGACTTTTAAATTCACTCCCTTTTTGGCTTTTTCTGTTTTGGGTGAGAGTAGATCTTGGTGCTTCCACCATCCCCAAAGCCTGGCCCCGAGACCAGGCCTGGGACCCCACCTTTGCTCCTCATGGGAGCTGACAAAACCTCTCACCCCCAGGAGTCTGCCAGCTTGTGTTTTCCCTTGTATTGACAATGAAAAAGGAGGTCTGGCTGCCAGTGGATGTTGTGATCCACAAACTATTTGCACAGCATCATTGATTTTCTTCTAAACAAGAGGTGTGGCTAAGAATGATTCAAAGAACCCATTACTCTGTCTTCTCAGATGTCCTGCCACCCCCACGGAGACATTAATGGATTCAATGTTCCCCTCAAAGCCTAGTTCCCTGGAGGAGGCAGGTTAATTAGGTGCATGCAGTAGTTTTTCCCTTCCTTTTTTTTATTTTCCAAACAAAAAGGCCCAACTTCCCCTTGATGAAGAGCAAAAAATAAATAAGTAAATAGAATAAAATCCTCCCAGAGCAGCCAAAAGAAAATCCTAAAATATGTCCTTTGGCAGAGATATTCTCTTATCCCCAAGGAAAAAAAATAAGAAGAAAATCTGGATTATTGCTCATCTGAGGTCCCTGTGGGTCTCCCAAGAGACTTTGTAGCAAATATGTGCTTCCTGTGATCTGGCGTGACTACCGTTAAACTGGCCTCCGTCAGCAAAGAGGGGAAGGTCAAAGGTTAAATGTCACAAGGGAGGCCCATCCAGAAAAGCAACTTGGCGCTGCTCACGTTGTGCGTGTTGCCCAGCTGTTGCCTTGTACAAGTCAGGCACATGCCACCTCCGCCGTGCCAGCCACCCCCTGGAGGCCACAGGCTGGGGGGTAATTTCCTACAGCAGAGGAATGGGGGCAGGATGGGTTTGGAAGCAGCTGCCACAGTGATTGAAGTGGGAAGATTGGCCCAAGGCAGGGAAGAGCAGCCAGCCAAGGCCCGGCTGGGGGTCAGTTCACGTGGGTCTGTAAATCCCCTTCGTGGGTTGTTAAGTGTTGAAAGGAGCCTTTTGGGGTCATTTAGCATCTTCCTTTGCTCCCCCAGGGTCACTTCAACACATGGTTTTCTTCCAGGTCTGAAAGGTTTTCCAGAAAGAACATGCCTCTCTCTATTTTTTTTTTTTTCTTTTTTAAGGAAAGAAATTTTTTTAATTATTATTTTTAAATATATATATATTTTTTAATTATTATTTTTAAATATATATATTTTAGAGAGGAAGAGAGAAACATCAATGATGAGAGAGAATCATTGATAGTCTGCCTCCTGCATGCCCCCTACTGTGGTTCAAGCCCACAATCCAGGCATGTGCCCTTGACCGGAATCAAACCCAGGATCCTTCAGTTCACAGACCGATGCTCTATCCACGGAGCCAAAGCAGCTAGGGTGCTGCCTTATTTTTAAAAAATCACCTCCCTATACCATCTGATGCTTCTGGAGTACTGCTATAATCCTACTAATCAGGTCAACTGGCCAAAACTTTCAGGGAATAAAACCATTTGCTTCAGTCACTGCACAGTTCATAGCGTTGTGGGAAGCACCCAGCCAGCTATCCTACCAATGTTCAGAAGAGCAAGTTGGTTTTCTGAACAGGCCTCCCGTGTGAAATTTGACCTTTGACCTTCCCCTCTTTGCTGATGGGGCCAGTTTAACAGTGGTTATGCGGGATCACAGGAAGCACATATTTGCTACAAAGTCCCACAGGGACCTCATATGAGCAATAACCCATATTTCTTATTATTTTTATTCACATTGTGTACGTGAAGGTGCACAACCTGTCACTACTCTTGGGAAAAGAACCTGTAGTCACCTATTTTGCCAGCAAATATTCACTGAGGTCCTGCTATGCCAGGTCCTTCCTAAGCAATGTCTCTAACAGCTGGGAATAAAAAAAAAATCCTCACTCTGGAATTCTCATACCCTGGTGATGACACAAAAGCAGCATCTCTAAACACAAGATCAACTTCTGCTATTCCCATCTCAGCTATTACTGAATGCTACTGTGTGAATTATTTATGTGAGTTATTTCATTTTAACCTCACAATGATTTGCTGGGTAATATTTTATGCATGAGAAAACTGGTGTGTAAAGAGGTTAAGTGGACTTGTCTAAGGCTGTTCAAAGAGGCCTGCTTGACGCATTACCATTATGCTGAATACACACACAGACACACACACACACGCACGCATACACACACACACACATGCACATACACACACATACACACACACACACACACACAAATTGACCTCAAGAGTACCCCAGTAGTGACCCTAGTTCTCCTGAAAGTGTTTCCAAAAAATTGTACTTGGAATGGTTGAAGTTTTATAGTTCATTCAGTTCAGCACTTACTGAAAACATGGTACGAGTTCGAAGCTAAGCTAGAAGTAGACTACACAGTAAGATGTGGTCCCTGGCTCTACAAGACCTTTAATACAGGGAGAAGACAGACACTTGGATCCTGATGATGGTATAAATGCTACAAAGGAAGCGTGAACTAAATGTCAATGAAGCACAAAATAGGATCAGCTAAGCTCATTCTGTGTCTGTCAGGGTTAGGTCCTGAAAGATGACAATATGAGAGAGAGAGAGAGAGAGAGAGAGAGAGAGAGAGAGAGAGAGAGAGAGAGAGAAATATGAGAGAGAGAATGTATGAGGGAACAACATGATAAGTACCTGCAGAATTTCAAGTGGCATCTTTTAAACCTTCTGTACATGACCTAGGAGAAGGTCTCCACACACAATCTTATTCTTTGCATTGTTTTCCCTCAAACCTTTCCCTGTGAAGGTTTGATTTGCTTTAATCTCTAAAATAACAAGTGGGGTAACATGCTCTTAGAAACACCATACCCTCCACTTCATTTACACCACAAGCAGATCATCTTTGGGGGCAAAAATACAATTGGTCATGGCATTAGCCCAGGATGCCTTCAATGTCATGACCCTTAAGACTATAGTAAGAGTAGGGTTCTACTCTACATTAAAAAAAAAACAGAGGGTTTCCATAGGAGAGTTTTTATGTGCAAGCAGACCATCCTGAAGACTACCATGTGTGGACAGGGATAGCTTCCACCTGCTGCTGTAAAGGAATTAAAAGAGGTCTCTCTTTCTAAAGTAACTTTTTAAAAAAATATATTTTATTGATTTTGTACAGAGAGGAAGGGAGAGAGATCGAGAGTCAGAAACATCGATGAGAGAGAGTCATTGATCAGCTGCCTCTTGCACATCCCCTACTGGGGATATGCCCGCAACCAAGATACATGCCCTTGACCAGAATCGAACCCGGGACCTTTCAGTCCCTAAGCCGACGCTCTATCCATTGAGCCAAACCGGTCCCGGCTCTAAAGTAACTTTTAGTAGCATCCATTGCTGATGCTTCCTCTTCAAATGGATGAAGCCACAGGCCGAGAGCCACATGTAAACTCTGCCACACTGGGTATGTTTCCAATCAGTTCTACAAGGTTGTTATTTTTTTCCCCCAATGTCAGAACTCAACCCACACACGGTCTCACGAGGCCCGGGGATGCCGAAGCCACGACGCTGGGTTGTAGGACCTAATATCCGTGTAATGACGGGGATTGGCTGCAGGGCACATTTGGAATTAATCTTCAGGCTCTGGGATCAAGAGCGAGGCCAGGAAATAATAAAACCGTGTGAAGCTGCAGTGCCTCCTCCCTTCGCTCCCAGCATTCTGCACTTTGGGTAGAGAATGTCAACATTCCACCGGACTCAAGGAAATGGTGAGAGTTGCCAAAAAGATAGTGGAGCGGAGAGCTGAGCAGAGAGAGTGAGCACCTTGAGGTATGAAGCAGAGCCAAGAGCAGGGCATCTGGCCACAATGGGGCAGAGAGGGGCGAGCTGTGACTAAAATGCAGATGTTGAAGGTCTCCAAGCATCTCATCAAGCAAAGAGGCAAAAGGAAATGCTTTCCTAAGTAGCATGCACTTAACCCGGGGAACTCGATGACACATGATTTTTATGGAGCCAAGGAGCTCTGGAGCTTTTGTCAAAGGGCTGGACACTGTGGCGAATATGAATAACATCTGCAGTGCAGCTAAGTGGGGTGAGAGGGATGAGCCTGACCATCCCTCTGGCATGTGCTGTGGAAACTGACTCCTGGCAGGACTTCCTCAAGAGGGTGAAGAGCCCAGTGGGTCAGGGGCCGTTTTCCCAAGTGTTTGTTGATCTTGCTAGGCAATGTCACAACAACGCACAGGTAGGAAATAAAGCAATCAGGAGCCTCCTTCAACCTCCACTGTGCCTACTGCTTAGGGCCCCTGAGGTATTCCCTGTGCACTGTTAATGCAAGTTCTATAATACCATAACCAGCGATCTGCTTTGTTATCTAGTAGCTAACAAGACCTCTGGTTAATGCTTTCAGACACCACAGTTGACAGTGAATAGATTAGATGAGACGTATGTATTAGACAGCCTCTCACACACACACATTTTCTCTCAGGACCTTCCATTTGCAGCTCTCCAGCTGTTGAAAGAACTTGCCATCAGTAGCTCATGGTTGGGGTGAGGAGGGTCATTCTGACCCAGAAGTACAAGTGATGTCAAAGAAAGGAATGGGGTAACAGAGAAGAGAGAGCAACGTAGTCACTGAGACAAGTCCATCTGTTCAGAGTATCACTAAGCCACTCTGGTGGGGACCGATCTAATTACTGGTCCAGGGTTGAAATAGAAGGGTCAAGAAGGCTACTGGTTTATGTCTGATAATAAACAATGGCTTCAGCTTGGACCGGTTTGGCTCAGTGGATAGAGTGTCGGCCTGCGGACTGAAGGGTGCCGGGTTCGATTCCGGTCAAGGGCATGTACCTTGGTTGCGGGCACATCCCCAGTGGGGGGTGTGCAGGAGGCAGTTGGCCAATGTTTCTCACTCATCAACATTTCTAACTCTCTGTCCCTCTCAATTTCTCTCTGTGTAAAATCAATAAAATATATTTAAAATATAAATAAATAACCAATGGCTTCCCAGAGAATGCCAATGTTGGCCATTTTAGCCCCAGTGATGGTTCCTGTTCTTATAAAAGAAATACAGACACATCAAAAAATCGTTGCTGAGCCTGACAAAATAGGAAAGCTATTTTCTCTTTTATTCCCAAAGTCATTCTGGGGCTTTTAAGAACAAAAACAGAAGATGGTTTTGATAGACTAAGAACGCTTAGTAATAGCACAGCCCATCAAGCTGATTAAGCAAGCATTTCATTAGGGAACTGAATAAACAAGCCTTAGAAGCATCTCCTGTGAATGTGCCATTGGCATGTGGAGTCAAGTCACATTATGTACGTATAATGAACCTCACACAAAAAGCAGAGTCACCTCCAAATTCCAGTTGGGTAGGACTTTGTAGATTTCAGGGTTTGAAACTTATAATTCTACTTAGGTAGAGCATTTGAGGCTTTATAATGGTAATTTTGCTCATATTTCTCCATTAATATAAAATTCCCTTCTAAAAGCTACACCTGCCTATAGAGCAGTGGTCAGCAAACTGCAGCTCGTGAGCCACAGGTGGCTCTTTGGCCCATTGAGTGTGGCTCTTCCACAAAATACCACGGCCTGGAAGAGTCTATTTTGAAGAAGTGGCATTAGAACAAGTTTAAGTTTTAAAAATTTGGCTCTCAAAAGAAATTTCCATCATTATACTGTTGATATTTGGCTCTGTTGACTAATGAGTTTGCTGACCACTAGTATAGAGGAAGGATTACTCGGGAAAGAGCTTGGAATATGCAGACAACCAGGCCTGAGACAGAAGGCTGGCATTGTCCTTCCCAGCTGAGTTGACTTATTCCCAGCTCAGTCTATACATTGGGGATTATAATATCTCCAGGGTTATTCTGAGGAATCCCTAGGTGAGATAGGAAAAGCATTTAGGACATAGTAGGTGCTCAGTAAACTTCATGGCTTGTTCATGTTCCCTTCCTTCAGGGGTCCTCCCAGGAACCTTTTAGCAATGTCCCTCCCCAGCCCAGTCCCTGCCTCATGCTAACCCTGGAGATGGTTCTCCTGTCTGCATCCCATCTGCATTGTCATCACCATTAACAGTTCAGGCTACGCTCCTCTTACATTTGACTTAACACTCTCTAAATGGTTTTCCTTATCCTATTTTGATTGTCATGTAATTAGTCTTTCTCAATACAGATCCATCTCAAATGCAATCTTTATCATGGCACTGCTTTTATCAAAAGCATTCGATTGATCCTAGTTCATATAGTATCAAAATTAAAAGTTTCCGGGCCATTGTGGCTCAGTGGTTGAGCGTTGATCTATGAATCAGGAGGTAACGGTTCAAATCCCGGTTGGGCACATGCCCAGGTTGTGGGCTCGATCCCCAGTGTGAGTGTGAAGAGGCAGCCAATCAATGATTCTCTCTCATCACTGATGTCTCTATCTTTCCCTCCCTCTCTATTTCTCTCTGAAATCAATAAAAATATATTTAAAAAACCAACACTAAATGTTGACTTTTGCTTCCAATTATGATGGAGTAATGGGTGTCAACTAATACCCTCCTGCTCTAAGCAACTAGAAAATTGGACCAAACAATAAGTTTCTGTTCTTTTGTTTTTAATATTTTGTTTTGTTTTTCACAGAGAGGAAGGGAGAGGGATAGAGAGTTAGAAACATTGATCAGCTGCCTCCTGCACACCCCCCACTGGGGTTGTGCCCGCAACCAAAGTACATGCCGCTGACCAGAATCGAACTTGGGACCCTGCAGTCCACAAGCCAATGCTCTATTCACTGAACCAAACCAGTTATGTCCAAACAGCAGTTTTAAGACATTGAAAGGCTATCAGTACAAGGATATAGTGCCTTAAGAGATGTGAAACAAGGGATATAAGCCTTTCTATTACTTCAGACTTTTGCCTGGAGCCTTTAACAGACCCTAGGACAGAAAGGGGGGCAAGGCAGACCACTGTGGTCTCCCTGAGCTGAGGAGAGAGAGATGAGGGTTCAGAGGGGCTGATGTCCTGAGCTGTGTGGAGCAGGGGATCAGGTAGGAGGTGGCTGAGCAGAGGAGGAGTTCTGAAAGCCACAGAGCGCTGGGAAGCTTTCGTGTTCTGACTAACTGGAGTAGAGGTACCTTGTTGAACACTGAAGGCATTTGGTAGGAATGCCACCAAGATCATTCCCCAGTAAGCTAAACCAGCTCTAGAGTAAAAGCCATACTAGACACACCCAAACAAAGCTTGAAAATAAGCATCAAAAGAATCAACTGGCCTCCTCCCCGCCCCCCCGCCAAGTGTCTTAACTTCTTGCCAAAATAATAGTCAACAGTTTTTAAATAAAAGAAAGGAAAACAAAATCCAGATTGTCAACAACACAAAATCACTTTATCTAACATCTAATAAAACATTACTAGAATAAGAAAATATGACCCACCGACAGGAGAAACATCACCCAATAAAAACAGACCAAGATATGACTGAGAAAATGAAATTAGCCAACAGAATCTTTAAAGCTAGTATTAAACTTTAAGTTTAAAATATTTGGCTCTCAAAAGAAATGTCAATCGTTGTACTCTTGATATTTGGCTCTGGTGACTAATGAGTTTGCCGAGCACTGCTCTTGATCATTTTGCTTCCTTAGGCAGCGCAGCAAGTACTGCCAAGCATCGCTGAGTCTTAAACTCATAGGATCTACAAAGCCAACTGTGTTTTCTTACATCAGGGATGTATCTCCTTTGGGCTATTCCCTGAGTTACATCAGCCTCATTATTTGAGAGACTGAGCTCCTTGGGAGCATTAAAAAAAAACAAAAAACAACAACAACAAAAATCTATGCTTTTGGACTTAGACAAGCAGCTTTCTTGAGAACAATGGAGAGACCAGAAGCAGATACAGTGAAATTCCCTCCCATGGTCCTTCACAAAGCTCTCCTTTCTCCTTCAAAATAACAACCCTCACCTCGTTTTCTACTTGAAGGTCATTTGTGAAAACGTGGGATGTGGATTTAATAACCCAATTTCTTAACACAAACAGGAGGTGCATAGCAAATAACATCCCGTGTATTTATGCAGGGGAGGCAGGGGAGAGACCTACAGACAGACACACACACATCATGAAAATGTCACTGAGGGATATAAACGGATTGTAAAGCAAAAATGGGAGCCCACATGTTCTGTTACCTGACACACCTGGGATCCACACCATCCTTTGCATGGCATGGCAGTCAAAGGCGGCTTTATGTCAGATTTCACGCCGGGGACATGGAACGGCTGGAGGTTTCAGAGTGGGAACATGTGGGTGTCTACAGCATCCCTGGAGGAGTCAGCAGCCCCGTTTGCCCAGCGTCTTATCCGTGTCAATTACAACTTCCCCAGCATCGAACAGAACACAGAACAATAATTTCGGAAAATACTGTCAGGGTTGTCATCCAGTCCCTCCACGTGTAAGAAATTCCAAGAGAACACAGTTGATAACGGTCTGTAGCCCCGAAGAGCTCTGCAGGGCAAAAACCTAACTGGGGAGAGACTTTTAAACTGACCTTTGCTTTTCTTTTTCCTTTAAAATATATTTTTATTGATTTCAGAGAGGAAGGGATAGAGGGAGAGAAATAGAAACATCAATGATGAGAGAGATCATCAGTCAGCTGCCTCCTTCATCCCTTCTACTGGGGATCGAGCCCACAAGCCAGGCATGTGCCCTTGACCGGAATCAAACTTGGGACCCTTCAGTCCACAGGCTGGTGCTCTATCCACTGAGCCAAACCAGCAAGGACTCAGCTGACCTTTCTTCTCATCCAGCTATCCAAGTCGCTTTATTTGTTGGAAAGCATGTGCATCTTCGGGCTTCCGGTCTGATGCACATGTCAAGCTCATTCTCTGCGTTGAGAGCCTGAGAAATTGGGAATGTGCTTAAGCAGGCACTTTCCTCTGAGCTTTTCTATCTGGGCTTTGGGGATCTTTGCACTCAGCAACATTCTTGTAAGACACATGCACAGCGAGGGTTGGTTTGATGTCTGAGAAATCCAAGGAGCTTGCTCAGTAAATCCCTATTTCTCAGAAACAGTGAAAGATGCTTAGCCAATGGTAACACGCAGGGGCTCCAGGAGGAAGGTGTTATTACGGGGAAATTATCATTCACTTTATTTATGACAACAGTGAGGGGAAGCGAGAACTGGGATCTTAAGAGGGATTGAGCTTGGCGAGAATCTTTGGTTTTGAAAGCGTTCTGTTTTGGCAAATGCAGCGTGTTGGTGTCATTTTCTATATTTCTGAGAAGTAAATCATACCTTCCTAAAAACAGTTAATCTCTCCTTCGTTTAGAGAGATTAGCATGCAGGCTTTGTCCCTCTCTTTTGGCTGATTTTCTCAAACCAATAACGCTTGTAGGGAAACCAAAATGGAACATTAATCCCCTAGAAACTCCTCTCTCTTCTCTGTTTTGATAGATTCACAGAATGTGGTAGTAGGAAGAGGACCTGGAGAGCTTTTTGACTTGCCCAAAGTCACTCAGTGAGGAACTAGTGTGTATACTCTAATCCCAATGCTCCTTCTATTAAAACAAGCCACACCCACACCCATACCTGCTCACAGGGTTCTCAGGCAGCTCACTTCACAGCCAATGGCTACTCACCATATTAAACTAGACATATTGCCAACCACAATACATTTAAAATTCAAAGTATTTGGTGTTCTAATGGAAAAGTGTCAAGTGTCTTGGAAGATCCACTTACTGAGATAACTGACTTCGAAACAGCACCAGATAAATCTTATTTTTAAATCTTTTTTGCCCACATATTTAATCCTTGCATCAGCTGTGGTTGGGTTGTTATTCCGTGTAGCCTTTCTCTTTTGCAAAACAATGAACTTGATGTTATATAGGCAGAAGTGAAGGGCTACAAAGTTTGGACAAAGGAATAAAAACCAAGGTAGCACTGGCATATTTCTCTGGAATATTTCTTCAGCCCTCCCTCTATCCCCTTCCCTTACCATCTCATGCCGAGAAAATCACCAACAGCCTCTTTGATTGGTTTTCCTGAGTCTAATCTCTCTTTTCTCTAGTCTTTCCTGATTACTACTGGACTGGTTGATCTTTCTAAAAACAAATCTCTTTAATGTCACTTGTCTGGTTAAAATAGAACACAATTTCTCACTATTTGCATAATAAAATGTAACTTTATAGCTGACACTCCAAATACTTCCTCCCATGTACTTTCCAGCCATATCTTTGCTCACTTCCTTATATTCAACCTTCATGGGGTCCCAGTCTAACTACTTGTCGTTTCCTACTTGTGCCTGGAGATTTGTAACCTCGGGACCTCCTTCTGAGGACCTGCCTCTGTCCTGTCTGCCTGTCTCTACTCTACTCATCCCTCAGTGCTCTGTCTCAAAATGACTTTCTTTGGTTGCTATTTTCACAGAAATACTCTGTGTCCTCTTCGGTCCTAGCACTCTTCATTTCCACCACGTTCCTATGATTTAAAGAGTTGAATCTGCACCAGAAACTCTGATAAGTGCTTTCCATGGATTATCTCATCTCCTTCTCTCAACCGTGGGAGAACAACACTATATTATTCCCACTTGACACGGGAGCAGCCCGGTCTTCAAGAGGATTATTTGTCCAAGATCACCCAGCCACTAAGTGGCAGGGATCACAGCACGCCTAATTGCCTTGTTGTCCAAAACACAGATGTATCGAAGGCGCTGACTTCACTTCCAATTCATCAATGCCTCCCTCGTCCAGGACACCTCTGTCTCTTCCAGGACGGTTTCCAGGATTGTCTACTCCCTGCTGCCCCTCCGGCCTCTCTGTGATTCATTGTCTATCCTTGTGCTTTCCAGCACAGTAGCCACTAGTCTCCACGTAGCTGTTGAGCATTGGAACAGTGGCAAGTACACACCAGATTTTGAAGACGCAATACAAAAAAAAGGCAGGTAATATATTTAATGTAGACTTTTCCCCTGCATTATTTTTTCCCAGCTTTATTGAGGTATTAGAGGCCTGGTGCACAAATTTGTGCACTAGTGGAGTCCCTTGGCCTGCCCTGCACCCTCTCGCAATCTGGGACCCTTGAGGGGATATGAGAGAGCTGGTTTTGGCCCAATCCCTACAAGCCAGGCCAAGAGACCCATTGGTTTACAAATCTGTGCACCGGGCCTCTTATATGCAATATAAGATCTTTGGTTAATAAAAATAATTGAAGAGTCTATTTGTATTTCATCAGATATGAATTTGTACTGAAATTACATGAAGTATAATATCTTTGATTTTAGGTCCCTAAGCTAATTGGGGTATCATTGCACAAATTCCACCAGCAGTCAAGTTGCTTATCTGAGTTGCACCTATGCACAACCAGTCCAACCAACCAACAGGTAAGAAGTTGAAAAATTCAGTTCAACTATGTGCTTCTGTGTTCAAAGCGTGTTTAAACAACATATTTGGATTCTTTCCAATGTGTTTGGTGGATTACCTACTAGTTTGCATCAGAGAGCTGATTTGTTTTTATTTTGTCAGAGGGTTGGTATATCCTATATGTAAAAATGGGCAGTGCAGTAGTTAAAATGTGATGAAGGTATGTGCAATGTCCTAATAGGGTCCAAGAAGAAGAATGCATCAACTAACAGAGTCTGGGAAGGATTCAGAGAAAGGTGACCCTGAAATCTTGTCTTAAAGAATTTCAAAGGTCATCAGCTGGCCAAGGTGGAAGGTCAGTTGGGTCTCCATGTAAGTGATGATCATGCCAATTCATGCATGGGATGCATGGACCATTTTCAAATCTCAATGATTTAGCATCCTCCATGCTAATTCATTGCCTGAGCTACTTCACAACGCTGGGCATACGCTTTCTGCTACTTCACAACGCTGGGCATACGCTTTCTGCTCTTCTGGTAGAAATGTTAATAAAAAGCAAAAGGACAGAAGGGAAGGCTCCGAGCGAAAGGAAGAAAAGAACCTGAGTGGCCTGGGACTTAAATCAACAGCCTTGGATCACCAGGAGTTGACCGATTCCATTTGACTGTCAATGTCAATTAATAACAGCTCTTCCCTGGATACCTCCATAAAGTTTAGAGCTGGGACGGGTGCCAGAACAGACCCCCTCTCCTCCTTTCCTGACAATATTCCACAAAACCCAAATTCCTTTCATGTTGAGTCATCAGAGAAGGGCCATCAAACAAGTCAGACACACAGATGTGGCCATGATAAATGGAAATCAGGTCAGCACCTCCCAGGACAACAGTGAAGTTCTGACTTAAACGTTTCTCCCTATTTGCAGAAAAGTGTCATCTCTGCCTTCTTGGGGGGCCTCCGCTGTGATCTAGGGACACCATGAGCTTTTAGACAATGTGATGAAGACCATCCATGATGCTAACTTTAATCTGCAGTATCTGAAGGTAGGGTGTGCTGACAGTAAGAAACCATCTATCAAGATGATTGAGTACAACTTAAATTTTAACCCAGGTTCTTGATACTGTTCAGATGGCCTTATCTCAATTTTGGTTAAGTTAATCCTTCAACTGAAAAGGCCTCACATCTAGACACTTTGGCTTCGGGCTGAGCCTACATCATGTTCTATAGTGGGAGTGATCTATCTAATTCTACAACTGACTTCCCACTCTCTCCTATCTGGTTTAATAAAGATAACAGCTGCACAGCTCACTCACCTGCCAGAGGGAAGGAAATGTTACAAAAAAAAAATATGCAAACAACAATGAATGTTTAAATGTCTACTCAAAGAAATATTGTAAAACAACAACAAATGTTTAAATGTCTACTCTGAGTCTACAGCCATACCACCCTGAACGCGCCCGATCACGTGTAAATGTCTACTCTGTGCCACAGTTTGAGAAACAGTAAATCTGACATTAAAAAGGCGTTGGAAATGAGACAAAGGTTGCATGAAAACAAAGAAGAGAATAATTGTGGAGAAACCAGAAAGATTCCTCATAAATACCAACTTGTATTCCTTAGTAGTAAGTTATCTTTTGGTAATAACTCTGACATCTAGGTGACTTACAAAGGGATAGCTCTTGTTCAGGGGACCTGCCATCTATGAACCAGTGTCCGTTCCATATGTCCCCCTGGGATCCAGATTAAAGCAGTGACCTCTATCTAGTGCATGACATTCTCATGACAGAGGAAAAAGGAGGATGGTAGAACCACCATACTTGCTCTAAAGGCTCATCCCGGAAGTGGTACATATCCATTGGCCAAATCAAGTTTGGTATCATTGGGGTAGGACCTATCATCTTACCAGAGATGGTCCAGGGAAGGAACCTATATAATGGCCTCGTAAATGGGGAAGGTGAACTCTCAATTCTGAAATCCCAAAAACAAGTTCCCAGGCAGGATGGATGGGTAATAAATGTCCTCCGGTGAAAACATAAAATACAAAGAATTTCCCTTACCTATTTTTTCCCTTAGAAAAGCAATCAGCTCAACCAGTCCTTAGCTGATCACTAAGAATTTGCAAGCACTGCCCTATTATCACCCCAAAGGCAAAAACAAACAAACAACAACAACAAAAAATAAAATCACAATCACAGCTGGATGGTTGTGCCATGAAATTTTCACATTGCCTAGACCCATGGTCGGCAAACTCGTTAGTCAACGGAGCCAAATATCAATAGTACAACGATTGAAATTTATTTTGAGAGCCACATTTTTAAAACTTAAACTTGTTCTAACGCCACTTCTTCAAAATAGACTCACCCAGGCCGTGGTATTTTGTGGAAGAGCCATACTCAAGGGGCCAAAGAGCTGCATGTAGCTCGAGAGCCGCAGTTTGCCGACTATGGGTCTAGACCATGGATTGGCCTTTTGTTTAACCATTGGGCATTCTGAAGGCTGAAAAAGTGAGTCCTCCTCCTGACATGACAATTGGGTGTTGACACACACTGCTGTGTGTAGAGCAATCACTAAACATGCATGTGAAATCAGAGGATGTACCAACAGTCAAATGACATGAAGAAGACTGAGAGCTCACCTGTGCTCTATGCACAACATGTACGAAACAATAGGAACCTCTCTCCCATCATCACTGCATGGGGAAGGAAAGGTAAGTCACGGTAGCAGACAGAGGACTGCATTACAGAAACATAATAGTTTCACCTCCTGATGGGGAACTCCCTTCCAATTGCAGGAGAGGCGAAACCCAGCTCCTGCATGCTGAGTTATTGCTCCCATCTCAGAAGGAGCCTTCTGGTCTCTTTGCTGTTAATTACGTGTTCTCTGCAGCTCTTAATCTAATTAGGACCCTCTCCAGTGACTGCGTGATAAGACAGGCCCGTTTTTGTTGTTGTTGTTGTTTTCAGTTCCCTTCTTCCCGAGCTTCCTCCCTTCATCTCTCCTTCATAAGTTATACTCGAAAAGCTTAGTTAACAATTGGGATCCAACTGCATTTTAACATAACACTTACATTCATGCTTCTGTTCACACTGTAAAAGGTAATCTTTGAATGGTTTAAGCATCTGGATTCTATTACGGCAAAGTATAGCACTTACCATGGAAGAGACTTTTTACATTTGCGTGGAATTCAGGCAGCTGCCTGAGCCACCCTAGGGCCTAGTTGTTTCAAAGAGATTTGCAACGGGCTTAAGTCAGAAATGATAAAATTGTCAAAAACACACACACACACACATACACACACACATACAAAAAAAAAAAAAAAAAACACGTTGGAATTTCTTTTGGAAGATGGCTAAAAAGTCAAACCAAACTAAACCTCCAACAGGAAAAAGGGAGAGATCCCTGCCTGCAAAATTTTAATACTACTGTTTATTGAGTCAAATGCTCAAACTCCACGGAGTGTCTGCTGTGCATATCCAAGAAATGTTTCCACTTTCTCCACTTTCTTCCCCTCAAATACAACATTGGCTTTACAGTCCTGCAGATTACAAATCACATGGCTGTTGGGTGTGTGTTTTTTCTCTTTTTTTTTTTTTTGTAGGGATATTGAATTTTTCTTCCATTTGTCCTCTTTTATTTAAATAGTCCAAACCTCTGTGGTTTGGTCATTAAAATCCAGTTGGCAGAGAGCGGCCGAATCTTTATGTTTTCCAGCTGTGTTCTTACCAGGTACACACACGCATTATTAGCCAGATGACCATGTTTACATGAGCTGTGAGCGAGTTTCCCATGAGCCATCCGGCAGTACGGAGATGTGGGTACTGGAGGCCTATTAGCTTCCCACACAGAGATAAGGCAAACACTTCCAAAGAGAGCAACCCCAAAAGGGAAGTAGCTGTCCCCAAAAGTTATGCCAACTTAATCTCTGGCATCCCCCACTCCAAATCTGATAGGGCAAGTCACAGGAAATACATTGTAGGCAAATAAAAAAGTCTTTACCCTGGTACATCAAGTGAGATGCAGAACAAGAGAAAATTCTCATGTCACACATTGGGGGAGAGGGAGATTTGGGTTCATGCCATACATGTGCTCTCAGAAGCCCCTAGCTTGTATTTGACCCAATGTTTTTGACAGAATTTCAAAAAAATCCTAAAATCCATGTGGAATATCAAGGGCCCCTGAATAGCTAAAACAATCAGGAAAAAGAAGAACCACATCGGGGGCCTTGCACTTTTATTTCAAAATGTACTACAGCCCTGGCTGGTTTGGTTCAGTCGGCCTGGAGATTGAAGGGTCCCAGGTTCAATTCTGGTCAAGGGCACATGCCTGGGTTGTGGGCTTGGTGCAGCCCATCAATGATTCTCTCATCATTGATAGATACACACACACACACACACACACACACACACACACACACATATCCCCCTTCCTCTCTGAAATCAATACATTTTTTTTAAGTACTACAAGCCACAGTAATAAAAAATGGTGTGGTCCTGACATAATGATGGACATATGGACCAAAGGAATCAAACCGAGAACTCAAAAAATAAACACTCACATATATGGGAAAATGATTTCTTTCAAGGTACCAAGACCATTCAATGAGGAAAGAATAATCTTTTCAAAGAATTGTGCTGGGTCAACTGGTTGTCCACATGCAAAAGAATGAAATTGGACTCCCTTGCCTTATAGCATATACAAAAATTAGCTCAATTGAGTCAAAGCTTAATTGTAAAGCTAAAACTACACAACCTTATAAGAAAATAGGAGAAAGGATTTAGCAATGATTTATTGGATATGATACCAAAAATACAGGCAACAAGAAGATAAATTGACTACATCAAAATTAAAAGCTTCTGTGCTTTCAACAAAGTGAAAAGTCAACTCACAGAATGGGAGAAAATATTTGCAATCAGCTCAACCATGAATTCGTGCATGGGTGGGGTCTGGCCAGTCTGGCTAGGGGGAGAGGACATGGGTGGTTGGCTGGCCTGCCTGCTGGTCGAACTCCTGGTCAAGGGGACAATTTGCATATTAGTCTTTTATTATATAGGATATACACTGAGTATATGCGTTCAGAGATCATAATAATCTGGCCACTATACTTCAAACTGCCCACTGCTTCACTCCACTCATGCTTAGATAAATCGGTTAGAGAGAAAACTATAAGTGCAACTGAATAGCATATTTAAAACATGATTCTATAACTTGCTATTTACACCCAACTGCAAATCAGAGAAATGAAAGACATACACATGCAAAAAAGAAAAGATTTGTTTGTTTGTTTTTAAATGTGGCCAATTCTACACAAAAGTGGCACAAGTATGCTTATCTCAGTGAAATATTTTTGCTGTCCAGACCAGATTACAGAGCATTTTATGTGACAGTTCTATGAAAACAGTAAATCACATATGCATTTCTTAAGTTTTGCATCTAGAAAGACAATCTGGACCACTGACCAAATTACACGACCACCACCAAACAACAGCAACAACTACTCCATCCTTGGCCCCATAGGAACTGAGTCTCAATCCCTCATCTAGAAAAATTTTATATAACAAAATTACCCTCCCTAAAGTGAATTCACTTGTCTTTAAAAAATATCCACTTCCTCATTTTGGACTTCACCCTAAACTCAAGATAGCCCTTTTATTTAGTTCTGAGATAGAAAAAGAACCAAATTCACAGGTAGATTGAATTGGGA
Organism: Nyctalus aviator; assembly: GCA_036971965.1. Lineage (NCBI taxonomy): Eukaryota > Metazoa > Chordata > Mammalia > Chiroptera > Vespertilionidae > Nyctalus > Nyctalus aviator. The sequence continues at coordinate 6,224,075 of CM072940.1, read as the reverse complement.
GTTCCAAGTTCTGAAAGTGGAATGTAAGACACTGTGTTGGGGTTGTAACAAATGAGAAACATGGCTGTATCTTCATGCAGTAATCATGGCTGATTATTGCACGCCCAAAATTAGATGCATTATCGCACTACTATCGCTCAGTAGATTTTAGGGGGTGTTCTCAACTCAGAAAAAAGGCCACATCTCCGATGGAGTTCTTGGCAAATCACTTGATTACATTCCCTGATATTCAACAGATGTCGAAACCCCACATGGCAAACAGATCCACCCCGCCAGTAGTTCACTGTAACCAATAAATTGAAACTAGCATAAGGACCCAGGCATAATATTTAATAGAAATACACAAAATTATAAAAGGCCTAACTCCAGGGGTTCTGGCTATCCAATCTGTTTCGGTTTGGTGGTAGCATATAGTCCCCTGACCAAATCAATTGTGTATTGATTGTGAGATTCTCCCTTACCCTTTGGCACAGGAACCCAGTGGAATATTCCATGGGAGCTTGGTTTAGAATAGACACAGCAGCAGGCAGACCCTGTGGCTTTGGACATTAGGAATAAGAGAAATGATTTATGTCATCCCTGCCTACATGTGATTCATTTTCTGTTGTTCGGGCCACAGCACTTTCTTCAAGCAGAAAGGCTTCTTGCTTTGGTATCTCACAGCACCCCCCCCCCGCCCCATCTTCTCTGCCAACCTCCCCCTTTTCTTTCCTACTGTTTCCTCTCTTCTCCTGCACAGCCTAACCATCTTACATGGACAGATTTCACTGGAAAACTCACAGAAAGGATTGAGATCAGTGCTATAAATGGAAACATCCTCCATCTTCATCTTTACCAGGGACTCCAAAGCTTGCTCCTGATTAATGCATGGAAAAGGTGGAAGAAAGGAAACAGATGGGGCAAGACAGAGAAACCTTCCTTATAGTTCCATTAGCCCAATGGCCACGTTGTGAAGGGTAAAGAAAATGTTGAGTGCCGATGCTCTTGCCAATGTTTAAACTCTGGCAATTGTACCGTAATTAGCAAGGGATAGCCATGTGATGTTTTGATTACTCAAAACATTCCTCTCTTCAGGTGTCCCTCAAACTGTGTGGATAATGCTTCTGTTGGCAATCAGGACGGATTTGGGAGGCATCCAAGCAGCGGCTTTTAGGAGAAGGTATTTGATTCCTCTGTTTATATATTCTAGTTTATTGCAAAAATTTTTCAGATCAAAGGTGATGTCGACTGATAAAAGCAAAATGTACAGAGTAAAATCCACAAAGCAGGTGAGCTGTCTGATTATGATCTTTGGCCTCGAAAATATTTGAAATGCGTTTCATAAAATTTTAAATGGCTTCAAATACAGTGTTATGCCATGCTTAGTAAGGAGCTTAATAAACATGGATCAGTTCAAACTGTACAATATATTCATTTATATTTTATAATTTGTTTTGGTACCATAACATAGGTGCAGAAATGACACTCATGAAAGTCCTAAATGACACTTCCTAAGTGACCCATCATTGATAAAAGCAAAAAAGGAGATGCCCAACTAGTGTGGCTCAGTGGTTGAGCATCAACCTATGAACCAGGAAGTCAGCATTCACTTCCAAATCAGAGCACATGCCTGATTTGTGGGTTCAATCCCCAGAATGGGCGTATAGGAGGCAGCTGATCAATGGTTCTCTGTCATGATTGATGTTTCTACCTCCCTTTCTCCCTTCCTCTCTGAAAGTTTCCAACCTAGTGCATCCCCAAATTCCTATCCTTGAGGAATTTGGGGGTAATATGTGATGACAACATATCTCACCTCAAAAAGTTGTGTTCCATTGTCAGAGTACGATTCCTGATAGGGACGCTGAAAATGACTTTACATTGCGTTATATGTACTGAGAAGCATTTAAGAAGGTGTTTTTGGTAGACCAGTAGGACAGGGGTGGACAAGAGCAGAGTTCCCATATTCTGCTTTAGTTTAATTTCTCTCTCCTGACCCTGCCCCTTTGCAAGCTTTACAAAGTAGGAAAGAAGGATAAAATTGTTCACAGGAACAAGAGGGTAAAGAAACAAAGACAGAGTTAAGAAGTAATTGTATACTATAATTTGCTAACAAAGAATTTTGTAGGTTGCCAACCTGTGTAAATTATATGCAGTTGGGAAAAGACCTCCAAGCAGAGGGAAATATAATCACTCCATCTAGTTTTTTTCTCAGTTGGTGTTTCTAACACTAACTCTATTGTATGACTGAAATGTACAAAAATACATTCATTTCACAGATAGACTGTTGTTGGCCCCCGTGACTCTATAACAAACTATCACCTGTGTAACTGGAGCCCTCTAGTGGCCAGGTGGACTCCGGGCATTAGAATAATTGAATCTTCCATTCCCATTGGGGAACAATGAGGAGAAGGCCAAACTTCCCAGATGCACTTCTATAGATCAAAAGTACATTGGGAATTTGAAAGCCTACTTCATCTGCCAGTGGCCATTTAGAATCTTTACTCTCCCAAAGTATTACACTCTTTCACTAACAAAACTTTGGGTAGAACCACTAAAGAACAGCTACTAGATTATTGCACAGAAGAAAGGATTCTTCACTCAGAAAAAACAAAAACAAAAAAAAAACCTATATTCTAGCATAACTCTTCCACAAACCAGCTGGGTGGAAGACTGAAGGCCGATTTGTCATAATCGATGTATTTCCCTGTCACTCAAAGAGAAACTTGAGATTCCTAGAAAGTTTTCAGGAGTTATTCAGAAATTTGGATCCCACGATCATTTTGGACGCGCCACCAGAATTCTTCCTATCTCTCTTTTCCCATTTCTGGTTGTTTCTTTCCGGGTTCTTCTACTACCTTCCTTCTATACTTGGACTGTTGAGACTTGGAGCCACTTGGGACTCTCCCAAGCCTCCTCCCTCTGACTTGATGAGATGTTAGTCAGAGAGAGGAGGCCTGGGAAATCTTAAGTATACCGTACGCTTTGAGTACCACCTACGTACCAGGATGCTTTCTGAGTTTCCAGACGTGCCTACCTGACCCCTCCTTTAAGATGTCTCACAAGCACTTCAAGGTCACTCTGTGAACAAAAGTGAACTTGACCCAAACCTGCTTCCTCTCCAGGGATTCCAACCTGCAAACGTGGCCATCCTGTTTGGATTTTCTCTTCTTAGAATTTATTGGGTGATGAATGTTTTCCATCTCTTAAATCTCTTTCAAGCCCATCCCTCCCCCGCTTTCTCCATTTTAACCATCTTGAATAGCCTAGTCCAAGCCATACAAACTCATGCAACCGCTTCCTAACAAAGGTGCCTGTATCCACTGCCTCTAATTCATTGTCTCAAAGTGCACATCTGATCATACCATCTCTCATCTTGAAACCTTTTGACAGCATTTATGATAAATTTGCAAATTCTTATTGTGGTTCTACACCCTGCATCATCTGGCCCCTGCTTATCTCCCCAGTCTCCCTTCTTCCTCTCCCCCTCATGCTCCTCTGTCCAAACACAACAACCTTTCACATTCCTTCCTACTTTGGGGCCTCCACTCAGCTATTCCTGTCGGATGTGCTCTCTGCCTGCACTTAGCTAGCTAATTATTAATATTAACCTAGCATTTTTAAAATATGTCTTTCTGTTAAAAAATATTAGGTGTATGTGTAGCTGATCCACAATTAAAGGGGAAGAAATGAAACACAGACCCACACCCAAAAAAGAAGCTATCTACCCTCACCTATAGCTGGTATGTTTACACAGATGGGGCGCTCAGAAAGCTCTTGCTTTGGGTTGATAAGGAAACTAAAATTAAACAAAGACATTTGATTAGATGCTTAATCAAGCTGAAGCCAGGTCCCCTAAAGAGGAAATCTAATCTAATTCTTGCTCCACATCCCATGTGGCAAGCTTTGGTGTTCTGTAATTTCCTTTTATCCAGCATAAAAAGATAACTCGACTGAGGTCAGATTGCTTTTACTAAGTTGTCTTAAACACTTAATTGTTACTGTGTTAACCTCTGAGTTTAGAAAGGATTCTTAGGTGCTAGGAGTCAGGTTTTGCGGGAAGTGAGGGAAATACACCAATTGATCTTCACTTTCATTTTAAATGGTATTTCCACATTTGGTGGTTTTTTGTTTTTGTTTTTTTCTTTCTTTCAACTGTACAAATTACCTCTGAAAATTTGAGTGGGGAGAAAACAATTCACTATGCTTCCTTCCCAGAAATATTTGGTATTAATAATTGGGAAGTTCTAACTCACACAGAGGTGATGCTGTGACTTCCATATTTTTCACTCATCAACCTCAGGCTAAACATTAGTTTCTCATGATAAGCTTCTCCAATACCATTAGAATGGGTCAGGTGTTATAATGGCCACAATGTTGTGCATCCTCTGCTAACTATCATCATTCACTTTTGTCTTTCAAGATTATGAGCTTGACATTGTGTCTATCTTGTTTATTTGTTCATACCCTACACAGAACACAGTACTCTGTACAGAGTAAACATTCATGAAATACTGGTCGAGTGAAAAAAAGAACAGTGTTTCCTCACATGGACAAGTGTTTTCCTGACAAAACCATGCAATATGACTAAAAAATGTTAGTATTCAGTATTTCTCAAAGACCCCAGAAGTAGGGGGAGATGAGTCTGAGAAAGAACTGGAAAAGCAATAAAAATATCACCAGGGAACAAAGAAAGTCCTCTGAGACTATCTTAGTCTCTGATTTTTGCTTTACTTCTTACTCCTGCTTCATCCATATTTCTCTGTAGATTTGTTCCTTTTCCTCTCCAAGCATAAGGCAAAGTTCTTATAATTCTGGAGTTTATATGCTCTCAGTTCACAGGACTAGTAGAATCTACTACTATTCATCTCATTTCCAAACTCTAAGGAGAGAGAATGTGTCTAGAACGGTTCAGGATTAGTGGGATTCCCATCCCAAACGGTTCAGGATTAGTGGGATTCCCATTTCAAAATACAAATTTAGAAGAATTTTACAATTTATTTTAATTTAAAATTTAATTCAATACAGTTTTTACTTTAAATTTTTGATATTTAAATGTTTACTTTTCAAATCAATTTAGAATGTATTATACATTCAAGTTAGAAGACCTTATCTCAAACCCTGGAGATATTTTCAAATGTGAAGTTCACCTCTCTATGAGGATAAGAGTATTAGAAAACAGAACATAAAATTTATTATGATTATTTTAAAAATTCATTCTCCAGAGTCAAGACAAAAATATATTTTTAGTAGCTTTAGGTCTTACAAATGACATGATGTACCCTAATCATGACATCAGTATAAATCTTTACAATTGTTAATCCATGAGCCACACTCCAAACTCTGATGAGCCAGCCATGTTCAGAGAACTTTGGATTATTCATTACCGAACTGATACATCTACAAAATCATTTTATGCCTTAACAATGTGGAACACGTTGTAAAAATTGTCAGGTCTGGGCCAGGTCATGACCTCATATATTTCAAAAGCAATGTTTAAAATCTAATAAAAAGATACAGAGTATCAACCATTTTAGATAAAACTCATCTTCCTTATCTTTTTGGTGAATGACAGAAAAATGGAATAAGTTGAATGTACCGCTACTATTAATAATTCCAACCATTCACCCTATAAGTAGAAACTATTATTTTCATCTCTAAGAGGCAGGTCATCTGTGATTATGTAATTTGTCAGGGTCACAGCCAACAGGAGGCAGAGTCAATATTTGAACCAAGTTACCTTTGCTCCTAAGAGTGTGCTGGTCATGTCCTAAGGTTGACTGGATCCCAGAATAGGAGTGAACTGGAATTTGCAAGGGACAATTTCCTGAATCCGGCTGACATTAAAAACTTCCTGGCTATAAGAACTGATGAACTCAGTAACAATGGAGGTCTAGAGAGACTTTCCTAGGACAGTGGTCAGCAAACTCATTAGTCAACAGAGCCAAATATCAACAGTACAATGATTAAAATTTCTTTGGAGAGCCTAATTTTTTAAACTTAAACTATATAGGTAGGTACATTGTTATTAACTTAACTTGGGTACTCCTAAACTGGCCTTTGCTAAAATCTCAAGGGGCCAAAGAGCTGCATGTGGCTTGTGAGCCAAGATTTGCTGACCACGGTTCTAGGAGGTGGTGAGGAAGGCTAATATGCAAATTATCCCCTCAACCAGCAGGCAGGCTGGCCAACTGCCATGTCCCCTCCCCCTGGCCAGGTTGGCCCAGACCCCACCCATGCACAAATTCATGCATTGGGCCTCTAATATAATATATATAGTGATATGTGGTGGCGAGGAAGACAATTTCTAGATCCTCAGATTCCTTACATTTACTCTTCCTTAAAACTGATACCTGAGAATGTACCCATGTTCACAAAACCAGCCAGTTTCTCTTATTCCCAAGGTCCCCTTACAGAATCAAAGAAGAGTGTAATTTTCATCCATCCTGAATCACATTGTGGTTCATGGAATCATATTGTGAACACTACACAGGAGTGTAGAACTCTCCAGGGCAGAAAATAAGGAACATTATGAAATATTTGTGTCTGACAAACCTCCTTTAATGATCATAATAATGTTAACGTTTGTTCAAAGTCTTCCCTCTTCAATTCCACAAATATTATATATATTATATTAGAGGCCCAATACATGAATTTGTGCATGGGTGGGGTCCGGGCCAACCTGGCCAGGGGGAGGGGACATGGCAGTTGGCCAGCCTGCCTGCTGGTCGAGGGGATAATTTGCTTATTACCCTTTTATTATATAGAATATGCACTGAGCAGCCAGATTTTTACGCGTTCAGAGATTATAATAATCTAGCCACTGAGTGTATGTGTTGAGTTAGTATTGTTTCTCTAGAAACAGGGATGCGTTTGAGTAGAGTGATTTGTGTTTTCTGTTTTCTGGGGACCAGTGCCTCCATGTATATGACAAATGCCCAGAGTGGTCAATTGCTCAGCAATAAGGAAAATCTTACACGGTTGTATAAGCAAACTGCCCCAGAATTTGGCCTCCTATTGCACAGTGAGGCTAATTTCTAAGAGAAATGTACCCACTGGGTCTCTCCTGGACAATTTATCATATATTATTATGCAAAGTAAAAGCTGGCAATAGAAAGCCTGGTTAGAAAAAAAATAGAAAGAAAAACACAGGATTGGATTCGTTTCAACTTTTTTTAAAATTCTTACTTGTATTCTGTTATTTCCAAGTCTCTGTTTGGAAAATATGAAATGCCAGCATTTTATATAATGATGTCATTGCTATAAAAATCATCTTTAAAATTTTTCCTTTGAGTTTTAGCTTAGTTAATTCTGTAATAAACTGAGTCGAGGCACTTGAATCAGATCCCAGACAAAAAAGAAAGCAAATTGCCCACCATCTTAAATAAAAAACTGAATGCTTTGTTTTGCTTTGTTTTTTAGTACCACACTTGAAGCTAGAACTAGTTTGTCTAAGTAAGATCAGTGTTTGAAAAGTGCATTTTCTTGTAAGTAAAGTCTTCAACATCAAATATAACATTATAAAAAATTTCATAAACATTAAAATCAATGAGTCCATCAATCTTGGCCAAGTAGGGTGATTTTCAGTGAGTTTTTACTAATGTGGTTTTGAAAAAAAAAAAAAAAGAAGAAGAAGAAAAAGCTAGATTGTGCTGACTGTCATAGTACCATCTAGAGAAATCCTCTATCAGGAGCCAGCAGAAAAGGCTCAAGCACAAATATTTGTAACTTTATTGTATGCATCACTTGGTAAGATTAAGAGGTGTTGAAAGAGATGTTTTCTGTTATCTGAGTTCATACTGATCTGGGCAGTTTATTTGTATTCATATCATCTAATTATGACAAGGGCAAAGAAGCAAAAAAGGAAGAGAGAATAAAACCCAAGTCTCCTCTTCTGGGAATGAAGGATCAAGCCAGAAGGACCAGAGACATTCCTTAAAATATCTATTCCTTTCCTGCTTCAAACTTTGATGCCAGAATAAATAAGTCCTCATATTGTGCTTATATTGAAAGCTAGAGAATGAGTGGGACTTAGAGGTCAGGAGAGACAAAGGGGGGATTGAAATGTAGGCCCGAGCCAGCTAGAGAGATACAATTCTGAATTGTGGGGATCAACCTTGAGCTTGTGATCATGAGTCATAGTAACAATGCTAGTCAGAAAGACCCGGAAAGCAAATGACTCATTTCACCGTTTTCTCAATAAAAAATTAAGTGCACAGGCATGCCAATTATTGGGTTAAGCTCTAGGTATACACACTGAAGAAATAGTCCTAGCCTTCTAAGAGATTACCATGTAGAGTCTGAGACAAACAAATAGTCACCACACAGAGATGTAAAGGCGATGTCTGTAATGAATTAGAACCACAGGGGACAGACATCCTCTCAGACTTGAGAAAACCAAGGGAGGTTTCCCACAGATGTGATGCACCGATTGATTGAATTCTGAAGGTTGCATAGAAGTTAGTTATTAAAGCGTGTGGAGGAAAGGGAGGAGTGGGGGAATTGGAGATTACAAAAGGGTTATATAAATGGCATATGCAAAGGTCCATGGGAAAGAGAGATTATTGCTGATGAATCATGTGCAATAGCAGACTATGCTTTATGGCACTGGGTCACCTGTGGGGAGGTTTTGAGTAGAAATTTACCTTTCAGTAAACAATATTGAGCCAAGTTTCAACACATACCCCTAAATGCCTTACATGGAGACTAGTGAAAAGGGGGCCAGACTGGAGCAGAGCAATGTTAGGAGACTGTTGAGTCCATTGTCTGAAATTGAAGAACATCCATCTGGAATTTTTTTCTCCCAGAAAGAAAGAGCTTTCAATGACTCTCTTAAAAATATAATCTTTCTGTCCATCAGGAACGACCATTAATGGGTTCTGTTTTGCTGTGTGTCTTAGCTTGAACTGCTATAACAAAATACCCCAGACTAGGTGGTTTTAAACAACAGACATGTATTTCCTCACAATTTTCAAAGGCTGGAAATCTAAGATTAAAACACCAAATGGTTAGTTTCTAGTCAGTTTATCGATGACCACTTCTCTCTGCAAGGGCACTAATCCCATCTTGAGAGCCCCACCCTCATGACCTCATCTAAACCTAATTATGTATCAAAGTCCCCACCTCCAAAGCATCACACTGGGTGTTAGGACTTTAGCATATGATTTATTGGGGGGACACAATTCAGCCCATAGTACTATAGTTGACATATACATTATATAAGTAGTGTCCTAACAAGTAATCCTATTTTTTTGGGGGGATGGGGGAGCTTTGCAAGTCATTTAGATCTTTCGACTATGTCACTTTGTAAATAAGGGGAACATTGTCTTATTCCTCATCATCTTTAAATATTTTGGTGCTAGAAGGTGGTCTATTCAGATGGTCACTTGTGTTTTCTTAAGTTATAGAATAAAAATGTGTTTCTTCTCCTTCTCCATCATCATCCCTGGAGTTTTACAATATGTTGATCATGAAGAGAGGTAAGGATAGGCACTACACACACACACACACACACACACACACACACGGACATCAAAGCCCAAGCTGAGAGTTGGGATCTAAAGGTTAACAGAAATGTGGAATTAAGAAGGTAAAATGGGAAAGGAAGTACAGGAGAGGAGAGGGGAGGTAGATGGGCCCTGGCAGGTCCAGCCTGAGGGAGAGAGAGGAGGGGCTCAAGCAGGCCAGAAGGGGATAGGGAGCAGTCTTCAATGGGGAAACTGTGAGTAATCTAACTGGCAGGTCAAGAAGGGGGCGGGGAGCAAATTTCATAAGGACTGGGCTGGCATTCACTTCACGTGCTTGTTCATTTTTCAACTAACTCAGCAGAGTCCCCCTTCACATTAGGGAACAAATCCTTCGTGTCCTTTTTATCAGTTCATCTGCTACAGAGCTGTATAAACAGCATATGAAAAATGTCAATTGGTAAAGTCTTTTGATGTCAAATGGGAAGCAGATACACCGATTAACGATACTGTCCACCCTTTATTAATCTGTCTCCTCATCATCTATTCAATCCACAAACACGTCCTGGGCATCTTCCTCTATAAAGCATTCTCCAGATGTGGCGAGAGGCAACGAGGGTTGCACAGCCCTAGCCGGATGGCACAGCAAACACTTATTTCCATGCTAATGATGCAAGGTCAATTCTCTCCCCTTCTGGCAACATTAAAAAAAAAAAAAATCTGCCTTGAGTTCCTATCAAACTATTTCCTTGTGAAATAGAGAAGTGTGGGCTTGATGGGAGAGATAGTCACGTCAAATAAATCATCTGGGGGATTAAAATGTGTGTCGTGACTTAGTATAAATATGGATGAATAATTTCTCCGGGCGAATGGCAAATCTGGGCATTTGCTCTCTGAAAAGTCCCAGAATGATCCATCTTCAGCACAGATGTTTCTCTGGAGAGAAAAACAGTACAGCTCTACCAATGCATCAGAGGAAGGGGTGTGTGCCTGCACATGTGTGTGTGTGGGGGGGGTACACAAAGAGTCCTCACTCCTTTTCATTTCTGAAACTTAAGAATTCTCACAGGACCCTTTTCTGAACCACTAAAGTTCTCAAAAAGGTTCCCGGAACAGCACATTACTAGAACTTGACACCACGTTTCAGATCCTGCCCAATAAACGTGTGCAAGGCGGCAATAAACCCTGTTCCTAATGGCAGGCTCCATGCTGTGCTACCCAAGTGCGGAGGAAATGACCGAGAGGAAAGCTCATATACCTGGTGCAAAAGCACCAACCATCAAAGACCTCCAAGGAGGGTCAGAGGCTGCCCTGACTCCTCCCTCCTTAAGGTCACTTGTTCCATCTATACCTCTGAATATGGAAGTGCTCAGCAAGGCCGCATGTGGGATGCTCAGGGGTATATGGTTTGAGGACCTAAGAGCTGGAATGCCTTGCAAGTGGACTTCTCCTACAAGTGTCCCTTCAACCTGGTTTTCCTGCCAGTCTGATGGCAGCTGGCATTAACCAGCACTATGAGTGCAGCCCAATAAGCCTGAGATCTGAGAACCCCAATTCTCTTCAGAGGTTGTAGCAGCCTTCAGAAACGGGGCAGAAATAAGTCGTTATTCTGCAAACAGTTTTCTCTGCTGCGTGGGGGCCAGGTGCCCTGAATTGATTTTCATTTGCTAAAAATTCAAAGGGACAGCTGGTCTCCTGTCTCAAAAAGGGAAGCTGTCCAACGGAGACAGCAATCAGAGCCACCAGGCTAGGCACGAATGCCTAGGAAAACATATCACACAGGAGCGGAAGCCAGTTCATCTCTGTGGTTCAGGTATGTGCTCAGCAAAGTCAAACAACACGACTGCCCTCGTTCATTCTGAGCAGACTGCAGAGAATAAGCCCAGCCTCTGAATGCACTTGCTTAGAAATACTCAAGCTTTCTTTTTCCGCAGATTGCACTCTTCTCAAAATCAAGTCGAAATGACCATTCTGATATGTTTATGTTGACCAGATGGGAAGAAGGAAAATAAAATTTAAAACAAAGTGTTTTGTTTATGATGGATCCTGTGCTGAAATCAAGGCTGTGCCATCCGTCTGGTAGAGACTGTGTCTTATTCGCCCACCCCTAGTAATTGGTACAATATCAAAAATGTAGTGAATGTTCTAGAACCGTGGTTGGCAAACTGCGGCTCTCCAGCCACATGCGGCTCTTTGGCCCCTTGAGTGTGGCTCTTCTACAAAATACCATGGCCTGGGCGAGTCTATGTTGAAAAAGTGGCATTAGAAGAAGTTTAAAAATTTTGGCTATCAACAGAAATTTCAACCGTTGTACTATTGATATCTGGCTCTGTTGACTAATGAGTTTGCCGACCACTGGCCTAGACTCAATCCCACGATCTAGGTTATCTGAGAGAATAAAACCAACTTTGGGCTGATGCTGGAAACCCTCTTCAATTGCCATTTGGAGGCTGGTGCCTTTGAGAAGTTGAAAGATCACCAAGAATGTGTTGAAGTAGGTGAGCACACTGGGAAAGAAGAAAGGCCCTACCTTGAAGACTGAATGGAGGAAATGGTAATTAACAAGCCAAGGAAGTGTTTTATAACTACGCACTGAGCAGTGTCAACAGTCACTCTTATACAAGTTCTGGAAGTAACTTTGCAGACTGGAGCCCTTAAAGAATTCATGAGGAAGACTGAGTTTAAGATGAAACATCCATGATAGATAAGACTTTTAGAAGTGATAAAGGGAAAATAATACTCCAATCAGGAGGGAAATAAATGCATGAACAGAAAATTGTGAGTCTTCGTATGTGGGAATCCCTCCATCTTCTTTCATAAGGGCTTGCTGACTGCTGCTGCCCCATGGGTCAGATCAACACAACACCTTCAAAATTTGATCAGGAGGATTGCATTAGGGATTGGTGGGAAGTGTTGAGAAATGTTAGGTTGGCTCTCGGAAGCAAATTCCCTTCTCAGAGGGAATGAAAAGAGGGGGTGCCTCAAAGTGCCTGCAAGATGACCACAAAGAATTCGTGTCCTTTCTCAAGTTCATACCGAACTTTCTCTAATTGAAAGGTCCTATCTCAAAGGGTACTGTTACTTATCACTCCCACGGCGATAGGAAATGAAAAGTGTCCTGTGGGAGCAGAGGCAGGCAGGATGCACAATAATGACAAGACCCAAATGAGGTCTCCAGGCTAAGAATGTACATTAAGTTCAACAAAAGAGATAAATGCATTCTTGTGGCTGACTTCTTGAGACCGCTGGCATGATGAGTTGGCTCGTTACAACTGTTTGCTTAAAGGAACCTGAGAAGACATTGTCCAGGGGACTTTTCAATCCCATCTCTTTGTGATTGCATCTTCGCTTTCAAAGAAACTATTTTTGGAATTGTGGGTTTAGAGTTCCAGCTCTTGGTGTTGTCAAAATGAAGTAGATAGAGATACCAGGCAGGATGTAACTGGATCAGCTAATGGAACTCACGTGTTAAGGAAAAATGACTACTCAACAAAAGAGATCTGAAGTGTGTGTGGGGGAGGGATGGAAATAATATTGTGCTGTAGAATACGCCTCAATGTGTTGGAATCAGTAAAGATTTCATACCATCTTCTTTCTTGAAAGGAAATTAAATTGTAGTGAGAGGTTATGCCTTCCTAAAATAGTAGCCATCTTCTTGTTTATTTTTCATTAAATTCCATCCAGATAAGGGATCTCTCCATCTTCTTTTATAAGGGTTTGCTGACTGCTGCTGCTCATAGGCCAGATAAACAAAACACCTTCCAAATTTGATCCATTTGGGATAGCCACTCTTAAAAGCAGTGTTTTCAGAATCAGATACCCCATAATATCTTTCCGTAAGGAGAGAGAAGTCCCTATTTATTTTGGTAACCAAAATCACCTCTGAGGCCAGAGAGAAAAATCACCAAACAAAGGAGTATTTAATCTCATTTTCTCTGAGTACTGGTGCTAAGAAAAGTAAGCAGCCATCTAAAAGTCATATTAAGGGTTCTGTGATAGCTCCCTACTCTCTAAAATCAGCGAGTAAAGCAACAACAACAGCAATAAAAAAAAGTTCTATGCAATAGCCCTGACAAGGTGTGCACAATTCTCACATTCATTCATTCACTCACTCATTCATGCATGCATGCATTCATTCACTAGTCGCTGAGCTTAGACTGTGCACAGGGAACTGTGTCAGGTCCTACTCTCACAAGCTTACATTCTAACTGCATTTGCAGCTACGTGGTTAAAGAATACTATCCCGAGTGTGTTCTGTGGAACCAGGTTACGTGTAATAGTAAACTGCAACCTGTCAATCAACAGGGTAGGTGGTTCTGAGAGCACATAAACTTGGGAAAGGTGGAGATCAATGTCATTTACACAATTTTCATTTCTGAAGTACTTCTTAGCATCTTTAATATGCCCTAGACATTGTTGAGTCCCCTTGAGCGAGAAGGCTCAGGATCTGAATAAGGTTCTACCCAACTACAATGACCAGACTTCCCTAACAGTCCTTCCCATTGCTCCCATTGCCATGGCTCTTCAGTTTTATCCCTGCTCCTAGGTGTTGCAATACATGCTTAGGAAAGGGACCAACCATTTCCATGCCCTTCTCATCCGTTATCATGTACAGTAGCCAGATGGAGCTCACAGTAGGGTTGTTGTCAGCAGCAAGAGGATCATTGATCTGAACGGGAAGACTTGGGGCTAAGACTCATGAGGAAAAGAAACAGAGCTGTGAACTCCAAGAACAGTCCTGGGAAGGGATATGTCAGAGTCCCTCACAGAGTTGAAATTTCATGTGTTACCCCTGAGGCATCAGGAAGGTCTTATGAGAATTCAGAAAAGTCAGAATTACAGTCATCAAGATTCAATTTCACCAAATAAAAGATCTGAGAACTCGTGAGAGCCAAAGTCATCCTTTGGATATTTACCCGAATAATCTGTGCTCTGTTTTGATTGCACCCTCTACTTTTTTCATACTCCCCGAGAAAAACAATAGTTGTATTGCAAAAGCAAGGATATTTTCAATGTATTTTTCCATCTGCCCCTAAGCTGGAGTTGGAAGCCATTCTTAGAAAGTAGAAGTCACCCACCCACTTCCCTTAAAAGTGTAATCTACAGCTTAGTTCAGAGTGCTTCAAACGTTGATTATGCAAATCCCAAACGTAGCCTACCCATAACCTACATTTTTTTCCCCCTCCAATGACTCGCTTTATAATTTGGTAATGTTGCCTTTGTATGAGTAGGTTTGCCAATTGCTAATAAAATTGCTGACCACCTACAAAGGAAATATTAAAGTATCATGGAAAAATACATCTCGGCAAAAGGGGGGGAAGCACAATAATTAGAACCATGTATTTTTCCTTACTGTGGCATCTTTTTTTTTCTAACTACAAAACCCTATTAGAGTTAATTCTTGGTTTCCAAGCTTTGGGCATTAATTGTACTGTTGGATTTCACAGAAGTAGATACAGCATGCTTTTTCAAAACAGCCAGAATGATCAAATCTATTCTGAAATTTCTATTCTTGAAGGTTAGTTCTTATAACTCAGAAACCTATTAAGTATTTCTACATGGAATCTACTTTAGGCAAACACCCCTGGTGACATCTGGACTGTTATGAAATTCGGATTTTTAAATAAAAGTTCAAGTGCGAAGTAAACAATTTGCTTGGCTATTTAACATGGCCTGCAAACCAGAAATACCTCCCAATATGATCTGAAATATTTCACAACTTGGGGGAACAGTGTATAGCCTAAAATCCCGAAGGCAATAATTTTAAAATGAAGGATTAAGTTCAATTTACGAGTTGTTTGGATCCTATCATCCATCTAGCTACCGAACTGTCAGGCTAAGTGGCATGAATACACAGTGGATTTTCAGCTCTTCAATCCCAGGGCCTCCTGATGTTTTTTTTTTTTGTTTGTTTGTTTGTTTGTTTGTTTTTTTCAGGGTGACAGTGACATCACTGTCAGAAAATCAGAAAATATGTGAACAAAATAAGGATGCTACCTGAGGACCCTGGAGAAGATTGGTGTCTGCTAGAGCCACATTCACAGCCAATTCTACCCTCCACAGCACTGGAGAAAGTGCCAATGTCCTGAAACCTTGAGTAGATACTTCACAAGGTTGTTGTGTTTAAGATTTTTAAAAAAATATATTTATATACACTGAGTGACCAGATTATGATGAACTCTGAATGCACAATAATCTGGCCACTCAGAGTATATCCTATATAATAAAAGCCTAATAGGCAAATTGTTCCCTGACCAGGAGTTTGACCAGTTGGCAAGCCAGCCAACTGCTCATGTCCCCTTCCCCTGGTGGCCAGGCTGGCCACACCCCTCACCCATTAACTAATTCATGCACTGGTCCTCTAGTATGTGTATATGTGTGTGTGTGTGTGTGTGTGTGTGTGTGCGTGTGTGTGTGTATTGTTGATTTCAGAGAGAGGAAGGGAGAGGAAGAAAGAAACACCAATGATGAGAATCATTCATTGGCTGCCCCCTGGGGATGGAGCCCAAAACCTGGACATGTGCCCTTGACCAGAATCAAACCTGGGACCCTTCAGTCTTCAGGTCGACGCTCTATCCACTGAGCCAAACTGGCGAGGGCTGTGTTTAAGATGTTTTGCCACTGAAAAGGAACAATGCTTCTGCCATACTTCTATTCACTATAGCACATCCCATGGATAAACCCAGACTTGGGCCTTCACCCCAAAGATCTGCATCAACCTCAAGGCCATCGGAAATCACTGAGAGCTCCTATTGCCCCGGAAGACACACGAGTATTACTTGGCATGAGTGTATACGTGGCAAACCAGAAGTTGAGGAGGAATACGAAGAGGAGGACAACGGTAGGAGGGCAGGGGAGAATTTCAGGGCGAGTTCATTTCTTCACAAAAAGGTAGGTTTAGAGGATGACTCAAAACGATGTAAATAAAGGAAAAACTTAGGAAGAGTGGGAAACCCCTGAGAAATTAAAGGATTACTAATTTTATGTGGGCACACTTTGTGATTATTCATTGAGGAATCACTCGTATTTGGAGGCCTGCGGTTAGCAACAAAGATTTGACTGTGCCCTTTTGGGGATGAGAGAGGGATTTGTAACGTAGTCTTTCCTAACAGGGTCAGGTTACTCGGAGCTTTGCAGGAGCCACTGAGTGAGTTACCACAACCTCCTCTGATTGACCTCTTAGAAATACCCATATACCACTTTTCCCCCCCCTAAGTGAACTACCACTTAGCTGTTTTCTGCAAAGGGACAAAGAGCAACATTTCAAGACTTCTGAGACTTTGGTGAGACTATTCGATTCTGCCATTTGCAAATTAGCCACAGATCCCAAGTAAATGAATGGGCCTGGTTGTGTCCCAATAAAAGTTTATTTATAAAAACAGATAGCAGACTCCATTTACCCATGGGTGTAATCAACCAGTCTCTAATCTAGAGAATTAGAAACTGTATTTTACCTCACGTCAACTTCCTTCTGGAAAGAACAAGACTTTCCCAAGAACAGCAAACAAATGGTTGGCATGGGCAGGAGAGATGTATTACGGCAAGACAAAGACAAAGGACATACACAGCCCATCACCTACTTCCTGGGTCCAGGAGAAAAAAGTTAGTGATAAGACAGAGAGAAAAAAAGTTAATAGTCACCAACATGTAAAAGCCCAGCCATTATGCCAGAACCAAAAGATAAACTAGAGTCACTCTTTAAAGAGTTAATAATAAAAGAGCAAAAATGGAAAGCCATGATCAACTCAAGACAACACCTAAGATGCACAAATAACTTTTTTTACTTCTGGAGAACACTGAAGGGTGGTGACAGGAGTGGGTGGGCATCCAACTCTCTAGGTATCTACAAAGATAGCGGAAGCCTGATCCTGGCACTCAGAGGCCTTGGTAGGAGAGAGTGACCGAATTGAGGAAATTCTAGTAACTTACAAATGTTGGTGTATATGTACCAAATATTAGTCATCTTTAGTCATTCACTTATTCAGTCTGTAGTAATTTTCTCTTGGCCATAAAAACAAAAATCTATGAGCTTGCACATCACATCATGCCTCCTTTCCACAAGACCCCGTGAAGGAACATGCCAATTAGTCATCTGTTCACAAATCAGGGAACCCCCAGATCCTTGGAGAAAGAGCCCTCCAAAAGGTTCCCACAGTCATGCCATTGCTCAGAGTTCATTTCTCTTCCTCTCCTCACCCCTCCCTCTCTCCATGCCTCACCTCCAGCCCCCACACATCACACCACTGTCCTCTCGGGGCCAGGGCAAGCCCTGCTTCTTTGCTAGGCATTGCTGGACAGTTTCATTTCCTGCTCTTACCAACTGGAAGTAATTTGCTGGCCCCTCTCCCCACCCAAAATATTCCCATAACTATGTGCTTGACCTTTTACTTCTTGGCATTTTTGATGTTCAATTCTGTGTTATGGTTATATATGGCCATGTTTTTCTTGAAGAGGGTGGCTGTACATCATCTTGCTGGAGTAGGTCACTTTGAGCAGCAGTTTGAGCATAGGCAAATATCAACTACATAAATAAGTGTCTTAGTGGGATACATAAAACTGTTACAACCTAACACATCAAAGCTATCTGCCATTGTCCAAAAACTAATTGAATCCTAATTGTCCAACTACACAATTTCATTCCATTTCCTGTATTGAATTACTGGGCACAAATTAACAATAGTAATTCTTTATACAATTCTAGAGTGTTTATTAAGACATTTTTAGATATTCTTTAACTGGACCCTCACAATAACCCTGCAAGGGTGTCAAAGAATATTCAAGATGGAAATCCAAAACTCAAGAGTTTAAATAGCATCACTGCGACACCTGCTTAACAAGTGGCAGAAAATGAACAAATATGCCATCTCCCATCTGAATATGTTATTACACATCGGCCACCTTATTTACTGTCTATACTCAAAGCCTACAAAGATAAAAGGATAACCTGAGACAACGAAAGGAAATTCCACTTTAGGAGAGTTCTGTAGTTCCTAAGGTCTACCTCCATAAGGAAGAGTTTGTCTCTCACTGAACAGTCCCCAAGAACTGTGTTTGGCAAACTGCGGCTTGCGAGCCACATGCGGCTCTTTGGCCCCTTGAGTGTGGCTCTTCCACAAAATACCAAGGCCTGGGCGAGTCTATTTTGAAGAGGTGGCATTAGAAGTTTAAGTTTAAAAAATATGGCTCTCAAAAAAATTTTCAATCACTGTACCATTGATATTTAGCTCTGTTGACTAATGAGTTTGCAGACCACTGCCCAAGAACAACTAGACATTGTTTGCTTAATTCTAAGACCCAGAAACTTCACAAGAAGCGTTCAGGGCTCAGTATGAGGAAATGAGTTTAGCAGAACCGACCACCGAGCCTCCTAAGTGAGTGTTTATACTCTTTTGTTTGGGCCACAGGCAATCTGGGCTTGTTTGTAGAGCCACTGAGACAAAACAGGAAACACGTAATGATGTCCATGCACATCCATCTATGCTCTGTCCACGAAACCTCGTGGACCCGTCCTAAGAGAGAAATCAGGAAGGGGTTCTGCATCTGGCAGTTTATAACATATGTGTGTGTTTGAAAAATAAAAACTGTTCCTTTCACTTTGTTCTTCTGGTCCTTCTTGCTTTCAGTTCTGTCTCTCACAGCTATTACTTACATTAAGAAGCTTCATAGCAAAAAATTGTCTGACTTGGGTTTTGCTTTTGTGGAGAAGGCTTGCTCGATGGTAGCAGCAGCAGTAGTATTGCTGAGAGGCAGTAACTGTGAGCATTTATTAACTAAGCATTTTATTAACTAATTCTAAGACCCTTTCATATTTTATCTCAATTACATCAACTCAGTTGAGTAGGTTCTTTTATATCCTTATTAGAAGCCTGGTGCATGGATTTGTGCACCGGTGGAGTCCCTCAGCCTGGCCTGTACTCTCTAGCAATCCGGGACTCCTCAGGGGATGTTGGACTGCCAGTGTCAGCCCGATCCCTGTAGGCAAGGCCGAGGGACCCCACCAGTGCATGGATGCACCAGGCCTCTAGAATGGATATAAGACCTTTGGTTAATCTCTAACTGCCCTCAACCCTACTCCCTTCCCTCTGAGATTCATCAGTTTGTTCCATGTTTCCATGCCTGTGCATTGAGCGTCTGCCCCCTGGTGATCAGTGTGCATTATAGCTACTGGTCAAATTGTTGAATGGTCAAATGGTCACTTAGGCTTTTATATAGAGAGATTTTATGAATGAAGAACTAAGTCTTAGGGGGGTGTAATTACTTTGCACAAGGTAAGGCTAAAAGGGGGCAAAATTGAATCACATCTCTTCGGTCTGCTAGCTCCTCATCTCATTCTAATAGTATGCATCCCATTTTACATTATTAGCTTTATGCAAATAAGTGTTAAAATCCTCGAGTCCTTTAAGATTTGTCACTTGGTTCTATGGATTTTCTTAATATCCCTGGCCCTATTATTAAGAATATCCTTCATTAATGTTGCCAAAGCTGAGTTTTATGTGGTATCTTTCAGCATTTGCATTGATTACAGTGTAAATGAATCCAAATAGAAAAGTTTTCCTTCTTTTATTAAATAAGTTTCTAAGGTCTTTTGCTATCTCATTGCACTTAATTACCACAGCCACTCAACCTGGGAGGTTATCTTATATCCTTATTTTATGAATGAAGAACTAAGTCTTAGGAAACTAATTACCTGGCACTAGGTAAGGTTAGAAAGGGGCAAGAGATTCCAAGTACAGACAGATTTGAAAGTTGGCCAAAAAGACTAGGTCTAGAAATAATGTAAGTAGGAAGTCAGTGGCCACCTCTTTGGAAAATGTCATGTTTTGTGTGTGAGCTTTTGCATTTTACACACAGATCCTTTGAAGAAAGAAGTACACGCAGCCATCCTGGGTATGCAAATTGAGCGTGGCTGTCCTAAATGGGAAACACACTATTTTCTTTTCTTTTAAAATATATTTCTTTATTGATTTCAGAGAAGAAGGGAGAAGGAGAGAGAGATAAAAAACATCAATGATGAGAATCATTGATCAGCTGCCTTCTGCACGCCTCCTACTGGGGATCGAGCTCGCAACCCAGGCATGTGCCCTTGGCTGGAATTGAACCTGAGACCCTTCAGTCCACAGGTCGACGCTCTATCCACTGAACCAAGCCGGCTAGGGCAGAAACACACTATTTTCATCGTAGGTGCTCTATGTACAGTTTAAGAAGGTGAAAGTTGGAAGTTGCCCTGCCTTGCCTTCATCCTTCCAGCCCCCTGCAGAAGGGTGGAGTGAAGTAGAGTGTGGTGGTTGATGACCAACCACCCGCTCCCACCAGCCCTTTCCAACATCTAAGGTTAAGTGTCATCAACCACCAACTCTACTTCACTCCTTCCTGTGGCTGTGTCTTTTCCGAGCTGCCCAGTAGCCTTACAGTTACTACTTGGATTCAGAACATTTTGAGTTTTCTTTTCCATTTTAATTGTAGTCTAAATTTATAGGAAAACCAGAAATGGCCAAGTGTTCCATTTGAAGCATCCCAGCAGAGTTGGTGACCCAGGACGGTCTCTAAACACAAAATCCCAAATTAGTTTTCTTGTAACTTTAGCCCTGAGGCAGGTACTGGCTATAAAAAGGCTGTGGCCACCAGGCCTCTGCCTGGGAACATGCTTTCAAACATTTCCAGATCTTCATCTTGCCATGGCTGTTGGCTTCACTTTGAAAGCCAGAAAACCATACTGCAGATCTGAGAAAAAAACCCACAGCTGCCTACATCCGATGACAGTCCTCCATGGAGTTTCCAAAGATAGGCAGCTCAGCAAAACCCAAACTCCATGATGTCAACCACTTTGCTCTTGAAGCCAGGGGGAATCCTGTGGAAGGTTTAATCCATGTGTTCCTGATCTACTTACAGTTAGCTCATCAAAATGCCATTTGCATGCGTGGTGCCAAAGTTTCATGGGCTTTTATTTCCTGGTCTCTCGCACGGATGCGGATGCGGGTGGGACTCAAGTTTTGCCAGGGGAAACACAACTGCCAGGGTCTAAGCTATTTGCAAAACCAAGACTCGGGGAATTTCGAGGAGCTGTTTTAACCATCACTGACAATCGTCTTTCTTTTTAGCAAGGGCCTATCTCCTCATCAAAGGTGTGGTAGAAAAACAAAACAAAACAAACAAACAAACAAAAAACAGCCTTTCACTACCCTACAGAGAGTGGGGCCAGCACTTTGCCAATTTTCCTACTCCTTGTATTTGTCCATGTTGAGGAGCTAACAAATGTTAGACATGGTCCCATCACTACAAAACAAGGCTCAGCCTTCCAGTGGCTAAAGGCCTGGGGGTTCTCTCTTGTATCACATTTCAATTCATCAGTTTAACCATCAGAGTCTTCCAAGTAGCCCATCGCCTCCCTCTTTTGCCCACAGGAACCTTTTCAAACTCAACTTCCAAACTGCAGGTACCTTTTTAATGCCACGCCCAACTGGCACATTATTCTGCCAATAGTTTTGTGATAGCCTTTCTTTTAGGTAAGTAAAATCTAGTAGAGTAGGGTAAACATCTGGTAAGTGTGTGTGTGTGTGTGTGTGTGTGTGTGCGTGCTTCCATAGCAGGAAACCTGGTCTCATCAAGAAGAAGATACTCTTGCTAGCATTGGGCCTATGTTACCATTTTTTAATAAATATTTTAAAAATTGATTTCAGAGAGGAGGAAGGAGGAGAGTGTGATAGAAACATCAATGATGAGAGAGAATCATTAATCGGATGCCTCTTGCATGCCCCACACTACAGATCAAGCTCACAACCAGGACATGTACCCTGACCGGAAATTGAACTAGGAAGTCATGGTCGATGCTCAACCACTGAGCCATGCTGGACAGGCCTGTGTTACTTTTGAGATGGTAAACCAGTATTTCTTGAGTTGCTAAGGTGGGCCATTGTAGATTGTTCAAACTTTTCATTATGTACAAATATTTTCAAAAGGAGCAAAATGTGTTTTTTTTTGTTTTGTTTTGATTTTGTATTTTTGTTTTTTAGAGATGGAAAGACCTAAAGAGAGAGGGACAGGAACCCTGAGGGAAAATGAGAGGCAGTGTGTGTATGCCTAGCATATACTTGGATCTCAAACTTAATCAATGGCATATGTGAGACTATATATCATTTCTGTACCCGAGCTTCAAGATTGCATGTGCAATTTTTTGGACCACTAAACCCAGTGACATTTAGATTATGAGCTTCTATGCTTATTTTGAGGTTGCTTTGGGATGCTTTTATACCCCCAGCTGAAGCTAAGTAGAGATCCTTATAAACATTTAACCTGAACTCTTAAGCCCATTCAATAAATATGTATTGAGTGATATTCCTAATACTGTACTATTCAATGGGAAATTCACTTCTCCATAAAGTGTAATCCCCACCGAAACCAGTTTGGCTCAGT
Organism: Nyctalus aviator; assembly: GCA_036971965.1. Taxonomy (NCBI): domain Eukaryota; kingdom Metazoa; phylum Chordata; class Mammalia; order Chiroptera; family Vespertilionidae; genus Nyctalus; species Nyctalus aviator. The sequence continues at coordinate 6,201,225 of CM072940.1, read as the reverse complement.
GGTAGAGCATCGGTCTGCGGACTGAAAGGTCCCAGGTTCGATTCCGGTCAGGGGCATGTACGCTGGTTGCGGGCACATCCCCGATAGGGGGTGTGCAAGAGACAGCTGGTCGGTGTTTCTCTCTCATCAACGTTTCTAGCTCTCTCTCTCCCTTCCTCTCTGTAAAAAATCAATGAAAATATATTTAAAAATAAAATAAAATAAAGTGTAATCCCTGTCCTCAAGAAGTGCATAGTCATCTTGTACTTAGAAACATAGATCCTTGGAACTAGAAAGAGCCTGAAAAATCCAACTATCTCATTATTTAAAGGAGAACATTGAGGTTGGGGGAATAATGTGACTGGGCATAAGTCCAAGCTCTGTCTAGAATTCAGGGTTTCTCATTCAAGCCCATGCTTTTCCATCATGTGATGCTTTGAGAACTGACAACGTTTTATTGATTCCACCACCCACCCCCACAGTCCTAACTAGATTTGGGGTTTCTTGAAGGCAGGGAATAATGTCTCATTTTTCTTCCACATCCACCCCACCTAAGTATGTTATGAATAATCAGACAGATTTAAGAATTCAGTAAAATGCACATGGCGGAACAAGTCAGGAAGTTAATGAATGAGTAGGTAGTCTTAATGTGAATTGCTAAGTGGATGAGAGGGCCTAGAAAACCAGCATTCCTTCCTACCCCATGCCTCTAGAGTGACTGATCCTTGGTTTGTGGTTAGCAGCTGTTGGTGTGAAGAAGAGTTAGAGGCTAGCTGACTCAAAATGCTAATGGAAACATAGGTTTCCCTAAACAACGAGTGGTGTCCCACCACGGGAGGTCATAATTCCATTCTAAACATTCCTAACAGTCCACACGAAGGTATTAGCTTTTAAGGACCCTTTGGAAAATAGTTAATATTATACAGTTGCCTTTGAAGGAGGCCTTAAGGACATTAAACATGTCTTATTCAATTTTAAAATCGTTTCTTTTCAAAATATATTTGATTAATTCTTCACAGAGAGGAAAGAAGGAAGGATAGAGAGTCAGAAACATCCATGAGAAACATCAATAAGCTGCCTCCCGCACACCTCCCACTGGGATGTGCCTGCAACCAAGGCACATGCCCTTGACCGGAATGGAACCTGGGACCCTTCACTTGCAGACCAACACTCTATCCACTCTGGCCACTCAGATTATTATGCATTCAGAGATCATAATAATCTGGCCACTCAGAGTGGGTGCTGACCCAATGTTAGCAATGCTGTCCTATGGTTACTAAAGGAGACAGATTCCTATGAGCAGCTTTGATTTAAGAAGACAATACCATTTCCAGACATCCCTTTCCTGGGGCTACAGTGTTATTCCATCCTGATGGGAAGGAAGAATGGCCAGTTTAGAAGCAGGGTGGATATGAGCGCTGGGTGGGAGGTAAGCTGAAATGGTACCCCCTGCCAGCTTTTTGAAATGCAAATCCATCAGTCCCTTTGATGTTCCTAGCCACTTCCAATGAACATCTTTCAGCATAGTATTTGCTTTCTTAACCACACCACTTCTCACCAGGTTCAACATTCCCATCGGATTCAAAGGATCTCGGTGCATTCTTCCAAAATGAATTCAGAAGGTAAGTCAAAGAGAGGGGGAAATATCTTTGAACCGGACACCCGGTTGTTCAGACTGGGCGCCAGAGGAGGGAGGGGGTGGCGCTTTGTGACTCAAAGAGCTAACAGTAAATTCCACCTCAGGCTTTCCGTGTGCCTGACCACTGCCAGCGGCCTGTGACTAACCTCAGCCAGCACCCACCCTGCTCCTTTGTTTAAGTAAGTAGCCATGATGGCGCTGGAGGAGAGGGAGAGGGACCACAGGAAGAATCCGAGGGAGAAAGTGGGAAAAGGGACAATTCAAAGAGCCATTACTTTCAGTCTTCCCTTAAATTTCCTACTGTCTTAAGGGGCCCACATTAATAATTATTTTTCTCCTTAACATTAAGCACTTTCATGGATCCATTTTCCAACTGATCAAAGCCCAGATGCAAAGATCACTCAATCAGTGGCCCTGTTAAAGCCTGTCTCCAGTACCACGCTGGCCACACCGAAGGGTGCTTCTCCCTTTGGTGTCTGTCTTCCTACTTGACTGCAAGCTCCTTGAGGATCGGAACTGGCTCTACTCATCTTGAATCCCCACAGGGTAGGGACATAGATCAGATACCACACACCGACTTATTTCACTACATTAAGTCCTTGGGAAAACCATATTCTGCTGGGGCCAGAAAGCCAACACGAGGAGTGAGTCAGGGGCCACCTGGGACAGCTTGTACCGAGCAGACTCACCCAAGGGAGCCTGGAAAACCACAGATCGGAGGTGAGCTGTCTCGAGGTGAGCTGACTCCTGCTGACCGGCAGGGTCTCGGATGCACCTGGCTTTTCCCTTGGATGCAGCTGGAGTGGATGTTGGCCTCCATCCCAGGCTTCCAGAGCCTTCTATTTTGGAAGGGCCTAAGCATCTGCTTCAATAGCTTTCTGATGGGATGAGTTCCATTCCTTTCTGCTATCTGCACCTGAACTCTGAGGGCACCCGTCCCATGTGTGTGCAATGAGTACACTAGGAAGCACCTGCTCCATCACTTGGAGAGAGAGGAGAGGGAGGGGGAGAGAGAGAGGAAGAGGGAGAGGGAGGGGAGAGAAGTGATGGAGGTGTTCGAGGGGAAATCTGGGCAGAGCCTCCTATGACTGACTAGATGACTGACTAGATGACTGACTAGATGACTGACTAGATGACTGACTAGAACCTTTGCCATGGGTAGTGGGAGGGAGGCTGGGAGGTGGGGAAAATGAGCATCTCATATTTTCTGTTCCAAGAGCAAGGGGGAGGATTACCAGCCCCATCCCCACTCTGAAGAATCAGAGAGAAAGAGAGAGAGAGAGAGAGAGAGAGAGAGAGAGAGAGAGAGAGAGAGAGAGAGAGAGAGAGAGAGAGGAGAGGAGAGAAGAGATTCTAAAATATAAGTAGGAATTCAGACACCAGACAAAATCAATGAACCATGTTTACCTCCCTAAGGAAGTACCAACCTCCCCGAGTCTCACTTTCCTGGTCTATAGATGATCAAACACCACCTATTGCCAAAGACTGCTGTGAGATCCAAAAGGGATCTTGTGTCTACAAAATAGCACTAAAAGCCACTCAGCAATCCTTTTTTCCACTTTCCTCTCCCTCCTTTCTTCCTTTCTTCTCTCCTTCCTTTTCTTCCTCCCTTCCTTCCTACAGGTACTACCTTCATTCTTTCTTCAGGATAATATTCAGTTTACTTAAGGGACACAAAGTAAGTAAATACTTTGTGAAATTGAATTAGACTGAATTGAATCCATAAATTTTCATAAGTGGGGGAGGGGGGAGATCCCTCTCCCCTTCGCTCTCTCTACGAACACCTGGCTTCACAGGAAAAGAAATTAGCATTTGGAAAAGCACATCTGTCTCCACCACAGGTGAGATATTAAAACGTTTCCACATGTCCCAGATCCCCAACCTTTGATCAGGATGATGGGGGCGTTCCATGGCCAACAGAGCAATGGACAGACTCCGTTTCATTGAAGTCAGGCAAACCCTCCCCAGGATAAAACAGCCGGAGTTTCCAGCCGTCAGGTGGCCCGTGGGCCTTCCAAGGATGTAGGCTGGATTAACTCAACAACCGTTAGCTGATTGTTAGTTCCTGCGTTCCATCCAGCCGGTTCTTACCATCAACCATCAAGGCAACCATGGCTGGGTGGCTCTCTCTCATGGACTGTTAGCATGATCCCTGAGACAGGGGCTGGAATGCCTGACCTCAGGATGATGGGAAATAATGATTTCTATTTGGACTTCAAAGGTTGATTCATGCAGAGTGAGCAATCTGTAGGTCAGAGACCCTATATCGCAGTCATATTCTTCCTTTGGTCAGGAATTCGGAGCACTGAACCGTAGCAGGTCGTGAGAGACCCCTCCTGTCAGCAGAAAAGCTCACTGCATGGGCCCCTAAGAGGAATTGCTTAAAATAGTGCATGCCATCTTCCCAGGAGTTGGTATTGCAAAAACGAACAAATGGAAAATTTAACACCTCAATGTGTTCTTTTGTTCATAAAGCAAGGTTATACTCTTTTTTTTCTTTTCTTCTTCCTCTCAGCTGGTTCAGACTTCTTGCAGGCATTTTAAAAAGTGTGCTACCTTGTCTTTAGTAACTGGGCAAATATTTATGGAGTGTTTTCTCTGTATAAGAAACTGGATGGAACCACAAGATTACAGGAATAAAAATATATGGCACCGGTACCCAAGGATTTTAATAGTAATAATGCTAATGCTATTCATAACCGCTAATGTGTAGGTTAATCTTGACTTTTCACAGAGCTTTAATTTGTCCTAAGTTGCTTTCAAAATTCCTATAATTCAACATGATGATCCTAATTTTTTTTTCACAAGTCAGTTGACCTATCTTTCAGGGAGCATATATTTAAGATGTTTCACCCATAAACTCAAGAAATCATAGATGCTCCCCCCCTCAACACTTCATACCATTAGTGCAGGAAATTTTAAATAGCATTTGTGTGGTTACATGGCTTTTTTCTAGTTTGCTTAGCTGGGAGGATGTCATGGTGTAGCGATAAATTCACACAGGGCCTCCTGGTGTGCATGGACCTAGGTCTGTGGTCGGCAAACTGCGGCTCGCGAGCCACATGCAGCTCTTTGGCCCCTTGTGTGTGGCTCTTCCACAAAACACCACAGCCTGAGTGAGTATTTTGAAGAAGTGGCTTTAGAAGAAGTTTAAAAAATTGGGCTCTCCAAAGAAATTTCCATCGTTGAACTGTTGATATTTGGCTCTGTGGACTGAAGAGTTTGCCGACCCCTGACCTAGGTTCCTAGTTCCCTGATGTTACAGGTGGAAAGGGCTTGGACCACACGCCTGATGAAGTCTGAAAGTCTCACTCTTTCCCCAACCTTCAGAACACAGCCCTCTTGAACGGACTCCCACACCTGTTCATCCAATAAGGAGCAAAGCATAAGTAACTGCTGTTTCAAATCCCTCCTCTTTAACTTGGCCTTTTGTTTTGAAATTCTGAAACCCTGGTCCATTTTCTCACCAGCTGTGGCCTTTTAGCCCCTAAAAGGAATAGCTGATTTCACAGGAGGCAAAGCCACTGCGCTTACAGATGCCATAAATATCTCCTCTTAGTCTCTCATGATAAGTTTCCCACTGATTAGTCAATCAGATACTGTAATGTGCAGGAGTCAGGGGCAGAGGAGAGAAGCTTTGATGAGGCTAAACTGACCCTCTAACCCCTCCCTCCTACTCCTGAAACAACCCAGAGTCCCAAAATGATAGACATTACACCCCCTCTCCCCCCGCTTTGATTTGTTTTATTTTGAACTGGCTTTCAGAGACACACAATCTGAAACTGACTTCTACACAAACCAAAGCAAAGCGAATTGTTAAAGCTCCAAATGAGAACATGCAAATCACATGAGCTTTTTAGACCACAGCCTGAAAATTTTAAAAAATAATTCTCACAATGAAAAGGAAAACACACGCTTGGGCTCAATATGTCAGAGTAGGTAAAGGCCGTGCGTGTCCCCTCACACAACCACATCAACATTACAACCAAAAAACAGAACAAGCATCCTTCGGACCCACCTGACATCCAGCTGTTCAGAAGTCCCGTAAGGAAGGATATAAAGACTCCATGTCGAAGCTGGTAGGAGGACAGAGGCGCAGAACGGGAGGTCCCAGACCCACGTGTGGAAGTTCAAAACCAAGTTCCCTGCTGAGGAACCAGGGGTCCCAGCCCCACCCCAGGGCCCCCAGCCCAGGGTTCCAGGGCCAAGAAGAGAAATCCCGATAATTTCTATCTGTGAAAACCAGCGGGACTGTAGCTGAGTGAGACTGAGGCTACTGGAGACCCAGGCATTCCTCGTGAGGGCGGCGCACGGAACTTACCTGGTAGAGGCCTCGCTGGCTCTGAGCTCCAGCGCTGGGCAGACCCACAGAAGGTGCCAGGGATGTGCGGGGAGGAACTGCATTATCTTCATTCACACAGAGAGCTGGAGGGCAGCTTTCGGCCAGACAGGAAACTGGCAGAAGCCATTGCTCCTTTGCTGAATCCTCCCCTAGGCACAGGTGTGAACTATATATGAGTCTCCATCCACCTGGCCAATGGTGTTGGCCCCGCCCTCATGATTCTGAGGCCCCGCCCCACCTAACCTGCAGGATCCATCCAGGCTGTTTCCAATCGTTTTTCCACATTAATGGCCTATCTTGGCTCATGCTATGGGCTTTCCTAAAATCTCTCAAGTGTCCAAACCCCCCAAATAGTCAGACCTGGCCTTGGCATGCCCTGGACCCCTTGCTAAGCAGCCCTAAGTCCAGCACTGGTGGCTCATTTCGAAGCTTAGCCTCTCCCAGGCACCTTCAAGCCCAGCACAGGTGCTAACCATCTGCAGATCACTTTGTAGCTCATACCAGGTGGCCCAGGCAGGGCACAGGTGGCAGGTGACCTAGGCCTGCACCTTTCAAGAGGCCTCAGAACCAACACACCCAGTGGCCACTTCAGACCAGGCCAGAGCACCACCCAGCCACCTCCCCAAGTGACGCACTCAAAGGGCAGACTCAGCAGGCAGCAGCGTCCCCAGAAGCAAATCCTATGCTCCATAGGGTCAGGCCCTGCACAGCAGCTCCTCCACTGTGGTCACGGCCAGTCCCCACAGCCAATCAACATGAGGGTCAATCCCTCACAACCAATCGGCATGAGGATCAATGCCTCACAACCAATCAGCATGAGGTCAGTCCCTCACAACCAATCAGCATGAGGTTAATCCCTCCCAGTCTAGTGCCAACAGCAGGAGCGCACACTCCCCCATACAAGGGACACTCCTGGAGTGCCTGGTTCAACTGACCAGTGAGACTGCGCCACTGGTCCCCACAGGACACCTACTATGTAAGGCCACTTTCGAAGGCGATGTCAATTCTTACAGTCTGACCCAAGGAATCACATAATTATGGTTTGCTTGGTCTTTCTAACGTATGCTTCCCTGATGTGCTGAAGAGGGGTGTAATACAAATAATAAAATAACCAAAAGGTAGGCGAAGAGACACCCACCCAGAGATTCCTTCTGGGCCCTATCTCCTGAACAAACAAGGAGAGAAGGGCAAGATGCAACCATCCAACAAAACAATCCAACAAAGAAACCAGAATCCTCTGCTGATGTGCCTGGTGAAAAGCCATTCATTCCTACATGTAGCCCAAACCCATTGCCCATTCAACCTGTCTCCCCAACACACTCTCTCCCTCCCCATTCCCTTAAAGGGAAGATGACCCAGGGTACCCAGCATTTCACTCAGGCATTTGAATAGAGACAAGGCCACACCTGGTTTGAATGAACCTCGGGGCATCGTCCACTGCTCATCACTGAGAGTTTGGTTCCACTGCTGCTCACCTTGCATGTTCTGCAGTAACAGCTGGACACCGTGTCCCTTGGCCAAAAGGGTGGGGGTCTACTCGTTGATTCAGGTGCTCTGTGGCTGGGTGTGTGCAATATTTCATGTGCATTGGCTCTTAAGCTACTACTACTACTACTACTACTGAGGAAGGAGAGAAACAACACTTAAGATGCTCCAGCCCAGTCTCAGCCTCCTTGGAGGAGATGGAATTCCCTGGCGAGCGTGACCACCCTTGCTGATTCACTCAGACTTCCCTCTGAGGTTCCTGGCTTAAGGCTCCAAGTTACAGGAAACCTTTCGGCCTCTAACTTGGTTATTTATAGAGGGGTTTATAGGATTCTTCCACAACTCAAAGAAGGAAAATCAAACAAATGTCACCTCCTATTATCCTGTCCACTAAGTTCCACTCTGAAAATAGAAGCTGGAACCTTCACCTATTAACCGGGAGACCAGGCCGCTGGTGTATTTGTATTTTAGCAACACTTTTAACATTTTTCAAAAAAGAAATTCGTTCATATTTGACCCCCTCGAGAGAATTTTCCCCCAGGAAGCTCACCTTCATTTGTACCCTTTAGCACATCTTTCCAGGGGGCTAATCTATAATAACAGAAGTGTAATATGGTAATTAGACCAGACAGCCGGACGACCTTCCAGAGGAAGCCGGGGCTGTGAGGGCCAAGTCTCTTGCATGAATTTTTTGCATCGGGCCCCTAATGTTTTAATAATGGACTTCAAGTAAACAATTTCATTATTCAGCTTCCTCTTTTCTTCCCTCCCCATTCTTCTTGCTTCTTTCCTTTTTTATTTCCCAAACACTAATATCAAACATATGTGCCAGGTACTTTTCTAAGAATTTTAATCCTCATAACAACGCTAGGGGGTAGGAACAATTATCTACCCCATTTCAGGGATGAGAAGACTTGATTTATGATGGGCTGTTATTATTGGTCCATGCCCGACTCTACTTTATTTTTCCATTTGCTCATTTTTATTCATTTGCCCATCACATTGTTAGTAATAAAAGCCAACCACTCAACCCAACAAATAGAACATGAACAATACATACATCTACCTCCTTGATCCTCTCCTATCCCATTACCCTCCTGTCCTACTCTGGCATGCCGAATTTTGCTTTCATTATTTTCTGGCTTGATTATAAGAAAAATTTTAGCATCTGTGTATGTTTGGTTAAAAAAATTACATCTTTGTTTTCGTTTTAATAATCTTTGAATGTTTGAACAATATCCTGGTGTGGTCATCTGAGAACTTGCTATCCCTTGGCAGCCATATTATCCCATTAGCTCTAGTTTATTCATTTTCACTAGCATATTCCACGATGTACCACAATTTATTTGTTTCCCTATTGATTGTCATTTGTTATCTGCTCTTGTAAATACAAACAGCATTAAAAATTAGAAATATTTTGGTTTGTTTCTCATGATGCATAGTGAAAGAATTGTTTCTTTGGTATATACCAAGAAAATTGTTGGGCCAGAGAATATGTGAATGTTCAATTTTTCCCCCCAATTTTGATTGATTGTAAATAAAGAGGAAGGGAGAGATAGAGAGAGATATTGATTTGTTGTTCCACATATTTACGGGTTCATTAGTTTGTGCCCTGACCGGGGATCCAACCAGCAACCTTGGTGTAACAGAATGACTCTCTAACCAACTGAGATACCCTGGCAGGGCCTGAAGGTTCAATTACAAAGTTGCTTTCCAAAGTGGTTAAGCAATTGATGCCAGTATATATAAGAAATTGGATTGATCCGTATACTGGCAAACTTTTGGTATAGTTCAGCTTCTTAACTCTTGCCAATAAATTGAGCATAAAATGGTATCCGTTACAATCTTGATTCAATATTCTATATCTTGCTTTGCTAGTCTATAATACTATGAAGTGGTTGGGCACCCTTCCCTGTGATTTTAGCTGTATATTTTTCTCCTGTGAAAATGTCTGTTCCTGTATTTTGGACTATTCATTCATTCATTCATTTTTCTTTTGAGCTGTTTGTCCTTTCTTTATTATTTTATAGAAGTTTTTACACATATTCTTGAAACTACCTCTTGGCCACTTGTATGTGTTGCAAATGATTTTCTTCTAGTTTGTAGCTTGCTTTCTTGCCTTCTTTAGGAATTTTTCTGATGAATACAATTTCTGAACTTTTATAAAGTCAAAATCATAAATCTTTCCTTGTATGGCTTGCACTTTTTGTGCCCGTGAAGAAATCCTTCCCTACCCCATAGTCGGAAAGATATCCACCTATATTTTTCTACTGAGTGTTTCAAAGTTTGCTTTTGACATTTAAGTCCCTAATCCATCTGGAGTTGATTTCTGAGTATGGTGTAAGGGTGGGATCCAAATTTATTTTTTTTTTCCAAATGGACAACCAATTTTTCCAGCTCCTTTTATTGAATAATCCCTCTTCACTAAAATGCCAAGCCACTCTCCCCTCATTAACGGTCCGCATATGCATGGGGCTATTTCTGGGCTCTCTCTTCCGCCTCTTGGATTCACGTGTTTACACCTGCGGTGTAGTATTTTGGCAAAAACACAGGCCTTAGACTCAAGAAATGTGATCACTTAGAACCAAGGGTACTTGAACAGGTCGCCTGACTATTCTGCTCCGTTTTCTCGTTTGTAACACGCAAAGGACAATTCCTACCTCTTAAGGGCAATGTAAAGATTAAAGAGATGTCTGTGCGGGTGTTTTGAAGCCCATAAAACCCTATAAAATATTCCATATTGTTATTTGTCTCATAAACATTCTCAATGTGTTTCTTTTCTTTTTTATTTGCTTGTCTTTTTTGAAATCTTTTTGTTGTTAGTTACAGAAAACCTGACTGATGCTGGTTTTAAATGTAAAAATTTAATGGGCCAAAACTGGTGTGGCTCAGTGGATAGAGCGTCGGCCTGCGGACTGAAGGGTCCCGGGTTCGATTCCAGTCAAGGGTATGTACCTTGGTTGCGGGCACATCCCCAGTGGGGGGTGTGCAAGAGGCAGGTGATCGATGTTTCTCTCTCATCGATGTTTCTAACTCTCTATCCCTCTTTTTTCCTCTCTGTAAAAACTCAATAAAATATATATTTTTTTAAATTTAATGGCCCGCGTAACTTAATTATTCCGGTGGTAGGGCCAGCTTGATGTCCTCTTTAACTAGTGATTATTTTTTTTTTAGAGAGACTCCAAAGAAATATTTTCCTTCTCCTCGATTCCTGCATTGTCACCTACAATCGTGAGGCCTCACAAGTGATTGTTACGTGGCTGTGAGTAGCTTCCTTACCCTTGTTCACATCCAGACTTAAGACAGCGTCTCTCCAGGTGGCTCCCAACAGAGAGAGAAAAACCTTCTTCCCTAGAAAACCAGGCCACATTCTCCGTCTCACGTCCCATATGCTCGGTCCTCATTCAAGTACTGGGCCACCAGATGTGATGTGGGGCTGGGGCTCCCTTCTCTAAAGCAGAAGCAATGTGTGCAGAGGACTGAGAGTCTGGTTACTATTACAGAACGGAAGCAAAGAATACACTTGGGTTGGGGGGGAACACCCCCAGCCAATGCTCATTACATTTTTAATTTTTAAGTAAAATAATAACAACACATGTATATGGTCATGGATCAAAGTGACCAAGAAAAGCTTAGAACAACAAAAGCAGTGCCTTTCTCACCAACCCCAGTTCTACTCCTTAGAAAGACATTCTTTTAAGTCGCTCAGATGCTCCTGGTGACTGATATCCTGACTCTAAACAATATTTTAGGCCTCTATTTTTAAAATATATTTTGATTGAATTCAGAGAGGAAGGGAGAGGGAGAGAGAGATAGGAACATCAATGATGAGAGAGAATCCTCCTGTTGTTGGACTAAAGTCACAGCTTCAACTAAGTTCCTAAAAAGGCATCATTAAGAGGTAAACATTAGCCAAAACCGGTTTGGCTCAGTGGATAGAGCTGCGGACTGAAGAGTCCCAGGTTCGATTCCGGTCAAGGCATGTACCTTGGTTGCGGATACATCCCCAGTGGGGGGTGTGCAGAAGGCAGCTGATCGATGTTTCTCTCTCGTTGATGTTTTTAACTCTCTATCCCTCTCCCTTCCTCTCTGTAAAAAATCAATAAAATATATATTTTTTAAAAGAGGTAAACATTACCCTTCCCCGAATCAGAAGGCATCTTTATTCTGTTCTCACACCCTATCAATAGGCCAGCTCAGAACTCCGCTTCATGTTCTTGTAATACTTGGTTCCTTATGAGAAATCAGATGTCAAACTGATCCTTATTCCTTTACATGTGGCTTGTTCACAGATTTTATGAGCATTCCTTTATCCTCAGTGCACTATAATCAGAATATTATATATTGCGTACAGAAAGGGGCTTTTAAAAACTATATATGTAATTTTTACTCTTTCATGAAACTTCAGTGTTTTTGTCACTTGCTAATATTTACTTTACATGTGGATACTGACATTACTTTAAAATTATAATGGATAGGGGAGAAAAATAATTGGAATCGCAGGAACAAAACAGACCACAAAACTAAATATGTTAAAAAGGGCTGAGTAGAGGAAATATTCTTGCATGATACTTTCCTATATACGTAATCTTTGACCCTAAAAATATTACAAATGTAATTCTGAGAGTGGGAGAGTGAAGAAGAAAGAATCGTAAAAATGTCCATCTGAGATCAAAGGTTTATCCAAACCAATGTCTAGGGAATCCATGGTGTGGTTAATTCAGGCAAAGGCCAAAGTCCTGCACCATCTTGCCTCCTGAGACATAAATGAAAATCCATGTTGTTAATATTGACCTAAAGGCTCTAAAAGTTCTCAGACATCAAAGGATGCGAGAGCTGTGTTCACTACATGGCACTTCACTGAGGGCATTTTATAAGGATTATTTAAAAAGTGTTGAAATCAGAATGATTTTTCTGACTAACCTGCAATTAACCATAACATTAGGTTACCCCAATTGTTCCAGTCCCTTAAAATTCTGTGTAATTATCATCTTTCCCAGGGCTTCATGCTCACCTGCTAAGGATTCTTTGCCAGCCTGTGAGTCTATATACTAAACCACCAAAATACAGTCCAGTGATTCAAGGCTCGAGGAGAAAACCCAATTTCTCTCTCCACTTTCAATAACACCATGAGGTCTACTCTTCGGGAATCTGGCAGTGAGATTAATGTGAGAGCATCAGGGATCTTCTTGAATATCTCTCTTCCAATCAAAATCCTAGTATGTGAGCAGCACTTTGTAAGACATGACAAAGGACAGCACAGCAGAACACAAGATCTACCTCAGAGAAGGTTACTGCTCAGGCGGAGATACTTGGTAGGAACATAGCAAACCATGAAAAAAAAAAAAAAAGCATATTAACCAGTGGAATTAGGATCCTCACATAGGATAGGCTGGGTGGGGAGATAGAGTCTTGGCTCAGTGGATAGAGCTGTGATGTTTAAGATCAGATTTATGGTAAAGCCGCAATTAACACCAAGCGTGTATAAAGAAATATTGTCTAAATGCCCAACATTGATTAGCTATTGTATAGAAGCCTTAGAGAATCCCAACCCAAGGATGTTACAATGGTGGGAATCAAGTAGACCCACTCTGATGTTCAAATATGACAGTGGGTCCCAGGACAAAGAAATTCAACCTCTGACTGGATGTGGAGCAGACAGGGGAACAGAATCATGCCGTAAGGACACAGTGAAACTCAATGAGAAATAACAAGCCTGACCTTTTGATTCCTAGAAAGTGTCAGCAAATTTCCGATAGCCGTTCTGTCACAAATGAAAAATCAAGTTGGGGGTTTGTTTAAAAACTGACAAAAGGTTCTCTCCTTGAATAAACATATAAACTTAATTTCTTTAAGTTTGGAAATGTAAATTCCAGAATTGATTTCTGACACAGCTCCTTAAAAATTAGAAGCAGCATTAGAAACTACCTTCGAACAAGAAAAGAAAAAAAAAATCTGCACAATTTTTATTGTTGTTTTCCCCTAGGAATGGAAAACATGGTGAGACATGAAGAAAGAAGGAATTCAAGCAAAAATGAGGGCAAGAACTAGGACCATAAATAAACAATAAGTAAGTAGATGAGAAAGAGCCAAATAAGAAGTCTGGAGTCTCTCTACGAATGAGACAAATGGTAGAATTCCACCAAGGATATATTAAACATGAAGTTCATGAGCTTCAACTGGTGTGATTTTCTTGACACAAGTGACAGACCGAAACGGAAATAATGATCACCTGTCAAACAATCTCTTTGTTTCTTGAATGTTCTGGCTATTGTTTTCTTTTTTCTTTTCTTTCTTTCTTTTTTTTTTTTAAACCTAACCTGCCTGTTTCCTTGACCAGTCAAGTCAAAACAGACACCCAACTTGTACATGTCAACACAGGTTCTCTCTTGAGTTAATGGCTCAGAGTCTGAGTCACTGTCCTGAGAACCCCTGATCCTCCTCATCTAAATGAGAATGGGATGGCCTCTATTTATAGCTTCAATAAGCAGAACCACAGGATTACAAGCTTTCCACCAGGGGGTTTTAGCAGAGAATTTATTAGCATGAGGCAGTATCCATGACTGCAGGAGTGTGCCAGGAGTAGCTGAGATACACGCGTGATTTGATGTTTTTCCTCATGAGTTCTTTCTAGGGGTTTGTGTATAATATATCAAAGAAAGAAAGCAAGCCAGGCTGGTGTGGTTCAGTGGTTGAGCATCTACCCATGAACCAAGAGGTCACTGGTTTGAATCCTAGTCAGGGCACATGCCCAGGTTATAAGTTTGATCCCCAGGAGGGGTTTGAATACGATTCTATGCTATTAAGATGAGAACTGTTTTTTGGGTACAATATGGTTCAAACAGACTTTTATGAACTGGGCTGATCTGGGGAAGTAACCAACAGGCATATCTTAATTTCACTGGAAAAATTTGTTCTGCACAATGGAATAGTACTCAGCCATAGAAGAGAATAAACTCTTACCTTTTACAACAGCATGGGTGGACCTAGAAGATTTTATGCTCAATGAAATAGGTCAGACAGAGAAAGACAAATACCATATGATTTTGCTTATATGTGGGATCTAAAGAACAAAATAAACAAAATAGAAACAGACTCATAGATACAACAAACAGAATGACAGTTGACATGTGGAAGGGGGTGTGGAAAACTGCCTAAAAAGGGTGAAGGGATTAAGAATTACAAACTAGTAACTACAGAATAGTCACAGAGATGAAAATATAGCATAAGAATATAGTCAATAATTCAGAACAACTATGTACAGGGCCACTAGAAAGATGGAGGGGACCACTCAGTAACATACACAATTGTCTAACCACATCTAAAACTAATACAGAATATAACACTGAATGTAAACTGTAATTGGAAAAAAAAATCTTTTTCCATTGTTCTGGGTCCTTAGCAACTGGTTTGCATATGATATTTCAGTACACAGCTCCATTTAAACTGAATACTGCCTGTTCTAAGCTTCTAGCTTCTAAGGATAGAAGGATGGCCCTTTTTCTTTTTCCTCTTCTGCTTTTGCAAACTACCAACAAGGGTGCCAATTAGCACCAGATGGGACAGGGACTGGGTGATGTGAGCTCCGACCACTGGGAACTGGAAAGAGTCCACTAATGGATTATGCAATTGAAGAGCCAGAGGTTTGGGAAGGATTCAAGTTTGGCACAATGTAAGGCCATGATCCGTAAGGACCCAACTTCACGCACCCACTCTGTCCCTTCTCCTGTGAGAAACAGCCAAGGAACTAAGGATTTGAAACTCTTGCACCCTCGAGACCAGAGACGTTAGGTGCCTATTGCCTCTCTTGGAACCCTTTCTCCATTTTGAACTTGAACTAATCTTTTTTTTTTTTAATATATTTTATTGATTTTGTACAGAGAGGAAGGGAGAGGGATAGAGAGTTAGAAACATCGATGAGAGAGAGTCATTGATCAGCTGCCTCTTGCACACCCCCTACTGGGGATATGCCCGCAACTAAGGTATATGCCCTTGACCGGAATCGAACCCAGGTCCCTTCAGTCCCCAAGCTGACGCTCTATCCATTGAGCCAAACCTGTTTCGGCTGAACTTGAACTAATCTTTACAGAATAATTAAGGAAAGGTGTAAATGCCTGTTGTCTTGGGAACTTGGGTTTTTAAGGACATCATTCTTACTTGGCACCTTGAGTTTTGAAATTATAAGTTTGTGGACATACAAATTCAAGTGTAGTATTGGAGCATCAGACAGGTAACAGGAAACTTTCATGCTAAACCTAGGACAGTCCTAAGCAAGCCAGGACAGCTGGTCCGCTACCAACGATGTACTAAAAGATTGCATCAAGCCTGGCTGGTGTGGTCCAATGGTTCCGGGTCAATCCATGAACCAGGAGGTCATGGATTGATTCCCAGTCAAGGCACATGTGCAGGTTGCAGGCTTGCTCCTTAGTAGCGGGCATGCAGGAGGCAGCTGACTGATGATTCTCTCCCATCATTTATGTTTCTATCTCTCTGTCCTCCCTCCCTTTTATGACACCAATAAAGAACATAAAAATATATAGATTTTTGCATCCATGAAGCAAAGAAAAGGAGACAGTCTCGGCTTTCAAGGGCTCCAGTGTTTGTTGTGGTCTTCCCAGGCCATTACAAGCGCCGCGCATTGGTCATAAAGTCCAGTCTATGGTTTCTTGAGCCGAGGCCTATGACTTGCCTTAGGCAATGTTTTTCCTGGTAGAGTTGTTTTTGCCAGGTCCCAGAGGAAGTAGTGGGCTGACATGGAGGGGCATGACTGAATGACTCGTGCTCAGCCAACGGTCTGTGCAAAGGCTTCATTGGAAACAGACTCACAACAATAGTTAGTTCTGACATGACTACCTGTTGCCTGAGAAACTCGTAAACATGGCATGGAGACTGTATTTTTTTTTTTTTTTTTTGTCAGCAGCAGCTGATCCTTTAATTTAATTATAAGCTGCAAGTAAGCTTCTTACAGAGGCAATCCGTGTAGCAAACAGTGCCCAGAGGACACGCTGTTCACGGAATTTCAGACAGTCAGCACTGCTGGGATTACATGTTCTAATATCAGATGGGTGGACTGGTGTGGGAGAAATAAGAGCCACTGTCCCCTCCTCCTCCAACCCAGACTTCAACCAAAATTGTTTTTGAGGTTCAAAAATATTCACACGACAGCTTTCTATGTTTGGCCGGAGCAGATTAAGCCACAACGTCAAGAAAATGGTTTCTTCTATCTTCTAATGTTAACACTGAGCTCACAGGACTTAAGAGATTCCACGACCCTGGCTCTCCACGCTCATGCTCAGCCACCATTTCACTCCTAACTTTTAGTAGTAAGCACCTATCATGCGCACAGACCTATTATGTGTACCTATTCTTGATGCACATACAATGTCTTGAAGAAAAGACACCTAAGCAAGTCACTTACACAATAGCAAATAAAAATCAATACAACCAAAATGCAAATACAGGAAGAAAGGAAGAAAGGGCATTTGAGCTGGTAGCATCTGGCAGGGTGGGGGTCACCATGTCAGCGAAAGGGGTGAGATTTGGAGTTCTAAAATCAAACCACAGGAAGTCTTCTGTCTCCCAAGAGCCAGGAAGACAAGCATGCCCTTGCTTTTCCCGACAGCCACACTGGGTGGGAATGCCCTCTTCTGAATGGACAATGACCTTGAAGTCAGATGCACTTGAGTTTGAATTCCATCGCTGTCATGCATTGCCTATGTGACTCTGGGTTAATTATTTGGTTTCTCTAAATGCACTCCTACAGTATGGAAGGGCATTAGTATAAAAACAGCTTTATCAATGTAGAAAAGGTAAAGTGGGATAATGTATATAAAATTGCCTTATGGAGGTCAAACACACACACACACACACACACACACACACACACACACACACATGACTGAATGACTCGTGCTCAGCCAACGGTCTGTGCAAAGGCTTCATTGGAAACAGACTCACAACATGAGTCTGTTTTCAAGGTTACTGTCTGATCTCTTCCTGGTTTCTTATGAATCTCACTAGTATATTCTAAACTTAAAAGTAATTGTAGTGGATCCTGGCCGGGTGGCCCAGTTGATTGGGCATCATCCTATACACCAACGGGTTGCCAGTTCGATTCCCCATTGGGGCACATCCCTGGTAGGGAGTATGCAGGAGGCAGCCAATCAGTGTTTCTTCCTTTCTCTCCCCCACTTCCTTTCTCTAAAATTAATGGGTATATGTTCTGGTGAGAATTAAATAAGAAAAAAGTAATTGTAGTGGCATGACTTATGCTGATTTCTAGATTCTCTTGTTATTAGGGAAACCAACAAATGCATTTAAAACATAGAGCTGGTCTAATTTGATAGATTGTTTTAGCATGAGTGCCTTCTCACATGGGAGATGTAGAGTTAAAGATGGGTGGGCAGGTGCTGAAAGAAAAAAAAAAAGGAGGGAGATGATATTTAAAAAGAAATCTAAAAACACAGAGTTGGAATCTTACTCCAGAAGACTATCCTCAAAATTAAACAGATCAGATGGCATTTTTAGTGCCCAACACTCTGGGAATTCCTTTTTTATGTGTCTTTTATAATACCTTGAGGTACTGATATTTGGCTGAATGTAAACACCATTTGCTGGGCATCCTGAACATCACTTAATGGGACACAACTTGGTTCTGGTCGAGAAAATGTCGGAGGGCACTGTGTTGGGGGCTCTGCCACATGTGCCACATTTTTGGCACACAATAGCGATGGGATTGCAATAACTTTCCCCCTTCTGAACCTATTCCAAACACTTCTTTGAAAACGAATATGGGTAGAACTAAACAATGGTTCAAGGCTACCAGGTGGGATGTGACGTCTGTAAAAGTCGAGTCTCTGCTCCCCCTCCTTTGGCCATCGCTTTGACTGCCTGATTTCATTTACCATTAGCAATGCTTTTTCTTCTGAATACTTATTTCAGCTTTTTCTTTCTCAGTAAATATCCATTTTCAGCAAGGACAAAAAAATAAAATAAAATAAACCACAAAACTATACACTCTTATTAAACCTACAGAGACAATATTAACTCCTTCAGGCCCAAGTGTGGAGGGGGAGTCATAGAATATGTGGAACTGGGTAGAGTTAGAAAGATGGAAAGAGGTACAGAAGTGAAGTAGAAAGAGAAGCATGGCCTTCATGGCCCTCCTTCCTTTATGGCTCACTTTTCGGGCCACGCTAAGGGACACCTCCTCCCTCTTCCCCCCAGTGCACGAATTTTGTGCACCTGGCCTCTAATTACTTCATATTATTTCAGACAGTATAGAGAGTCAGAGATGCAGGTCTCTGACCAATTACAAATCCATTGCAAAAAGCAGCCATGCCTTCTACATTGTTTCCATAGCAATGGAAGGAGGCCAGTGCCCACAGGAGTTGTTGGTGTGTAACTGGGAAATGTGGAGGTGTTAAGATACCCCATTGGGTGATATTGATAGATAAGTAAGAAATCACATTTCTAGCAAGTCTTTTTGTTTAAGCAGAGTGTTTCTGTGAGTACTTCTGGAAGATGGTAGCATTTGAATCAGTGGTCTCACCTTCAACAGTGTGGGCAGGCACCATCCAAATCTACCCATGAATCAGGAGTCGCAGCTCTATTCCCTATTGGGGCACATGCCTAGGTTGCAGGCTCAATCCCTAGTAGGGGGCAAGCAGGAGGTAGCCAGACAATCAACAATTCTTTCTCATCTTTGATGTTTCTATTTCCCTCTCCCTTCCTTTCTGAAATCAATAAAAGTATATTTTTAAAAGTGTGGGGGATGATGATGTTGCTGTCTCTGCTTCAGTGGCAGCGTCCATCTCCTCTGGCCCTCAGACCCAGGCATGCCTGGTTCTTGGGCCTCTGGACTCTGACCAAGACTTACATTATCAACTCCCCTGGTTCTCAGGCTACCTGGGAGACTTCATGACACTTTCCTGGGTCTCCAACTAGCATGTAGCCCACCACCGTGGGATTTCTCAGCCTTCATAACTATGTGAGTCAATTCCTCTATAAAAACTCAAGGAGAGAGATTATTATTATTATCATCCTATAAAATAAAAGACTAATATGCAAGTCGACCAAACAGCAGAATGACTGGTCGCTATGATGCACACTGACCACTAGAGGGCAGTCACTCAACCCTGGAGCTGCCCCGTGGTGGTCAGTGTGCTCCCACAGGGGGCGCACCACTCAGCCAGAAGCCAAATGGGAAGCGGGCCTAAGATGGCAGTTGGACATCAGCCAAGGGCTCTCTGATTACGAGAGAGTGCAGGCCATGGGAGGGAACCTCCTCCCAACCAGTGCATGAATTTCATGCACCAGGTCTCTAGTTATTTCATATTATTTCAGGCAGTATAGAGAGTCAGAGATGTAGTTTTACCATAGCATTTGAAAATGAAGCTAATAAAATATGCTCCAATAAAATGTTACTCTCTTTCTTTCATTTTAGGCTCAGAAACAAAATTCATGCTAAGTGAGATCAGTCTTCCCTCTCTTTAGATTTATTGATTGGGGTGTATGAAACATAACATAAAAGCACGTGTTCATTTTCATCATTTGAAATCAGGTTATAAATTTTTGTTTTCCAGTGGAATACAATGAGTCCACACATACAAACACTGAGATGTTTGCTTTTGGAAAAAAGTAAATGTTGGACTATATTCCACAAACATTGTGTAAGTTATGATATAAAGTTACATTTTATAGGCAATTTTATTAGTCTTCTATCCATCAGCCAAAAGTCTCAGGTGCTTAGGTCGTTGGAAAAATAAGCTACTGTCTGTAGAATTTTCAATAAAACGGTCAAAAAAGAGGGCGATGTTAAAAGAAAAATTGATATAAAAACTAATATTATTTTAGAGACTCAATGACTTTTTCTTTCTTGCTTTATATTATGCATGTTAGACTACTTTATTAGTTTATTTTTCTCAAAAGAATTAGATTTTTCCAAAATATCGAGTGTTCAAAGTAGAGTGTAAATAAGATAGAAGAAGTATATTTTAAACTCGTATAATTGCTAATTATTTTTAAATAATGTCTTTATGTGACATTTTGCTTATCTTCATGAACAGTCTCAAAAAAAAAAAAAAAAAGACAAAAGCAATGGTAGATAGAAAATGATCCTTTAATCACCAGCAGAAGGAAAAAAAAAAGCATGACCAGTGTAAATAAAATGGATAGTCATCATTTCCCCAAAACAAAGCAGGAGAATTAACTGCAAAAAATCAAATTGGTTTCTAGGCTGAATGATAACTTAACAGCTGACATCGGACCCTAGGCCCACCTATTCAAATAAATGTGGAATTAGTTCGTCTGTTTTCCTTTCATTATATTTGAAACTAGAAAAATCTAGATGGACTAGCCAGTGACAACTTGTGTGTTTTTATCCCACTGCAAATGAGCTAATATTCTTTACCCCCTTTTTTTCCCCTATGTTTAAATAAAACTCTATGTCTTATGTTTTTAAAACTTATATGCACCTATCTATACATACCTAATCCAAGAGTAGATAAAGTTCAACTTAACTAACCTCGTTAGCTTGGAGTCAACTTACAGGACGTCCCCCTTCTCCTACATCAATGTCACACCACACTCAGGGTCCTCCGCAAGGACTTGTGGGATCCTCTCATGTCCCCCTCCATCACCTTGTCCGTCTGAGTACCATGCTCTTGGAGCTATGCTAGGTAGCTGGCTCATTGGCTGATGGTAACCCATGCAAACATGTAACTTCTTGTTACTTCTACCTTGATAATCATCTCTAGGGCTACCCTGAGCTATTACCACCGAGTTTTAAGGGAATAACATGAAGCAGGAAGATCATGACAGCTGATGGAAGAGTGTGTCAACTGAGCCAGAAAAATCTCATTAGAGAAAGAGGACCAAAAAGACAAGTAAACATCAACAGCAAACATTCTCATTGGCCTAGACCAGTGGTCGGCAAACTCATTAGTCAACAGAGCCAAATATCAACAGTACGATGACTGAAATTTCTTTTGAGAGCCAAATTTTTTTAAATTTAAACTTCTTCTAACGCCACTTCTTCAAAATGGACTCGCCCAGGCCGTGGTATTTTGTGGAAGAGCCACACTCAAGGGGCCAAAAAGCTGCATGTGGCTCGTGAGCTGCAGCTTGCCAACCACAGGCTTAGACCAAATATACCAGATGCTGAAGGACCAGGCTTCAGTTTCAGAGGACACTGAGAGATGGGACTGACTGGCCCTTATTTTAATTAGTTAGTTAGTACCAAAAAACCACAAAGCTTGTAAAAATATTAAACCAAAAAAACTTTGGTCTTCCCGTACCTCAATCCCCAGGCCTCATCCACAGAAAATACTGTTCAGTAGAACAATATATAATGTATAGGCATTAAATACCTAAATATATAAGTATTTAATGCCTATACAAAAAGGATATGTGTGTTTGTGTGTGTATATTATACACAATATACAGAAATTCTGTTATATTTTATATGAATAATGTATCTATTATTTAATATATTAACTGATATAGGTTACATACAAATATATATACACATAAATATTATATATATGAATGTATATGTGCATACATGTATATGTGCCTGTGCATTGTGTAACTATTTGCATGTGTGTATATGTATGTGTGTATGCATGTGTGATGTGAATATATAATGTGTATATATCTGTGCATTGTGTGTATGTGTATGTGTGTATATATATGCACACGTGTGTATATGAATATGGATGTGTATATATGTATATATGTGTGTATATATGTCTGCGCATTGTGTGTATGTGTATATATGTGGATGTGTGTGTATGCATGTGAATGTGTGTGCGTGTGTGCATGTGTGTGCATGTGTGTGTGTGGGTGTGGGTGTGTGTTGCACTACAGCTTGGGGTCACTCTCCGGACAATGAAAGCACACAGTCAGTGGTCGTACCAGGCCAGCAAATCATCATACTGAGTAAGACGCACTGTGCCCGAGGCAGTTTGGATGACATACCCCGTGTGGTAATCTCCTTTTGGCTTCTCCCATCGGTTGCCATGGAGCAACAGTCAGCGTCACGCCCCACTTCACTCTGCACGGAGGTGTGCGACAGCAGCCAAGGTCCGTTTTCTCTGAGGAAGCCAAACAAATGGTTATTTGCACAAACTTCCCCAAGTTCGACAAAACCAAGTAATCACAAGAGTAGAGAATGAAATAAGTGGGTTTTTGCTACACTTGATCTTAGCCAAAAGGCCGAGAAGCGATTATAAGTGGGTTTTTGGAAAATCCAGAAATTCTATGAGCCAACCATCTGAGGACGAAAACCAGAGCTAAACGAGTAAAGCTGTTCTTGTTCTTTGCATCCAGAATGTAAGCCGTTTGCTATTTTCTTCCCTGAACCGCTCCGTGAAGTAGCCTTTGGTGGCTGCTGATTTCAGAGAGGCTCCTTGGGAGCAGGAGAACTCTGGCCACTGCCTTGCCAACACACAGGCGTAAGAACTTTACTTTCCATGACCCTTCAGTTATACATTGATAATCTTTTATGTAATTTTTATTTTATTGATTTCAGAGAGAGGAAGGTACAAACTTCCAGTTATAAAATAAACCAGGGGCCCAGTGCACGTACGGGTTCATGCACATTGAAAGGAAATTAATTAGAAGGTGGCCAGCGGTCAGGACTGGGTGAGAGGGGGCCAGACATGCCCTGGAGCCAAACCCCCATGGTTCCTCCTTGGCCTGCCACACCTGGGGCTGCGTGAAGGGCGTCTGTGCAATGATTGGGGTCCCTCCAGCAGGTGGGGTTCCTTGGCCTGGCCTGCGGGGATAAGGCAGAAACTATCAGTCCAACATCCCCCGAGGGGTGCCAGAATGTGAGCGGGCCCTCTGCAAAGTTGCTGTTGCTCCGCAGCCCTGCATTAAGCTTCTGCCCCCTGGTGGTCATTGCACATCATAGCTACCGGCTGGCCGGTTGGCTGGTCGCTTAAGCTTTTATATATATAGTTAAGTCCAGCCCTAGCTGGTTTGGTTCAGTGGATAGAGCATAGGCCTGCAGACCGAAGGGTCCTAGATTCAATTCCAATCAAGGCCACTTGCCCAGGTTTCAAGCTTGATCCCCAGTAGGGGGCGTGCAGGAGGCAGCCAATCAATGATTCTCATCATTGATGTTTCTATCTCTCTCTCCAGCTCTTCTTCTCTGAAATCAATATATAAAACAATAAATAAATAAATAAATAAATAAGGAAATAAAAATAACGCAAAACCTTCTACTGTCCTATCATGTCATTGATTCAAAAGACTTAGGCTTCGGGGCAGCTCCCAGGGCCCAGTGATGTCATTTTGTTGCCTGGATTGAAGCTGCAAGGCAAAAGTTTGAAGACTGTTGAATGGATATATTTCAATGCCCAGGATCAATACCAAAAAAGGGAGCCTTCTTGCTTAGTGCTGATCCTCTCCTCCGTAATCAGCCTAAACAGAGGGCAATTGATGCCTTTCTCAGGTGAAGGAGCAGACAGCCTGGGAAGCTGGTTTTGCCGGCACCGAGTAAAAAGTTGGCAGCCAAGCCCAGGCTGCTGCGTCTCCCTACGTAAGAGTGGTATCCCACTTCTTCCTCAGCTCTTCCCCTCAGCATCTTCTGGACGTGGTACCTATTCTGAGGGATCCAAAGCCACTGGCAGCCTTTCGAGATGTCCATCTGGCTCTCACAGAAGCCGGAAGGTCACTTGAGGAACACACGCAACACAAAGAAGCGACTAAATGACTTTGGCAAAACCATCAAAAATGCCAGAGCGGGCATCCTGCGGCCAGGCGGAGAGGGGGAAAGGGCGCTGGGTTTTATGTGCTTGGGAGAACTGAACCGCACGGCTATTACAAAGCCATAATGAGACCCTGGCTCGAGGGCCGTTCCGCCTGCGAGTGCCTCTCCTGAGGGACAGACTGGACTCTCAAGGAAGACGATCTGCTTGTGATCTTGCCCCCGAAGTGTAAGAATAGCTTAGGCATTAGGTTATTCCACATTTGTCGTAACTTGTGAGCAACCGGCTAAGCTGGCAACTATAAAGAGGCTGGGACTGCATCGGAGTCTAATAAAAGCCCCAATAAAAGTTTTAAACTAGTTCACACATCTGCAGTCTGGGGGGGAAAGGGGGTAATTACCTAATCGGTGCCATTGCCACTGCGGCCTCGCCCACCGCCAGGCACTGGCCGGAGAATGCGGATGGGGAGGCCATTGATGCAACATCACCCCCCGCTACCCAAGCACAATTTACTGCTTCTTAGAGAACCACAAGCATCTTCAGAAGGACCAGGAGGGGGGTTCTTTAAAGAAATAGAGCAAATTCTCTGGGGTCCTCATAATCTGCACTTGCAAAAGTTCTTTGAACTGGGCCGATCTGCCTCTTCTGGGTAGAGATAGCTTCGCCGGGAGATGAAAATTGGTGTCTGGCGCTTTAATGGCCCCATGCAAAAATAACCAGCTATGCCCCCAGGGCCCCAACAGCGAGTCAAAGCCAGTGTCCCTCCAAGATGGCCCCAGCTCCGAGAAAGAAGCGGGGAGCCCACCGCAGGACGTGGGAAGGCCCCAATGTCTTGACATTTTAGGAAATGAATCTAGAACCTTGAGGAAAATTCCCAAGTAGGATTTTTCATGACAATGTGAAAGCTTTGTTACATGTTGATATTCAATGCAAAAAAAAAAATAACCACAAGCCAAAACCGGTGTGGCTCAGTGGATAGCGCGTCGGCCTGCAGACTCAAGGGTCCCAGGTTCGATTCCAGTCAAGGGCATGTACCTTGGTTGCGGGCACATCCCCAGTAGGGGGGAATGCAGGAGGCAGCTGATTGATGTTTCTCTCTCATTGATGTTTCTAGCTCTCTATCCCTCTCCCTTCTTTTCTGTAAAAAAAAAAAAAAAAAAAAAATCAATAAAATATATTTTTAAAATAATAAATAAAATAAAATAACCACAAAAAGAAATTCTTGTCCCATCCCGGACTAAGTATTAAAATTTTTTCTAAGAGAAAGTGCTTGTGCCGTGAACTGACATTACGGTGCATTTAATTAGGTGATTCGAAAGGGTTTGCTAGCACCGTGCACAGACCCGGCCCACATGAGGGCCAGGGTGCTGGCTGGCACTTCGCTGCTAACAGTAGCAGCCTTCAAGGCCTGTGCCCGCCAGGAGCATATGAATGAAGTCGGCCTCACAGTCCAGTCACACATGTATGTGGAAAGGAGGAAAGCCACTCTGGGGTTTTTCCAGAGCTACAAACACCCCTCCTCTCTCAGCTCATCAACCTCAAAACAGCCTCCTTTGTTAGCGTTCAGCCACCTTGCCTCCCAGACAGAGGGGATTTGAAACCCCTCTCCCCAGGTCGTGGGAGATACAAAGGACGTTTCAGTTCACAGAGTTTTTCCTGAAAGAAAATCTCTGTCTCATAAAAGCACACAGAAGCAGGGGGGAAAGCGGGGAGGGGAGAGCCCAGGTCCAACTCGCCATTCAAACTCTCCGCTACGCAGCGGGGACCTGCCAGGTGTCCCCGAGAGAGAGGATGAGCATCGGATGGTGCTCATTGCCAGGCAATCTGCACCATAACCGGACTTATTCTAATAAGGGGATTCCTGGCAATGCATTTACTGTCCTAAAAAACACAAATGCAGCCCACCGGCGTGGTTCAGTGGCTGAGCGTTGGCCTATGAACCGGGAGGTTACAGCTGGATTCCGATCAGGGCATATGCCCGCATTGTGGGCTTGATCCCCAGTAGGGGGGGTGCAGAGGGCAGCTGATCAATGATTCTCTCTCATCATGGATATTCCTTTCTCTCTCTCTCTCTTTCTCTCTCTCTCTCTCTCTCTCTCCCTCTCCCTTCCTCTCTGAAATCAATAATAAATAAATAAATAAAACATTTTTTAAAAAAATGAATGCAATGCATGGATCAGGACTTTCTAATTGTGTGTACACCTCAGACAAACACATAGAGACACTGGTGGAAAATATTACCCTCCATACCATGACCATCCCCCAAAAAAGCATTATTACATTTAAGTCCATTAAAGAACCTCAACCCCAAGTATGTTAATTCTACTTTAAAATATCTGGTTCATAGCTATTGTTACTGTCTCATCCCTCCCCCCCCCACACACACACACACCCTCCCCTTCTTTTTTCTATTTTCCAAAAATGAGAATGGCCTGACTTTGAGCTATTAAATGAATCTCTGACAATTCCGTGAAATCACAGGACAGTTCTTCTGTAATGTTTTTATGCGTCCTGTGATGTTTTTCCTTCGTTCTGTTTGCGTAGTCGATAGCCTGGAGTCCCGTGTGGTTCCAATTTGTCTGAGGTGTTGGCTTCAGGTGCTAGGGAATGGGGAACTGCAGAAGGTTGGTTCACACAGGTAGTACTGGAGCTAAGATTCAAGTCCAAGTTCATCAGAGTCTAGAATAGGAGAGGGAACTTTTTTTTTTTCTGCCAAGGGCCATTTGGATATTCATAACACCATTAGTGGGCCATACAAAATTATCAACTTTGAAAATTAACCTGCTACATTTGGTCAAACATTTAATTAAGTCACCCCTAATGCCTTGGCAAGGCCAGACCAAATGATTTCTGGGGCCTTAAACGGCCAGACGTTCCCCATCCCTGAGCTAGAACCTCATACTCTTATGTTTTTCATGATGCTTCTCCCTCATGAGCAATAAATAACAGAAGTCCTGACTCCTAATTTCAAAGGCAAGGAAACCATTGAGGAAAGAATGCCCCCCTCGCCTTCCCTAAAAGCAACTTCCAACAATAATCCATTTCTCCTGGAAGTGCATTTTCTGGATGAGAGACATGGTGATCAGAGGTCTGGAGCAGAGGCAGTGAGCAAGCAAGTCCTTAGGAGAAAGAGGGCCCACAGGCGGAAGTGGGGCAGAGATGGGAGGACATGATTGGACAGAGAAGCTAAGCCAGGTAGGAAGGGGAGCCTGGTATAGATTCCCAGAGCTTTGCGTGTTGACTGGCCCCTGACACCAGGGAGAGGAATTAACATGTGCTCCAGAACATGGTCTTTCCATAACACCAGATATTTTGTTGCCAAGTTACCAAGAATGTCTGCAGTGTCAGAGCTAGGCTTGGGTAGGGACTTGAGCCAAACAAAACTCTTCTTGTGGCTCGCTACTATTATTTTCAGTGGCAAGAACTACTCAGAAAACAATCTCTAAAAATACATTTTATCACCTAGATATTTTCAGTCAAGTCCTTGACCTGTAATGCCTCTCTTGTCCCAAGATAGACCCCATCCGCTTTCCAATTGTCGGCAGCCACCATGCTCATCATTGACAAGGAGACATCAGACACACCCCAGCCTTGATCCCAGGATAGAACTTCCGTCCCATCACTCTAGCTTAAAGGTTCCCAGCCTGGCTGTAAATTAGGATTCCTTAGGGGGTTCAATCAGCATAAATATTATAGGGGGAAAAACACATCCTTGGTAGAGAATGATTACTAAATATAATCTATTCATATCATATATCGGCACATTCACAATTAATAAATGATGTGTTGAGTTTTCACTTCAAGGTTGAAGTTCTGGGTCCATGGCAAAGTTAGTCAAATGCAATGTCCTTCACCCTCTGACTCCTCTGCCTTTGGAATGGTCAGGCAGAGCCATAATACACATTTATCCACAATTACGATAGTGTTGAAATAAGGAAGCCATGATAAGCAAATCATATTTTCATTTCAAGAGTCTCTTTTTTATTTTCACTTGCTTCTTTGCCCCCCACCCCAACACACACACATCCTATATAATAAAGTTGTAATATGCAAATGGTTGTTACTCGGTGAAGCATAATGACCAACCACATAACAACTAGATCATGGATCAGCAGAAGGGTGGAGTAGGGAGCTATAATGCAATGTGGGAGGATCCTGCTTGACCATTTTGTGCATCACCAGCTTTTATGCTGCATATTTCTTTTGTTTGGGCTGCCAATCTATTTTTCCTGACAACTGCAGTCTCTTATTGAATCAGTTGTTTTCTTGGCTCATAGGTGGTTTAGGTCTCATATGAAATGTGCGCCTTAAACTCCTCTCACTGTCTACCTTCCAATTATGTTATACCCACTTTACAAGTATTTTCCGAAATTTCTCCTCCAGTCCTTAGTAATATTGTCACTTATATTTTTGCTCCTACATATTATCAACTCCATGCTATATTGTTACTCATTTTGCCTATATTTTGGAGAAATTCAAAAATGAGAAAAAGTCTTTAATTCTGCTTAAATTTCCCATTTCTGGTATTCTTCATTCCACCATGTAGATCTGAGTTTCTAGGTGGTTATCTTTCTCCTCTGGAACATGCTTTAACATTTCTTCTAAGATCTGGTGAATCAATTCAGCTTTTGTTTGGGTGGGAATATCTTTGTTTCATTTTCATTTTTAAAGGATGTTTTTGCTGATCTAAGACTTCTTGATTGACATAATGAGTTTGTTTCATTTTTCCCTTGAAGTATTTTGAAAAGGTCATTCCTTGTCTTCTAGCTTGCATTGTTTCTGATGGAGTCAATTGTTATCCTTGTTTCCTGATCCATAATTTGTCTTTCTTTTTTTTTTTCTGACTGCTTACTGCTTTTAAAAAGTTTTATCTTTCTTTCAGTTTCTAAGAATATTACTGTAACATGCCTCTTTGAGGTTTTCTTTGTGTTTGTCCTATTTGCAGTTTATTTGGCTTCCTGGATCTGTGTGCTTATCATTTTTATCAAATTGGGAAATTTTCTAATCTCCCATTCTTTTTTTTTTTTCTCTCAGGACCCCAACTTACACACTTGTTAGATCTTTTACATTATAATCAGGACAACCATGTAAAAAAAATGTATTTTCTTTTTCATGTTGAATACATTTTGGTTGCATTCTGAATAGTGTGATTTTTCTCAATTTTCCTGTCTTCCTTTAAACTGAGAGCATTAAATTCTTGGTCCGACAGCAGCCAAATTACTTAATGATTAGCTTGATTCTCTGGAGTCTTATCATTAAGCTCTATTAGGTCAAGCTTTGAGTGACTAGTTTGTCCCTACTTGACTTTTCTGGAATCTCTCCTGATGTTGTGGATGTTTAATGAGGTATTTCCACTCCGACTAGACCAGATTCAAACACTTCTTTTTTTTTTTTTTTTAATATATTTTATTGATTTTGTACTGAGAGGAAGGGAGAGGGATAGCGAGTTAGAAACATCAACGAGAGAGCTGCCTCTTGCACACCCCCTACTGGAGATGTGCCCGCAACCAAGGTACATGCCCTTGACTGGAATCGAACCCGGGACCCTTCAGTCCCCAAGCCGACGCTCTATCCATTGAGCCAAACCGGTTACGGCTCAAACATTTCTTGGACCCTGCTGCCCCAGGACTTGCTTTCCTTGTAGTTCCTGGGTTCCTGTTCTTTTCACAGCATTGATTTTTCTCCATTCTCATGGAGTTCCATCCTAGATTCAAAGAGACTTCCATTCAGATTTCTGGAGTATTCTTTCAATTTCTCCTTTCTCTTTGATTCTTGGCCTTGCACATTCTAGCTCTCTTTGCCTTAAATGGTTCTCATTTCTGTGTAGACTCTTATTTCCTGTGCTATGGTCCAGGACACAGCTTCACACTAAAAGCCAGAGGGCTCACATGATGCACCATCCTGGTTTTCCATCTCTCTTGGGAGTCACAATCTTGTGCTGGCTCTTGTCCAACATCGAAACACATTTGTTTCCGATAATTTGTACAGATATATGTTGTTTATGGCAGGAAAGCTATTCCAATACTAGTTTCTCAGTCACGACCGGAAGCAGAAGTGAGTTGCCTATTAATTTTAATTTTCCTCTTATACTTCCCCCAGAAAACATATCATAAAAACAGTTTTCTACAGCCTTCTGTATATATTACTCTCTCTTTTTTTTTCCCTTAATCCACCCTCTGCTCCCTACCACCTGCCAAAATATTTGGCCTTCAAAGTCTTAATAAATACCAGAAACTGAACGTGTTCCCCAACACGTGGCAGGATTTTAAATTAGAAGACATGTTTTCTGTGCTACTCGGTCATGACTCTGCCCTAGGTCATTCCATAGGAGTTATTTTGACCCTCCCCTTACAATAAGACACAGCTCAATTGTTGGACCGTTATACTTCCTCATTATTCCACTTTCCTGGACATTGTCCTTTTAATGCCCACTTTCTGCAATGAGGAGATAAAGAGAAATGGGGTGGCGTTTATGTTGTTTATGTTTACATACAGATTTAGGGGAAAAGATCTCTCAGTGTTGACAATAAAAAGAATGATGCAATGGAATATTAAGGTGTCCTCCCAGTGCCTTCAACTTGTTCTTTCTCTTCATGCTTCATTAGAGACAATGATACTATCATCCGGGCACAAGGCACTGGGAACTGAGCTAAGTCTCCGTCATGTAAGCTCCAGGAAGTCAGTCCTCAAACAGTTTCCCATAGCAGAGGGGACACGCAGATCATGTGACTTTTGTTACTGATAAAAATAAAAAAAAAACACTGACAAGTACATGATTGGCATGAGAAGAACGTCACTGAATGAAGCTTGCTATGTTTTATCTTTTCTGGATGCTTCCTAATTTCTTCTCAGGGACTGAGACTCAGATTTTTTTTTTCATCTGTTTTTGGCTAATCGACCTCATGCACTTGGCAGTTACCTAGAGAGACATATGGGAAATGATGCCTACCTCCCTGAGAGCTATGGTTCATCCAAACTCCTTGGGTTGACCTCGGAGACAATGGCAAACACCATTTGACTGACTCCAAAGCCTGGGCAGCAAGAGCAAGTCCTCCCCTCCACAGACAAAAGCCAAGATGACACACTGAGGCTGAGGTGTGGACTGGAATTCGCACTGGTCAGAAGAGATGGAGAGCCCAGCCATTTTGTGGCATCCCACGGGGTCCTCGGCACACACCACAGAAGTCCACTCAGGGGCCTCAGAAATCCCCTGGTTCTTCCACTCCCACACCCTAGGAAAGTAATTACTGGGTCATGCCCAGAGATTAAAACAGCCACAGCATGAAACAACTTCTCAGCGTCCGTATTTGCTTAAGCCTCCTTCCAGAACATCCCAGCCGTCAGGATTCCAGGCAGTCCTGAAAAAGCACCGAGTGCCTCTGCTTTCATCTCTGACTATTTTGACTGGGTCCCAGACTCTTCCTCTAAGTGGGGTGTGAGTTTTATTTTCATTCTTCCTCATATAAATCATACCTTCCGTCCATTCGGTGTCTCCTGTTTGTAGTTATGGGAACGGGGCAGAAGGCCCCTTCCAAATTGCAGGGAGAAAAATAAAATGCTATTGAGGATTCCTTTTTTCTTAATCAGACATTTGGGCAAATAAAATCGTTGAGCGTTGAGAAAGAACCAGCATTCTCTGATTCTGGTCTAGGGTATATACCTTGGTTGTGGACACATCCCCAATAGGGAGTGTGCAAGAGGCAGCTGGTCGATGTTTATCTCCCATTGATGTTTCTAATTCCCTATCCCTCTCCCTTCCTCTCTGTAAAAAATAAATAAAATATATATTTTTTAAAAACAACCTAAAAATACCCCAAATGGTTGGATGAGTAAGAATACGCCTGGCAGTGTTTAGGCCGTGTGGTGTTGTTAGCAGTGCGGGGATGGATACATTGGGACTTCCACATGTCAGCATGAATTTGAGCATTCTTGATCATCTGTTATGTTCAGATATCACCATGGGGCACCTCTAGGATTTTCCTCTTCCTTAATCATTGCATAGGTTTGAGATTCTAGGATGCTTGGGGACTGAGATTGTTTGGGGTGTTAGGGAAACACATAACATGTCCATTGTGCTTGGAGACACAGAGACTCAATCCGGGAGGCCAATTAAGAAACATAAATAAACTAGGAGTTCTGCTTTGCCTCACATCATCTCATCTTGGTTCAGAATGAACGGTTGAGCTTTATTACAAGTCAAAGAAGCAGCCAAATTTGCTGATACAGCAACAAGATAAAGGGCTATATCTAATATAGAAAGGGAAGAGTTGAGGCAACTATGATATTATTAGCATTATTTTTTATTGTACATTTACTTTGCTTATCATAAACACACACACACACACACACTAGCCTGACCGGTGTGGCTCAGTGGTTGAGCATCAATTATGAACTAGGACGTCAGGGTTCAATTTCCAGTCAAGGCACATGTTCAGTTTGTGGGCTCAATCCCCAGTGTGGGGCATGCAGGAGGCAGCTGACCAATGATTCTCTCTCCTTGATGATGTTCCTATCTCTCTGTTCCTCTCCCTCTCTGTGAAATCAACTTAAAAAATTTTAAGTTTAAATTAAAAACACACACGTTAATTATTTATGGGATTTACATCATGTACTCTGGCCATAATCTATGAATATATTACAACATTTTTCTTATTCAATCACATATTAAAGATATGAGATGGATACTCTCATTGCCTTTATCTTATAAAGAAAGAATATATGGCTCAGAGAATTCTCATGACATGTGCAATCTTATGTATGTCTCTCTGTGACAATAACTGACAGGCACATAGCAGGTATTGTCAGCCATTGCCAAGCAGAGGCCCCAAATGCCATGTTTTTAACCATTAACTAAACTCTGAGATTCTGTGACCCAAACAAACAACAAAAGGAGTCTGAACATTTTGGCAGGTTCCAGGTCTAGAGAGAATTTTTTTGGAAATGAGGAATTGCATGTAAAGATGTTAGAGATGGAAATTCAAGTGCACATTGAACCTGTCCCATGATTGGATGCATTTATCAATACCAGTAACAATACTATATGTGAATGCTTATTTCATCACAACATAATTCATGGCATTGAATGTCCATCTACATCAGAGGTTGGCAAACATCTCCTATAAAGGCCACACAACTATTTTCAGCTTTGTGGGCCATGGCGTCTCTGTCATGATTACTCAACTCAGCCACTGTGCTGTGGGGGCGGCCGTAGACAGTAAATAAATGAATGAGTGTGCCTGGGTCCCAGTAAAATTTTATTTACAAAAACAGGCAGCAGTGAACTTGAGCTATGGTCTGTAGTTTGCCTACCTCTGTGTTGAGGGCTAAGCTAGCTCCAGGTCGTTGGGGATACGATAAAAGAGTGCTACAATTGCAACCAAGGAAAAAAATAGATTTGAATCTTGTGTTTATAAAGGGAGGTGGTCAACATGGTTTTCATTTTTACTTTCAGTAAAAATAGTTATATGAGCCTTATAATTACGTACATTTAAACTTCGTATTAAATGACAATTAAGAGGAAATGGATTTATGTTAAATGATAAAAAGAATTCAGTGATTTTTAAGACTATCTTAATATAATATAGAATATATGTAATGCATATCTACAAGTATATTATACATATATAGTATGTGCGATAGATATTGACTATATTCTACATATACAGATATACTACATAGAGAATATAGAATACTAAGTCATGTACAACCCAGCCTGTGTGGCTCGGTGTTTGACCATCAATCTATGAGTCAGGAGGTCACAATTTGATTCCAGCTCAGGGCACATGCCTGGATTGTGTGATTGGTCCCCAGTAGGGGGCGTGCAGGAGGCAGCTGGTCCATGATTCTCTCTCATCATTGATATTTCTCTCTCTCTCTCTCTCTTTCTCTCCCCCTCTCCCTTCTCCTCGGAAATCAATAAAAATATATTTTCAAAAAATAGTCATATACAGATACCAACATTGCATTTCATTTATCTCAGATCTTCATGTCAACAGGTAACTCCAAAAATGCAAAGTAACCTGAGCAAAGATAACAGCAAAGAGATTTTTAACGTGAGGCTGAGTCAACTTCACCTGGACGTGATGGTTGGACGGCTTGAAACTTCAGTTCTCTCTTCCCCAACAGACGGCCCATAGGGAGAAAAATGGGACTCCCGTCACGTGCTCGAAACCATTTATCTTCTGTAAAATATGGGAAAGCCGTTGAATTGATAAACGAGACTTTTGTAAGCATGCTTCACGTAGTATTCGATATTTGGTGGCCGGGGGTTTCCATTAAGCTTTCATGGGGCTTAATAAATCAACAGAAACCACTTACTGAAACGTTTTCATGGGTCCTGTGGACTTCTAAGCAAATATCAGGTTTAAGAATGAAAAGTCAGTTATATTTTCGACGTAATCTCGCGTTCAAAGACGTGTAAAAGATGCTTAAGTGTTAATATTTTATGTTTCCCTGCTCTCAGCAGTAATTGCAGCCCATTAAAAAAAAAAAATGCTAAGCCCTCGCTGTTAGCACTGGCGTGGGCCCAAGGAAACACTGAACCTTCACAGAAGGGGGTTAATTGCTACACGAAGAGGTAATTTATTAAGGAACACTGAAGCCCTGTATGGTCCCCAACGTGAGGCTGTGTGTCGTAATCTTAGGTGAATATTACATCTGATAATCGAGGCCTTTTCTATGGCAGACTTCAGAATTAGCTAAGCTAAACAAGAAGTGGGGGGGGGGGGGGGTAGAGGGGAAACAGGAGTAGAAAGAAAACCCTCCACCACCATTTTTCTCCATGGCTCCCATAAACTTTTACTTTGGTGCCCCCGAGTCTGTCGCCCCCATCACCAGGAAAGCTGCTGTTCCATAAAATTCTCGGGGGCTGATGAGAAAGGCTCACACAACTATCAGGTGGAGGGGTGGCTCCTGCTATTGTTTATTCGTGCAGATCTGGGGCCCCCGCCACTCTTCTGAGAGCTAATTGTCACCATTTGTCTGAAGTGGTGTTTTTGCAGAACCTTAGCCCACTGATCGAGACCTTCATCTTCATCACAGTTTAGACCAGTGTCACGTAGCTTATCAAACACATGTGCAGAGGAATTAATGGCCTACAGACAGTCTTGTTCTCAGTCTAATGGGTGCTTTGCTGTGCCCTGAGCTTACATTTTTTTGTCAACAGCGAAACAACAACAACAAAACAACAACAACAATATACATCAGAATTCAAAACCAACCAGGAGGGCAAGGCGACTCCGAAGATTCGTTTTACCAAAGGAGCTGATTATTTTCTTGGCTCTAATAACAACCAAGGTGGGGGGTCTCAGAGGATTAGAAAAGGAAGAGTTGTTTTTACCTCTTTGTCTCTCTTTTGAACATCTCTAACAGCAAACTGCCATGGAAGGAAAATTCCCTTGAAAAAAATAGGGCGGAGAAGAAACAATAGTTTCTCCAACGTGCCTCATTGATGTATTCCAGCATTTTCCATTTTGTAGCTGGGTCCTTGAGCCATCTCTGGCTTCAATAAAGGAGTGCTGGCCTGCTGGTGTGGCTCAGTGGTTGAGCATTGACCTATGAACCAGGAGGTCACAGTTCGATTCCCTGTCAGGGCACATGCCTGGGTTGCAGGCTTGCCCCACAGTAAGAAGCACACAGGAGGAAGGCAATCAATGATTTTCTCTCATCAATAATGTTTCTCTCTCCCTCTACAAATCAATAAAAATATTTTTAAGTAACAGTTTCCACAAAGTTATAGACTTAAGCACCTCCCTGCTTCATCCTCCCCTTCTTCGATATGCTCTGGATTTGAAATATTATATCCTAGTCTAAGATTAAACTCCGACCACCCATGCATCAGATGAATAAGCCACTACGTCTACACCAGGGAACAGAACAAGAGTAGTGTCTTTCTCAGGTTCTGTCTGTTCCACCAGCCCCCTTTCATCTGCCACAACTTCCACTGCTGTTCTTGATCCTCTTCAATTCAGACCCTGATGTATGGGCTGCTGTACTTGATGGAATGGGGAGGAAGAAGCACACTTTGTATAGAGCAAAGGTATAGCATGTGTTTAAGTCAAGTGAGTGTAATACTTGTTCTGCTTCCCAGTACTGGGAGGGGAGGCATCCTTGCCCTGGAGACATCCCTCCAGCCCCCTCACCACCACCACTAAGAGGCCTGAGGCAAGAGTGATTCCTGCTGATGAGAAAGCAGCTTGGATCCCCCAGGACACAGATCCACGAGACTTCTTAGGGCCTTCAAGGTGCTCTCCATTCTCTCTTTTCTTGCTGTTTGAGACTCCTTCCTCATCTCGGCTGTGTGTAATTATGCCCGGTATCTTCTATCTAAGCACTTCTTTTTAAAAAGTAATTTTTTAGGTGTTTCAGTCACATTTTTGTTATTTTTATCTCAGGAGCCCTTCCTAAATCAGAGCAGCCTCTATTTGGAATTATTTTTCACTTGCTCCCCATCCTACCCATCCTAGGCAGATTTGAAAGTCATTGAAGATCACTGTTAAGGTCACACAATGCAATGAAAAATACACAGACATGAACATACACATATTTCCAAGGGTTACAGTATTTCTCTCTCTCTCTCTCTCTCTCTCTCTCTCTCTCTCTCTCTCTCTCTCTCTCTCTCTCTCTCATCTTCTTTGCCCCCAATATCTATAGAAACCCTGTATTGGATCTTATTTTCTGCAAGCATGCCATTGAAGAATGTCTTATCTCTTTAATCTTCATGTTAATCTTGGAATTTATCTAACAGGAATTTTGGGGGCCATTAGGGTCAATGCCTCATTTCTTCCTCTTTCCTTGTTTGCAATTTTCTTTCCAAGGAAGTGGGAGAAAATACAGGCAGATGAGTGGTTAAGGAATCCCAGAGCTGTGCGTGTCACTTGGCCCAGAGCCAGGCACATGTGAAGGTCTCCACTTGCCAAACATACACCAGAGACCTCTTAAGCAATCAAGAGCTGCTACATGTGTGCAAAGCTGGCAGCTCGGTCGCAATAGAAATTTGTGATTCAGTTATCCTCCATCTCTCCTACATTGCCCTCTGAGCCGGGGGGGGGGGCGGGGTATGCCCGGCTGGTGTGGCTCAGTGGATTAAACATTGCCCTATAGACTAAGAGGTCCTGGGATCGATTCCCAGTCAGGGCACATGCCCGGGTTCCAGGCTAGATCCCCA
Organism: Nyctalus aviator; assembly: GCA_036971965.1. Lineage (NCBI taxonomy): Eukaryota > Metazoa > Chordata > Mammalia > Chiroptera > Vespertilionidae > Nyctalus > Nyctalus aviator. The sequence continues at coordinate 6,163,900 of CM072940.1, read as the reverse complement.
GTGGGGGGAAAGAAATGGGGAGGTGTGCAGGAGGTAACCGATCAATGTGTTTCTCTCATGGAGGCTTCTCTCTCTTTCTTTCTCTCTCTCTCTCTCTCTCTCTCTCTCTCTCTCTCTCTCTCTCTCTCCAGGGGGGAGGATGAAGCCTCAGACTGGTGAGGGCCATGTTTTTTGCAACGTGGAAGAAATCTTAAACAAAAAGCCAACATAAAGGAAACAGCGAAGATAAGGGACACAGAAAGCAAGGCATGGTCATTGATTTCATTTGTTTTTAAGCTCTACCAGCATGCTCCTTCTTCCGATAAATTTATTATTTAAGCCTACATTCGATGTTTCAGGATCAACCAATACATTTCCTCCAAGTTCATCCGAGTTAGGTTTCTGTCAGTGGCAATCAAAAGAACCCAGAATAGCACACGGCATTTAAAGGACTTTCATTAGAATTAGTCATTTGCATAATATTGCCACATCTTATTTAAAACACACACACACACACACACACACACACACACACACAGAAACACATAGTGTTTCAGTAATTCTAGTTAAATGCGCTGCATCTGTATTGTGTCAGGGAGAATGACAGCCGTGTATGTACCTTTTCAAACAATCTTTGTTTCCATTTGGCACATGCAGAGGTTGAAATATTAACAGTGCATCCCAGGAGGAAACCCGCGCTCTGGAAGGTCTATGGGTGATAAAACATATTACACAAATACTCTGCCCTCAAGATCAGCACATTCTATACGTGTTTTTGTCCTGCTGGGAGCCACTCATTTTTTCTGGAAAATGACCTGGTCCTCTATAATTAATGAGAGTAAAACTGCTGGGGATCCCTCCTCTAATTCTTTTATCACAAGCAGGTAGTGAATAATGTCTTGTGTCTTCAAGTCACCCTAATTTTACTCACTAAGCCCACTTCATAGGACTTTTACGGCAGTATACTGTTATCCTTGTCCTGTTGTATTATCAGCTATTGCTGGTGGTCTCTTATTGTGCCTAGTTTTTCAAATAACCTTGGTCCTAAAGACACATGGATAGGGAAAAATATATAGTATCTAAAGGGTTCAGTACTATCAGTGGTTTCAGGCATCCACAAAAGGTTCTTGGAACATATCCCCAGCAGAAAAGGGAATAAATATAATACAGTTCAGCCCTAACTGGTTTGGCTCAGAGCATAGGGCATCAGCCTGCAGACTGAAGGGTCCCAGGTTCAATTCCAGTCAAGGGCACATGCGTGTGTGTGTGTGTGTGTGTGTGTGTGTGTGTGTATGTGTGTGTTGTGGGCTCGATCCCCAGGAGAAGGGGGTGCATGCAGGAGGCAGCCAATTAGTGATTCTCTCATTGATGTTTCTACCACTCTCTCCCTCTCCCTTTCTCTCTTTCTACTGGGGATGTGCCCCGCAACCAAGGAATCGAACCAGTGACCCTTCAGTCCGCAGGCCGATGCTCTATCCATTGAGCCAAACCAGTTAGGGCTCATGGTTGACACTGATGTTTCTATCTCTCCCTTTCCTTACCTCCCTGAAATCAATCAAAACATATTTTTAAAAATATAAATAATACAGTCCAATTTCAAATAGTACAATGAATAGGAATGAAACAGAGTATCGGGCTGAGACAACGGGGGGCAGATCAGGGAAGGGGAGGATGGGCATGTCTTGTTTGGACCATAAGTGAGTCAACTTCGTATGTTACTGACAAAGTCAGACTCATCCACCCGCACCCCTTCAGATGTGTAACAAATTCTGACCTTTACCCAAAGCCAGGGGCATGGGGAAGGGTTAAGGAGGTGGCTAAGGGCATTTGAAGCCTCCTTCAGCTCCATAACAAACGCTCCTGTATCCCTTTTTCTCCTGAAGCTGAGATGCACTGTCCCCAAGGATCTGCTATTCCTCGATTTGTAGCGTCAGTATAAATAGACCGTGTGTGAAAGGTGAGCCAACACACGCACGCACACACACACACACACACACACACACATGCCCAAAAGGTGGAAAAAGAGAGGAGCTAAAAATAAACGCCGGGAAGAGAAAAGTGCCTGTAATTTTAGGCTTCCAATGTGAGGTTGAGCTAGGAAGGAAAGTATTTTTACGGCCTCGTCAATATCTTTCCTGGAAGCTTGGTAAACAGGCCTTCCTCAGATGGGCCCCGTGGTCCCAGGTGTCTCTGACCACAGAGTTGCTCCATCTTTATGGAAGAGAGTATCCGGGCGGGAACTTTGTGGTTTCAGCATCCCCCACACATCAGTCCACCCAGGCACAGAGAGCAACAGGTGGAGTTCCATGGGACAGACAGCGGGTCTATTTGAGAAGAGTTTCCCGTCCGATGGAATCTTCCATACGAAATTGTCCGTGCATTAAAAGGCAGCCCTGGATCTAGTTGGTTGGGCTCAGTGGTTAGAGCGATGGTCTATGGACTGAAGGGTCCTGGGTTCGATTCCAGGTCAAGAACATATGCCCAGGTTGTGGGCTTGATCCCCAGGAGGGGGCATGCAGAAAGCAGGCGATCAATGAGTCTCTCTCATGGTTGATATTTTTATTTTTTTTAATATATTTTATTGATTTTTTACAGAGAGGAAGGGAGAGGGATAGAAAGTTAGAAACATCCATGAGAGAGAAACATTGATTAGCTGCCTCTTGCACACCCTCTACTGGGGATGTGCCCCGCAACCAAGAAATCGAACCTGTGACCCTTCAGTCCGCAGGCCGATGCTCTATCCATTGAGCCAAACCAGTTAGGGCTCATGGTTGACACTGATGTTTCTATCTCTCCCTCTCCTTACCTCCCTGAAATCAATAAACTACACACACACACACACACACACACACACACACACATATATATATATAGAGAGAGAGAGAGAGAAAGAGAGAGAGAGAGGCAGTTCTGCTTGAATCCCATTTTGTGCATCATTTGTGGTCTCTTAATTAATACAGCAGCCACTCTGGAGAGCATGAGGGAAATATCCTTTCTGTAAGCTCAGTCCTCACTCACTGACCCTGCTGCTACCAAACAGAGGTGGAAAGGGGGAGACGTTACTGGCAGAGCCTTCAAGTGCAAGTGACTCCCCAGGTTTTAGGAGGCTTTTGCCCAAAGCCTGGCTGGCGCCCAGCACGTGGTTTCGGCCCGGAGCTCCGTCTCTCGCTGGGCCAGGCTTCCCCGGGCTGATTCATTGGGTCCCACTGATCCTAGGGTTTAACACAAATCCATCACCTCAATCCCTGGCACCTCCAAGCCGGGGAACCTTGATGATGGGACGCTGGGTAGAAAGTAGGTGCTGGGAACTGTCAGGGGAGACAAATCGCATATCAGATGCCATACATCACCCTGAAGGTCATGGATACGGGGTGTGCTTTCCAGACAGACATGACTAATAAGTCTTCAATCTGGACTTGGCCAAGGCACAGCCAGCTCTGGGAGAGGACAGGAAGGCTCCCGCTCTCTCCATGAGGGTCCAGCATGAACCGCTATCTCCATTTATCCCGTGAGTCCGGGCTGGAAAGATTGGAAAGGTCACTGAGAGACGGGAGCCTTTGTCATGTCACCCCAGAAGGAATAAAAAATCGATGCCCTTTTAGACTGTCTGGCAACTTCTGACTTCATCGACAAGGCAGACTTCCAGTCGATTCAGTCAAAAAAAAGTCAGCCAGTCATCTTTAAGCAAATTCGAGTAAAAGCAAGTGCTTCTTCAAAGAGCAAGGAGCAAATTATCCCCAATACATTGCATGGATGGACAATATCAAATGCTCTAAGAAAGCATTAGACAAATCTATTGTCAAAAACCTAATGCAGTCCTAACCGGTTTGGTTCAGTGAACAGAGCTTCGGCCTTCAGACTGAAGGGTCCCAGATTTGATTTCGGTCAAGGGCATGTACCTTGGTTGCGGGTACATCCCCAGTGGGGGGTATACAGGAGGCAGCTAATTGATGTTTCTCTCTCATCGATGTTTCTAACTTCTAACCCTCTCCCTTCCTCTCTGCAAAAAAGAATTATATATATATATATATATATATATATATATATACAAATAAACACACAAAAAGACCTAATGCAGTTTCTCATGAAAAAGGGAGCATATCCTAAAAAACATCCATAAGCAACTAGCATCAAAAAGGACAACTGCTATCGCCTGGTCAGTGTGGCTCAGTGGTTGAGTGTCAACCAGTGAACCAGAAGGTCACAGCTTGATTCCCTATCAGAGGTCAGGGCACATGCCAGGTTGCAGGCTCAATCCCCAGTAGGGGGCGTACAGGAGACAGCCGATCCATATGTTTCTCTCTCATTGATGTTCCTATCTCTCTAGCCCTCTCCCTTCCTCTCTCTCTAAAAATCAATAAAACATTTTTTTAATTGCTCAAGTCCCACCATCACCTGAAATCAGATGTGATCCTAAGTCCTTATGCAATAGTCTGTGTCAGGTTGAGGTCCAGTATTCTTGGTTATGGGGGAAAACACAGCCAGAATCTGGTAGAACGTAGACAAACCAAAACCTCACAGAGTCACACTCCAACAATGAGGAAATTCTATTTTGAAAGGAGCACCTTTCCTTTTCTCTAAATGATAGCATCCCCTCACTAACTGTGCTTGTTTCTCCCACGAACTATAGCCTTAGCCAAAAAAGGTATACATTTCTGCCTTTATAACTCTCTGTAGCAACATGCTGAGCAACATCAACTGTAGAAGGACTTTTAATGTGAAGCCGTGTTAAAACTCAGCACTTTCAACAGTGAAATATACTCCCCCATCTCCCCCCACCAACTGCCCACGCAACATTCAGCAAGATTGACTATACTCTGGGCCATAAAACAAACATTAACAAAGTCAAAAGAGTAGAAATCACTCCAAGTATATTCTAGGATCATAAAGGAATTAAACTAGACATCATAACAGGAGGATATTTGAAAATTTTCCTAAATGTTTGGAAATTAAAGAACACACTTCTAAGTAACCCGAGATCCAAATAAAAGGTCTGAAGGAAATTTTAAAATACTTTAAGCTGGTGGAGGGGGTGTGGGGAACCAAACTACAATGAACATTTGTCTGACATAGAGAAAAGAGTGACTGTCATTTGCCCACATAAGAATGAAGGAAGAGCCCCAATAGATTTGGCTCAGTGGATAGAGTGTCGGCCTGCGGATTGAAAGGTCCCAGGTTCGATTCCGGTCAAGGCATGTACCTTGGTTGTAGGCACATCCCCAATAGGAGGTGTGCAGGAGGCAGCTGATCGATGTTTCTCTCTCATCGATGTTTCTGACTCTCTAGCCCTCTCCCTTCCTCTCTGTACAAAAACAATAATATATATTTTTTTAAATATATATATATTTTTTTTATTGATTTTGTACAGAGAGGAAGGGAGAGAGATAGTTAGAAACATTGATGAGAGATAGACATCCATCAGCTGCCTCTTGCACACCCCCTACTGGGGATATGCCCGCAACCAAGGTACATGCCCTTGACAGGAATCAAACCCGGGACCTTTCAGTCCCCAAGCCAACGCTCTATCCATTGAGCCAAACCGGTCTTGGCTAAAATATATATTTTTTAAAAGAAAGAAGAGATATCACTCCTAACCTCACACACAAAAGAATAAAAGGGAATGTTGCCAATTGTTCTGTGCCCCCAAATTCAACTGTTTAGATGAAAGGGACATAGTCTTTGAAAGATACAAATCACCAAAATGCATTCAGGAAGAAATCAACGACCAGAATAGTGCTGTGTCTACTACAAAAAAAAAAAAAAAAAAATGACTTTGTAGTTAAAAATTTTTACACAAAGAGAACCCCAAGCATGGATGATTTCACTAGTTAATACTACCGAACATTTAAGGAAGAAACAATATAAATTCTAAACAATCCCTACTGAAAAAAAAGGAAAGATACACCCCTCAAGTCATTTAAGCAGGCCACCGTCAATCAAACATCAAAACCAAAGACATTACAAGAAAACTATATGTCAATATCCCTAATGAACATAGAAACAAGTTCTCAATCAAATATTAGCAGATAAAATCCAACAATGTGAAGAAAGGTTAACGTGGCATTTCTGGGGTTTTGTCCCAGAAATATAATCCATGCAATTCATTATATTAACAGACTCAGTAAGAAAAATCATATAACCATTTCAATAGATGTTGAGGAAATATTTGACAAAATTCAACACTGCAATGATTTTTAAATCTCAGTGAACTAAGAATATAAAAGCACATCCTTCATCTGAAGAAGAAAGAAAGAAAGAAAGAAAGAAAGAAAGAAAGAAAGAAAGAAAGAAAGAGAAAGAGAGAGAGAGAGAGAAAAGGGAAGGAGGGAGGGAAGGAGGGAAAGAAGGAAGGAAGAAAGGAAGGAAGGAAAGAAGGAAGGAAGGAAGGAAGGAAGGAAGGAAGGAAGGAAGGAAGGGAGGGAGGGAGGAAAAAAGGGAGGGAGGAAGGAGGGAAGGAAGACCTGCTGCTAACTCCTGAATTGCGTTCTCCTCAAGATCAGGAACATGGGAAAGACATCCTCTCTCATTACACCTATTCAGCATCATATTGGATTTTATTGCACTATTAAGTAGATGAGAACATCCAATCTATTCAATAATGCAATAAAATAAAATATAAACAGATTAGAAAAGATAAAAATAAAAACATTTCTATTCACATACAACATGAGAGAGAAACATCTTTATGTTTGCCAATGAATTGACAAAAAGGATAGTAGGACTAGTAAGTGAGTTTTCCAAGCCGCAGGAAATAGGTCAATATACTTTTTAAAAACCAGTCATAGTTCTACATACCAACAATAAACAGGAGGAATATCAAGTTAAAAAAAATAGTGCCATTTACAATAGCACTCAAAGAATAAAATTCTTAGGTATGAATCTAATTTAAAATTTCACACGATCTGTCTGCTAAAAAGTAAAAGCACCAATCAAATAAGACCTAAAGAAACAAAGAGAGATCACTTATTTGTTCACAGATTGCAAGAGTTGATATTGCTAAAACATTACTTCTCCTCAAATCCATTTATACATTTGATGTGCTTTCAACCAAAATTCCAGCAAGTTTGTCTCATTCACTACATCCAATTGATCAGCAAAGTCTCATTGGCACTCGCTTTAAAATGTATCCTGAATCGATCTATAGTAGGCTGAATAACTATTAACTCCCCCCCCAAAAAAAATAGATGTCTATATTCTAATCTTGAGAACCTGTGGATATGTTATATTGAATGAAAAGGGAACCTTGAAGTTGTGGTGAAGTGAAGGGTCTTAAGATGAGGAGGTTATCTTAGATCAGTGGACGGCAAACTCATTAATCAACAGAGCCAAATATCAACAGTACAATGATGGAAATTCCTTTGGAGAGCCAATTTTTTAAAACATAAACTTCTTCTAACCACACTTCTTCAACATAGAACTCGCCCAGGCGAGTATTTTGTGGAAGAGCCTTACTCAAGGGCCAAAGAGACACCTGTGGCTTGCGAACCACAGTTTGCAGACCACTGTCTTAAATTATCTGGGTAGACCCAATAGAATCACAAGAGGGAGGCATGAGGACCCGAGATCAGAGAGGCGATGAAGGTGAAAATGGAAGCGAAGGGAGAAAAGGTTATGTGATATGGAGCCATGAGCCAAAGTATGAGGTCAGACTCTAGAAGATGCAATATGCAAGATAATAAATTCTCAGTTAGAATTTCCAGAAGGACCACCGGCCTGCCAACACCTTGATTTTTAGCTCAGTAAAACCAATTTCAAACTTATGACCCACAGAAATAAAATATAACAAACCCATGATGTAAAAACCACTAACTTTGAGGTGATTAGGAAACATTCATTTTTCTCCATCTCCACTGCTTAACTGAGAGGACCGGGTCTGGAGCCAGATGTCTGTATTTGAATTCCAGCCCTGTCACTTAACGGCTACAGGCAAGCCATTCAAGCTTCCTATGCCTCTGTTACCTCACCTGTAAAATGGGATCATGATAGGGTTGTTATGAGGATTCATTGAGTTGCTGCACTTCAAATGCTCGGAACAATACTTCGAATAGCGCAAATATTTTACAAGTGTTTCCTGTTAGTACTTCTGTGATCCAACATCCCAATATTTGTAACCTGAACCACTGTAATACTCTTAGCTGCTCTTCCTGTTTTTCTCGCTTGCCCCAGTTGTGATCTCTTCTTCACATAGCATCAGATTGACATATTTACAACATGAAATAATATAATCCCCCAGAATGTAACCCTCCAAGGGCTCCCCCATTGTAATTAAAATTTAATCCAGACCTAGCTGGTTTGGCTCAATGGATGGAGAATTGGCCTGAGTACTGAAAGGTCCCAGGTTTGATTCAGGCCAGGGTTGTGGGCTCAGTCCCCAAGTAGGGGTGTACAGAAGGCAGGCAATGGATGATTCTCATCATTGATGTTTCTAGCTCTCTCACCCTCTCCCTTCCTCTCTAAAATAAATAAATAAATATATATATATATATATATATATATTTAAAATATAAATAAAAAATAAAATAAAATTTAATCCAAAATTCTAACTATGGTATGGTCTACAGGGGCTGATAGGATCTGGTCCATGATTTACAAATGATCTTCATCCCAGTCCACTCTCACTGCTGCTCGGCCACAGTGCCCTTCATTCTGTGCCTCAAACACTCCAAACTTGCTTCCACCTGAACACCATCAAGTGGGAAATCTCCTGGAGCACCATGTTCCCAGGTGTTCACGTGACCGACTCGCTCTCGAAGGTCTTCTCCTCAGAAGACCATGGTCTCATGATATAAACTAGAATGGGTACCTCTGATCACCATTCACTTATTCATGTCACATCTCTTCCATTTAAAGAGCCTATGATCACATCCTCGGTGTTCAGAAAAATCAGGCACAATTGGATACACTTCACAAATGTCTGTGAGATGAGTCAAATGTTAGCCCATGTGGGTGTGGAGGCCATTTGTTGAAGCATCATATTGGTGAGTCCCCCATCCATTGCAAATTAGATTAGCATGATTGTAAATCTTTCCTCTAAGCAGAAAGGTTCTGCCTAAAGACAAAGTAATTATTTCAGTGATGATGATCTAAGTCTATTTTCTGGTATTTCTCTATCTTTTTTTTTTTTCCTTAACAAATGCCTCTGAGGACATTATTTATCAAATTACTGAAAAAGGTTGAACTCTAAGACCCATCCCTTCTCACTCCAAATTTAACTAGTTTGTTATCTTAAGCTGTTTTGATCAAGAGTGAAAAACCGTGTGGTCTATGACATCTGCATGAAGTGAGTAGTACCTGACAGCACAGAACTTCAGAGATGGATTGTTGCAAGTCCTAGGAACTTACCTTCTCTGAAAATTCAAAGGGAGTTGAGCTTCAATAGCAAAAGGGGGTTGGGGTTGCATCCTCCATAGAATAGCTCCCAGGATACCCCCACATTATCAACCTCTGGAATGTGGACATCTGTTTGTGCAACTCTGCGCCTGTATTTCCATGTTAGTTCCCTCCCCCCTTTTCTTCTCAACACGAGCTTTTGTGCTAATAGAAAGAAAGCTTTTCTCAGACTCCATCTCTCTAAAGTCTTTCTAGCACATCTCCTTTTTCTTTTTCTTTCTTTTCTTTTCTTTTTTTATTGATTATGGTATTACATAATTATCCTCACCCCCCCACACCCCATCCCAAACCCTTCCCCATATATGCCCCTCCCCTCCTGAAGTCCATGGCCACTGGCTAGGCCCATATGCATGTACACAAGTCCTTTGGTTGATCTCTTCCCTTTACCCCCACCTTCCCCTACTTTCCCTCTGAGGTTTGAGAGTCTGATTGATGCTTCTCTTTCTCTGGGTCTATTTTTGTTCATCAGTTTATGTTGTTCATCATTTCCTCTAGATGTGTGAGATCATGTGATCCAAGAAATACCCTTGTAAGAACCTAAATTGCGACAAGCCATAATAGTTATGCTGAGCACCTCTCCTTAAAGTACGGAACACTTCCTAGGCCTAATGTGTATTTTAATATGAACGGGGGTTTTGGCCCTTTCCTTGTGGAGCTTGTTGACTACTTTAGAGTTGCTAACCAACCCGTGGTCACTGCTGAAACGTGATAAATTGCGACACTGAGGTTTGGAGTTAATGGGAGAAAACAGACCCCTAAAGACAACAAAATGTACTCTTGGGGTGGCCTCATCCACATGGCGAGTGAATACCTGGCATTCGAGGGACAGCCAGAGATGCCTGTTATTCCTCAGAAGCGAAGATGGTGTATCTGATAATCCAAGAGAACAAAGGCTCCAGTGACTTCATCACTCTTGCCTGAGGGTCTGGAATTAATTGTGGTTCTTTATACCCCCATCTAATTTCACAAAACCATACTTCTCCATGGCAGTTTGCTAATTTACCACCTCCTCTAAGATAAGACTTTGCCAACAGTAATAACATTTAGAAAATGCTGTCAGACCTGCAGAGAATGGTTTCTGCAACCCCTAACCCAACCTATACACACACACACACACACACACACACACACACACACACACACAGTTCACACAGACCTTAAAGCAGGTAGACCTAGGTTCTAAGGACACAAGCACATGAGAATGAATGATCTGGTGACTCAGAAGTTCACGTTCAGGACAAAGTCAAGAACAACGAGATCTCTTCGCAGAGCTCTTTGGGCATTTGTCCAAAGAACAAATAGAATAGAAAGAAAGAATTCATCTGCTTTTGTTTTGTTTTGCTTTGTTTTTTGTGTTTCTTTTTCTTTTTTCCCCCCAAAAAATCTCTTTGTATCTTCACCTACTACATGTCTATTGTGTGAAGACTGCTCTATGGCTTACCTTCCCTCAAATAGGAAAAGGAAGAAGAAATGTGGGAAATGGAAAAATTTGAAATGAGCATGGAAATATCAAGCCTGCGGGTTCTAATTGGGAAAGTCGGAGTTGCAACGTTTGGAGGATAGAAGGGAGGTGGGCATCTGACATTCATTTACTTGCATAGTTGATTTTATCTAAACCTTCTCTCTTCTGGGAAGGGGGAGGGGACATAAATTTCTTAACCCCATCACTGGAGTATGACATATTCATGGAGACTCAGAGGAGGAAACAGGGAAATCAGCCCTGTTCTCACTAGTCCAGATTCTCTGGGCCTGTGGTCGGCAAACTGTGGCTCGCGAGCCACGTGCAGCTCTTTGGCCCCTTGAGTATGGCTCTTCCACAAAATACCACAATCTGGGCGAGTCTATTTTGAAGAAGTGGCATTAGAAGAAGTTTAAGTTTAAAATTTTTGGCTCTCAAGAGAAATTTCAATCGTTGTACTGTTGATATTTAACTCTCTTGACTAATGAGTTTGCCGACCACTGCTCTGGGCCATCAAGTAGTACATCCCTGGTCCTTAAGCATGACATGTGTGCATGTGTATGTGTGCATGTTTGAGATGTGTGCACACGTGTTTGAGTGTGGGTCGGAGAACAAAGCAAAGCAACTGTATGTTTCCCTTCCAGCTCAGACTCCATTTGTAGATATAATTATTGTTTAATGTAGCCACACCATATTAGGTTACATTCTATGTTTTATTAGCCAAAAAAAAGTTGTTCTTTAAACTCCACTTTCCCAAGCAATGACCATTTCTTGACATGTTTTATTACTGGGAAATGATATAGACGTTGGTTGTATTTTCAGACAATAAAATATTGCCTTGCTCAAATAACTTCATGGCATATTAAACGAAATGAATGCTGTGTCTTTTCCTGTGTTTATCATGTCATATTAAAAGGGAAGACATAGCCCTTATGTTTTCTTTCCTGATAGATGAGACATCGGAAAGAATGAGTTTAGCTTACCCTTCATCCAACTGGCTTTACTTACCTCTGTCCAAAGCCCCAACAGCACTGTTAGAATATCTTTTCAATCATCCAACTTCTCCAAGGCCATTTCTAATGTACCTTTCTTTCACATCACCATGAAAAATTAAAATCCAAAATTTATCCAGTAAACTTGCCCTTGGTTTCAACACTAGATTCCGTCAGGAAACAGCTAAGACTAGGGCATTGGTCGACAAACTGTGGCTCGTGAGCCACATGTGGCTCTTTGGCCCCTTGAGTTTTTAGCAAAGGCCAGCTTAGCAGTACCCTAATTAAGCTAATAACAATGTACCTATATAGTTTAAGTTTAAAAAATGTGGCTCTCAAAAGAAATTTCAATCGTTGTACTGTTGATATTGGTCTCCGTTGACCAATGAGTTTGCCGACCACTGGACTAGGGTGTGATGCAATAGAAGGACTGAAGAATGAATCTCCCAAGAAATGTACAGCCCATGTAATGGATCATTCCATAGGCACACAAAGGCCATGTGAAATGAACACTGTCACTGAAATATCAAAAAGTGTTACCTAATCTGAGTGAGAGATTATACATTCACAGGATGGCATTAGCACCCACAATCGCACAGATACACAGGCTGGGGGGGCTCTGAGGAAGTGAGTGATGGAAGGAAGCAAGGACAGTGTTGGCCACATCATGGCCCAGGAGAGAATAAGAACCCTGCAAAGGGGCAGTGCCAAGACCAGCAGTGAGAGGATGGCTCCCGCACTGGACCTCAAAGCCAATCCCAAGAGCATGTGTATGCAAATTAGTTCTCCAGCCTCATTCAGTGCTAGAACAGAAACTGCCTGTGCTCCAACAGTACATTTTTTCCCTTTATTTTTATTGATTTCAGACAGGACAGGAGATGGAGAGAGAGATAGAAACATCAACGATGAGAATCATCAATCTCCACATCCGCTACTGGGGATGGAGCCTGCAACCCGGGCATGTGCCCTGACCTGGAATTGAACTGTGATCTCCTGGCTTATAGGTTGATGCTCAATCACTGAACCACACCAGCTAGGCTCCACCAGTAAACTTTGTCAGTACATTATAATAAAATAAAACTGTACACGTGGATATTGTAAGAAAACATTATCACGCATTATTAAGATTCTCTAAAGAGTTCAGGATATCTTGTTTTGAAAATTTTCTGCAATGTTGCAGAGCAACATTGACAGACTTAGAAGTAGAGATTCAATTTAATCTGAATATTTTCGAATTTCACAGAATTCTCACATGAAGCTTTCAGTAAACCCATTATTAACAGGGAAGACAATTTTAAATTGAATTTTTCCTTGAGATTGAACATATTACGACATTGTGTATAAACAAATATTCTGAATTGTGTAGAAATCATGAAGCCACTTTTGGTGTCTTACATGACCTCCATAATTCACAGGAAATGGTAGAGAAAACAAGAAAGTGCCATTGTATAAATTTACATCTAAAACTATATTCAATGGCACTATAGTGATTTGCATAAAGAGTTATGTCTTTTTAGAGACGTCGTTCGGGACAAATGATCAGCTATCGTTTTAGTATGTTTTGAAACAATGCATTAGACATTCATCTCAATGTTGTCACAGTCTTATAAAATATGATTAACAGCTCCAATAACAAGTTGTATCAACAGAAAGATCCTTCTGCAAATTGAGTATTATCAAGAATTATTTGCAAACTTGTATTTGCCAAGATCACTAACACTGCTTTCAACAACACTGATTAAAATTCAATTTCCGAAAGCATGAATTCTGATGATCTAATGAGTTTGCGGAAAATTGAGCCTGAGAAATTTTACGACGAATCAAGATATCACATTAATAAAGTATTATTTATTTTAAACCATGACACCCATATATCACGGCAATTTATAAGTTTATGTGGTTCCTCATATATCACTATTATCTCTACTATGTTTTACAAGTCACAAAATGTTTTTAAAGAGAAAGCTTTTTATTTTCGTGCCTTTCATGACACACTCTTTCCTGCTTTTTTTGAAGAAGGAGTCCTATATTTTCATTTTGCACTGGACCATGCAAATTATGTAGCCAGCCTTGGATATAATATAGTTTAGATTTTTTTTTTTTGCCATAAATTTACTGAGTGCTGTTTAACCAAAGCGGGGCTCATTTTTCTTTAAACATTTCAAGAACGCTCATTTCATGTTATTTATCCAACAAGTCTGCCTTGTGGATATTTGGTTTGTGTGTTGTATACACTTTGATTCGCATGTTAGGGTTCAGCCTTATATATCTCTAACAATAGGATGCATCGGGGCTGAAAGACGCCCCTCCCTGGAATTTATGTTATTTCTGTCAGATCCCCAAGATGTGGATGGGCCTTTATATCAATTCATTCCTTAGCTTGGGGTTTTGCAGACCAGGCAGGTGATCTAGAATGGCCCTAAACTCATCTGGGGGCAGATCTTTGTTGTGCATTCTCAGGAAATGTGTTTTTCTGCTCACAGGGTATTTTTTCCATTGATTTTTAGAGAGAATGGGAGGGAATGAGGGAGGCAGAGAGGGAGAGAAAGAGAGAGGGGGTGGTATGAAAGAGGCACATAAATTGGTTGCCTCCGGCACGTGCCCCAACCAGAGCCAGGCAATGACCTGCAACCAGATACATGCCCTTGACCAGGAATCAGACTCTCAACCCTTTGGTATGCCAGCCAATGCTCTAACCACTGAACAATAAGATAGTTTGGCAGTCACTACATTGAAATGTAAACACATACAACTGGTGAGTAGACTACGCTCAGCTCATCCAGCTTGGATAAGAATTGCAATTTTCAGCCCGGCCTGTGTGGCTCAGTGGTAGATGTCGACCTATGAACCAGGAGGTCATGGTTTGTTTGATTCCCAATCAGGGCACGGGTTACAGGCTCCATCCCCAGTGTTGGGTATGCAAGAGGCAGCCGAACAATGATTCTCTCTCATCATTGATGTTTCTTTCTCTCTCTCTCTCTCTCTCTCTCTCTCTCTCTCTCTCTCTCTCTCTCATTTCTCTCTGAAATCAATAAAATATATTTTAAAAACCAGAAGAAAAAAAAAAAAAAAAGAATTGCAATTTCCATACACCTCCAAGTGAACTCTCCAAAGCAGGCCTCGGTGAAAAGGAGGTAAAAACAAATGCCCCCACATATGGTTTATCTTTTCAGTAATTACATTTTCAAATGTAATCCTATACCCTTTTTCCCCTTAACTAAGGTCTTGCTTAAAACCAAACATTTCTCCACTCACACAGAGTAGGCAAATGAGAGTCCGCTCACGGATACTGAGCCGCGCAGTGGTTGCACGGTTTTGGAAAAGTTTGAATTAACATGCTGTTCTTGTGGCCTCCTGGAGAAGTGGGCTGCGCTGGGGGAACCGTGGTTAAGACCCAGGCTTGTGTCTTCCACATGGACAAGCTCTTTCAGGCCACACTCAGTTGCAGAATCAGCTTTTTCTTTTTGCTTTTGCTTTTTCTTTCTTTCTTTCTTTCTTTCTTTTTTTTTTTTAGAAAGAGGATAGAGCAATTGCACACTAACGCATCCCACATGTCCACATCAGAACGGCAGAGCTAGAAGACAGAGACCTGCCTTCAGACTCAACTCCTAAGTCAAAGGCTCCCACAGAGCCCTGACCTGTCCCCCCAGAGAGAAAGCGTGGACCTCTGAAAGCTTTTTTTTTTTTTTCAAATATATTTTATTGATTTCTACAGAGAGGAATGGAGAGAGATAGAGAGTTAAAAACATCAATGAGAGAGAGTCATCCATCAGCTGCCTCTTGCACACCCCCTACTGAGGATATGTCCGCAACCAAGGTACATGCCCTTGTCCAGAATCGAACCCGGGACCTTTCAGTCCCCAAGCCGACGCTCTATTCATTGAGCCAAACCGGTTTCGGTGGACCTCTGAAAGCTTTAATGCAGCTGATACACCCCACCATGTCTGCGAATGACCACATTGGGGGTATGTTTTCTGCTCTTCTGGTGACAAAGTGGGGTTACCGCATCTTTCCAAATACCTACATTTTCTATTCACTTGTCAGGGAACATATGACCCCTTCCAGGGATGAGGGCAGCCATCTTTGCTAAGGTCACTCGATGGGAAATTGGACAGCAATGGGGCAGGATGGCTACATAAACCAGATGGACTGCTGTGGGCTGAGGAGAAAGGCAGGTGGCATTGATAGATCAAGGGAATGTTTGCTCGGTCTCCATTCGGCCTTGTTCTTTGTTCTCAGAGGCTCCTGAGCTGAAATTTTCATTTCCCAGGCCCCGTCAAGACTACGGGTGCCGATGAGGTGCATGCATCTATCCAAGAGTGAGAGATATGGGAAGGAGGTTATTTTCAGGCAGACATCCTGCTGGTAAGCCAGGCAGGTCACAGAGATGTAACTGTTCAGAGGCCATATTGCTGGCAGATTCAGGAGTCCAGTGTTGGGTAGCAAGTCTCATGGGTATCAAGAGGCGGCAACTGTGACAGTAGCAGGGACCACATGGTGTAGCAGGAGCTTTCTGATGCCTTGGCCATACCCATGAGTAAGTCCCATGCTGGGCACTTGACCCCCTCCCCCCCCACACACACACACACACATATCCTGTGGTCCTTTCACAAATTTGAAATCATTTTTCTGTGTCAAACTCCCATATGGTTTTGCTTCGTGTGCTCCATTCTGACTAGTACATTTCCTAGTACTTAGGAAATGATCAACCACAGAAGGACGGAAGAGGAAGTCTCAAATGTATAAATTTTAGGATTAGAAGGGCATTTATATCTCCTCTGTCCAGTCCAACCCTCCTCAGTTTCAAGGTGATAAAGTAAGACGGAGAGAGGTTACATGATTTGTAATGAAATGAATTGAGGCAAATGTGGTACAAAAGAAAAAAACATAGGGAATGAGTAAGGCATATCTGAGTTCCAATCCTAAAGCTACCAGCCCATGACCTTAAGTTTTCTGAGCCTCAGTTTCCTTGTCTGTAAAATGGGTGATCAAGTTGGAATATGGTGAGCACTCAACAACTCAGATTCCTCTCCTTTTTTTCCTTTATTCATGGGCAAAAAACAAACAAACAAACAAAAAAGACAGGACCCCGTACTTATGGAGCTTACAGTCTGATAGAAGAGATAGGTAATAACTATGGAATCAGATGCATAAAATAAAGATCATGTCATGGTCAATAGTAGGAGAAAATAAAGCAGACCAGTGGGACAGAGCAACTGGGTAGTTTGGGTCAAGCTGGTAACATGGCCAGGGAAGGCTCTCTAAAGAGGACCCTCTTAAACAATGACCTTCTTACTCAGCAAGAAGCACGTGTGGAGAAGAGAATTCCATAGCCCTAATGTGGGAAAAGCAGATGTGTTCGGAGCAACAAAGAAATCTGTGGAAGGTGAGGAGTGAGGAATCTGAGATGTGATGGGAGGTGACGTGAGCAGGGCCTGATCACCAAGATTCCTGAGAGATAAGGTAAAAGATCAACCATTACTATATTTCCAACCATTTTGTTAAACACTGTTGGACAGAATCAGAACTAGACCCTACATGTTGTTGTTTTTTAATTAGCTGAAGCAATAATGCATGACATTATAATGAAGAAGAAAGTTTAAAGTATTAAATGCCTGAAGCATATATACATTCCCCTCACACACAGGGGAGAGGTTGAGCCTTTGTCTAATGGGTGTTTACCTATACAAGGACGCATTACCCACCACCATCTACTCCTGCAAAATCTATTTCTGTAAACAAGAAGCCCTTGAATACTATGCCCCGGGCTTCTAATTTCAGACAACCACTGAAGATGAGTCAAGCACTTAGAAAACATTGGGTTTCATCACTTATTAAAGTGAGTATAAGAAACACTCCAGATTTTTCTTTATTCCTACATTCTTTTTATTGTTGTTTACTCTCACTCAATGATATCTTTTCCATTGATCTTAGAGAGAGTGGAAAAGTGGGGGAGAAACACAGAGAGAGAAACAACGATGTGAAGAGACACATCGATTGGTTGCCTCCCACAGGAGCTGAGAACAGAGTCTGCAACTGAAGTATGTGCCCTTGACTGGAATCAAACCCAGGACCCTTCTTCAGTTTATGGGCAGATGCTCTAACCACTGAACCAAGCCGGCTAGGCCTTCCCTACATTCTTGAGATGACTCTGAAGAGAGTACATGTGATTTTTGGAAACAGTAATCCTTTCCAGCCCCTAGAGATGAGGAGGAAGGATCAGAAAAGTGAGCTGAAACAAATTATGAGGTAGGTTTAATAGAAAACGCTCCATGAAATGAAATATTCTCTCTCTCTCTCTTTCAATTTATGGAAAGCAATTCCTTCCATATTCCACCCATCTCCTTTGGGCCTCTATGGTCTATTCAACTGCCTCACTTAAGAATTAATTTTTATTTTCTCCACAACCAAGGACATTAAGACAGAAAAAAAAAATGACCAGAATCTCCATCCCATTGGTTCTGATGGACCCCCCCAACTCAGGAATTCTCCTTCTTTTATCTCAATACAGTTCTAAATGATACCCATCTGCCCCAATTTTGAAATATAATTGATTTTATCCATTCATCTAGATGTTAAGAGCTGCAGAGCAACAGCTAAGTGAAGCCACGGGCTCACAGACAAAATTTTAAGGAACCTCCCACAGATTCTCCTAAACAGACCAATATTTAATCTTATGGTTGTTCGGGTTGTTAGGGTATATGGTTGTTAGGGAAAACCAACCAACTGTGGGATCTTATCCAATCACTCTCTCCGGATCTCAATTTGTCCACATGCAAGAAAATAATTAAATAGGAGGAGGAAAAGGGTAATATGAACTAAGATGCTCGTGGGAGCATTAAATATGATGGTGAAAAATTAGAAACAATTTAACTTCCAAAATGCTGAAACCGTAATAATATTTTACTGGATTTCATTATAATAAGAAACAACCAGAATTTGTGTAGCATATTACTTTTATAAAGCAAGTGTAAGCACATTGCCTAATTTGTGAGCAGCCTAACAAAAAACAGACCAATCTTGGGTTTTTATTTATTTCTGTTTTACAGATGAAGAAACTAAGGCTCACAGCGTGGAAAAGTGTAACAATCATATAATTTGGATTCGAGGCAGGCTTGGTTTTGGACATTTTTTGTCTGAAGGTTGTTAATTGGTATAGGTCTCATTTTTCTCATCGGAAAATAAATACTCATGGGACAGAGTAACTGGGTGGTTTGGGTCCAGCTGATATGGTGGGTGCGTGATCAAACAGGAGAATTTATGTAGAATGCAGTGCCTTTAGAGACTATAATAAATCCGATTCTCCTTTCCCTTCTCTCTCAAAATTGTCAATCCCATAATTCCTACTAACCACCCCATCTCGCCTCTCGCATCACTGGAAATAGTTACCAGTTGTTTTGTTTTTCCTTATATGCTGTGTCTGGCTGCCAACTTTCTCAACATACCCTGGCCTGAGGTTACCCTCACCCAATAGACAGAAAGAAATGATATATATATATATATATATATATATATATATATATATATATATATATTTCACAGAGAGGAATGAAGAAGGATAGAGAGTTAGAAACATCCATCAGTTGCCTCCTGTACCTTCCCCACTGGGGATATGCCCACAACCAAGGTACATGCCCTTGACCGGTTTCCTTGGCATTGGAGTCCATAAGCCTTCCTGCACACTCTGTTTTCTGAACGTCTGCTTGCCTTTGTCAATCAATTGCACTTGCTGTCTCTTTTGCTAAGCTCCCTAGTGTCAGAAAAACATGTTCATGTTTCGGCATGTCCGGGGCTTTCTGAGTAATCTGGGTTAAAGGATGAATGAGTGGCAAACAGGACTTGGGAGATAAGATAACAAATCACTCGGGGTTGATGTACGGATGTGTCTTTTCTGGAGCCATCTGGTCACAGTCCAAGTGACACCCTGGGGACCTTCCCCTTCTCTCCTCAGAGGTTTACATCGGAGGGCAAAGGTCTGTCCTTTCCTGAAAAGATGACAGATGGCTGTCCAGCTTGTCCCATCTGAGCCATCAGAATCCTATAGGGTCCCTCTCTTGTACCTTGACCATGTTACCCTCAGGGAGACATGGGGCATGGAGAATTGGTGCCAACAGAGCACATAAGTGAATAAATCAGACCCCACTCCTCCACTGTATGACCACCTTCCAGTGCAGTCAGCTGCCCTGTGGCATCGCTCTGCAATCCAATCTGCCTGATCCATCCAATCAGGTCTGCATCTGACACACGTGAGAACTTGGAAAACCTGCTTTCTCTCATCATCTCAAAGGCAGATTTATTCTATGACTTTGGACAAGCCCAGCAACCATTCTGATCTTTGCTCTTCGAAAACCTAAGTAGCCAGCTTGGATTGTCAGCCCAGAGCTAGCCATGCCTCCAGCGACAGCATTCAGGAAATTACAAAAATCCTCTGGAAGGGACAGTGTATACAAAGCAAGCAGATTCCAACCTTGGCCAGGTGAACCCCTTCATAATATCAAGTAAAAATACTGAGGAGTAGCCCTAACTGGTTTGGCTCAGTGGATAATGTTGGCCTGAGGACTGAAAGGTCCCAGGTTCGATTCCAGTCAAGGGCATGCACCTTGGTTGCGGGCACATCCCTAGTAGGAGGTGTGCAGCTGATCGATGTTTCTTTCATCGATGTTTCTAACTCTTTATCCCTCTCCCTTCCTCTCTGTAAAAAATCAATAAAATATATATTTTTAAAAAAATACTGAGGTGCTGCGTTTCAAGAGGATGGAATCTGACTGTAACTAGATTGTTCTGCCTAAACCTCAGCCAACGTCAGAGGCCAAAAAATACCTTAATAATTAAACGCATTTGGATTACAGAGTGGCAAAACCAACTTCCTGAACAATGGAAATATCTGCCCCCAATGGCTTGACTCGGCTTTGGTGATGATGGCATGAAGACAATTGGGTCAAAACCACTTCCTGGGATAATGGACCGGTATGCAAATATATCCCTCTCTATTGTTTTTAATTTTCTAAGGAGCAATAGGAAGGATCAGTGCCTTGCCATTTTGAGACATTAACAGGTCTGAGTATATCAATCAGCCCACCCCATGGGGGTAAGCAGTTTGCTGCGGTGTGAAAGCAGGCGGATTACTTCTCTCGCATCTATTTCTGACACAGTTGTAGTGTCGGCTTCCACTGAGAATGGAGCATCCTGGGAAAGCAACCTCTTTGCTCTCTGGCTATTCAGTCGGTCCCAGCTGGCTCCCGTTCAAGGAACATCTAGGCAGCTCTTTACGGGGTGAGAAATTATAGCCAACAGCTGATACCCCCATGTTAGTAATGAGCACGGTCTCTGTACTCTTGTGCATGCACCCACCAATTCCTACACCCGGCTCCCATGATTGGACCAGCTTTGCTCTTAAAAGGGACAGCCCTGAGATAAATTGCTTTGTGTCTCTCAATCTAAAGGTAGTATGTTGCGTGTAAGCAAAATGCAAGAATCTTTTATCAGCAGTTTTATAAGCCCAACAGTCCCTTCCCATCCAGAGTGGCCCGTGATTATACCAGCGCTAAATGTTTGGAGAATGACTCCACCATATGGATGTAGCAAATGAAGAACATAAAAAAGCAGGAAGATCTATGCCCTGATAAATAGTGGTCTCACATTCACTGATTATTCATGCAAATGTAAGCAACACAGAACAGAGGGAGGTCAGTGGGGCCACAGAAGCCATACCTTTCCAATACGCCTTTTTCGTATCCTGGGCAGCATCTAATTGCTTCTGTGCTGCCTACAATTGGTTCTGGAATCCTGTTCCAAATATATATACTGAGTGGCCGATTATTATGATCTCTGAATGCATAATAATCTGCCCTCTCAGTGTGTGTGTGTGTGTGTGTGTGTGTGTGTATATATTAGAGGCCCGGTGCATGAATTTGTGCATGGGTGGGGTCCAGCCAGTCTGGCCAGGGGGATGGGCATGGGTGGTTGGCCAACCTGCCTGCTGATTGAACTCCTGGTTGAGGGGACAATTTGCATATTAGCCTTTTCTTATATAGAATATACAATGAGTGGCCAGGTTATTATGCATTCAGAAATCATAATAACCTGGTCTCTCTCTCTCTCTCTCTCTCTCTCTCTCTCTCTCTCACACACACACACACACACACACACACACACAAATACACACTGAGAATATAGAATATACAATGAGTGGCCACATTATAATGCATTCAAAAATCATAATAACCTGGTCACTCAGGGTATATGAAACCGCAATAAAAAGCTTATGTGGCTTTCACCCACACGTGAACTGAAGAAACTAGCAGGCATGAGCACGCCCACCTGGCTTTGCCTAGTGGGATGATGATGTCACTCTTGGACGCCACATTCCTCCTGGGTATGCTTTATGTTTTTCTTCTGATACAATAATTTCATACTCAAAAAGGTGAGGCAGAATAGCTTCTCTTTGACTTATGCCTCTATAAATATCTACCAGAAGGGAAGCAACTTAGGTTAGAAATGAAACATCCAAAACCTCCGTGCAGGGAAAGTGGAGAGATTTATGAATTTTCTAATGAATCTCAGCCCAATAACCTTGATCGCGCAAAGAACGTCACGCTATATATGTTGGCACCATGGTCTCAGGCGGTCAAGACTGAAACAGCAAGGCAGGTAAATCTAAAAGTGACAAGAGGAAAAAAGGAGGAAGCGTGAATAACAGAAAAATTAAGGGAAGTGAGAAATAAGAAAGGCCTGCCAATGTTCAGGAGTTCACAGTTTCCTAGGTCCAGGCTCTGTTACCCAGGCCTTGGCTACGAGGGAAGGAATGAGTTGTATGAATAACCTTAACTTCCCAAACCTTCTGATCTCTAACTTGCTAGCATTGGAGGAGCCTTACAGGCCTCCTGGTTCAACCCTCACATTTCACAGATGAAGAAATCATGACTCAGTGAAGTGAAGCGGTTTCTCAAATATCTCTCAGCTGATGAGTAGAAGACCTAGGCCTAAATTTCAGATCTAGGTTCTGATTCTCACGTGACATTGGCTTTGGAAAGGATCAAACTGACTGATTGACGTAGGGGTTTAAAATAGACTCATTAGAAGAACATTCCAATCAGAAATGGAGTGATTCTGCCAGGACCGGTTTGGCTCAATGGATAGAGCGTCGGCTTGGGGACTGAAGGGTTCCGGGTTCGATTCCGGTCAAGGGCATGTACCTTGGTTGCGGGCATATCCCCAGTAGGGGGTGTGCAAGAGGCAGCTGATCGATGACTCTCTCTCATCGATGTTTCTAACTCTCTATCTCTCTCCCTTCCTCTCTGTATAAAATCAATAAAATATATTAAAAAAAAAAAAGAAGAAATAGAGTGATTCTGAAGCTCACAGTGTGCCCGGTAGCTAATGAAAGCTTCGAGGTCCTTCTACAATGAGTAGGTAAGAATGCTTTATAAATATCACACCAAACGTGTAAACATGTATTTCATTCCACAGTGCATGAGCCTACTTGAAAAGTTTATTTCCTTAGGTTATATAAATAGCAATATGTAACATAAAATTGGGATAATAATAGTCCCTTCATACAGGGTATGACGTCTATGTAATGGGTGAAAATTGCTGGGCGGGTTGCCTACCATCATTAGTAATCAATACGTGCTAGCTATTTCTCTTATTTATAGTCACTACTGAGCTTCTCAATAAGCCATTCCTTAATAGATCTTGTAGGGAGATCTTCTATGATTCAGATCACATGGATGCACTGTGTGATCTGAATCATACTCCGAAGCCTGTTATCCTGAGCACAGCATCATGCAGGCATTCGACACTCATGCAGACGCCATGTTGGTGTCGGTGTCTCTTGGCATGACCGAATAGGTATAAACTTAGATGGAAGTCTCAAAGCAAGTACTCAAAAGGCTCAATTTTTCTGAGAAAGTAAATAAAACCTGATTGAGGTGGAATAAAGGGGGCAAATAGAACCGGGCCAAAAGAGACTTGGTGCACAGATTAAGTGTGTGACTGATTTAGTGGGTTAGTGTTTCCTTGCATCTTTGTGGTGTTTTCCAGCTGGCTCAAAGGAGTAGAGAAATTTAGGGCCAAACATTTGGTGAGTTTCCTAATGAAAGAAATCAAACAATAGCCTCTCTGGCTTCTTGTAAGCAAAGATGTGTTAGCTGAACCCAAAAAAGAGAAGCAAGCTCCTGCTCTATTCCATATTCATGGACCTAAGAGCCCTGGCCAAGGTGAGTGACCCCCGAGTTCCCAAGCTTCTGTTCTTTCCTTCAGCAGGTCAGAACAAAAACATCCACTCACATGGAGAGAGGCTCTTCAAACGTGACTTCTGAAAAGCAAGCAAGGGATACTTTCTACCCTCAAGACAAAGGCACACATTGCCCAGAGGCACATGGGTAAATGCCCCTACCTCCTGTCCTAATCACGGAACCAAAGGACAGGGAAGCTTAGATGCTTATAGGACTCGATGCCACTCAGGCTCATTCATGATACAATTCCATATAGGGTCAACATACTTAAAGTCTAGCAGAGGTCTCCATTCCAGGGACCTGCCTGTCAGCAACCACCTGGCCAAAGATGGCTTGAGAACAGGACTACAACCCTTGGTTGCAAGCTTGATCCCCAGTGGGGGGTAGGGGTGTGTGTGTAGGAGGCAGCTGATCAGTGCTTCTCTCTAATCATTGATGTTTCTCTCTCTCTCTCTTCCTCTCCCTTCTTCTCTGTAAACCATAAAAATATATATTTAAACACACACACACACACACACACACACACATCCATCTCAAGTTGGTCATCTACTGGGGAGCGTGACTTCATCTTGTTACTGATTGTGCTCCAACCCAGCAGCATGACCCCGAACCTTTGTCAGTATTCTTTTCTGTGTTTTGTGTACTCATCTGTCCCCCATCAACCCACTAGGCAAAGCCAGGTGGGCGTGCTCATGCCTGCTAGTTTCTTCAAAGAAACCATCTGAGTATGTGGTTTCTCTCCTGTTCGATTGGGCCCCACTTCATTTTTCACCAAGTGCCCCCAAAACACGAGATGATCCTATCATTGAGTCTAATCAACCAGCCATTGATTACTATTATTCAAACAATAAAGAGACTTAAAAACTGTGATCAGAAAGGAGGTGTGTATATTTTTTAATTATTATCATTATAACTTTCTTCTTTGCCTGTCACCTAGAAATTGATGGTTGCCTTCTTCTTTTCTTCCTTTCTTCTTTCTTCTCCATTATAATGGAGGAACTGGGACATGGAGACAGAAGTCTTCTTGGATTTGGAATTGTGGAGTTCAAGGTCCCCTTAGAGAGGATGGACTTGGTGAGAGGACTACAAACTGGGTTAAGGCCAGGGATAGGAGCAGGGAAGCCTGGAAAGTAGGGACTGGTGGGGGGAGCAGGGGAGGCGTCATGGGAATGGAAGCTGAGAGATGGCCATGCAGCACCTCCTACCAGTGGGTCAGCCCGAGTGGATGAACCTAAGGAAATGAGAAGCTAGGGGAGCACTTGGGAGGGTCAGACCCAAGACAATCAGACATAAGGAACAGGGAATGGCTAACTAAGTACAGGAAGAATGATTGCAATTCAAGGGCAATGTCTACTGCAGGTCAGCCTTCTACACGGTCCCCGCATCACTTTGGCCCCTGGAGGTGGGGAACCTTGCAACAGAGAGTAGCTAAGATTTTATTCTTGGGTAGTAGGTGAGAGAACATGGCGGTGACCTAGTACACAGAAGCCGTCTTACTTTACTGTGTAAGAAGACTTTATAAAGTAAGAAGACGTTTCTTACTTTACTATGACCCTCTGTTCATTAAACTCAACACAAGCCAGCCCGCGGATGCTTGCCCCTGAAATCACAACCCGATTTTATTCTCAGTGTGGGATTTGACATCAGTTATTCCATTCCCTAACGCACTGCCAAGGCTTCGCGTAGGAGATTTATTTATTCAGCAAACAGCTGAGCGACTCTGGGTTAGGGTGGGGTGGGGTGGGGTGGGACGGGGTGGGGGAGGTTAAAAAGAAAAATGTAATTAATCAACCTGGGTTTCAGCTATGACACATAAGGGTTTGACTATGTCCCACCTGGGCCTCCTGCAGCGCGTGCTCATTCATTCTCCCTCTTCCCAAGGCTCCGAAAACATTACACGTGTCCTCGTAGGTTTTCTAGGATTCTGTCCTTTCTCTTTCCAGTGTTGCTCTTTTGGGTGGTTTTCCACAACTTTGGACACTGAGCACCATCTGGCTTCGGATGGCGTGGGCTTTCCTCTGCAGCTTAGACACGGGGAGGCCACGCTGGCTCAGCTTACACCACCTCATTGGACAAATATGATACGTGCCCCCAAGCTTGACATTTCGCAAGACAAACTTTTTATGGAGTGGCTTTATGTTTTAAACACAATAAAACATTGTGAGAGCGTGTGATCATCTCACCAATGCTCCCAACTTCCAAGGGTTTAGTTCAACTATATGGTGGGGAAACGAGGCTCCTTTGTATAATGGCATCCAGTCTATAGCTCGGTCTTTGATCCCTTCTGCTTCCCTCACATTCTCCCAGGGCCCGCTACTGCCTTTGGAGATTCACACCCAGAGCTGGAGCGAACCCCTTCTTTGATCTGAGAAGGGCTGGTTTGAAAGTTTGCTCTGGGGCAGCCGGATTGGGACCGAATGGTCATTATCTCAGATGAGATAATGAATGAGAAAATGATTTGTGAGCCATAGCCCTAAGTGTTAGTGATTGCTTTATTATGGCTCGCATTCAGGAGGACTGTTCCTGCTCTGAGTCAAATGAATCACCAAGCTTCCTGCTCCACAGTCCCAATTTAGGCTACGGTGTGGCGTGAGAAGCTCCAAGAAAAACAAGGGCAAGGTATTATCCATCACGCTCTGGACTCCGGGAAGAGTTGCCATGGTTACAAGGGCCTATCAGAACCCTAACTGACTTTAAAAGTACCTTTGCATGGCCCTGGCTGGTGTGGCTCAGTGGTAGAGCATCAACCCACACATCGAAGGGTCATAGGTTCAGTTCTGGGTCAAGGGCACATATCTGAGTTGTAGGTTTGTGGGTGCAGGTTCCTGGGTGCAAGTTCATTCCCCTGCCCAACCGTGTGCAGAGGCAACCTATAGATGTCTCACATCGATGTTTCTCTCTTGCTCCCCCTCCTTCCCTTCCACTGTCTCTAACATTCAATGGAGAAAATATCCGCAGGTGAGGATCAACCCCTCAACAAGTACTTTTGCACTGTTGAAACGAATCTCCTTTTGCAATGATAATGCACCCAGAACTCCTATTTGAAATAGAGTTTCCTGCTGTCATCAACAGTGAAAGATCATCTCTCCATACCTGAAAGGCTTAGCATCCTGGCCACTCTCTGTTCCACCGCTCAAGGCCTTTTCTCAGATCCCTCTCCTTAAAGTTTCCCAGCTACCTCACAAATTGGAATCAGCCGAAAAGAAAAGAAAAAGGGGGGATGGGGGATATGGGGATATGATTCAAGCGAAAATCTGAGTAAGCAAATGTATTTGGCACTAGAAGACATGGAAAGTGGAGTCTGAAGCCAGGGGTGGTTACTCCACGCTGCCCATAATTCTACACAGACACTTCGTTACAGGCACTGAACTTGGGGGGCTCAGATGGGTGTAAGGAGAAGCACTTTCGAATTTTTACTTGTGAGTGTTTTTCAATAAATAAGTCTTCAGAAACTCCAAGGGAACGGCCTGCCAACTACTTTCTCAACCAGGGCTTTAAAGAGAAAGAAATAAAAAAAGAATAATTCATAACGATCACAGATAAAGTGAAATATGAGTCTGGAAGAAATTCAATTTCGGGTTTAGAAGTTGGTTTTATGGGGGAGATAATCCTCCCCGGGTTTTTTTTCCAGGACTATAAATGCAATTTTTATTTTATTTTTATCCCAGCCCTTGGGTTGCCACAAAGATCGAACATGAGGAAGATGATTTCATTTCTTTTCCGGGGGGGGGGAGGGGGGATACCCTTGGCAAAAATGTATGCAGACCCACCTTGTGCTGTTTCAGAGTATAACTTGGAAATGCACTGTGAGCTGCCTCTGTGAATGGACTTGACTTAATCTTCTTTTTTTTTTAATATATATATGTATTTATTGATTTCAGAGAGGAAGGAGAGAAAGGGAAAGAGAGAGAGAGAGATCAATGATAGAGAATCATTGATTGGCTGCCTCCTGCACACCCCCTACTGGGGATTAAGCCAGCAACCCAGGTATGTGCCTTTGACCGGAATTGAACCTGGGACCTTTCAAACTACAGGCCAATGCTCTACCCACTGAACCAAACTGGCTAGGGCTTAATCTTTTTTTTAAGTCTAATGAAGACCCAGCCCTTTCTGTCTGGGGACAGTCTCTGAGTTTGCTCAGTGTCTGCTATTGTGTGTGTGTTACACTCATTATCCACAATTAACACGAGGAACAGATAAGATCTTGGCTGTTTCAGCCTAAGGAGAGACCCATGTGATTATTTTTTTTTTAATGCCAATCAGAATATAAAACTTGATACCAAACCGCTCACATTAAAGTCACAGGCAGTTCTGAAACACATCCAGTACAAATAATAACCTTGGTTAGTTAATAACATTGGGCTCAAAGCTGTCCTTTGCGCATCAGAGAGTCCAATCAGGTGCTCTTCCAGAACAAAGAGAGAGAGATGCCACCCTAAGTGTTCAGCTTTCCCTGGACAGCCCGCTGCAGAATGAGAGCCAAGTCAGGAGAAACTTTTTTTTAAAAAATAATAAGTATGCCTTGGCTGGTTTGGCTCAGTGGACAGAGCATCGGCTGGCAGACTAAAAGGTCCCAGGGTTTAATTCCAATCAGGGGCACATGCCTGAGTTGCATGCTTGATCCCCAGTGGGGGGCATGCCTGAAGGAGGCAGCTGATTGATTGTTTCTATCTCTCTCTCCCTCTCCCTGCCACTCTGAAATCAATCATACACACACACACACACACACACACACACACACACATCCTAATAAAGAGAGAATATGTTAATTGACCCTCACACTGTTGCAAAGATGGCAGCACCCACAGCCAATATGAAGTGGTATGCTAATTGACTGCTTCAACCCCAAAGATGGCAGAACTCACAGCCAATAAGGAGGGAATATGCTAATTGACTGTCATGCCCTCAAAGATGGTGGTGCCCATAGCCACAAGGTAGTGGCACCCAATCCCCTCAGCCTGGCTGGGGCAGCAGGCATGTGGCAAGGCCAGGCCCATCCCCAGGCAGATCCAGCTGCTCCTCTTGTCTGCCTCCAGAGTCCCCCAGTCCCCTCAGCCCCCCACCCTCCCAGGGCCAGCCCAAGGCCCAGGTAACCAGGGCTAGCCAAGGCTTGCGCTGCTGGCAGTGATAACAGCAGAGGAATGATGGGGCATCGCCTTCCCCTGATCACTCCCAGACTGTAAGAGAAGAAAGGCTGAGCTGAGGGACGCTCCCTCCAGTGCATGAATTTTCATGCATTGGGCCTCTTTGCTGGGTCCTATCTTTGTCTTCCACTTGGTAGCAGCTTGTCGAGTCTCCTGGCAGACATCTATAGTCCTACAGTTTCCATGATCTACCTTATCAACCACAGAAGTGTGAATGAGAAAAATGGCACTGCTAATGAACCTCTAACATTTCCAAGTATGAACATAATTGAAAAGTACACACGGAAAGGTGTGAGCTCATCTTTAGTCCTAAACTGGATTGTCAGCTACCCAGGGAAGCTAGTCTGGTCCTTCTTAACCTGCAGGACAGAAAGGTGTTCATAATGCCCCCCAATATTTTCACAAATATGCCCCAAAGAACTTTTACCATTACAGGAAACACAAGAACCAAAGAAAAATCCCCTTTCTCATGCAATTCGCTAATAATATATTTCTCAGGGAATCTCAGGACAACAGATATTTAATCGTACAAGGGAGATGTGCAACATTGATTATCTCCAAATAATGCCCTTAGTAATGGAGGTGGGTTTGATTTTTATTTAATATAAGATGAGTGATTCAAAATCAGCCAGACTGAAGTTCAAGACCATGCTGTGACACTCCCTCGCTGTGTGACTTTGGACAAGTTACCTAACCTATTTGAGCCACTTTCTTTATCTGTAAAATGAAGATAATTGTAGTATCTACCCCATAGTTTTGTTGTTAGGATTAAATGAGCTAATAGATAAAAGGAAGTTAAAGCAGCTTCTGGCACACAGTAATAACTCAATAAATGCTAACTATTAATAAGAGCCATACTCCTTTCTCTTGCTGTGTTCAGAATTTTTTGCAGCCATCATTAACTGCAGGTATGACTTGAAAGGGACAATGTGTGCATTTCCGAGGACAAGGTCAGACGCACAGAGGAACAGGGATTGGGATCAGAGAAACCACGGTGGAGACAGAGCCCCATTTCTATGGGATCTAAAAGGAGCTGTAGAGAGCAAGCACAATGTTTTCAATTCCCACATTCATGCCTGGCCTCCTTCTGTGTCTGTGAACAGATTCCAGTGATCCGCTTCCCAGCAAGGAATGCAGCTCCTAAACCCGAGCATCGCAGAGAAAATTATGCTGAAAACGTGCAATCCTCCACCCCCACCTGCCTCCAGACAGAGCCAGCTTCCACCTCTGCTGAAAGCAGTGCGTGTTTGCTTTCATGGAAGGACCTTTCTAAGAACAGAGACAGGCTGAATCTTTTTTGTTTGATAGAGAACCACGCGGCCAACAGATTGCGAGACCGGTGCTTCCAACTAACCATGGTTAACCAAACTGTCAAGGGAGGGTTCTAGAAGGAATACCAGAAGCACAGTCCAAGCATGGGCTTTCGAGGCAAACAGATCTGGCTTTAAATCCAAATCATGCTGCCACATAATAGCGCTGTGAATTAGTTAACTCACTCCACCCTGTCTCTCCATCTATGTTGGCTATTCACCTCATGGTGGCAGGACAGCCCGGGGGTATACCAGTTGTCCTTGGGTGATTATTACAAGCAACTCTATTATGTCAAGAGGATTCTAGCGTGGGTGACAAATTTTATGGCCACCTCACCTCAGTCTTCTGTGAAATTAAAATAATTGTCACCTCACAGGGCGGTTGTGAAGGCTAGCTGTAATGTACATTATTGCTCCCACAATGCCTTCCACATAGAAAGTTGGCTCTTTATCCATATCCTTCGAGCCCACCTTCTCCAACACAGAAGCCATTAGCCTCACGTGGCTGTTGAGCACTTGAAATGTGTCTGAATCAAGTTGAGAAGGACTCTAAGTTAAAATACACCAGATTCTGAAGAGTTCATGCATAAAGGGTGTCTCATTCATAATTTTATATTAATTCCATGTCCAATGGTATTAATTTGAATATATCAGGTAAAATGAATGAATAGCTCATTATTAAAATTAATTTGCACCAGTTTCTTTATACTGTTTGAGCGAGGCTAGTAAAACAATTATATTATCAAGTGGCTTGCCTTGTAATTCTGTTGGGCAGCATGTCTCCAGATGGTTCGTCTATGTGTCTGCTACTCCTTCACCCACCTCACCCTGCCAACACCTCTCACCCCACTCCTCTAATTCTTTTTTTTAATATATTTTATTAATTTTGCAAAAAGAGGAAGGGAGACCGAGGGTTAGAAACATTGATGAGAGAGAAGCATTCATCAGCTGCCTCTTGCACACTCCCTACTGGGGTTGTGCCCTCAACCAAGATACATGCCCTTGACTAGAATCAAACCTGGGACCCTTCAGTCCACAGGCTGACGCCCTATCCACTGAGCCAAACTGGTTATGGTTCCTCTAATTCTTCCTTCCAAACTCAAGGCGATAACCGAGTATGCTCTCATCATATGTACCAACATGCTCTTAAGCTTATTCTGTGTTTTTTTGTTTGTTTGTTTGTTTTTGTTTTTAATGTAAAAGGGCAGTAAATGAAGGGGCAAGATAGAATGGACTTGGATCATGTCTCTGAGCAATGGTTTTCCTTAGGGACAGATACGCTGACCTTGAGTACATTAGGAAAGCTGAAGAGACTGGGCCAACTTTGGCAAATGTCCACATTGGCACAAAATGGAGCCTGGTTGGCCAGAAAAGATATCACAACCTCTCCCTGGATCAGATTTGCTAACTCCTGTCAATGCTTGGGAAATTCCTCACGCCCCAAATCTGAGGCACATCATGAGCTGCAGCCAATGAGCTGTCTCTTTGAAAGAAGCATATCCCCTGTTCAGGTAGCTCAGGTGGTTAGAGAGTCATCCCATACACCCAGATTGTGGGTTTGATCCGGTCAGGACACATGCAAGAGCAACTAATAAGTGGGACAACAAATTGATGTCTCTCTCTCTCTCTCTCTCTCTCTCAAATCACTAAATTGAAAAATTAAAAAAAGCAGTATTTTATTTCATGCAAAATCTCCAACTTTTAGCCCTAAAAACATCTCCTCATAACAGCCTCTAGCCTGCCTCTTATAGAGGCCCCAACATATGGATGGAAAAGTTACAGAACAGCAATGTATAAACTAAATTCACTCCGAAAAGGATCATTTAAGTCAACTAATGCCCATGCCATACCCATCCAACTACTTGATTAACACAAATGTTCAATTTTAAAATACTAGCAAATTGGATTTTGGAAACATTTTCACCAGTTTACCTAACAGATCCTTTTCAGATATGCAATATTTTTTTAAAGCTTTTGCCTGCAGGAACCAGGTTGGTGGAGCCGATGGATCTGGAGATGATGTCAACTCTGTGGCGGAAGTAAAGAGAAAGGATTCAAACCGGCTTCTCCACACAACTAGAGAGCTGACGTCAAGGTACCGGAGTTTGCACGTTGCAACACGTGGACGTCACTCCTGAGGGGGCACCATCTTTCCTGCTGGTCCCAAGGCTTGGAAGGCGGGGAACGACAGATGATGTGAAAAGTATGTTTTGGACGGAGCCCGTGGCTAATGTGTTCCATGAGATGCTTTGTGTGAGCTCCATCAGCTCTCATCAGCCCCTCCTCCACCCACAATCCAGCCATTCCCTCCCTTTGATAAGCAGCCAGCCCTGGACAGGCAATTGTTGGGAACAATAGCATCTGAAGGGGAGGAAAGCAGAAAGCCTCTCACTTTCCCTCTCTGACCACAGCAATTGGAGGAGACTGGAGGCTGAAGGCTCGATCTGCAGCGAAATGGTACCCAGATGGAGGCCCCAGCTGCTTCCAAGACCAGGTGTACCTGTGTCCATCCATCTTCGAGTCCGTCTGCAGCTGAGGGGAGATGGGGGCTGCCAGAGCAGTTAAAGAGCCCCTCTTTTCTCCTGCACCCTTTTCCTTTTATCTTCCCCCATTCGGTTTGCAAGGCGCC
This sequence comes from Nyctalus aviator, assembly GCA_036971965.1. Lineage (NCBI taxonomy): Eukaryota > Metazoa > Chordata > Mammalia > Chiroptera > Vespertilionidae > Nyctalus > Nyctalus aviator. The sequence continues at coordinate 6,130,761 of CM072940.1, read as the reverse complement.
TTGTTCTCACCTTCATGCCCGTGGCAGTGCTGACTATAGCAAATTGTGGCCCTGGAAAATTGGGATGAGTGATTTCCCCCAGGTCTGACTTTTCAATGGGCGCTTTGTGTGCCCTTAGGATGGGGGTAGGGGGAAGGAAGCCCCTCCAATTGCCTGGGGAAGGCATACCACCTGGGGATGCCCACCCCAATGCATCCAGAGCTGATCGGAGTTCTGATACCTGTCCCGCTAAGTCATCCAAACATCCAATATGCGCAGCCTTGGGGAATGCATTGTTCAAACACATCTGATTCCTGCCCGGAGCCTTTTCAAGCCACTGACCACTTTGAACCTAATTGGAAAAAGCAGAGGACACTGGAGATATTTCATAAAAGGCATCGGGTTGCTGCTGCGTCTTCACGACCTGGGATTTATAAGGGAATTTCACTGGCTTTGTAGCAAACGTAAAATAAATAGACATTAGATGATGACAGCGAAAACGAAGTCACTGCCAAAGCTAAAAGGCGCTTGGCAGGAGAAGAAAGGACTACCACATAGTCACTCATTATTTACTGTACAAACCTTTCCGTGAAGCATGGAGGGGAGATACGCAGGCATAATGGGCTCTTGCGAAAAGATGAAAAGGCCTTTCTATAGGGGCATTGTCCCTGCCGAAGGCCGTTACACAATCTCATTGTTCTGTTGGGCCATTCGGGGAGCTGGAGGCACAGCCCCGCTCAGGAGCTCTTAGAGGCTGAGACAAACAGGCCGAATGTTTCCAGGGGAAAGACCAAAACTGTCATGGCTGGAAATAACTAATTAATTCATTAGTCCTTGCACACCGCCGCAGTCCGCTGCGTGTGCTACATAACAGCCAGTTAACTACTCTTTAGCCTGGAATGCTAAAATGCAAATGAGTGTAGCGACCTAACCTAAGCTCCTGGCAATAGAACCCAAATGCTCCTGATTTCATTCAAAGGGAGGAATGCTTTGCTTTTGGGTGGTGGTGGTGATGTGGTGGTGAGTGTTAGAACCACTGACATCTTGAGCGTTCCATTACACCATATCCTAACGGAATTAAGTTCCTCCTTCCCCACCATGTGGTTCCTTTAACTAAAGCTGTGTCCCCCCCCCCCCCAATCCAACAAGGAAAATTACTTTTTAATATATTTTGATTGATTTCAGAGAGGAAGGGAGAGGGAGAGAGAGGAAGAAACATCAATGATGACAGAGACCATTGATTGACTGCCTCCTGCACACCGCACTCTGAGGATTGAGCCTGCAACCCAGGCATGTGCCCTGACTGGGAATCAAACCTTGATCTCCTGGTTCATAGGTCAACACTCAACCACTGAGCCACACCAGCCGGGGCCCAGTTCTGATATCAATTGGGACAAAACAAAAATGAAAACGATCCAGAGCTGCCCTGGAGGTGCTTACAATTCATTCTGTGTCCACAGAAACTCCACACACACATTAACACAACCAAGTAGAACTAGCAGAGAACCAACTACTTTCCAAATAACCACTCATTTCACAAGCAAGTTCATGTTACTTTTCAAAGCAGAATTATATTTTATACAAGGAGCAAGCCATCAGGACTAGTAACAATACGACCCCTCACTGACAGGTGTCAACGCTGAAAATCCTCACAGGGCATTCGATGGGGGGGAAATATCTTTATTCTCAGTTTGAAAATGAACGTGAACTTCAGTGAGCTGGTGGCCACGGGTGTCTCTCTGCAGACCTGCTAGGCATGAGCCTGATGTCAGGAAGGCGGTTTGGCTCAGTGGATAGAACCTCAGCCTGCTGACTGAAGGGTCCTTGGTTTGATTTCAGTCAAGGGCACATGCCCAGGTTGCAGGCTTGATCCCCAGTAGGAGGCGTACAGGAGGCAGCCGATCAATCATTCTCTCTCATCATTGGTGCTTCTCTCTCTCTCCCTCTCTCTTCCTTTCTGAAATCAATAAAAATATATATTTTTTAAAAACGGGGTGGGGAGGCAAGCTAGAAACACAGTGAGGAGCAGAGACCATACGGGGAGCTGCTGAGGAGACCGTGTCACGTGTGAGCTGGCGTCTGCACGCACAGAAGCCTTCATGTGGCTGTGGACAGAGGGTAATTGCAGGGTGGTTTATTAATCGAAAGTAAATGATGTCTTCTCTGTGGAAGGGCGTGATACGGAAAAACCAAACGCATGATAAAAGGACGTGCACAGTCAGCAGGCAAACCTCAGCTTTGAGCACTGGGCCAGGAAGGGGAAAGTTCAGCGCGGATTGTTTTCTGGCTCCTGACAGCAAATAAACCTCCTCAGGACCTGAATAGCGGATCCATTTCCCTCTCCCTCTCCCCTCCCATCTCTGTCCTCTCCGCATCTGTGCATGAAAGGTGAGCCAAAAAATGTGTACACACACGTTGAATAATTATAAAGGCAGTGTTTACTAAAATACGTTTCATTTTCAAAATTAAGCTATCAGCTGTTAAAGTATGTATACATTTTGGGGGGACATGCTGTATCTTGTGTACTCTTTCTCATGAGACAACTAATGCCTAAAGAAAAGGAGAAAAAAAAAATCCATACATCTCATACTAAAAACCTAGGAGCTTACTATAAGACAAAAGACAAAAGTTAGTCTCTAATTTATAAGTCATTTTTCCCATTGTTAAATATGGTCAACACGCAACAACTGTATTCATGAGGTGATTCTATGGGCATTCTGCAGATTGGGTTGCCTTACATATTTAATTCCTGTGTACAGCAGAGAGAGAGAGAGAGAGAGAGAGAGAGAGAGAGAGAGAGAGAGAGAGAGAGAGAAAATAGTAAAATATCGATTGGCTGCCTCTTACAGACCCCAATGGAAGATCGAGCCACAACCTGGGCATATGCCCTCACTGGGAATCTATCCAAACCTTTCAGAGCACAGAACAACACCCAACCAATTGAACTACACCAGCCAGGAAACAATTTTTCTTTTTAGCTTTGTCAACCCCATCACTGGGCTTCCCAGTGTGAGAGTCTTTTGACTGGAGGGAAGAAGAAGGTTGATTTTTACTTCTTTGAAGCTGCAACTTTAGTTGCTTCCTGTTTCCCACCAGTGCTAACAGGGAGGAAAATCAGTCCTTCCGGGAGTTCTAGAATTGGCTCGATGGCTTCACAAGGATGTAAGGGGCCTGAGAGAAGCAAAAGGAGAGGATCACTGGCAAAGGAACAGAAGGGGGGGGCGGGGAGTCGTCACACCAGGGAATGTCTCCAGCTGCAGCCATCCCAGGTGATGGTCAGGGTCACCGCCAAGCTCATTGTGTCCTCTGGGCATTGTATCAGAAAGGTGCACAAGGCATGTGCCATTTTTTCTTTTCTTTGAATTTATAGATTTCAGTGGGAAGAAAGAGAGAGGGAGAGAGAGATTAAAAAAAAAAAAAAAAAACATCAGTGATGAGAGAGAATCATGGATCAGCTGCCTCTTGCATGCCCCACACTGGGGATCGAGCCCAAAACCCAGGCATGTGCCCTGATGGGGAATCGAACCGTAACCTCCTGGTTCATAGTTCCATGCTCAACCACTGAGCCAAGCCGGCTGGGCACGATGCTGGGCTGAAGATGACTAAAAAGACTATTTTATAAACCTCGAAAGCAATTTATCCTTGCCCTCCCCACTCCTTTTTTTTTTTTTTTAACATAAATAGCATCCCTGTTTTCTATTAAATTGGTTTAAAACAAAAGAGGACAGTCTCTCCAAGCATGTTCCAAACCCAAACTCTAAATCTGATGCTGGAGGCAGGGCTGGACCACGCGAAAGCATTGGGACAGCTGCTTCAGCGCAGCGGCTCCTGGGGAGGCACGCTGGTGGTGTCACTCAGCAGCTGTCCCGTGCTGGGAACGCGAATGCCTGGATGGATGGAAGGATGGAACGCTGGTGGGTGGAGGGTGGCTTCCTGGAGAAGAGAGAGGAGGGGGAGGGAGGGGGGCATATAGCTCTAACCTGCGAACAGTGGCTGGATTGTTTGGCGTGTTGATCCAGGAGCCTACAAAGGCCCCATTATCCCTCTTCCCCAGCCCGATGGTCCACCTGACAAGTGTTAAAGGCAACATAAGCAGACCTGAGAGCGTTCCCAGCCCTCTAATGTGCCAGTATTAAGTCTGATAACGTCTCCCTCCCGCCCCCCCCCCTTCTTCTCTCTCTCTCTCTCCCTGCTATTTTGATAGCTGCCTGCTGTTTAAGTAAAGCACCGGCTTCCCTGACAGCTGAGGCCCAGGTGGCCTGGGTATCCATCTAAACAAGTTGACATGAAATTGATCTTCTCGGCTCGGGACTAGGGGAGCCGGCGTCAACAGAGCATTCCGCCTCCGTCGGAGATCCTTCTTTCATCATCCGAGGGAGAGGGGAGGGAGGACCAAGAGGAGCTGACACAGGTGTCCACGTTGCCCCAACTGCAATGCCATCACCCCATCAAAGGGCTGTTTCTCGATGCTTGTTGATGTGGGTGGTGAGTGTCTTGCCATGCAAAGGGGCACAGATGGGATCAGCCCTCGTAGCAAAAGGATGGAGGAGCTGAAACCGGTTTGGCTCAATGGGTAGAGCGTCGGCCTGCAGACTGAAGGGTCCCAGGTTCGATTCCGATCAAGGGCATGTACCTTGGTTGCCAGCACATCCCCAGTAGGGGGTATGCAAAAGGCAGCTGATCAATGATTCTCTCTCATCAATGTTTCTAACTTTCTATCCCTTTCTCTTCCTCTCTGTAAAAAATCAATAAAATATATTATATATATTAAAAAAAAAAAAAAAAAAAAAAAAAAAAAAGGATTGAGGAGCTGAGCCACAACAGAAACTATTTGGGCGGAAAAATGTTGATGGAAACAAACAAGGAAAATGCAACCCCGGGCGGAAATTTCCATCGTCTTCAGCACAATCTGGGTGGTGTGGGCGAATGAGTGGTTGACAAACATAGTAGAGTTGACTGGTAATCATGCCTCCGGGTGAAATCCAGCTCAGAGAATCAGTAATCCAGAAATAATGTCCCACTCAGGTTTTCCAGGTGACATGTGAAGTTTCTGGAAGTCGAATTCTTTAACTGTATTTGGCTCCCTGTTCGCTTGGCTGGCTTTGCCATGTCGTGACTCTTTAGGGCAACATGTAAATTCAAAATAGACGTCCGAGTGACCTTGATGCTTGCCGAATCTGGTGTTGTCAATGGGGGGGGAAAAATAACACTTTGCAGAGAGAAAATGAGTCGTACTCAGGAGTTTTGCTGGATGGCATGAATAGGGTTTGTTTTTTTTCTTTTTCTTTTCTTTATTTCTTGTTTCTCACTGAGTTGGGATGGCTGGAAACAGAGCATGACCCAGGGCTGCAATGTAGGAACCACAGTAATCCGTTATCTCTAAGAATTGTCCTGAGATTAGACTCGAATCTTGAAATCACTACAAAAACTGACTACCAAGGCAAAAATGCAGATAAGCCACTGGTTCTTCACTTTCTGTAACACTAGAAGGAGCTGGTGTTGGACAAACCCAAACTTTTCCACTTAACCAGTGTTCTGCAAACTCGACGTTAGCCTAGAGCCATGGTCGGCAAACTGCGGGCTCTTTGGCCCCTTGAGTGTGGCTCTTCCACAAAATACCACGGCCTGGGTGAGCCTATTTTGAAGAAGTGGCGTTAGAAGAAGTTTAAGTTTAAAAAATTTGGAGCTCAAAAAAAATTTCAATCGTTGTACTGTTGATATTTGGCTCTGTTGATTAATGAGTTTGCCAAACACTGGCCTAGAGATTAAAAAAAAAAAATCCACATTTAAAAAAACAACTCAATGCATAATGAGCATCTTCTATAAGCAAATGTATATATTCTGCAGAATATCGGAAGGGTTGGACACAGGTAGTAGGATATCTGAAGATTGTAGCTGGTCTGCTCTGAGGCACCATGTGGCCTGAAGTTCAACATGCAAACAATCCAGCTTTACCTCTAAAATTCAATGTAAGTCATAAAAAACACTGCAGATGGGCTGAGAGTCTTGCTAAGATTACCGGGAAACTCTTGCTTGACCATACTGAAGAAGAAATGGACACACTATTTGAAGTCTTGTTGCTCCATATGTAAAGAGGTAAAACAAACTACTAAACTTCAGATCAAACCTACACCAGATGAATCTTTCCAGAAACATTTCTTGGAGTTAGGTGAGAAAATATGTTGGGTTAAGAGAACTCAACTCATCTCTCTTCTCTATTCCAAGCAATGGCACTTCATTCTCTACACACCAAGCTGCATGGAATTTTCTAGAGAGTACTAGAAGCCACAAGATTGGGTGGTCCCATGATCTAACTGAAAAACAACATGGTTTTCATAGCGCAGTTCTTCTAATCTGGTAAGAAAATTTCAATGTCTTGTCTCAATGGATAATATTTTCTCTGATCACTGCTCTACAAAGGACTTAAACTAGAACTGTAAGGATTCTGGATTGGTTCAACCTCCATATAGTTTTTCTTCATGTGCATATAATAAAATGGAATCATGTCTTTTTATTTTCTTTGCACCAAAAACATGTAAAATATGTGATCTGAGTGAATGCTTCAGGTAATGTGTTTACTGCTACACTGAGTGGCCAGATTATTATGACCTCTGGACGCATAATAATCTGGCCACTCAGTGTGTATCCTATATAATAAAAGGCTAATATACAAATTGTCCCCTCAACCAGGAGTTCAACCAGCAGGCAGGCTGACCAACCACCCATGTCCCCTCTCCCTGGCCAGGCTGGCTGGACCCCACCCATGCACAAATTCAAGCACCAGACCTCTAATATATATATATATACACACACACTGAGAGGGCAGATTATTATGTGTTCAGAGGTCATAATAATCTGGCCTCTCAGTGTATATTCCAGAATGGAGTTCATTCTTGGCCAGTACTAGATGTTCTAAGTAAAAACTTACAACTTGTCCTTTTAATAGCAAGAGTGGTATTTAATTCTAACCATTTTAATCACACACATTTTGATCCTAATAAGCAGGGCATTTCTAAATGCAATTCTGTGTTTTGTCAACAAATGATGTTGACACAGAAAGCCTTGACTATGTAATTGTGCTCTGGGGGTGACAAAGTTAGACATATGTGAGGAGTGGCAGGCAATGTCCCCTACCCTGGATAGCCCTTTTAGAACATTCTTTCAAGACCTCAGGCTCCATAAGCCTGCTTCCCTCCAAATTCTGCCTCTTGCCTCTCTCTTCACTATCCCCCATCTGTTCCTTAAAGGTTTACTGAGCACCTACCTTGTACCCTACCAGGCTTTCAAGTCCTAAAACTCCTGTAAGCCTCCATTCTTATAGAGAAAAGTGCTTGAACTTTATGATAACGATTTCCTATGCTGCTCAGAAATCCTAAGAACGCTTATATGATTTGGGGCCTGTGTTCTCAATGACTGGGGGTTCTAGAATTCCAGATTCTGGGTTAGTGGGGCCTTTATTGCTTCCTTCACACCTTTATTTACCCAGGGCTGGCATGTTGCTCTCCATCATGTTTTATGTCTTTGCTTCTAATGACCCTTAAATCAGGAGACTGGAGAAAAGTTTCCCTTATTCCATAGTGACTAGCACATTGCTGTATCTCAGAAGTATCTCGGGTGGGTGGGAAGCTATAACAGGGTGAGATTTGATTGATTTAAAGCCCCAAGCCTCCCAGTCCTATAACTCAAAGAATACAAGCCCAGCTCTTTCCCAATTGTTGCTCTGGTTTCATTCTCAGTGATGTGTGTCTGCTTGAATCCACGTCGTTTTGCTGTCTTGCTTGTACCCGATTCATCCCATGCCCGGACAGCAGGTGCCTGGATGGGGGGGGGGGCAGGCGAATTTGACACAGCCCATTGAACATTAACTCGTTTCACAAACAACACTGAAGCAGGAAATAACAAAGCCTGATCCTGGAATTAGGACTTCAGCAAAAATACTCGAGCGTTTTTCTACAGTCTGTAAATGGCCCCAGCTGTGTTTTCACGGTCCATGAAATCGAGAGAGGCAAACTCGAGAGACAAATTAAAATCTTGGATCTGGTCAGGGATGATTTTATTGTCAAGGTGCTCAGTTATATGGCAGAGTCCAGAGATACACAAAGAGGTGTAAGCCCAGCTCCACTGAAAAGACAAAGCGTTTACTTTATGCACTGCCTACCCAGAGGAATAAGGACTGGCATATATCAAAGCACAGATCAACCCAAAGAATAAGGTCTGTTTTACTGCTGTGTTTTACCAGGAGAGGATGAGGGTATAATATTTTATTATGAAACAACTAACAGAAGGAACAGAACACTTGGAGACGGCCTGACTTGGGAAGGAAATGACTAGCGGGTGAGGAGCGCCACCTTTTGGCAACTGGATGCATTGACATGCCCCAGGTTAAAAAAAATGATTTTGGGGGCTCAGTGAATATTGAGCTTTACAATATCGAACTTCTTTCTGGCACTACAAGACCCACAAGGCCCCTCCTGTATATTTCTTACCCAACCCTAGGATCAGCCATCTCTCTAGAGAGCCCTGGTTCTCTTTATTGGAGAATGTTAGCAACCTGAAATGTTAGAATGCTAGGTATGCTCATTACTACCTGGGTGATTGGGTTCTGTTTTCAATATAAGTTCAATACTTTGTGAAAGTATTTATTGAATAGTCACTAGGCGTCTGGAGCTATACTGGACACCCAGCCATGCCAACACACCCGTGGTTTTTATGAAGCTTACATTTTACTAGAGTTTAAGTTTAAAAAAGTAATAATAATTTCATTGGGAAATGATGAGTACTGCTGAAAACTAAAATTCCTGGAAAGGAATCGGAGGGAGGGAAGTTGCCATTTTCAAGAGAGAAAGTAAAGAAGGCCTTGCCTGAGGAAGGTATGGTGACTGGAAGCCACGGAGACATTGGAAGTAGCAGTTGCAGAGAGGGAAGAGCCAGGGCAGAGGCCTGAGGCAGGAGCATGTGTGGCATGTGCATGGGCCAGAAGGGAGGCCAGTGTGGCTGGGTCAAAAAGAAAAGCATCAGAGATGACGGTGCTGCAAGGAGGTGGGGAGGACACGTAAATCACGGGGAGCAGGTGATGCCTGGTGAGGGCTTCGACTTTGCTCTAAGAAGCAGGAGGAGTCCCTAATTGGTGTGGCTCAGTGAACAGTGTCAGCCTGCGGACTGAAAGGTCCCAAGTTCGATTCTGGTCAAAGGCACATACCTTGGTTGTGGGCACATTCCCAGTGGGAGGTGTGCAGGAGGCAGCTGATTGATGTTTCTAACTCTCTCTTTCCCTACCTATCTAAAAAATTTAATAAAATATATTAATTTAAAAAAAAAAGTGGGAGGGAGCCATAATGGATTTGGCTCAGTGGATAGAGCATCAGTCTACAGACTGAAGGAACCCAGGTTTGATTCCGGTCAAGGGCATGTACTTTGGTTGTGGGCACATTCCCACTAGGAGGTGTGCAGGAAACAGCTGATCGATGTTTCTCTCTCGTCGATGTTTCTAGCTCTCTATCCCTTTGGATCTTCTTGGCTCATTATAAATGGAAACTTCCTCTCAAAATGAGTGATGTATACATGTATTTTTAATTCATACCAAGGATCCTGGAAACACATTTTGACTTCAAGGAAAGGCAAAGCGTACAACCAAGATGGAGCCCTACACTGTCCAGTGCAGCTGTGATGGAAAGTAGTGCATTCATCTTGAGCAACAGCAGGTCCTTCTCTGCCCTGGGTTATTTCTGTCCGTCCCTGAAGGGAGGGTGGGCAGCCCCCAGTGGGGAATTCCTAGGTGCTGTCTTCAAAGATCTGAGAAGGAGCAGGCATCCCAAACATCCCCCCTCCCCCCCTCCAGAGTTCTCAGTAAAGAGGTCTCATTATCAGCCTTATCATTAGAGTGTTTGGTAAACTGATCTAAAGATTACGAGCGGGTTTTAATGGGTGAGGGGGGAAATCCACTTGGCGGTGCTAAGGATCGTTTCAGACAGGGCAGCAGCTAAGCACACAGGTGGCAGTTCCTAGCAGCTGGCTTCCAACATGCCCTGGCTCCCATGTTATTCTTCCTTTCTCTCACCTTCTGGCTTCGTGCTCTCTTCCTTCCCCCCACCTCCCCTCACTAAGACCCCTCTGGCTTTGCTTTTGGCATTTTTCTCAGGCCACAGAGTCAACGATGAATGAGAGTTAGAGTCTGGGGTCCTTGATCTACAGCAAAGCCTTCCATCATTCCTGCAAATAGAGTGTCTCCCTCCTCTGCATGCTCTATTTGCCTCTCTTAGAAGCTTCTAGAAAAGCAATAAGAAGAGAGGAGGTCAGACCCACGTCCACCACTTCTGAGCCCCGCCACCTTGGTTAATTACTCACTCAACCTCTCAGCCTCCAAGCCCCTCAGCCACTCAAGGGGGTGTGCATGGAAACCGTCTACTTCAAAGGGTTACTGTGAGATTTTAATGAGCTAAAGAATGTCAAGTGCCCAGAACGTTGCATGGTCAATACAAGGCTTTCAGTGCATTTTCCTGGCCTCCCCCAGTTCGCTATAGCGTAAGGTCTGTGGGTATAAATAAAGCCTTTCTTGTTCATTTCTACACCTCCCTCAAAACCTAGCCGTGACTCGCACTCATGGAGGTTCCAAAAGTGTTAGCTGAATGAATGGATGCATGAAGCTTATATCACCTCATCCATATGTAGGGAGGACGCGCCCCCACCCCGTGTCCACCCTCCTCCCCCCACACACACAACTCACAGGAATCGTGGGGCACCCTGATGCTCGTGGTATTGACTTAGCCTGAAGCTTGCCGCAGCTCAATAAGAAGTGGGAGTTTAATAAATGTTGTTGACTGACCAATGGCGCTGACTCTACCAGCGATGGAGAACTAGCTGTTAGGCTCAAGAGTTACACCTGCGTGTCCTGACACTCTTGCCTTACTCCACACACAGGGACACGAGGAAAAGCAAACACTCGAGTCGCGGCTGTTGTCAAGGACACAGAGATTTTGCCCAGAACTCACACTGCCTGCTTTTCTGCCTCTCCATGTGCTTTCAGCTCCCTAATTCAAGTAGAAATTGAATGTGCTTATTGTAAATGAACAAAGTCAGAGTGATGGATGAGCTGCCTCTGAGAGCATTGCCACTCTGCAGCCATCTGGTCTCTCTCTCTCTCTCCGAGAGGACTTGCCAAGGCTGCTGATCGACCTGGAAGATGTGGTGGGACAGAGACTGGCCAGGACCACCTGAAACCAGGGTCTCAGTGCTTAGACACAGCCCACACTCACACACCTCACTGGATACCTAGTGCCATGTGGAGAAGGGAAAAACTAGGCACCTCTGAGAGGTCACCTCAAAGCACAGCCAATGAGGTCTCAGAGAAGGGCCTGAGGTTGCAGAGAAAAGGCCCTAATTGGTCACAGGATGGGTTCTTGGTCTTGCTGGCAGTTCCCCAGCTCAGCTTGACCTGTAGAGACAGGATGCTGCCTGCCAAGCATCTCCTAGAATTCAATGCTGGAAGCTGCCCTTGGTGACTGGGAGACGCTGCCTGCTCTGCCACCTTTGAACTAAATGTGTTTCTTTTCTTTTTTTAAAAATGTATTTTATTGATTTTTTTACGGAGAGGAAGGAAAAGGAATAGAGAGTTAGAAACATCGATGAGAGAGACACATCATTCAGCTGCCTCTTGCACACGCGCTACTGGGGATGTTCCTGAAACCAAGGTCCATGCCCTTGACGGGAATCGAACCTGGGACCCTTGAGTTTGCAAGCTGATGCTCTATCCACTGAGCCCAACCAGTTAGGGGCTAAATGTGGCAAGCATTAATGGGTGGCTGAGTAGTCAAAGCAAAGGTCAAGCTTGGGGATGGCGGTACACCATCTATATCTTCTCTCCCTCTGGGCTGATTCTGCAGTTAGAAGCAGAGCCAGGCCAACAACCAGGGTCTGAAGCCTGATGTCTTCTGCTTTGATCTTGCTGACAATCAAATGGAACAACATGGGGAAACACACCCAGACAAAGAGCCAGGAGGCACATGAGGGATTTCATGACTGCCAGCATGCACATATTTTGTTGCCATCAGGATCACCTAGAACTTTTTAACCATCCTTAAGTCCATGGTCACTCCATGACCCATCAAGTCAGATCTCTTAGGGTAGACCCAAACATGAGCACTTGTAAAACTCTCCTGATGATGCCTGAGAAGAGCTGAGTTTGAAGAACAGCCCTTCGTCAGAGTGATGCCTGAGAAGAGCTGAGTTTGAAGAATAGTCCTTCGGCAAGGCAGCGGCTGGAGACACATGGACCTCATTGGCCCCAGAGCCCGGGAACCCAATCTCATCTATGGCACCCCTCACCCCAATGCTGGACACACAGCTGTTGGTTCATATCCCAGCTGTTTCTAAGGTTGCCTGGAGGACAGACTGCTCTTGGGAGTGACTTTCTAAGAGTACCGCGTTCACTAGGCACGGCCACAGGATACAGACATATCAGCGGTGGCTATTCTGTTTCAAGACAAAGGAATTCAGTCTACAGATGGCCTAGAATTAGTCGTCTCTGCTCAATTTACGAGGAAAAACAGCAATGGCTGTACCACCATCCTTGGGAGCGTCAGATGCCAAAGGTTTGGTAAAGGCTGCGTTTAATTGTCTCTAAGGAGAACAGGAAATATTTATTTAGGATTAGTGGCAGCTGCTCAGTGGTACAGCTGAGGAGGTGGAAGATATAATTAAGAAGATTGTATGAGGGAGGTCTGGAAAGCCACCAGAAGGTATTGGAGCCCTGGTTAGAGTTGTTTGCATAGGTTTTGGGGGAAACTGGGGGACGGGGAAGGGGGAGCATCTGAGTGTTAATAGGCACTTAGAAGAAGAAAAAGATAAATACATAGTCTAATTAGAGGCTGATTTAGGGTTGCAAGATCAAATACAGGTAGAATCCCATTATAGCCGGCACCACAGGTCCTCAAAATTGTTGTGTTGAGTGAGACTGCATCATAATTAGCACATGGGAGAAACCATCACTCCTATCCCCCTGTCTTTTCTTACCACGCTCCCTCACCCAGAACACCCTGCTAGAAGGGAGACATTTGAGAAGGGAGTAGCAGGTAAGTTTTAATCATCGAAAATGAGCTAGAACGATCAAGCATAAAATAAATTTGTGTAAAAAATGAGACATTATGGTTCTATTTCTTCTCTAGAAAGGTAAAATGTGAATTGATGTGAGTTGCTTCAGAAAGATAAAATTTAAAAAAAAAAAGACATGCTCTGTGCCCTTAAACCAATGGTGGGCAAACTCATTAGTCAACAGAGCCAAATATCAATAGTACAATGATTGAAATTTCCTTTGAGAAAGAGCCACACTCAAGGGGCCAAAGAGCCGCATATGGCTCGAGAGCTGCAGTTTGCCGACCACGGTCTTAAACCAAATGGCTGTGCCAAACCCTTAATTCCTCCCTCAGTCGAAGGCACCAGACTCATCCTTCAGGTCTGAATGGCCAAATGCCACCCACCTTGCGCATCTCCCCATGAAAGAAGAGCTCCCCTCCCTCATGGCCCCGTCCACATTGTCTGTGTGCATACTGAGCCTTTGTTTCATTCTGCTCATACTGAGTTATCGTACTTACTTCCCTCCCCACCCAGGTTACAAGTAATAAAATAAAAAAAAATAAAAAATAAAAAATAAAAAAAAAAAAACGGGAATTTATTTTGCCCATCCTTTATGGGACTTCTCAGAGTAGATGAAGATTATATGTTCATGAGCTTGAATTACGGTAGCCCAGATACTCTCTAGAGAAAAGAAGATTTTTCTGACTATAAGTTTCTCTTACTGCTCTTTGAAAATGATAGAATCAGAATGGTTTTCAGATGTGCCCAACGGGAAAACGTTAGTGACAATGTACAAGGTGACCTTCTCTTTAAAAGATGTTGGGATTGCAAAGGACCTCGAGGAAAATGGCCCCGTGCAATTAAGAGGTTTGCCCAAAGATACACTGCAGGTTAGGTCAGCCTAGACCACGCCAGAACTCAGATACCATGACTTCCAAGTCTCTTCCAGATGTCTTTCACTCAGGCCACTGGGTTACATGCTAGCCAATCTGAAAAGCTCTTAACTAGTAGCCTTTTGGTAAAGAAATCCTTATTTGTGAATTGAACCCTCTAATTGCAGAAATGGTTCATTCTCTATTCTAATTGAAATGTGATTATTAGAGTCTTCACCTCCAATTTTTCTCCTCCAATTTCACCTCCATCAACTGTTGATCTTCAATAACTACTATCAAAGGTACTAGAGATACTTTCCCTCCAATACAGCCACTAACCACATGGATGCAATGCTAATTTAAATTAACTGGGGTCATGTCCTAACCGGTTTGGCTCAGTGGATAGAGCGTTGGCCTGCAGACTGAAGGATCCCAGGTTCGATTCCAGTCAAGTGCATGTACCTTGGTTGTGGGCACATCCCTGGTAGGGGGTGTGCAGGAGGCAGCTGATCGATGTGTCTCTCTCATCGATGTTTCTAACTCTATCCCTCTCCCTTCCTCTCTGTAAAAAAGCAATAAAATATACTAAATTTTTTTTTATTAATTAATTAATTAATTAATTATCTGGGGTCAAATATATGCTAACATAATGGAAGGACACTAGACTTCGGGGGGGGGGGGTGAGCACACAGTAGAATCTACAGATGTATGCCTGAAATTCTTATAATGTTAATAACCAATATTAGTTACCTAAACACATTTAATAAATTTTTAAATAAGTAAAATTATAGAGCATTTAAAATTCTATTTCTCAGTTGCCATAGCCACGTTCAAATGTTCTACAGCCACATGTGGCTCTTGGCTTCCACACTGAGTCTTTGCATCAATATGAAGGTTGCTACTAGAGAAATTTGATGAATAAAAGGATCTCCATGATGAACAAAAGGAAGAATTCTCATAATGTGCATAAACACACTCAAATCCATCTGCTTAAAGTTTAGATTCTCCTATTGGGTTTTCTTAAAGTAGGCAACTGAGTACATAGGTTTAGCAGATAACTCCTGTAAAGTTAAATTTTAGGTTCACAGCATATCATAATCAATAAAGACCCAAACTATGTCACTAGAAGACTTTGATAACTCATTAGCAAATGCTCAAAAGTCATTTGGTCTAGAAAATTGTTATGAGAACAAAATAGGTACTTCCATAGCAACTGATCAATGAAAGGAGGTGAATGCATTACTTCCTTCCATTATTAGAGCAATTTCCTGCCTCTGGAAATAATGCAAAATATAATACTCAGAGTGATTTTCTATTTTCTAAGTACAGCCTCTTTTGGAACGTTAATGAATAAGGGGGGAAAAATAGCAAAATACATTTTTTCTTTTAATTTTGAGTGGGGGGAAAAATGTTTTTCGGGTGTGGTTGTGATAAACTCCCTAATACAAACTGTGTGCTCTTAACTAGTATCAGTCCTTTCAACAAATAAACACGCCAATATTGCCATAGGCATGATTACATTTTCTTCCGATGTCAAGTGAGATGGCAAGGATAAATTGGCAATCAGACACATGACTTTGAGATATCTGTTTCCTATTACTCTAATTATGGAAAGTGATGATAGTCGATTTGCTATTAATGTTGCTGCGATGCTGTGATTTGTGGCCAAATATTGAAGTTTACTTGATGGTGTGCTGATTTCAAGCACAGCCAAATGATCAGAGATAAAGAAAAAGTGTTGAAATGGGGCATTCTGTAAGCACTAGGAGCTTAGCTCTCTTTTTTTGGCAGTTGTACCCACCATGTAACCTTGACCGACCGCCTAAGGCTGTTTCTGAGCCCAACCAGTTTGACAGGATTTGACTGAGTTAGGAACTGGCCGATTCCTTCATCCCATCAATTTGCTAGAAGTTGAATTTGATGAAAACAAATGTAATCAAAACTGCTCGCCCGATTGACCAGTTTTTTTTATTTTTATTTTTTCACTTGGAAGGATAAAGCATTTCTTATCATAATGGAGGGGTGATGCAAGTCACTAGAATTAAGTTTTCTCATGGAGGAGGCCTGTACTGGGGGGAGGGGGGGTGCAGCATGGTGATGACCTTCAGATGACAAATGCACACACATTTGGAGAACAACTGGAAGTCCTGGTACTAACCTCTTTAAAGAGAAGAAGCAATGGAAACCAAGTAACACCAGGCTGCTTCAGCAAATGGTTCTACTAGGCCTAACATTAAATAGCTCTTTTTAAAAAATATATTTTATTGATTTTTTTACAGGGAGAAAGAGAGATGGATAGAGAGTAAGAAATATCGATGAGAGAGAAACATTGGTCAGCTGCCTCCTGCACATACTGGGGATGTGCCCACAACCAAGGTACATGCCCTTGACCGGAATCGAACCTGGGACCCTTCAGTCCACAGGCAGATGCTCTAGCCACTGAGCCAAACCGGTTAGGCTCAAAAAGCTCTTGGTCATAATAGGGGGAGTGGTCCCAGGAAGGGGAGTTAGACCAACCATGGAAACAGGCTCAGCCCAAGTGCCAATGATCAGATCGTGTAGAGAAAAGCCAGGAGAATGGAGCAACAACACTCAAGGAGACAGAACACCACGCTCTCTGCGATTAAAGGCCTTACGTTCCAGAATAGCTGGGGCAGCACCGCATCCCATGATGTAATACTATGACGTAAGTAGAAAAGGAGCTAATGTAGATGGACTGGAGATGCTTAAAAAAACGAAGCCTTTCTTCTTTCATTTCTCCTTCCCAAGAAAAGCTATCATATTGCATTTTTTAAATTTTTTCAAATGATTTTAGAGAGAAAGGAAGGGAGAAGGAAAGGGAGAGAGAAGCAGATGAGAGAGAAACATTGATTGGCTGCCTTCTGCAAGGCCTCTACTAGGGATCAAGCCTACAACCTGGGCACGTGTCCTGACTGGGAGCTGAACTGGCAACCTCTCAGTGCATGGAACGACACTCAACCAACAGAGCCACACTGGCCAGGGTGAAAAGCTATTGTGTTTTAAAGTGGTATGTACCAAAGCATAGGATCCGTGCCACCACTGGAACGTAAGAGCATTTTAGGGACACAGCGTTTTAAAATACGAGCTCAGGATAAGCCCTGGAAAGGAATACAGAGGCCACCAGCTCACCTTTTCTGACCCCGAATCCTAGACTGCGTTCCAAGGTGTCTCCCATGCATGTCTGTGGACACAAGCCACATAACCAAAAACCAGATACATCCTTCCTACCTACCATCCACCCCTTGCC
This sequence comes from Nyctalus aviator, assembly GCA_036971965.1. Taxonomy (NCBI): domain Eukaryota; kingdom Metazoa; phylum Chordata; class Mammalia; order Chiroptera; family Vespertilionidae; genus Nyctalus; species Nyctalus aviator. The sequence continues at coordinate 6,113,574 of CM072940.1, read as the reverse complement.
CACCTCTCACACCTGTACGTTCACCAGCAGCACAGCCCATCCGCAGGAGGACAAAGATGGGGAAGTATCTTGTGGCCTTGGGTGTTCAGAGTCGGCATTGAATGTCTGGAGGTCTCGGAGGACTTGTCCCTGGGGAAGAATGGACCATTCTTCCCACAGATGGAGGACAGATGGAGGACACACCAAAAAATGGGACCCAAAGTAGGGCTCCATTGCTTTCATCCAAGGGTATACTCTGCTCTATCTTCCGGAAGTGTTTGTCTGCCTATTTGAACCTTCAAGAGGCAGAGTGATCATCCCTTCGTGAGGTGCTATAGCACTTGGTCAGGGTCACAGACTCGATGAAGCTGTTGAGAGCCAGGAAGTAACATACACCGGTGAAGGGGGTGGGAGCAGGTCTAGAGGAAGTCGTGGGGGGGGGGGGAGGCGATGAGCTGGAAAGCACAGACCTTTCCAAAGGAAACAGCCTCCCTCGGGAAGGGGGGAAGGGGGAAGGAAAGAGGGAGGATGGCAGGTCTGGCTTGGTGTTGCTGAATCTTTCCAATTTTTAAACAACGACACAAAAGCCACCCATCTGAAATGCTGTGCAATCCCTTGATCTGTAAATGTTGGCAACAAATCTTGTTTTAAACAGTCTGTGGGTCCAACAAGCCACATCTTCTAGCAGCTCTTCACTTAGGGGCTACTTGTTGGCGACCTCTAAACAAAGGCCTTCTTCATTAGATTGCATTGAAATCTGCTTCCTTGGGAACCCATGCATATGGGGTAACCAAGAAAATCAATCTCTCTCTCTCTCTCTCTCTCTGATGCCTTATTTTGAATAAGAGCTTCATTTCCCCAATTGTTTCCTGTTTTGGAGACCACCTATCCAAAGCACCTTCAACTTCTGCATCTACAACATGGCTTCCATAACCCACAGGGTCAAGGCCACCCACCTCTGGAAGTTCCTCCCCTTGTGTGAAAACGACAAAGGAGCCACATGCTCCAGCAATGATGGCTTCTCGGGCCTGGGCACTGTTTCTCTTAGGTTTGCATGCCTCGCTTCAGAGAAAGAAGTGATGACTCAACCACCAGGCTTCTGGTGCAAGGCGGCTGATTTCAGTAAGTGGCTGGGAGCTAACACTGTTAACAGCGTGCGTGATTAGTCGGAGGGTAGAAAATGAGGTGTGTATTTGATCGACTGTCGGAGCAGCAGATGGAACACAGCAGCCGTGACATGGGCGAGGTAGGACCTCATGGATCATCCTGAGCTGCCTGGAACCGATTAGCCGTGGGGCGGCTACACGCAGCTTTTAATTGATTGATTTGAGTTTGTGGTCAGAAAATGACTGTCGGCTCCAGCTTATCTATAATTAGCAGTAATCAGAACCAGACTTCTCTCCCCTTAATAGGCTAGGGCTCCTCCAGTGAGCTTGACTTTTCTACTTTTCAGACTTTCTGTAACCTCTGCCTAATAGCCTTTCGCTGCCATAACATGATACCTGGTGACCATCGGGAGGAAGACTCGGGGGAGAATGAATGTGGAGGTAACAGGAATGCTGCTCATTCGTTAGCTTAATGGTTGGACTATTTTGAGTTCAAGACAGTTTCAAATTAATAGGAGGTCTCTTAGTCACAATTTAGCTGGTCTATTGTAGGCAAAACCAAGTGAAGGCTTAACACAAGAATTCCTGTAACTCTTGCCAAAATCTCATTTAACCTAAAACATGATCTTGATGCTAATTAGAGGCTGAAACTGTTTCTAGGAGTCAGGGTGTCCCTCTCCTGGGAAAGGCGGGACCAACCGTCTCACAGACCACCCAAATCAGAAACCCGGCGATTATTCAATTCTTCCTGCACTTCCCACCACAGCCCCTGGCCCCCCACCACATCCAGGCAACCACTGAGGAGTAACAGTCCCCCTACTGAATCTGCATGACCTCAGAACAAGTGTTTTGGAGCCTCACAGACCTGGGTTTAAATCCTGACCCCACCCATGACATGAGTTGGCAGGCCTTGAGTAAGTTATTTTTCTTGCTCAGCTTCATTTCCCTCTATTCAATACAGAGATAATTTAATTATCTTAAAGGCCATTAAATAATAATTAAATGAGACACAATAAAGGTCAGTTGCAGGTGTTTGGCATATATAAACTCAATGAATTATTTTTAATACTAGAGACCCGGTGCACAAAATTCATGCACAGGTAGGGTCCCTAGGCCTGCTTGGTGATCAGGGCAAATCAGGACCTTCCTGCTGCCAGCTGGGGCCTTCCACGTCATAGCAAGCGGTCAAACTCCCAGTCAGTTGAACTCCCATAGGGACAATTTGCATATTAGCCTTTTAATATATAGGATTGTTACCAATTTATTATGTCTCTACCAACACCAGTACAACCTAAGTTCTGGACAACAAGTCCTACATGAAGAAGGAAGAGGAAAGGGAGAGAAGAAATAGAAGGGAGCAGGATGGGGGATGAAGAAGAAGAGGTTGTAGGCATGGGAATAGGGGGAATGGAGACAGATATGGAGACATGTATGATGGCGGTAACTGCTACCTTTAATTCTTCTGTGGTTGTATGAAATCCCCTTGCTTCCACCTTGGTCCTGGGATCAGCCATCTAGAGGTATGCCACTCACCCACTCTGGGGGACACCTCTGAAACCATTGCCACCAGCCACAAAGATCGAGGGATGAATCCTCTGTGCTCAACTGTCTCTTCCTGGTGATCTCTCAAAGCCGGGCCTTAATTCTTCAGTCTCAAAGATGGAGGGTCTGTTTCCAAGTCTCTCTGGGATTTTGTGAGAAAACAGTTCCTCTCTGTATTGGCTGGACCAGGGTGTGCTTCTTTCTTGTATTAACAACCACTGGTGTGTGTGGGGGGGAGGGATATCTCAGCACCCTTGACCCTAAAAGACAGCCTCAGCCTGGACTATGTACCCCTGCTGGTCACTTAAGCATATTCCTGCGCTGTAACCAGTCCTAAGCGCAGAGCGTTCGAGGTCTGAGATCAGGTACAGATCATCAGCCTTGCTGTTATCACTCCACAAAGCTGAGGTAGGAATATCCTCAATAATAGGTGATGATTGGGCATCCAATGGATACTAGGTTTAATGGGGTGATCGCTTTATATGGTATGTAAAAGTCTAATTACTATGTTGTACACCTGAAAATATGTCAGCTGTAATTGAAAAAGAAGTGAAAAATAAGCAATGCTGACAACCTGATACAAAGCTCCCAGTCACTTCTAAGATACCTAGTTACAAAGCAGCTCTATTGGTCTGTGTTTCATACCTTTGTTCATGCAGAGTTAACAGCTCTCCCACTTGAAGGCAGCTGAGCCTTCTGTGTTCAATCAGTTTCCACCTCTATGGATATGTCAGGACAACTAGATCCGGTGCATGCAAGGATGGGTGAAGGGAAGTGACCTGCCGTGTCCACGTAAAATGTCAGTAAGGTGAGCTAAATTTCCGAGGCTAAATGTAATCACTTCTCAGCATTAAGTCTAGCACATTATTTAGGCTACAAGTCTCCACCTCTTTTCTCTGCCTTGCCAATGGCTCACTTGGTTATCATATCTTGGTATGGGAATCTGTGGGAGTAGAGAGAAGAAAACCAGAATGCCACACCAGTAAAGATAACACTCAGAAGGTTCGAGTGATGTGCTAATCTCTCACCCTAAAGAAATCTAACTTATCACCCTGGCTGGTTTGGCTCAGTGGATAGAGCATTGGCCTGGGGTCTGAAGGGTCCCAGGTTCGATTCCAGTCAAGAGCACATGCCCGGGTTGCAGGCTCCATCCCTATTAGGGGGCATACAGGAGGCAGCCAATCAATGATTCTCATCATTGATGTTTCTCTCTCTCTCTCTCTCTCTCTCTCTCTCTCTCTCTCTCTCTCTCTCTCTCTTCCTCTCTGAAATCAACAAAAATATATTTTAAAAAAGAAATCTAACTTATCAAAGCTCTCCCTCAGAAATCTCCCTCCTCTAATTGAAATCAAACTCATGCATTTCAGCAGGCATCGATCACATCTCTCTGTGATCCCAAGACCATGCCTAGGATGACTACTGGCTCATACAACACCTTTGCACAAGTCAGAAAAGTGCTCCTTGCTCTGTTAGGATGTAGGCCCATTACGGCTGGAGCTCATCCTTTTTCCCCTAGGGGTAAGATGTCCCCGTGCTGCTGCTAGAAGTCCCTCCACATGGCTGCATCAGTGGAATGTCTCCCAATATGAGGAGCTTTTCATTCAATATCATGTCGGCATTTGAAGCGAGAGATGCTAAAATCTGAGGGTCTCATCATCTTCATAAAACCCTTCTCCATCGCGTCCGACCTCATCAGTGGCACTCAGATACCTCTGCTCTCAACTTGGGAAGCAAAAATGCACTCCAGCTGGCTTGTCTTCATCCTCACATCCAGGTTGACACCAAATCTTCCCAGTTCTCTCTTGAAAAATAACTTAAATGTGTTTTCCCCCCCCTCCAACAACAACCCTCTGTTAGCCTGTGGGTTTCATTCCCAGATTCCTGAAACAGATTCCCAGTCTGTTTTATATTTAGTCTCTCATACGTCCAGATCTTCCAACACGACAACAAGAATCATATTTCTTGGCCATCAGTTTTTTAATCATGTTGATCCCTTTCTCAGAATAATGCATCTGCTAAAAATAAAATTAAAAATTCCTAGGCTTTCATACTTTTTGCCAGTTCTCATCCCACAAAAATGCCCCCAGCAGCTGACGTGAGACACAGCTTAGTGTTCACTAGATTGGGGGTTCTCTTGGGAGCAGCACCTACGGATTGAAGTGGGGGAGCAGGATTGGGTAGAAGGAGATGCAGGTATGATACAGACCTGAGGGCCCTTGCCAATCCCATGGGGAGTCTGGAACTTGAGTGACTTATCCCACCAGAGCTAGAATGGCAGAACCTTTACATCCCTACTTCCATCAACCATGGCCTATGGACCACCTACGGGAGGAAGTGACTTAGGAAGTAAGTGGTGAGGGAAAAATGAGGCATGAGTGATAACCTCTACAATTCATCCCTAAAAGGCTGGATGCTGGTCACTGAGATGGAACAAAGACCCGTTAAAATTTATTCCTATAATCACACTTTAAGTAACAGAGTCAAGATGTGAATTCAGATCTTTCCAATGCTCCAATAGTTTTGAACTGGTACATTAACTAAATCTACTCATTTGTTTGCTATCTTAAAGTCCCCTTTGCAGCTATAAGCTCGGCAGGAACAGGGATCTGGTAATATCTGATTTCTAACAGCAGCCGTCAAAGGCACATTCGTGCTTTGTTGATGGGGAGAATATTTGTGAGAAGATATGATAAAAGTCTCTAGTCCCTCTGTTTCCCACCCTCCTTGACTGTTTCACCAATCTGGTTCTTTAGAAGGCTACATGTTTTTTATCTTTTTTTTTTTTTAATATATATATATTTTTTTTATTGATTTTTAACAGAGAGAAAGGGAGAGAGATAGAGAGCTAGAAACGTCGATGAGAGAGAAACATTGACCAGCTGCCTCTTGCACACCCCCTACTGGGGATGTGCCCGCAACCAAGGTACATGCCCTTAACCGGAATCAACCTGGGACCCTTCAGTCCGCAGACAGATGCTCTACCACTGAGCCAAACCGGCTTCAGCAGCATGTTTCTTATCTTGATGGCTTTGGATTCTCCCATGGAAGTACTAATCGCATTATGCAGGCTGGCAAACTTTCCCCCAAGAAAGTGTACTAATATGGGTGTAATTACAAACATATGTTCATGGAGATAAAAGCACATGCTAGTCACTGTTCTACCCATAACGTTGTCTTGATGGAATCAACAACAGCCTTTATTTATTTGAGAAAAATCAAACACAAGAATATTTCATCAGCTATGTTGTAAAATTTTGTATTTGATTATTAGCTGGAATACTCTAAACTCAACATTACTTTCTTACAAATTTAAAAAAAATACACACACAACAACCACCTTACAGTTTCTAGTATCAGTGCCATTCTTAGCCTATCTCAGCATGATTTTGTCCTTGTAAGTGACCAGGAGTCACATGGTTCCATATATTTTCCAGCCATCTTAGAAAATATTTAGACTTGACAGATGGGAAGTTTTGATTAACCCATTGGTCGGTAAACCACGGCTCTTTGGCCCCTTGAGTGTGGCTCTTCCACAAAGTACCACGTCCTAGGTGAGTCTATTTTGAAGAAATGGCGTTAAAAGAAGTTTAAATTTTAAAAAAATTTGGTTCTCAAAAGAAATTTCAATCACTGTACTGTTGATATTTGGTTCTGTTGACTAATGACCACTGGATTAACCCAACCACTAATATTACATTATTCAAACGGCTTTCAAGTCTTCAATATCTTCCTCAGAAAACCAGAAGAAATTTTTCTTCATACATCATGTAATCCTCTGACCGTAATAATAAAATGAGGTCTTCCTCAAAGTTATCTTGAACTGATTTGCCAAAAAAACACTCAAAATCATTAATTACCATCTTGCTTCTTCAACAACAAAATATAACTAAACTCTATCACTCCATGAGTTCCAGTTTTCCTAGGTACCCTTCAGAGAAAAGTCAAAAGTGTAGAACAGGAAGCACAGTCCCCTTGCAACACTGACCTGGGCCTGGAGTATATACTTGACTCTGAAGACTTTGGCATTTCTGTTAATAGGGGGACATTTTTCTGAAAGGGCTCTTGAAAACAGAGATCTTTCTCACTTCAGATACTGATCAACTTAAAACACCTTGGCTCAAATCCCTTTCTGGTAAACACCAAGATCCTACCATGTGATTAAGAAGTTTATTGATACGGTGTTAACAGATGCCCACTGAGACATGCTACGTGAGTCTTTTGATATCCTCAGTGAAACTTTGGGGAGATTTTTATTATGACACATCTGGTCAGAAGGTCATTTTTAACTTCCAGATCCTGTGGGGTTTTGCTGGGGAAGGCTACCCTAATACCTAAAGAAGAATTAACACCAATTTTCCACAGCCCCTTTTAGAAACCAGAAGAAGAGGAAATACTTTCTAATTCATTTTATGAAGTTAATGTTATCATGATCTCAACCCACACAAAGACTGTGCATAATTATCCAGAGCAGCTCTAATCATGACAGCCAAACTGGAAGCAAGCCAAATCTCCATAAGCAGATGAATGAATACATAACCTTTAGTTCAGCCATACAGTGGAAGATTGTTTGGCAATGAAAAGTAATGACACAACAACACATTAGAAGACACAACAACATGGATGAATCTCAAAAACACTGTGCTGAGTTAAAGCCATACACAGAAGAATTCAAACTGGGTATTTCTATTGGCATAAAGTTCTAGGTTACATAAAATTAATCTATAATGACAGAAAGATCAGCACTTGCCTAGAGTTGAGGTGGGATGGGGGCAGGAACTGACTACAAAGAGACCTGAGGGAAATTTGGGTGGTAGAAATTTTCTATAGATGGATTTTGGAGGCATTGGCTATACAGGAGCATACACTTGTCAAAACTCATCCCACTGAAACGTATTTTTATGCAAATTTCTCTTCTGTGAAGTTGATAAAAAATAAAACCCAAAGCATTGAACATATGCCTATATATTAATACCAAAGCATTCAACAAATATTTATACCTACTAATTCATTTTGTCCCAAGGCTAATGAAATTCTGTAACGTCAATGAGAGAGAAACATTGACCAGCTGCCTCTTACACACTCCCTAATAATTCACATAATAGAACACCTAAATAATTCACATAATAGAACACCTAAAGATTCATTTTTTTAAATATATTTTTCTTGATTTTAGAGAGGAAAGGAGAGATAGAAACATCAGTGATAAGAGAGAATCATTAATCGGCTGCCTCCTGAATGCACCACACTGAGGATCAAGTCCACAACCCGGAAATCTGCCCTGAGCAGGAATCAATACCTAACCTCCTGGTTTATGAGTCGACGCTTGACCACTGAGCCATGCCAGCCAGGCAAAAGATTTGCTGAAACCGGTTTGGCTCAGTGGATAGAGCGTCAGCCTGTAGACTGATGAATCCCGGGATCGATTCCGGTCAAGGGCATGTACCTTGGTTGCGAGCACATTCCCAGTAGGGGATGTGCAGGAGGCAGCTGATCGATGTTTCTCTCTCATCGATGTTTCTAACTCTCTATCCCTCTTCCTTCCTCTCTGTAAAAAATCAATAAAATATATATTTTTTAAAAAGATTCATTTTAGCAATACGATAGAGCTGACTCTTCAGGAGGTCATCTTACTTTTTCTGTCACAAATAAAACCATACACTCAAAAGTTCTGAATGTGACCTTGTTGTTTATAAAGTTCACATTGCGGGAAGGAAGGAGGAGGTCTCATCAGCCAGAGGCTGGGGATTACCAGTTCTTTAATTCATGAAAATTACAGGTTTTCTTTCATTCAGGGGTTCAAATTAAGACCCTTCCAAGAATGATTGTGTGTGTGGTCAAAAGGGGAGGAGGTTTTCCCTCAAGTCAGGTACACGGGGAGACCTCATAATACTTGGGTGAGGCTAGAGGAGAGGCAACTTGGTAGTCCCAAGAGAGAAGCTTCAGGGAGGATATTTTAAAAGAGGCACCAATAACACACACTAGGGACAGCGCATAGTATCTGTCCATAAACCACAAAGAACCTATATAAGGAGCCCACTTTTTGGCAAAGGGTGTAAGACATCAAGGATCTCTTTGTTGATCTTTTACCATTCTTGGTAACTACAAGCATATAGCAATACCTTATTACGAAGGAGCCAATTACCTCATTTCTTCATGGGTCTGAGGTAATCAACCCACACATTCTGGTCAAAAACATTTTCAGAAACCACCCCAAAAAATTGTTTTCAGAGAAAAGACAGAAAAGAAACCCTGCAAAATGCTAAAACCTGGTTGCCTCCAAATGCCAAAAATATGGATATATTTTCGCTGCTCCCTTTCTAATTTCCCAATATCGTTTTATAAGTATTACTTTTGCAATGGAAAGAAAGAGTAAACATGTCATTATGGTCGGCATTTATTGGGAATGAAAAAAAAAATGTCAGGGACAACAAATTATTCTCTTGTTCTCTTTGAGCATCTATAAATTTCTGTTACTTTCGCAAGAAAATTGCTGCATAGCCTAGTCTTTTCTATTAATAAACAAAATGTGCCTTCCTATCCCACAGTTTTATCCCCGTTGCTTCCTTTTTCCGTCACATGTGTCCAATACATCAGCGTTCCCTCCTACACACCGCAAGCCACAGACCACGCATGGCCACCTGGGAAGGCAAAGGAGCCTCCTATGACTTTGTCCGCCTAGGGAAGGAATTTGTCCTAATTCATCCCAAGCTAGTTCAGTAGCCAACAGCTCATGATGTTGGTAGATGGGGTGTTTATACCCAGGAGGGAATACAGAGCATCCCAAATAAGCTTAGGGAATACAATTTAATAATTGCATACAATTAAGGAAATGCCTCCCCTTCCCAGATGAGGGTTGAAACTGGTGGCATACAAGAAGCAACCAAATGAATGAATAGATAAATAGGAAGCATCCATCTTATATAAAAACTGCTGTTAAAATTTCAGCCCTGCTATTTTGGCTTCTATAAATGCATCCTTGCTTAAATAATAAGGAAAATAAGACTACTCCCATTTCAGAGAGGCCATTAAACCTTCTCCAGGTGAAGTTGGCACCAGGCCAAGCCTTTGGTTGAGGTCTCAAAGCCCAGTACATAGGGACTCTTTAAGAACTTGCAAAGGGGACCGAAAAACAAAACAAAACAAAACAAACCATATTTGGGAAACAAAGAGAGTAAAAGGTATAAATACAGGAAACTTCCTGTGTGATGGGGCCAAGAATTTGAGAGGCATTTTCCTCTGGGCCCGCCTATAATAATTATAATAATAATAAATGTAACTCCATCTCTCTAAGGGTTACTTGGTTCTTCTCTTGTTTTCTGTAACAAGTGGAACAATGGATTGGTCTCTCTCTCTCTCTCTCTCTCAAATCAATCAACAAAAATTTACAGAAAGATCAATAAACTTAAACAAATGCCAATATGCTCCAGAATTCCAACAGATAGGTTTAAAAATATGTTTATATATTTTTATTGGTTTCAGAGTGGAAGGGAGAGGGAGAGAGAGAAAAATCATTGATCAGCTACTTCCTGCACGTCCCCTATTGGGGATCAAGTCTGCAACCTGGGCATGCGCCCTTGACTAGAAATGAACCTGGGACCCTTCAGTCGCAGGTTGATGCTTTATCCACTGAGCCAAACCAGCCAGAGCAGTTTGAAAATATTTTTACACTTCCCTTCTCAATAGATCATAATGGGGGGGGGGGTTGTTGTCAAAGGCTTGTTGCTTTAGAAAGCTTTTAGGATGAGACCCAGAGTCCAAGAGCCTGCAGTTACTTCTACCTGCTGCCCTCCTCCCTCCCTCCCTGGGTGCCCAAAAGATCCTTAAATTAACTGAATTTTTTCTGCCCCCTTATCAACTAACTCTTCTAAAGTGGTAACTTATAAAGGAAATAGCAGAGTTGATTTAATTACACTTGGGAGAATATGAGGACATAGAGTTAAAAAAAAAAATGTCCAGGAAAGTCAGAGAGTTGGACAAGTGGGGAAACAAAGAAGAAATGGAGAAAACCTCACCCTGTTCTCTTTCGACATCGGAGCCACCCAGTGAAGCTAGGAATGTTTATGAGTTTTCCACAGCCTACGTTTATTTATGTAATAAAAATCCATCCATAAGGCCTTCCATGGTGGCGAGAAGAAAACCAGGTGTGCTTGAGGTTTCGTGACGCTCTCAAACTCTCCCTTGTTCTTCACAGATGCCAGGGGAGAGGCTGAGAGAATCCAAAAGAGAAATCTATGAAACTTACGAGATGTAACCACTTTCCCATTCATGCTTAAACCATGTGTACTTGAGCAGGCATATAACCCATGTGATCCTGATTCCTTTACACTTGACTCATCAAAATATTGTCTTCCAAGAGCTAGTCAGTGTCCACGAGGACTTTCTGCATCTTTTCAGAAAGAGTTCCAGTGAGTTTTCTCCCATAAAAATAGGAAGCTGCTATTGCCAACTGTCAACTGACTCAATCATGAAGAACAAGTTCAGAATCCCTTCAAATGGTCAAGGCCATGAGTTTTAGTAGATTTTCATGGCTCTGGCCCAGGTAGCTGGGTTGCCATTCTGCAGGTGTTACCAGATGATGACCCCCCCCAGCACCCCCAGTTCCTGCCCATGTGTCCCTTACTTTTTCATTGTAATCTTAGCCTTTTTCATTGTAATCTTAGCCTCCCTTGCCACAGTCAGGTATATTACTGGTTAGTTTATGTTAGGCTGTGATCTATTCAACATTGTTTTTTTTTTTATCACTGAAGTATAGTTGACATACAATATTATATTCATTTAGGGCATACAATATAGTAATTAACATTTATATTCCTTATGATGTGATCACCAGAATAAGCCTAGTAACCCTCTGTCACCATACAAAAGTATTATGACAATATTTACTGTTTTCCTTGTGCTGTACATTACATCCCATGACTTTTTAAAAATATATTTTATTGATTTTTTTACAGAGAGGAAGGGAGAGGGATAGAGAGTTAGTAACATCGATCAGCTGTCTCCTGCACAACCCCTACTGGAGATGTGCCCACAACCAAGGTACATACCCTTGACCAGAATCCAACCTGGGACCCTTCAATCCGAAGGCCGATGCTCTACTCACTGAGCCAAACTGGTTAGGGCACATTCCCCAAGTCTTGTTTTCAAATGTCTAAGAACCAATCCTTCCTCTCCTTTTAGGACTCTGAGTTATTAACTTGAGTAGCAAGAGGTGGCAAAGGTACTCAGTGATGGGCAAAAATAGCAGTCGTGAATTCTTACCACATTTAAGAAAAGGAGAGAGTGGGCTAACCTCTTTCTATGTAACGGTTCTAACGGTTGAGCCTTTGGCCACTTCTTTTTGCCACATAACCATTAGCAGTTGTGACCTAAAGGTTTCCAGAACACCAGACTGGGCATTTGAATGGCAAGCTCAGAGAACGCCTGGAAGTGAGCATTCACTGTAGACTCATCCAAAATATTTCATTTGGGAAAACTAAGACAAGTCAATTCACTTTACAAGAGAGAAGGGGGGAAAAGAATTCCTTTTTTGCTCTTCAGTTAACCACTGTGAGAATTGAAAAGACTTTACTTCCAAGAAAACTATATCCATTTTTACAGCGTCAGCATGCTTTTTCACAAACTGCATTTTTATGATACCATGCTCTGCGTTGGAAACACTTATACTCAAGAGGAAAGCCTGAGCATTTGCAAAGTGAAGGAACAGCCTCACGTTTAAACCATTTGATCTATTTTTATAAACACTGTAGTAAAGTCTTTTAGAGTCTCTGAAATTGTCTTTGGGGATGGGGGGTTGGGGGGGGGGGGCAGGACGGACGAACATCTTCTTTGTCTTACCTCCCAGCACACTCTGCGTGTTCTCAGAGCCCCTGCTGTCTATGAAGTCAGATTGCTGGGGGTCACATGCACAAACCACATATCAACAGAGATGCCTCAGGCCCCAGCACGAATTAATCCCCTGCCTCCCACATCGTCCTTTGGCAAGAGATGAGCAGTCCGTGTGACTAAAGGGATGAGAGAGAAGGAGTTCCTGCCAGGAAAGGTTAAAAGAAGGAAAAGCGTGACTTGAGCATAGTTCTTTAGTTCATTAAGATTTCTTTTATAGCCCGGCCAGTGTGCCCAGTGGTTGAGTGTCCACCTATGAACCAGGAAGTCACAGTTCAATTCCCGGTCAGGGCACATGCCCGGGTGTGGGCTCAATCCCCAGTGGGGGGCCTGAAGGAGGCAGCCCATCAATGACTCTCTCATCATTGATGTTTCTATCTCTCCCTCCTCTGCTCTAAACTCAATTTAAAAAAATTTTAAATAATATTTTATAAAAGTAATAAACAAACTCCATTTCTACAGAGAACCAACAGGAGGAAATGCACTTCGGTTATACCCAGAGAGTTTGTCTTTGGACAAAAAAAAAAATGTCTTTTCAAGGTGTGGGTGATAAAGCATTAAGATGGTCTCTTCTGGGAGGTTCCAATGCCTGTCTTCTTACAGAGCTTTCTTTACAGAAAAGCTGGCCTTTGGTCTTGGGTAGTTTAAACAAAGCGCACCAGTGGCTAAAACACAGAATTGGGGGCTTGTGGCCCAATAACGCCAGGTAGACATGAACCTACCCTCTGGGAAGGGATGCCCAGAACCTGTCCTAGTTCAGTCCTAACACTTAGCAACCATCCCTGTTAAGGTGTTGCTCTTTGTAGGCTCAGAGTCCATAAGTCAAGTTCAGATCTTTCTCCAATGGAGTGAGGAAACATGATGCCCTTGAGTGGTCCTTGGTTTCCTTGCTGATGATGTACCAGCTTGCACCCTGGTATAGTGGTGTTCTGTCCAAGCTGCCCATCATAGGGCCATAGGGACTTCAATAAAAGAGCTCTTTTGCCCTAAGCAGTTTGGCTCAGTGGATGGAGTGTCGGCCTGCGGACTCAAGGGTCCCAAGTTCGATTCCAGTTAAGGGCACATTCCTTGGTTGCAGGCACATACCCAGTAGGGAGTGTACAGGAGGCAGCTGATTGTTGTTTCTCTCTCGTCGATGTTTCTGGATCTCTATCCCTCTCCTTTCCTCTCTGTAAAAAATCAATAAAATATATATATATAATTTTATTTTTTATTTTATTTTATTTTATTTTTTTAAAGAGCTCTTCCAAGGTTACCTCCATGACTCTCCTGACAGTGGGTAAAAAGGGCTCATGTGCTTTTGGGGGATATCAAAGTTACGAGGATCAACTTCAACTGAACTCAGTGAATATGTTTTCAGTGACTGCTCTTTGCCTGACTGTAAGCTTAGTGATGGGCAACTACATAATAAAACTATAAGTCATGTTACCTGCCTCAAGTTGCCAAAATGTCTTAGGTAAAAAGTAGGATCTTCATATTAAAGAACTAGAGAGAGAGAGAGAGCTTTTGTCAGACAACAAGTGGTAAAGAAATCAGAGATGACAGGATACCTGTCAACTGGGATGGGCTTTGTGAAGATGATGGGATAACATTTGGAAACTGACTACATCCCTGAGCTAATTTCCCATCTAAATGGTCCTGCTCTCTGCAAAGCATGCGGACTGGCACCCACAAATAGCTGCACAGGTTCAGTTTGTAGGTGGCTTGTCTTGTTTTTAAATGGGAACACTTTCTAGCAGCTGAATGTTTTGACATCGTGTTTTTCATATTTTAGGTTTACTTTTAGCATTCTCGTGTTTAGTTTCAGTGTTTTTGCACAGACATCCAACTGGAAAGCGTGGTTACATAAGAAAGATAGCATGAGCCCTGATCCCTGAACTCATATTCTGAGAAAAATAAATTAGCCTTGGCCATAAATCGGGGGTTTTCTAGCTCCTCATTATGCGTTCACTTGTATGTTTTTAAGATAAAATGTTCATGTTGAAATATATGTGCTATCATGTTTAACATTTCTGTTTTCAATGACTTAATTAACCTGTCAACTACTTCCCCCATAGCATTGGATATTAGGGCTCTTTGTGCCAAAAGTGACATGAGAAGCACTGGGGAGAGAAATGGATTCTAGCTTTTACTCTCTATTGGAACTCGGTCAAGACCATATCTTCCCTGGTCCCAGTTTTCAAGTCCACAGAAGAAGAGGGAAAGTGGATGTCTCTCGTTTCCCTTCCGGCCTGCAAGTTCTATGAATCAATGATACCCGCTTTCATGAGCTCTCTCCATATTGCAAACCCATAATAAATACTTCTTTAAAATATATTTTTATTGACTTCAGAGAGGAAGAAAGAGGAAGAGAGAAAGAAAAGCATGATGATGAGAGAGAATCATTGATCAGCTACCTCCTATACATCCCACACTGGGGACTGAGCACACAACCCAGGCATGTGCCCTGACTGGGAATTGAACCATGACCTCCTGGCTCATAGGTTGATGCTCAACCACCAAACTACACTGGCCGAGCCCATAATAAATACTTGTTAACTAGCAACCATTTGCACTTTTTTACTGTTCCAAGAGAGCACACTGTTAAATGTTCCAAGGCTCCAGTACCCCTGGAACTACCTTATTTCTCCAAGAGATAACTTTTCTCAACAGGAAATGTGGTATCTTCATTCTGATCTTTATTAATTTTGAAATGGGGAGAACAACATGTGCGAGGAAAAGACACTTCTTACAAATGGAATAATCTGAGTTATTAGAGGAGGCTCATTTGGGCATAAACAAATCCTTGATGCTTTTTGGTCTATGCCTCGAGACAGGGGACAGAAATACAGTCAATTCTCTTCCAATAAAGACAAGATGCAACTTTCCCAACAAAGAAGCTCTTTTATATTGCATTTAGTATCCTTTTTGTTTTTTTCTGAAATTTCAAGACTCTTTTCCTTTTTTCTCCAGCTGGGGATATAGAAGAGCTTCTTTGTTGGGAAACATAGCCAATGCCATCCTCTTAGGGAACCTTGTGCAAGCAGCAGCCAGCCACGTGGTTGGTTCTGAATTCTAAAATGTTGATTCAAAGGCACTTCCATCGCAAGACATACACTTCAAAGAACCTGAGAAAGCCTCAGTAGTTCAAATTCCAAACTGAAATACGAAGGAAGAGTATTACCAGGCCAAGGAGCTGCATGAGATGCAGAGCAAGGAATCCGGTGTTGTGCTCTGTGTCTATTTCATTGACTAGTTTCTTCATTGGAAATGGAAAAGTGACCCACGGTGTGGAATGATCCTACATGATCAGGCCCCAGAGAAAACTGAGAGGAGAAGGAACAAATGAGAAAAAAGAAACACCTCCCTCTTTCCATTGTTTTCAACGCAACTGCGCTCCTCTGTAGGAAAGGCTGTCTCTAACCCTAACGGAGGCCTGGGTGGGCAGTGGGCTGGCAGGGATAAGCGCACCTGCCTCAGGGAGCTCACCAGGGATGCTGGATGAGCTACTCACCTCCTAAAAGCACCTGGAGGCCTAGCTACTTTGCTGGAGGTGAGCAGGGCAATAGATAGGTTAATGCCTGCCTAAGGGCAGACTAAAAGTAAGAGGTGATCACTCAGCCCTAACCGGTTTGGCTCAGTGGATAGAACGTCGGCCTGCAGACTGAAGGGTCCCAGGTTCGATTCCAGTCAAGGGCATGTATCTTGGTTGTGGGCACATCCCCAGTAAGGGGTGTGCAGGAGGCAGTTGATCGATGTTTCTCTCTCATAATGTTTCTCTCTATCCCTCTCCCTTCCTCTCTGTAAAAATCAATAAAACATTTTTTTTTAAAGAGGTGATCACTCAGTCACAGGAAGTAGAGGAAAGTACTCTATTGCCTGTGTGAGTGGGATCCAAGCAGGCAGAAGCAGAGCTGGAAATCCAACATAGCCCATTGCTTTATCTCCTCAGTGATATTTGAAAGAAAAAATTAGGTGTTCCTTTATGTTTCATCCCTCTGAGAAAATAGCTTCCAACGTTAGGAACATCGTTGTTCAAAAGACCCCCTGTGGAGCCATGTCCAATACTTAATGCTACCTCATAAGGAGGTTTTGTTGGTCTTTCAATTCTTAACTCGTATTAAGTGGTGTCCAGGATCGGCTTGCCTCAAACTGGGTTTCCATCAGTATTGAGGCATTATAGCGAGCTTTTAGCATTTGTTTCAAGGTCAAAGGAAAAAGCAGCCATTCACCTCTGGTAACATTTTATCATTTCCATCAAAAGTTGAAGTCACTGTTGAACTCAGCACAGAATCTAAGGGGGAAAGTTGCTTCCATATCAAACATCAGGAAATGTTTAGCATAATTCAGGGATCATCAATCTCTGACCCAGGATCTGGCCTACTGCCTATTTTATAAAGTTTTATTGAAACACATGTATGTTCATTCATTGACTACTTCCACCATAAAATGGGAAATCTGAGTAGTGGCCACAGAAATAATCCAGTCCACAGAGCTAAAAATATTTACTATGCAGTGCTTTAAAAAACAAATCGCTGGTCCTTGAAGAAACCATAACTTGTGCTTCTAAACAAGATGACCTTGATTTTGGAGCTGAGAAAAATATCCTCGACAGACAGAACAATCTCTGAATGACCATGAATGAAACATATTTCCAAAAGTATGTGCCCTACTCTGCCCAATTGAATCCATTCTGTTTACTTTCTCTCTGGTACAAGCCTGCCATTTTGCCAACACAAAGTCATAGCCACGCGGTACTTGCTGAGTGTTGAATGTAAACAAAATTTGCCTCTCCAATGGCTTTTGTTTGAAGAATATTTAGAAACACTGTGGCTTTCTAAACACCCTACAGGGGTCTGTGTTTCTTCAGAACTAAGCAAAGATCTACTAAATGACTTCCATGTATTTAGAAGTCATCTGAAGATGGTGGCCCCACCACGGTGTTCAATGGGGATGTTCTGTTTTCATTCCAAACGGTCCCTTTTTTACTTTCAGTGTAATTCCCTTCAGACAAAATGGCCAACTTGAACTCTCCATCTTGACTCGGAGAATTGTATACTGTTATCTTTCCATGTTATATGTCCAGCTAGAAGAGGCTGGTGAAAAATGAATAAAATCCATTCTGTTTGAGAGTCGCTTTGCAGTTGTTTTCTTATTGCCTCGCCAAGTCACTTGGCCTCAGTTACCCCAGTCCTGGGAGCTTTGTCCATGCTGGATGCCCTTCACTCAAATCCCCAAAGTCTCATATCCTGTTTTTCACTCTTTCTCTTGATTTTAGCAGATGTTGTCAATTAATGTGTCTGAGCGCTTAGGATGTTTCAATTATTGACTGAAGTAACGGGCTATTTTCAGTGTGCAATTCCACACAGGGACTGTCCAATTGTCACTTGTAAGAGCACCACCAGCAGGATAAATAAATCACAAACTGAGACACGTGGAATATCAGGCTTTAAAGATTCGGATTCTGGGGATCAGGAGTTGGAAATGTCACCATTGCCCCATTTTACTGCTTAGCACAACTCACAAACTCTCACATGTCTACAACGATCCAGACAAAGCTTCCTTGTTTTTAAAAATCTTCCATCCACCCTTGTTTTGGTGTCAAAATACAATGTTAATCAAGAGTTGAGCTCCAGGTACTGAGTTGATAAGAAACAACAAGTAGTCTGGTCAGGTGGACTGTACAGTCACTGGGGGAAATTGGTGGGAGAAAGGGTAGTCTTGGTCCTGATCACTGCACTAGGCATGTGGTGCTTATTCTCAAGGCCACGAGACCAGTGAAAATGTTTAAATCAACTGGGCAACTGGGTCCGGGAGCTCCATTCGTTCTTCTCATTAGCTGGTTGGTTCTGGACCTTTGAGCAGTTTTTACTTAAGATTTGCCAGCAGTTAATAGAGGAAGTCAAAATCTCCTTGACATCATTCACAGTATGGCTCAGAGAAGCAAATGAGATATGCTTGTAAAAATGCATATAACAATAAGGTTCTACAATTATCATCACATTCATCATAATGGCCCAACTTATCCCACCAAGTCCATTCATTCAAACCAGTTACATAGTGACATAAAAGTATGTTAAGATTTACGTTGCTTCTCAATTATTTTCAATGCCGGACAGGTGTTTCTTTGATTACAACACTGTGCTGGCGTGGGCCACGGACTGCTAAGCTATGTGAAGGTTACCTGCGGATGAAGCTTCCCCAGAACATACTAGTAGAGATCCTTGTCCAGAAATATGTGTTTAGATTCCTAACCAAAGGGGGAAAAGGGGGGATTAGTCAAATTTTTTGCATCCAAATGCATAGGATATAAAATCAGAATTTTGGGAGACTCTAGTTTTCCCCTTCTGTTTACGCTCACTTATGGTATTTAACAGCAAAGATCTTGGGAAAGATGGATGAAAAAGAAGGTCCATGGAAAAAAATGCAGATCTGGAATACCCTGACCGGCGCCCCAAGAGAAAAAAGAGACGTTACAGCATGGTCATTATCTGCTGGGAAAAGAACAGAGTAGGGATTTGTGCCCTTTTGTTGCTTAAAATATTTCACATGAATGAATCAACCAAAGAGTGGAAGCTAACCCGAACAACATAGCAGACTCGAGTGCAAGATCTGAGACCACAGGCGTGAGAAGCCAAATATATTTCTACCTTCCTTTTATTATCAGAAGGTAATCATTTCAAGCCAACAAAGACTCAGCCTGTTGGCAATTAAGAAATGGTTGGGAGCCGGAAAAAGTAAGAAGTCCATGATCAGGCATTGGAAGGCAAAGAAAGAAGAGGGGTTTTCTTTGCAAAATGATGTCTGTGAATGTAAAGTTTAAGCTTATATTGTTTGTACAGGGCTTGAGTTGCTTTGCTATTTTCATTCTAACAATGGTATTCTGAAACTATCTCTGACCAAACATCATATCTAGTCCATTGTGCAGGGGCTGGAAAGCTGGGTGTGACTGTGCACTGGCACATGACTACAAGCCTTTCATTCTAAACCCAGAAAAGGGGTAACTCATGAGCCAGGAGAAATATGGGTGAGAAAGAAAGCTATTTGGGTGCTGGATATTCATTCTGCATTCACATTCACAGAAAAGCTGAGATGTGCTCTTTGTAAGTCTTAGCATTCAGCGATTAAGGAAAATCAATTTTAAATATGCATCGCTTATTCATTTTTGTTCCATACGCTGAGGCTAAACACCAATTACCAGCTCCCCACTGCTGGGCAGCTCCCATCGGAACGTCACCGCAAGACACTTAGGCTGCTCTGCAAACATCAAAATAATCACAGGGATGGGAAACATCTGGCCCTCGGGTCATATAAGGCCCAAGAAATCATTTGGTCTGGCCCTGCCAAGGCATTAGGGGGGAGTTAATTAAATGTTTGACCGAATACAGCAGGCTAATGTTTAAGCTGATAATTGTGTATGGCCCTCAAATGATGTTAGAAATACCCAAATGGCCCCTGGCAGAAGAAAGGTTCCCCACCCTGCAATAGAGCGGGTAGTCTTACTTAATCAACACAGTAGGCCAATACATGAATGCACAAGGAACTCACTCCACCCTGCAGTCCCCAAAGGAGAATATAAAAAGTAGGATCTAATTCCTGCATGGCAGCAGCCCTGGAGACTGAGTAAGTTGTCAGAAAGAAAAATGCTGGAGCAACTCCGATTCCTCAATATGGACATCACCAAAAGAAAAGGCAGGTGGTTTTTCATCTAAACGTGCGAAAGAGAGAAATATGTCCTCTCCAATCCCCTTTCTCCCACTACAGAGAATCAGATTCAAAAAATAGGGCCATACAGCGCTATACTTTCACTCCATATTTATTTCCAAATGATTATCTCAACCTTGTAAGGCAAAGGTAGCAAATAAATTAATATTTTTAACTCTATAAGTGGGTGATTAACGTGAGCTGCCTTCCCACCAATTTCCTGAACTACCCATGAGCACCCAAATGTAGAAGTCCAAATTCCCAGTCCAATGCTTGACCCCTTAGATGGTGGAGTTTCCTGTGGCCACGCCTCCAAAACAGCCTAGCGAGGTGTTTCTCCTTTGTGATGTCATTGACTTTCTGGACAAGATCATTTTTGTTGGGCCAAAAGCTGTCCTGGGCGTAGTAGGATGTTTAGCAGTATCTCTGGCCTCTACCTACTATATGCCAGTAGCACCTCTCAGTTGTGACAAAAAAAAATCCACCAGACACTGCCAAGTATTCCCTGAAGGGCAGAACCGCCCAGTGGAGAATCACTGGCCTAGAACAATAACTTACTCTGAAATTATTGACAAAAGTACATAAGCTCATCTTAGGAATGTACACTCTTCTTAAAAATATTCCATGTTACAAAATATCATGCTCTCATCTGTATTATAGTGTAGCAGTGAGTTAAGTCATTTTCTCAGTGCCCACTAAGCAATACAGGAGTCCTCAGGCACAAACACAGGTTATTACTTTTAAGCCCAATAGCAACCCTACAATGAGAGTCTACTGTTAGAAGCTGTGGCAACATAGACCATCTCCAAATCAGTCACTGGGCATTGCACAGATATTCTCAACATGCTGGCCCGACCCTGTCACCTGTGGATAAAGTGGGACCTGGAACCCTTTGAAGGAACCATCAAGTTCTGAGGACCTTTAGATTAACAGAGATACCAACCAGGAAAAGTTGGATGATTCTAGTCAGGTCATACTCATAATACCCACCAAAGGCAATTGGCAATTCCAAGTCAGTGAACCTAATCATCTTATTCTGTTGGTGGGCCATTGTAGTGATCTTCCTAATCAAGCAATTGGAAAGGGCTTTGCATTATAGATAAGGGGAGAATCATAATAATTCTTTTTTAAAATATATTTTATTGAATTGAATTTTTACAGAGAGGAAGGGAGAGGAATAGAGAGTTTGAAACATCAATGAGAGAGAAACATCCATCTGCTGCCTCCTGCACACTCCCTACTGGGGATGTGCCCACAACCAAGGTACATGCCCTTGAACCAGAATCGAACCTAGGACCCTTCAGTGCACTATCCACTGAGCCAAACCAATTAGGGCCATAATAATTCTTCCACTGAGCTCTATTCACTGAGCCAAACTGGTTAGGGCCATAATAATTCTTCACTTAGAATATCTTAAGTCTGGATTTTACAATCTTTGCAAAATTAGGCCAGGCTTACTAGTATTCATCAAAGATTACAGGAACAGAAAGATCATTGATCCATTTCTTGGATCATATTTGCATGAAGATATTATGTGAAGGCTATAGTAGGTCTAGACCGATTGCTGTAGGTCTTATTTTTTTATTTTTTTAAGGACATCTTCATTATGGACATCAGAATGTAAGAAATACCACTCTAAGTTGGCTCTAAGTTGGGGCCAAGGATCTTCCAGGAATAACCCCACCACAGGACATACAGTAAGAGATTGGCATTTGTCTCTTAGAGCAATATGATTGTGTGAGGTTTGGATGCATACAAATTAAATATTTTCAGAATTACTTAAAGCCATGATGTGTTGACTTCAAGCGGGATCAGCCATTCAGAACTTGAAGTTCTGTTCTTCCTGGAACATTAATTCCAGGGAGGCAACTTTTCCGGGGTTGGAAATCACAGCTGATGAACACTTTCTGGAGAACTGCCAAGAAAAGTCGTGTTTATTAGTACAATACTGTTAAGTGTAAAATCCACCTCTGAGTGACCATTCAGGGTGAATTCATCTCCATTCCTGTAAAAAGAAGAGATGAGAACAGGATCCTACTGGAAAGAATGACCTCTCAGTAGCCAGAACCCTTGGTACCATCAGCCAGGAAGAGACCAGAGCTGTGACCACAGTAGAAATGGGGAAAAAAATGGCCAGAAATGTATCAATAAATCATCATCCCTACCACAACCTGCCAAGGACTGAAGTCAAACGCTGGGATTAAATATCAAATGATAAACCCAAAGAACCTCTTCAGCTTGTCCATAATAAAAATGATAATGGATGATTCTAAACCAGTATCATAGAAATGACTGGCTTATGCACTGAATGGCAAAATTATTATGACCTCTGAACTCATAATAATCTGGCCACTCAGTGTGTGTATGTGTGTGTGTGTGTGTGTGTGTGTGTGTGTGTCTATACATATACATACTAGAATCCTGGTGCATGAATTCGTGCATGGGTGGGGTCTGGCCAGCCAGCCAGGGGTAGGGGACATGGGCAGTTGGCCGGCCTGCCTGTTGGTCGAACTCCTGGTCAAGGGGACAATTTGCATATTGGCCTTGTATTATATAGGATATACACTGAGTGGCTAGATTATTATGCATTCAGAGATCATAATAATCTGGCCACTCTGTTTATATAAGTTTACAAATTTGGTCTATTAGAATAAAAAGCTTGAGTTTGAGGGATAAGATGCAATGCATTTGTAACATAGGAAATGCAGTGTTTCCCTCACATAGCATAATTAGTCTCAACTTACTCTTACACAAATGTCACTTTGCTAATAAATACATTGCAGCCAGGTGGGCAATGATTGTGTGAGAAACCTTGCCTGGTTGTGTATATTAAATGGTTCTCTGCGGGGAAGAACCGTGGATACAATAGCATGAGGATTTGGTTGGGGTTGGACACTTGCCTTGAGCACAGTTTGCAAAGAAAAGCCACTTGTGTATGGAAAAACAATAATCTAGTCAGAAGCAAACTTCTGTGTGTTTTGCAACCAAAGGGGAAGTGATGAGATTTGACTTGCTTGCCAACTTTACTAGGCGCTTTAAAAGTTAAAACAGCAGAGATTATAAAGGTCACATGGCGGCTGACCTATTTGGTCCTTGGCCTCCTTAGAAGAGCTATGAGATTAAGTAGGCATGAGGGTGTGTTATCATAGGGGGGACAAGCACTTTTGGACTTGAAATTTGGAAGTTTTGGGGGGGTTCTATTAAATAGGAATTGACGTAGCCGTTGGAATAATACTAGAAACATCTTTCCGAACTCATTCCCACTGGAACTATCCCACAACACAAGCATGGAAATCACAAGGCAGGCATACAAGAATGAGAAATCGAGTAAAACCTTGCACAGAAATATTAGTTATAGCTAGTTACAATAGGGATATGAACATCATCCTGAGAAATATTTGGGAACCCATCCTCTTCAGAAGAAAGGGAGAAAACCATTTGTTCTCACAACCAAGTGCTGAATGAGTCATTTATTAGTGAATGGGCAGGCTTCTGAAGATACATCTTATTTCTGAAGCGACTCTATCAGTTATCTATGTCTGCAAGCTAAACAATGCCAAAACTAGAGAGAGTGGAAGGGAGTGAGGAAAAGGACAAAAGAAAGAAACATCAATGCGAGAGAGACACGTTGATTAGTTACCTCCCACACAAGCCCTGACTGGGGCTAGATTGAAACTGCACAGCAAATATGTGCCCTTCACTGGAAATGGAACCCGCAACCTTTCATTGCATGGACCAACGCTCTAACTGCTGAGAGCACTGGACAGGGCTCTTTTCCCCACATCTGGCAATAATATTTATCATAATACTAGAGGCCCAGTGCATGAATCCGTGCACCAGTGGGATCCCTCGGGCTGTCCTGTGCGATTGGTCTGAAAATGGCTCTCCAACATCCCCTGAGAGGTCCCAGATTGTGAGAGGGTACAGGCCAAGCTGAGGGACCCCACCAGTGTACCATCCATCTGAGGGCTCCAGAGCATGTTTGGCCCATCTCCCTCAGTCCCAATTGGCTGGACCCCAGTAGCAAGTTAACCTACCGGTCAGAGGGTATGGCCCCTGGTAGTCAATGCACATCATATCGACTGGTTGACTGATCAACTGCCTGCCCTTTGCTGCTCAGTGCATATCATAGCATGCAATTGAGCAGCCTTAGCATATCATTAGCATATTATGCTTTGACTGGTTGAAAGGATGACCAGACAACCAGACACTTAGCATATTAGGCTTTTATTACATAGGATACTTCACCTATATTTGATATAGATAGACAGCCTCCTTACCTTCTGAACATGTGTCATTGGTATTTGCTAGAAGTAGAACTTCAACACTGACTACAATCAAGATGATCATTTGAGAAGTGACCCCTGGCTCCCCATGGCTCCAATTCTCACATCTCTCTAGGGAGCATAGCTCTGGCTCCTCGGGCCAAACCACACTTTCTTTAAGTAATGATCTCATTCAGAGCTTCCCTCTCACTGGCCTCCTACGGAGCTCATCCATTTCATTAGCCTGGACGCCTTGGCTCACACTCCACAGAGCCAGCCCTCCCTTAGCCATCTTCAGACCTGGAACTTGCTCTCCCCCAAAATATTTATTTTGTTTCAGGCACCAGAAATATCAGTGATGGAAAAGCTGAGTGCAGGTCTATGTGATTCCCTTGGGCTTAGGCTACCACTGAACGCTGAGCAGAGAGCAGGGAACTGAGTAACTCATTAACTCTTCTCATCATCTTCAACTCAGGAAGACTGGACGTTCAAACCTGTGATTTTTGAACTGTTTGATTGCTGGGTGACGCTTATATGCAAAATTTAGACTTCAAGCTTCATCCTCAAATTCAAAAAATAAAGGAGAGAATGGAGTTGTGGGCAAATGATGCAATATATAGATCTTGTAACATAGAAATCCACACCTAAAATTTGTATGTTTGTGTTGACCAATGCCACCCCATACATTTAATTAAAAAAATAAAATTAATAAAAATAAAGGAGAGAAATCGAGGAGAGATTTTAAGGATGGAATTTAAGCAATGGACACAAAAATCTGCTGCTTGCTCACGCCCATGCTCCAATTTTCCCAGTTTTGAGAGCTCACCTGGAAGGCACTAACCAGCTACTTTCTCTTCGGAAAAGGTGATTCGTCTCCCCCATTATTCAGGCATCCTTCTTGCTAGTTTGCCCTGCTGATTTACCAGTAAAGCTGTAGCATGTGATTGACAGTAGGAAGAACCACAGCAAAGAGACTATCAAAGGAAGCCTTGGGGTGCACCTGTACCTTCTTGTAGCTTCCATGGTACCTTCCATCATTCCAATAGTACGTTGTGAAAAAGATGAATAAACATAATGTCACAGTAATGTCCTCAAACATGATTTGTGTTGGATTATTATAATGAAGATCGGTAACTTAATGGTCAATGACTATTGATTCTCAGAAATTTCCATGCACTCTTCTACATTTCTCAGGCTCCTTACAATTAGGCTGACCATGTGACAAGCTCTGGCCAATGACATCTGAGTGGCAGTGACATGTCTTGGCAGAATGACCTTGAATTCACAAGGTTACCTGTAGAGCCACGAGAGGGAAGCAGCAGCATCTAGAATCCCTGAAGATTTCTGGTCCCACCTGTTGGTTGTTCTTTGCAGGATGTGAAGTGCTTACTGTCTCTTTGTCCTCAGCGTTGAGTCCTATTTGAAAGCAACAGAAAAAAATCATCAGTTACAGATGTTATTGCCCATGTCTCCTCATTTGGGCATCTGAACAAAAGTCCACTCATTCAGCAAGTCTATGCAACCACAAAGATGGTGGCCTATAAGTTTGTAACCAAATGGGTCTGTACGTTTCCTACCAGGCTAGCTCTCTTCAATTCAACCTCTATGTTCTCTCTCTCCAACTGTTTGTAACACATTCAGTCTGGATTGTGCATCTCACAATTTTGTACATACACACAAAGTATAAGTTTAATATTTAATGTTTTATTTGGTAAAAATACACAAATCCTGGCTGGTGTGGCTCAGTTGGTTGAGTCATGTTCGATTCCCGGTCAGAGCACATGCCCAGGTTGTAGGTTGGGTCCCCGGTTTGAGTGCATATGAGAAGCAAACAATCAATGTTTCTCTCACACATTAATGCTTCTCTCTCTCTTTCCTCTTAACTTCTTCTCTCTCTAAAAAAAAAAATGAATAAGAAGATATTTTAAAAAAAATACACAAAGCAACAAAATGTTGGCAATGATTGCAATGTCAATTCTAAGAGGTTCCATCTGACCGGTCAAAATAAAGCAATGTTTTTCATAGTACTTTTTTAAAATATATTTTATTGATTTTTTACAGAGGGGAAGAGAAAGGGACAGAGAGCTAGAAACATCGATGAGAGAGAATCATCGATCGGCTGCCTCCTACACACCCCCCACTGGGGATATGACCGCAACCAAGGTACATGCCTTTGACCAGAATCGAACCCGGGACTCTTCAGTCCGCAGGCCGACGCTTTATCCACTGAGCCAAACCAGTCTCGGCTGTTTTTCATAGTACTTTACAAGGAGAATCCCATGGTGCTTTGGGTTCTTCTGGTCTACCTTATTCACTGATTCCTATTTCCTTTGCTTCTTATGGTGTCACCAAGTAGCACAATGAGACCCGGGGTACATCTCTGAGGAAGGGTCATTTGCTGGAGTTCCTTGCTAGTGTTTTTCTTTTAACTGAGCACAAAACCATACAGTGCATGAATGCCAACTTATAACAATGTCACCCACAAACTATATTTAAGCACGGCTTAGTTATTACATAAAATGAGACTACAGAATCAGCTTTACTGCTCAGAGGGGAGAAAATGTACGGCTTCCAGAACAGCTACCCCACTATAGCACAGCTGACAACTTCAAGTAAAGGCCCTGATCCTGTGAACCTGTCGCTCAATTGTACCTGGGCCGGGTGTTGTGTTTCATGTCATGGGTAAGATTTCTTTGCTGCTTTTAATGGTGAACTGTAGAAGCCTTCTTCCTGCAATTAGCAGGATGCAGGATATAGGAGTGGAAATAGAAGCCTTTTCCCCTATTCACCTAGGCAATGAAAAAGTTTAAACTCATAAATAGTCCCCGGGTTATACACAGGTCATGCCCATTATTCCCCGACTGTAATTGTGCTCGGGTTTGAAGAGAATTTCCTGCTTTAAAAAGGATTCTGGTTGGATCACATCTTAAAATGACAGACGCGGTTCATTGTCCATCAGCAAATGCATGGCCCTAGAGAAAATATTCAGCTGTCAGGTACACCTGGCATGATCTGTGCAGCCTTCTTACCCCAGAGGAAGGCAGGTGCTTTCTGAGGACCTTGGCCACCAGGGCTGGTTGGTCCCTCAATAACCTTATTAGTGGTCATGCCTACTTTTCCTCTAGGTTATCCGTGCATTTGTGCTCCTCTGTTGCTCTGTGTACCCTAATCTGTGAGCTCACTGCCCAAGGACTCTGTCTCAGATCTCTTGGACTCTCCAGCCAGTGGTTCTCGGCCTATAGAATAGTATCGCTTAAATTTTTGCAAGGGGGAGGGGGAAGAATGTATATTTCTTTGCTATGGCCATTCTAGTGTGCTAAATTATTTAAAGACGTGATGATTTAATAGATATATGTCATGTATTACCTACAACCAATTAATTTAATTTTGAGAAAATTGATTGTGTGCATGCATATGAGCCTAGCCAGTGGTCATGAACAGCAGGAGGGTAGGGGTACATGTGGGGAGGGGTTTGGGATGGGAATGGGGGGATGCGGACAAATATATGATACCTTAATCAATAAAGTAATTAAAAATTAAAATTTAAAAAAAGAAAATTGAAAAGACCCCAGTACCCTGAAAGAATACATTTCCACATGCTGGCCTAGGCTTGAGATTCCCATTCACCTTGTATTTCTTTGTAGTAGATTTGCTATCCATTAATAATAAAGTATTCCCAGGAAGATTGATACAGTGAATTATTATCACTTATAAAAGAATGAATGAAGAATTTTAAAGGAATAGGTGGTGTGGAAACATCATTTGGAAACTGGATTTCTGGAAAGAGAAGGGCACTGAAAAGAAGAGAAAGGCAAATAATTGAAAGTTTGAAGAAACAAAGGAATTTCATCTTTTCTTTTTTTAATGAGTAGTGTTTCTGACCCAGTAATTCCAGAGAACCTCAATCTTCATCTAAAACAAAGTCCTGCCCAGCTGCTGTGGCTCAGTAATTGAGTGCTGACCCATGAACCAAGAGGTCACGGTTCTATTCCTGGTTAGGGCACATGCCCAAGTAGTGGGCTCGGTCCTCAGAATGGGGTGTGCAGGAGGCAGCCAATCAATGATTCTCTTATCATTGATATTTCTATCCCTCTCTCTCTCTCCCTTCCTCTCTGAAATCAATCAAAATATATTTTTAAAAAGATATAATATTTAAATAACCTTAAAGATCTAAAAAAAAAAACATTTTTTTAATAAAACTAAGTCCCTTTTTTAAAGTACCTGGGAAAAAGAGGACTTTCCAGAGCGTATCTTAGAAAATACAAATTGCCTACTGTGTTTTAAGGGCCCCTATATATATTTTTCTCACTCAATTGTCACACAACTCAAATGTGAAGAGCTCCCATTTCATAGATGAAGAGTCAAAGGCCAGGGAAATTAAGCAACAATTAGAAAAACACAGATTTCAGCCACATCCTATACTGGCTCACCCACCCTAACACCAGCAGCTCCCCATCAACCCCAACAAGCAACCCCTCCCCCTGCAATACTGCCCATGTGATTGCAAAGATGATTCTGCATGGTTCTGATCCAACTCAGCCCTTTGCTTGTCCTCAAACTCGGGAATTTCAGGAAAATATATACTGCCCTGATACAGCACTTTCCATAAGAGACCCAACAAGAAAATGGCATTCGCATTAAGATAAACAAATCATTTCTGAAACGAGGAAGGCCAGACCCTTAGAAACAGCCAGAGGCTCGCACTAAATCTGAGTCCCGGTGCTTAGCACATTCATGCCTCATGATCTAAGCGATTCATGGTCTCTGCTCCGAGCTGGTACGGCCCATTCCCAGCAGCCCAGATCAAACCGGTGGTGAGCATCCAGTCATGAGAGCTGGAAATGGGCTCAGCACCTCCTAGCAGCCAAACGATGACTTCATGCAAGGCCCTCTTTTATTTGGGCTTGTTTGTTTCTGTAGCTGCAATGATGCATTCAAGAGTAAGAATTTAATGTGAGCCTTGAGCTCCACCGCAGCCTTTGAGACCCACTTCTTGCACAAGTCCCCTTGCAAAGCAGGCACTGTGGGGGGGGACTTGAGGTTGGGGGAGAGACAGAGGCTTTAAAAAATACACTTTCAAGGAACTTATCAAATAGTTGGCACAAATGCTGAAGGGGAAATGGGCCCCCTGACCTCCCAGCGTACAACGTGGAGTAGCCCACTTCCTAAGGGAAAGAGCACGCTGGTGTCCACACTGAAAGAATGCCTTGGGAAAAGTTAAAGGAGTTCATCAACACCAAACCAGGATTACATGAAATGCTGAAGGGCATTCTTTAACAAGAGGAAGAAGAAGAAAAAAGGTAAAGGTAAAAATTATGAACAACAAAAAGACATCAAATACATACCTACCAACAAGTGAATCTAAAAATCAAGTGGATCTAAAAATCAAGTGACTAAAAAAATCTGAAGAACAAAATAAAAAAATCTGGTGAATATAATAGAATCAGGGACATAGAAAGGGATTGGACTAACGATTCTCAGGGGGAAGGGGGTCTGAGGGGTTCGGGAAGAGATTGGACAAAAATCTTACCCCTATGGATGAAGACAGTGATGGAGGGAAGGGCATAGAGTAGGGTTGGGAATCAGGTGGAGGGAAGCTAAGGGGGTGGGGGAAGAGGAACACCTGTAAAAATCTGAACAATAAAGATTTACTATAAAAAAAGAAAAAAGAAAAAGAAAAAGAAAAAAGAAAGAACACCTTGGTCTTCTCCCAAAGCGTCATGCACGTTCCTTCATGTGACAAAGTTGGCTCCGTCTCCATCATGCCTGCTGGGCGGGGAGTCCCCACCAGGAGCTGAGAGGTTTCTCTCCCACGGTCGGTTGGTGGCTGAGAGAGTCCTTGCTAGCTCTCCCCTCGCCTCCTGCCTCCCATGCCTTCACACCTCTGTTTCAACATCATGTACGTGCCCGGGGAAGTTCCAGATAGTTTACTATTCACATTCCAACCTCTCCTCCCCTCTCGGTTGTACATCTGTCCGCTTAGTCCGGCCCATCACGGAGGCCAATCAGTGAAACACAGATAAATGTTTGCCTTTTCATTCTAGAGGGCAAACCTGGGTCTCATTAGAAAAAATTCAATGAGATTATCTCTCCCCCCAACCCCAAAAAAATAATAATAAATTACAGTTTATTCTGAGAATAAAAGAGTCCTTGCAAGTGTAATCTGTTCGTTTACCAAGCTGTATTTTGCAGGTCTGGTTTAAGTGAAGAAACTGCTGTTCACTCATAAAGAAGCCATTAGCAAGAAAGAAAACTATCAATTAAGATCTCATCTGCTAGCCTGTTCATCTCTATTCTGACCACAGAGTGCAAGGCCAAGGAATCTGTTGATAGAGCCTCCAGGAAAATAAAAATAAAACACACACACACACACACGCACATACACACACACACAAACACATGTTTTTTCACTTCAATTATCTCAAAATGTGGCACTAAAAAAAAAATCTCGCTTTGGGGTTGACTTCTTTGGTTTATTGCCTTCACCTCTCACTTCTGATTTTATGAAGGGACATAACCTTCGTGCTTAGAGACCATTTAGTCCAATTCCCTCCTTGGCACCCCTGCCGGAGACAGGAAGGTGGGCAGAGCTTGTTAGCAATACCCCTGCAAGGTGCCTGAGGTCTGCTGAGCGTGATGACATCATTGTGGGCCAGGGGTCTGCCTACAGCAAGCCTGTGGTGCTGTCAAATAAGAGAGAGTACCCAAAGGGAGATGGGGGATTGGGTAGGGGAACGTGGCCGAAACAGCTGCAAAATGACTGACATCCAAAAGGGGACCCTGTGCCATAAGGGTGCTCTCACTTGAGTCCCCTGATTATTTTAAGGTCTCCAGCTGCATGCATTTGCTTCTCTGGTCCTTTTGTTTCTGGCTGATGGTCCTTTTCTTCTTCCTTCACTACATTTTAAAAAAGCAGAGCAAAGCAAAAGCAGTGGGAGGTGGAGAGTAGCTGCTATGACAGCCTCTCTGGCTTTCACCCTCTAACACTGGCCACTTGCAGCCGGTCTTAGAGCGCCCCCTGCCGTGCCTACGGTGGCTCTTTGTTTCAAACCCTTCCGATCTGGCACCCCAACTTCTGAAAGAGGTTAGTTACTGCTCGGAGTTCTGTGCAGAACAGGAGGGTACAGCGATCTCTCTGCAGACAGTGTGCTTCTGTATGCTCATAGGAAAAGCTTGGGAGGGCGAGCGGGGAAATAAAGAGCAAAACTGAGTTGATTCATTTTTTTTCTGGTACAGCGCCCCCTAATTCACGTGAAATGTTGCTCACCAGTGGGCTTGCATAAAGCCTTGATTTTCCACAGGAAAACGGCACTGTTTATTCCACGTGTCGGAATCACAACAGTATTTCTTCTC
The DNA here is from genome assembly GCA_036971965.1 of Nyctalus aviator. NCBI lineage: Eukaryota > Metazoa > Chordata > Mammalia > Chiroptera > Vespertilionidae > Nyctalus > Nyctalus aviator. Next base: position 6,081,764 of record CM072940.1, on the reverse strand, counting down.
GAATGGGAGTGAGACCATCAAGCCTGCTGCTCTCCGTGTTGGAGACAAAACCCCACATTCACTCTCCAAGGGCCACCGCAGCTTTAACATACAATGCTCTGCTGAGACCGGTTTGGCTCAGTGGGTAGAGCGTAGGCCTGCAGACTGAAAGGTCCCGGGGTTCGATTCCAGTCAAGAGCATGTACCTTGGTTGCGGGCACATCCCCAGTGGGGGGGGGGGGGGTGCAGGAGGCAGCTGATCGATGATTCTCTCTCATCGATGTTTCTATCTCTCCCTCTTCCTCTCTGTAAAAAAAAAATCAATAAAATATATTTAAAAATAAAATAAAATACAATGCCACAGGGGAAAGAAGTTAGGCTTGCAAAATAAGTTTCTCTGGCTTTTAAAGGGGTGTTTCATCTCTTTCTCTCTTATTTTCTGCCCTGGGGGGGAAGGGGGAGGATAAAAGCTGGCAAAATGTCTTGTTTGCTTAAAGGCGAATGTATATTTACAGAAGCACACAAGCCGTGGGTCGCTTTGAATGTGGTAGCTCTTAGATACACAATGGGGCTACTGTGTTTCAAAGGGTCTGGCCACCCATCGCGGCCCGCTCCTCGGTCTGCTGTCCATTCATCTAAACACAGGCTCTCTCACTGGATCCAGATGCTGGACAATCGCATACATTTTTTGATATGACTTTCTGGCTAGTGCGCCTCAAGGGGAAACCGTTCTCAAGAGAGACCCCAACGTGTCCCCCAAAGGGGTTTGTAAGCAAATTCCCCATCCAGTTGCCACAAGCATAAAAGAATGGGCTTTCTTCTCCCTTGCCAAAGATCCGTTTTTCTATTACGTCTATAGATTATTGCTGAAAGACAATACAATAATGCTGGCGCAGCCCTTGGTGAGCAGAGTACTTCCGTTGCAATGGTATCTGATGAATACTCTGAGCCCATAACTCTTTTTTTTAGATCAATTAGCATCAATAAGGTTTCTACTAATGCCGCAATAAATAAGCAGTATCTATAGAACTTCAGAGGAATGATAACTTCTTTTAAATGTATTTTTTGTTGATTTCAGAGAGGAAGGGAAAGGGAGGGAGGGAGAGAGAGAGAGAGAAACATCAATGATGAGAGAGAATCATGGATCCGCTGCCTCCTGCACGCCCTCACTGGGGATTAAGCCCACAACCCAGGCTTGTGCCCTGACTGGGAAACAAACCATGACGTCCTGGTTTATAGATTGATGCTCTACCATGCTGACCGGACTGGTGGGGGATAAACCTTTGAATCCATAAGACAAAAACATGGTATTTTCTATTTTAAACCGTTCAGTAAATATTTATTTATTGAGCGTAGCATGCATTATAAGTGCTACAGTTATCCCAATGAAAAGATATTATCCCCATCCTGAAAGAATTCACAGTCTAGTAGAGGAGACAGCAGGCAAACAATTATTTTTGAGACTGTGATGCCCAATGGTTTAGGGTCAGGCCCCAGAACAAGACGGCCTGGTTCGGAATGTTTTATCTGCCATTTATTAGCTGTGTGATCTTGGGTTAAAAAAAAAAAGACCCTCATGGACCACAAAAAATCAAATATCTAAATGTAGCAGTGCTTTGGTGAAACCATGAAAAGTCAAAGTAATTTAGAAATATTAATATATACTGTGTCTTAATATACGGACACTGTATAATAACATAATACACAAGAATACTAATATATTATATGCTATTAAATAATATAAATAATATATTAAATAGTCATTCATTACTTAATTAATACCAGAAATCAAAGCCTCCACGGTGTCACACTGTAAACAAGCAGGCCTGGGGACACCGAAGCAGCCCTGGAAATCATTAGTGATCCCCAAACCGTATCTCCACAGCCCTGCATCTTAGGGTAATTTCAAACAATAAAAAATGCACACCTAGCCCAGCCGGTGTGGCTCAGTGGTTGAGCATCGACCTATGAACCAGAAGGTCAGGGTTTGATTCCCAGTCAGGGCACATGCCCGCGTTGAAGCCTCCATCAGTAGGAGGGCGTGCAGGAGGCAGCCAATCATTGATTCTCACCACCGATGTGTCTACTTCTCTCTCCCTCTCCCTTCCTCTCTAAAATCAATTTTTAAAAATATTTTTAAATGCCTATGATTAGCTTTATTTCAAGAAATGGCCCCTTGCTGCATTTCCGTTGGTATCAAAGACCGAGAAACTTGATGAGATACAGTTTTCAACATCTTTGAAGAAGGATCCAGCTCTCCAGAGGTGACAGTGCCCTGAGTTTGGCTCTGTTCCCTAAAAGGCAAAGCAATTCATTCATCCTTTCACCAACATGGGGCAGGTGGGCCCGGGCGTGTTGGAAATGCCACAGATGTTACCAGCCTCTCCCTAAGAAGAAAGGCCTGGACTCCTCATTATTAAAGAGCAGCCTGCTGTTTACACGAGTCTATCAGGACTCACGTGCGGTGTCTACGCGTGGCCTACAAATCCAAAGAAACTGGAAAAGCAACACGCCATTCCGCCAGGTATTTCGCATTCTATAGCATCACGCTCACAGGTAACAAGGGAGAGCATTTTCTTTCCTATCCAGATGTTTTGATGTGTACATCTACACATATATACACAGAAGGACAGAACCTCCCTTCCCCCCATTTCTAATCTGTTGTTTAACCCCTCACGTCCCAGTCTGAGCTATCAGCCAGGGTCACAGGTACCTAGTAGCAGGTGCACGCACCCCACACAACGCTTCCCTGATGGGATTTTTAGGGGACTTCAAGAGGCTCTTGATTTAAGTCAATCTGGAAAAAGAAGGAAAAAAAATATCAAAAAAAAAAAAGCAAAAGCAAAACTCCTTTTTGCTTTCAGACAGTTTAAAAAAAAAAAAAAGAAAGAAAGAAAGAAAGAAAGAAAGAAAGAAAGAAAAGAAAAGAAAAGAAAAAAGAAAAAAGAAAAGAAAAAGAAAAGCCGAAACTGGTTTGGCTCAGTGGATAGAGCATCAGCCTGCAGAATGAAAGGTCCCAGGTTCGATTCCGGTCAAGGGCATGTATCTTAGTTTCGGGCACATCCCCATTAGGGGGGTGTGCAAGAGGCAGCTGATCAATGTTTCTCTGTCATCTATGTTTCTAACTCTCTATCCCTCTCTCTTCCTCTCTCTATAAAAAAAAAAATCAATAATATATATATTTTTTTTTTTTAAAAGTATATACAATACCCTGCAAGAGCCTGTGTCATCCAGACTGCTCAAGTGCAGGGGACAGTGGGCTGCTGGTGATTTAGAAGCTCAGAGCAAACACTCAGAACAGAGTATCGGGAGACAGGCTGTTACCAGATGTGCCCCAGCATCTGAGTTCGGGCGGGGGGGACGGGGCAAGATCAAGTTCTCAGGCAGAAGGAGGTGGCTGTCAGTACCCCCAATCCTTGGAGTGATGGACCATTCACCTCCAGCTCACGTCCGAAAGCAGTTCTGAGCATGATGATGAGGGTGGCGGCCACCGATGTAAAAACCTCCCCGCTGAGAGGATGACGCTATAGGATTTCCGTTTTCAGTGTGATTTGCCTACATACCCCCCTGCCAGGGAATGCGACAGCTTTACCCAGAGTGACACGAAGACATGGCTGAGCTTTCCCGAAGAAGGCGAACGTGGTTTCTGGTTTGGATGCTCCAAGGGGAAGCCACTGGGTCCCCTCGGATTGGTTTGCGCACCCCTCCTTCTCAGGAAGCCTGATCCCCAGATTCTCAGAACCACAGAACACGAAACCATTCATCGCTTGCTCCTGAACCTTGCCTGAGCCACTCAACACCCCTGCCTGAGGCCTGCGCCTGCCTCTCCACGCAGAGGAGCTGGTGTCTGGGGCCAAGTGCATTTCCATGCATGCTGCTGCACGTGGGCAGGAACAAAACCAGTGAAGTCAGAACAAAACCAGCTGATTCAGGAAGGCCTGGGACATGGATCGCCGCCCCCGGTAGACTGGCTGCTGCGTGTGATTTTTTGATTTTTCTGGTGTGATCATTGCACGCGAGGCTTGGCTGGCTGACAGTCGCGGACAGAGTGGACAGAGCGCTTGGCTGCTAATGCCTTGACTCCAACACGTGGGCAGTGGCTGTTCATAAACTCGGATGTGCCAGTGAGAAGCCCACGACTTCTCCAGGACAGTGATCCTTATGGGCGAGCACTCCAGATGTTGGGGAGCCTATGGCCTGGTCTCGGTGATCTGTCTCACCCAGGGAAGCCACTGGCAGGGCCAGAGCTTTGGAAGCCTGACCCCACCACCCACTCGAGTCCGGACAACGGCCGATGGAACCCAGGATTCTCAGGCCCTAGATATTGCACCAATGAATTAGCAGATGCTTATTGATCACATATGCCTGGACCAAAGGGCACCAAATTTTACACTTGAAAGAGCTATCACTACTCTGGCTGGTTTGGCTCAGTGGATAGAGCGCCGGCCTGCAGACTGAATGGTCCCAGGTTTGATTCCAGTCAAGGGCACGTGGCCCCGTTGTGGGCTCTATCCCTAGTAGGGGGTATGCAGGAGGCAGCTGATCAATGATTATCTATCATTATGGATGTTTCTATCTCTCTCTCACCCTCTCCCTTCTCTTTGAAATCAATAAAAATATATATATTTTTTAAAAACTATATTCCAATCATGACTCTGCATGCTAACTCTTGAACCTTGAGCTGGTGGCTCTCCCTCCCTAAGCCTCTTCTCTTATCTGTAAAATACAGATAATCACCACACCTGGATCATACAATTGTTATGAAGAACCAGGGGCATAATCATACCTCTGCCATTAGTAACACGAAGTGTCCTAGAAAGGGCAGGGCTTGGACTGGATAGGGCAGTGGGTGGGGGAATGGGTGTCAGACATGAAGTATAATCTGCGTGTGATTTCCCGGCGTGAACAGGTCCTTGGAACTTCCACTCATGAATCAGCATCTCTCATGCCAACACGAAGGGTGAACCAACATGAAGTCAGGCTCGGATCTGCTCGGAGCCCAGAGGTACAATCTGGTCTGGAAACACCAGCCTGTTGAAAGGTTTTTAGCCGAGAAGGTATGTGCTCCCTTGATAGGAAACACATGGTCCACTGGGAATCTCCAGAAAACACCAGCCATCCACAGTTCCATCCCGTGTGTGGGAGGAGGACAGGGGTGCGTGGACAAAGCTTTATTCTGCTGGAGAGATAGCCACTGCCGGCGGGGGGAACAAAGCAGAGGAGAAAAACAATTAAGACCTCGAACATGAGCTAAATCAAATAAGCCCACCAACCTCTTAGTAAAATATACAGGCGGTAAGTCAGGGGTCCCGACACGTGGTTCGAGACTCCCCGGTGTTCAGAGGGGATTGAATAAATAGACTTCAAGTCGTGTGGCTCTTAGGAAAATTTCAAAAGAATGAATGTCCCTGCGTGACATCCCTTTTCCTCCTCCTATTTATTAAAAGTCACAGATTCGCAGGGTCGGGGGACAAATAAGAGATCCCCCTGTCGCACCCCAATTCCTAACACATTTGTGTCAGTGGTGAAAGGATCCTGAGCAAAAAGGATCCCCAAGTTCAAGGGAGACTCAGCCCCTGGACCAATTAAGAAGAGATGTGAAGTGGAAATGGAAGACTCGGGCACAAGAGTCTTCTTATTTTTCTGAGCGCTCACCAGCGTATTCCTGAGCTTTACTTTGTGTAAATCTGAGGACTGGCTGCCTCTGTAAGTGCTTCCCAAATACATGTTTTGAATCAGCACGTATGTTTCCCGAACTTGGCTTCTCCCAGTTCCTAGCCACTTAGAAAGGCAATGGGGATGGGAGAGAGGACAGAAGGCAGGCCAGCTGCCACAAGCAGCTGCCTCTAACTCTATAGCGGAGACGCAATGATGAATAGGCAGTCAGAACAAATCCATGAACGGGGTGTGTCGGGGGGATGGGACCCCAGTTTTTTATGTTTTTATTGATCTTTAGGGAGAGAGGAAGGGAGATGGAGAGAGACATAAAAACATCGATAAAAGAGAATCATTGATCGGCTGCCTCCTGCACTCCCACACTGGGGATGGAGCCTGCAACCCAGGCATGTGCCCTGACCAGGAATCGAACCAGTGACCTCTTGGTTCCTGGGTTGACACTCAATCACTGAGCCACACCAGCCGGGCTGGGCCCTACTTTCTTAATGTGGATTAGCGGGTTTAAATGTTCTAGACAAAATGTCTATAATAAGGTGGTTATCAGTTTGTATGTTGTCTATGGTTTATATGTTGGACAGAAAGAAGGGGGAGGAGATGAGAAATGGAGGGGAAAGGAGAAAGAGTAGGGCTTGGCAAACAGGTAAACATGCAGAAAAACACCAAGATATTCATTCAAAATATTAATGAATGTTTTTTGAAGTCTAAGCCCCATACTCTATGCTTTGAAGATGTATTTTTATTAGTCCAAAAAAGGGTGGCTTATTAGTCCCATTTTGAAAACAGAAAAATTGGATGGTTGCTTAATTACTTCAGAAGCCTGAGGAACGATTTTTTTCTCTTCTCCGTTTGCAATGTGGAAAGATTGCTTTGAAAATGAAAAACAAATGCTCGCTGTGGTGGCCCTCTATGACTAGAGGCATCGATCTGGGCAACTGATCACAGAACAGATGGAGGACTCACAGGGAGGACACTGTGGACGGGGTGGGGTGGGACTTGGGTCAGAGAGCAGAAGACCTCCACAGAGTTTGTCGATAGGTTGGATCCCTTCCTCCCCCTGCTCCTCTCCCTACAAGCTGTACTGCAGCCCTCACCTCGCTGAAGAGTGTCATTAAAATCCACATGAACCTTAAGTGGTTTGGCTCAGTGGATAGAGTGTCAACTCAGGAACTGAAGGATCCTGGGTTCAATTCCGGTCAAAAGCACATATCTCGGGTTGCAGGTTCGATCTCTGGCCGCATGCGGGAAGGCAGCCAATTGATGCAACTCTCTCACATCGATGTTTCTCTCTGTCTCTCCCCCTCTCTGCCATTCTCTCTAAAAATCAATGCAAAAGTATCCCCAGGTGAGGATCAACAACAACCTACATGAAACTTTCACTCAATCTAGTCCTAGATGAACTACTAAATATATATATATATATATATATATATATATATATATATATGTTTTTATTGGTTTGAGAGAGAGAGGAAGGGAGAGAGAGAGAGATAGAAAACATCAATGAGAGAAGAAACATCACCGATTGGCTGCCTTTTGCATGCCCTGCAGGGGATCAAGCCCAAAATCTGGGCATGTATCCCAACCAGGAATCAAACTAGCGACCTCCTGGTGCATGGATGGATGCTCAACCACTGGGCCACACCGGCCAGGCTAGATGAACTCTTTAAACTCACTCAACTCATCACTGCCAAGCTCTTGCTGGAGAGCATTTGTGTGCCATTGGAATAATATTTAAAAATACCCAGAAAAAAAAATACCCAGGTTTCCCTTCCCAACACAGAATTGTCCTCTACTTTGGAATTGCAACGGTGGGGCTATTTGAGAGAGCAAGCTTGTAACAACGGGGTGAGCAACAGAACAATCTTCTCTAATTGGGAGGGAAGGTCCTCATTTTTCCATAACGGCATCTGCATTACATGTCCAGATGCTCCGCCAGATTGTTAGCTCTACACCCCAGAGCATCTGATGTTGGCAAGCTTCAATCAGGACGCGCAGCCGACGCCAAAACCAGCCAACGAGCCATGGGAACGAGGGCCGGGGCTCCATTAGCAGGTTTAGAAACAAGCTAATCAATTAGCAGCCTGGCCTCCTCCGACTCACCAAATTAAGATGCCTTTGAAAGCCATAGCCGATCTTTGTATGTGAACTTTCCCCTCTGGTCTCTCCTCTGGGAGGTAAGCCATTGTAAGGAAATAATTGTATGAATCATCTCTTTTTCTGGAACATTCCCAGCACCTCCAGGTGTGACACAGATGGTGGACAATAAGTGGGGGGAACCAGTTTTCGTGGCGAGGCACACACATCCATGGGCTCTCGTAAACAGCAGGTCCTACTACTTCTCGGCAGGACTCCCCATCCCCCCCCCAGTTGTACCCATGTCCCATGCCCACACTCAGCATAACTGTTTAAGGGACAGAGAAACCTAGCAAACCCAAAAGTGCCCTACAAGGGCTTTGGAATCAGACTGCGACGTTTCAAAGTCCAGTGCCTCCACCTACGGGCTGAGTGTTATTGGGTAAGCCTGTGCTCGGCAAACCATGGCTCATGAGCCACATGCGGCTCTTTGGCCCCTTGAGTGTGGCTCTTCCACAAAACACCACATGCGGGCGCGCACCTACAGTGCGATTGAAACTTCATGGCCCATGTGCAGAAGTCAGTTTTGACTCTCAAAAGAATTTTCAATCGTTGTACTGTTGATATTTGGCTCTGTTGACTAATGAGTTTGCCAATCACTGGGGTAAGCCATTCACCAATCAATTAATCCTCTCCAAGTCTCAGCTTCTTCATCTATAAAATCGGGTAACCTGCCACTTGAATTCTTGTGAAGATTGAGTTAATGCCTGGAAAGTAACTAGCCTGGTGCCTGGTACCAAGCTTCATGGTTAAGGCACACTTGCTAACCTCCACTACTCCAACAGAGAATAAAATAAAAAAGAAAAGGGGAGTGAGAAGGAAAGAGGGAGGACAAGAGAGAGGGAGAGAAGAAAGCAGAGCAAGGGGAGGAGAGGTTGAGTTTATCCTCTTCATATTTCTCTGATGATGGAAAAAGATTTAGCTGAACATATATATTTTTAATATATTTTATTAATTTTTTACAGAGAGGAAGGGAGAGGGATAGAGTTAGAAACATCGATGAGAAACATCAACCAGCTGCCTCCTGCACACCCCCACATTCTAAATAAAATGAAGTTGGAAAAAAGAGCTGCCTTTTCAGATACCTCAAACTCCACAGGTTTCCTAAGAGTCCAGGCAGCTAATGGCCCATTTTTGTTGATCCAATTAGAAGGGTGGAAGAAAGACCATTGAAGGGGTGGTGCCTGGCATAGTCCCTGGCAAGGGAAGGTCCTCAATAACACCGGTTGGGCAAATGAGCAAATAAACCAATGTGTATGTGGCATGTCATCTTCATTTTGCTCTTCTTCAATTCTCTTATCACCTCCTATAATTAATTATGTCATTGGCTTCATTGCTTTTTAATTTTCTGACTCTCCCATTAGCAAAGAAACTCCATGAAACCGATACTTTTCCATGTTCACCACTCTATCCCTGGTGTCTGAAACAGAGCCTGGCACATAACTATTTGCTGAATGAATGAATGAATGAATGGTACTTGTATTCTTAGGATTGAGTGTCATGCCTAGATCAGAATAAATGCTTAATAAATGGAAACAAACTCTGCTTTCTTCTATCATTTAGTAACAATTCCATTCCAGAGGTTACTGTTAATATTTCTAATGGGATGACTTGTATGGATAGCACTTTCCAGAGCAGGGATAGCACTTTCGCATCACCAGATCTTGACAATGGTCATCTGTTGCAGGCTCTGAATTGCAAAATCTCCTGGTATGAGCTTCTGGGTAGCCTTTGACTCAATAAACCTCCCCCCTCCTTCCCTCAAAGCCAATAGAAATCCATCTTGGGAGATGTTCTGCTGAGAGAGAAGTAGTGTGCCCCTCACACAGCTGTTTTCATGACCAAATCACACTTCAGCTCTTTCAAGTCCTGCCTGTAACACTCACAAAAGAAAACAAATCTTTCTTGACACAACATTTTGACCAAGTTCAATCTGGTTATTCGTGTTATTCCAACTTTTTTTTGGTAGAAAAGATAAACATGGTCTCTGCAAACACACACACACACACACACACACACACACAAAAGCACCACTCAGGCCCTTCCAAGGCCCAGCCCTGGTTTCCAGATGCTCCCCTACTCAGCTTGGTTTCATTAAAGCTCCATATGTCAGCAACCCATCAGCTTAAGGTGTGATTCAGATTGCCCCAAAGCGAAGCTGAGAGTATGCCTACAACAAAGCCCATCATTACAAGGGAAGGCTTGTTGGGGCGGGGGGGGGAAGAGGGGGTGATATACAGTGATTACCTCCCTCCCTGCTCTGGATTTAGAAACATCGCAAAGAGGACTTGGTTCCGATCCAGTCCATGACTTAGATCCGTGACCAAGCTCTGGAGGGAGGCAAGGGATCTGAAGTCTGACTCCAGGTCCGAGCTGGCTCCCTCCCCAACAATGGTCACTGTTTGCAAAGGACGCTGAGGAGTCTGGTGAGACTGCACCCTCCCACAGTGGAAACCTCCCAGCATGCTTGTTTATTCTCCTCCTTTCTCCCCTTGGTGTGTCAGATCGGAACTTTTTATAGTGCCTCCGGGTCTGTCGTTAACACACAAAAGAAATGTAATTAGCTGACAGAGTTTTCTGGCCGCGGTAGCCACAAATGGAAAGATAACTCCCAACGTGATCCAGTCATGGATGGCAACCAAACTCCTGTGGGAGGGAGGCAGGGAATTCTCTTTGAACCAAGAGGCCTGGAGCCCAGAGCACACAGGACAGGCAAGGGGCTGCGAGGGAATGCATGTAGAACCAGGTTCCCTGAATGGGGAGCTCGGCCCAGCTCTTAAGAATCTGACTTTATGCAACCAAAACAAAGGTAAAACAAAGGTGGTTCCTACACACAACCGGAACAGATGGAAAACTCATTCATAGAATTCTGGAAGTCACTAAGTATCTTTCCTCAATCACTTTTCCAAGAGACATGACCAGAAGTTTTAGGTTCTGTGTGAACACAAGAGTAGCTCATTAACATTTATCTGATCTACGGCCTTCCACAACAATCCATCTGTGTGGCTCAGACTCTGGATAGAGTGCACTGACCAGCTGTCTTCGGCTCGTGAATGTTGTGGAGTGAAGGCGAGTGAACGACCACACTCTCCAACAGTGAAGAGAAAAGCTGTCCCTCTGACAGCTCACAGGATACATGTGGGTTAGGAGGGGTGTCCTTGCAACAAACAGTCTTTATGTTTTAAGTTGCAACTTGAAACAGGTTGAGAAATGCATTTTTTTAAAGATCAATAATAGAGGTTAACAGGTACATGAAAAGATGTTGAGCATCTTTTCATGTACCTGTTAACCTCTATTATCGCTCTTTAAAAAATGCATATGTATGCATTAATAAGTGTGTGTGTGTGTGTGTGTGTGTGAATCTTATATTTTCTATGTATAAAAAAAGTCAGGATTCTTTTTATTTGGCTAATTCTTTTCCAGGAAACTATATTTATGTTTAACATCTTCTCCCCAATAACATGAAATAATATGAAAACTAAATCCTAAAGAAAAGCAAAAAACTTCATATACACAATGGATATAAAATGGTTAAATGGTAAAATGTTGTCTGATCCAACCAGAAGTGGAATTTAAAGCTTGACAGCAGCAACAATAATAACAGGTCAAGTCAGAAATGTCTATATACTTGGCAAAGTTTTCTGTCACTACACAACTGAAATTATTCTTCCTGCCCCCAAATTTTTTTTTTAAAAAGTCTATATAATTACTTCCTGTTGTTATACAAAACAGAAAGAAAAACACATTGAGGGATTTTTTTTTTGAAAAAAAGACATTTCTGCAAACAGGAAACAGACAATGTGGCAGAATGAGTATTGCAGCAAAGTGAACCTTCTTGAATTGAAAAACTACATGGACCTACTTCTCTTTTTTTTAACTTATCTATATTGTTGAAAGTTATCTATATACCTACTTTTTAACAAATTAGGACCCATTAAGACTGAATATTTGGAGAGTTGTACTGGAAAGCATTCTTCATAGATTTTTTGCATTTCTTCACATCTTACAAGCAAGGCTACCCTTTGTTCTGTATTTGCAAAGATGTGTACAGCAAGTGTCCTTGGGATGTAGAGATAATATCTTCCACTGAACCCTAGCTGGTTTGGCTCAGTGAATAGAGCGTTAGCCTTTGAACTCAAGGGCTCCGGGTCGATTCTGGTCAAGGGCATGTACCTTGTTTGCCGGCACATCCCCAGTGGGGAGTGTGCAGGAGGCAGCTGATTGATGTTTCTCTCTCATTGAAGTTTCAAACTCTCTATACCTCTCCCATCCTCTCTATAAAAAACCAATAAAATATATATTTTTTAAATATATCTTCCACTGAGCAGGGGGTGCTGTTGTGCCCACAAATAACTAAAGGACACAGTGGTCTCATGCTTTACACAGGAAATGCCACATGGACCACACGTGAGTAGGAGAGAACAGTAATGACAAGGTTCTGTTCTTCTCTGTTGAAAGTGACAGAAATGGCAAATTTAAGCTCAGTTGGAAATGATTTGTGTCCTCACCAATCTGGGGTATTTCATTCAGCAAATGCCCGCTAATGCATGCAAACTGGCTTATATAAACAAGGATGGAAGATGCCTATCGGGAAACTTTGGCATGAGTCTCTTGACCTTGGGGCTGAGTTTCAATCACCCTTCAGTTAAAGAAGGAAAGGGTTCTGAAGTTGGTTGTTTTTGCATCGTGTGGCCAGAACAACTGGCTGATTGTTAAATGTTTTGCTTGCCCGTTCATCCTTTTGGTGCTTGAGGATAATGGATCGATACAGGCTCTGAGGGGCTCTCTGGAGCCTTGGTCCATCTGTCTTCACAGAAGAGCCTGGCTAACCTATGTCAGATCCTGTGCTACTCATAGAGCCCTGTGTACTTGTAAAAAAAAAAAAAAAAGAAAGAAAGAAAGAAAAAGAATGTACAAGTCAAAATATGATTTATGATACCTTCATGGGGTGCTGTTATCTGAAATGAGATCAGCCCAGCCAGTGTGTCTCAGTGGTTGAGCATCGACCCATAAACCAGGAGGTCCCGTTCGATTCCCGGTCAGGGCACATGCCTAGATTGCAGGCTTGATCTCCAGTGTGGGGCATGCAGGAGGCAGCCGATCGATGATTCTGTCTTATCATTGATGTTTCTACCCCTCTCTCCCTTCCTTTTCCTCTCTCTGAAATCAATTTTTAAAAACACATATTAAAATGAGATCACATCTAGGAATGACTACATTTAAGTATGACTTCAGCCCTAAGAAATGGGACCACAGCCGGCTTTTAATTTCTTCTTATGCTTCTCAGTATTTGCAAAGTTTCTGCACATGTACAGAGACTTGCTTTGATACTAAAAACTTTTATGCAAACCTTCAGATTGAACGTGAATTAAAATCATCTATATAATTTGGACTACTGAGATAGAAAGCAACCATGAAATCTGATCCACATACTAGTAAACATCTGTGTTATGGTTCAGAGAAATCCATGGCCAACCAGCAAGATAAGCCAGGCCTCTCGGAACAAGTTTATATTAAAGGGAAAGAAAGAGAAGGAAAGGAAGGGAGAGTGGGGAGGGGTATTAAGAAGTAAACAAACAAAAACAGAAACCTCTAAAAATTAGCTGATTATGATTTCAAAATAGAGGAGCTTCCATGATCAAAGCTCCCATGTCCTCAATGGCCCAGCCGCATCCGTGGGCACTGCATTTTAAGAACCTTGTCAAAATGGTCTGCATTCACAAGAAAGCAACCTGGATGATGAGAAAGGTCTGGAAAACATCTTCACAGGAGTATGGCTGAAAGAATTCCGCAGATTTAAACTGAAAATAGGAGATGGACAGTAGCCCTCAAATGGAGTCTATACAGACACTCAAGAAAGGAATCTGATTGTTTCTTAGAAAATCAACTTGTCTCTCCCCCTGGAGAAGGAAAGCAATGCCAGGAAACACAGACCCCCAACCCCAACTCCCCCAGTCCCTGAAGCCCAATGTCAAAGGCAGTTCTCCAAAGAGAATGTTCCCAAAAGCCTTCAGCGAAGGCCAGGGGTGGTCAGGTTCCTTTCCTTCTGGATTCTGGCTGCTCAGTTTGCATCCAACTCTTGAGATATCTCATCACCCTTCTTACAAGAATCCCTTATTGCTTAAGCTCTCAGGAGTGGTCTATTCTTTGCAAAACCCTGAGGAATACATGTCTATTTAGGTCATGCCTCCTAGGTGGTTTTCTTCTTCTCTGTCTCAAATAGGTAAGTTTTATTGCCCTAATCCAGTGGTCGGCAAACTCATTAGTAAACAGAGCCAAATATCAACAGTACGATTGAAGTTTCTTTTGAGAGCCACATTTTTTAAACTTAAACTTCTTCTAACACCACTCTTCAAAATAGACTCGCCCAGGCCGTGGTAATTTGTGGAAGAGCCACACTCAAGGGGCCAAAGAGCCCCATGTGGCTCACGAGCCGCGGTTTGCCAACCACTGCCCTAACCGGTTTAGCTCAGTGGATAGAGCATTGGCCTGTGAACTCAAGGGTCTCAGGTTTGATTCTGGTCAAGGGCACATCCCTATTAGGAGGAATGCAGGAGGCAGCTGATTGATGTTTCTCTCTAATTGATGTTTCTGACTCTATCCCTCTCCCTTCCTCTCTGTAAAAATATTTTTTAAAAGTTTTATTAAGGGAGAAATTATCAATGTGTTTCCAAAACCAAACTCCTTCTAGGTAACACCCAGTTAAGGTGTTAAAAATAGCAGAAACTGTGAAATTTCTTGGCTTCCAAGCTGATCTTGGAAAATGCCACCCATCAGCAGATGAAGAAAGAAAAGGAGAATCACACCTGGACAGTGTTTTGGAGCCACATCTGGAAATGGGCACCCATCAAACACACCCACTTTATTCTATTCCCCGGAACTCAGCCACCCAGATGCAAGGCACCCTGGGAGGAACTCCCTGGGCCATTGTTCTTGGGGCCCCGGGGTCTGGTCTCAGAGAGAAACTTCCCTAAATATTATTCTCCAAAGATATACACGAAATGGGAGAGGATAGTGTGTTTAGGACAATAGAGTTTCCATGGTTCACTTCTTGCCCATTCCCCTTGGCAACCCAAGAGATCCAAGACTTAAATCAACAAGGCTGTAGTCCAGACTCATGGTTTCTTTGGCAGCAGGATTCCCTCGAAACTTGGTAGGTTTCATATCTATTTGCTTCCAGTCCGTGTCATGTGCCAGTAAACACACCCAATGTTCTTTGCTAGATATGACGCTCAAGCCCATCCTATCTCTTTGATTTGTTGCCACCTCCTCTCCCCACCATGAATAGTTCTCTAATGTTACTGGGGTTTTTTTTAAAAAATATATATTATATTGATTTTTTTACAGAGAGAAAGGGGGAGGGTTAGAGAGTTTGAAACATCGATGAGAGAGAAACATCGAACAGCTGCCTCCTGCACACTCCCCACGGGGGATGTGCCCACAACCAAGGTACATGCCCTTAACCAGAATCGAACCTGGGACACTTCAGTCTGCAAGCTGATGGCCTCAGAGCATATTTGAGCACCTACTATATACAGATAATAAACTAGATGGCCACATGCATGTTAATTCATTTCATCATTGGCAGTATACAATAATGGTCTAATTTTTATATATACAAAGACTGAAAAGTCCAATACTTTCCTAATTATTATGAGCTAAGAAATACCATTTCAGCCCAGGTTGGTTAACTCTAGATTTGGGTTTTCCCTCTGTAACATGCTTTCTTACCCAACTTCCTTGGAATCTCATTAACCAACCCCCGATTTCTCCCATTATTATTCTTTCTTTCTTTTTTTAACATATTTTATTAATTTTTACAAAGAGGAAGGGAGAAGGATAGAGAGTTAGAAACACTGATGAGAGAGAAACACTGATCAGCTGCCTCCTGCACGCCCCCTATTAGGGATTGAGCCCACAAACAAGGTATGTGCCTTTGACCAGAATGGAACCCAAGACCCTTCTTCAGTCCAAGGGCTGATGATCTATCCACTGAGCCAAACTGGGTAGGGCTTATTATTATTATTATTATTATTATTATGTAATTGCTGGGGACATAAAAGTCAGAGGCAAGAGCTTTCCCACAGGATCTTATGCTTCTCGTCAAACTGAGGTTGAAAATTCAGCATCTCATTTTCCCAGAGTAACAAAAAGGACAAAACAAAACCAATATGCAGTGAGAAAGGGCAGGAATGGGGTGCTAAGAGACATCAAAAAGGACTGCTATTTTGATATCTTCCATACACTTTCATGAAGGAGATGTCACCCGGATATTTTGAAAGATTGACTCTTACTTGAAGAGCAGGGAGAGAAAAAGGAGAGCAATTCAATCCCCGCTGTGTATCGTATGCCTTTCCATGTTACAATGAAAGTTGTCCCGTAAAAAGAATCCCCTCTTTGTCAAAGACACAGTTTAACCATGTGTGTAAAGGGAAGTAATACTTTCCCTATTTTACTCAAAGCATCACAGCCATGATATTCTAAATGGCCCATCTCTTACAGGCTGGAACCAGTGAAAAGATAAACGAGGAGCCATTTACATCACTGGAAATGTATGCCTGAGAAATGTTGCTCTTTAAAAATTCAACATGAAGTTTCAATTATGCAAGATGAATCCTTTTTAGAGATCTGCTCTATGTCATCGTGTCTGTTGTTAACAATACTGTATTGTACACCTAAAAATCTGTTAAGAGGGTTGATCTCATTCTAACACACACACACACACACACACACACCACATCTAACATCAAATGACATTAAGAAGGGAAGTTGTCAGAAATTGACCAGGACATTCTTACCTGGAAACTGAGAGGTCTTAAGCCTATACTTTTAGGGGACCAATGATAGCAACCTGCCGAATTGAAAATCATTCTCTTTAGCCAAAACTGGTTTGGTTCAGTGGATAGAACATCGGCCTGCAAACTGAGGGGTCCCAGATTCGATTCTGGTAGGGGGCATGTGCCTTGGTTGCGGGCACATGCCCGGTGGGGGGTATTCAGGGGGCAGCTGATCCATGTTTCTCCCTCATCGATATTTCTAGCTCTCTCTCTCTCTACTTTCCTCTCTGTAAAAAAATAAGTAAAATATATTTTAAAAAAGAAAAGGAAAATGTGCCATTTGCAACATGTGTATGCCCCTTACCTTTAGGATACTAGCTTTCCCAGGAGACACCTAGGTCTTTGTATCAGTTATGTACAGTTATGTACCAAGGCTGTGCTCACCTGCGTCTAGACAGCAGGTGTCTGCCGGCCAGGCCCTGGACACCAGGCTGACCCTCAGTTGACATTTCCTCCGGTTCACAGGGATTACACAAATCCAAGGCGGCTACGCTGCCCAAGGATCTATGGAAATAGCACTGTGCTGTCTGCCCCTCCCTCCCCCCAGCCAGCAGTCCTGACACCAAGGCTGGCCTTTCCAGCAAGGTGAGCTGTGCTAAACCGCAGAGCATGTGCACAATTTAATTCTAACCTGGGTGGGCGCAGGGAGGAGCCAGATTAACCACCAGAACCAATTTCTGAGCCAGGTCTAAGTCCGCCCCCAAATAGCAGACCACCCTCGGGGCAGGGGGGGGGGGGGAAAGTGCAGGGTCCACGTGGTCAAATGGCTATTCCAATGCTACCCTATTTCCCCGAAAATAAGACAGTGTCTTATATTAATTTTTGCTCCCAAAGATGTGCTAGGTCATATTTTCAGGGATGTCTTATTTTTCCATGAAGAATACGGTACACATTTATTGTTAAATGAAAATAAAGGAAATTTATTACCTTTATACGGTACAGTAGTACGGTAGTTGTCAACACAAACCAGACAAACTGTGAATCCTACAGTATCAAGAATTTACTCATTTATTCAATGACAATCATGTCATCATCTTCTGGAACATCATCATAACAATCCAATTCCTGAATTTTCTGGTGAATTTCTTGTGACTCCATTTCTTTCAGAATCAGTGGACCAAATCTCTCATGTTTAGCCTAGGGGGGCCTTATTTTTTTTGGGGGGGGAAGCCTTATATTTCACTCAGAAGGAAACCTGTAAGTCGGTCTTATTTTCGGAGGATGTCTTATTTTGGGGGAAACACAGTAGCAAACCATCCCAAAATGGAGTCATTTGAAAATATGCAAATTAATTATTGGTAATGAGTCTATCATTCAACTAGATCGTTCTGCAGGGACTGATTTAGTTGAGCTCCCTCATGCAACTGGGGTCAACTGGCTGGGCTGGGATGGGATCAGGGGGCTGGTGGTTGACTGACAGCTGTGGTGACAAGGTGACTGAGCCACAGGTTGTTCATCATCCAGCGGCTAACCCAGGCAGGTTCGCAGGGTGGTGATGAGTTCCCAAGAGGGAGAGAGAAGCACCTACAGTCTCCGGATTGTAGAAATGATATAATTTCATTTCCCTGCATTCTATTGCCCAAAGCCATAAGGATGGCCCTCATTCCAGGTATCAGGAATGGGGGGACTAGATTCCATCCCTTGATGGAAAGTGTTGCAAACTCGCATTGCAAAGGGTGCGGCTCAAGAGAGAGATAGAAAGGAGAGGCCATTTTTGTCATCTCTCACAATCCCTTCCACAAAGAAAACTCTGGTTAGCCCACTTGATATGCTAAGAAATGCCCAGACATGTCCGGACACTAAGGAGAGCTTGGGTTCTCACTCTTGGGAACTCGACGGCTGTATAGAGTACAGCTCTTTGAGATTGCATTACCTCTTCTTCAGGATGAGAAAGACACTCCCCCCAAATGTAGTTACCCACAGCCATGTATCGCAAAGCCAGAGTTCTGCATCCCAGGTGTAGCTGGATCCTGTCCACTCCCACGTGTGTACATTAACCACCTACCAGTTGTTTGGTCTTGGAAGAGGGATGTTACATAATAGGCTTACCACATAATTAAGAAATATTTTTCTTGGATCCCTATAGCTCCCTCCTCCAGTTTGCCCTTAATTGCATTTTATATTTTAATAACATTGGCCCGAGACACTGCACTCAACGAAATTCAGAGATGTGTTTAAAGAACACTTTGATCTAACTTCCCAGATGAAATCTCCGCAAATCCATTTAATTCTAATTTAGCATTAAAATGCTGTGTATTGTTTCATTAATAGAAAGAATGCCAACAGTACCACAGGAAAAGGTCAAAGAGATGAGAAGACTCGGTGAGCCACATCGTATTTGTGTTACACATGGATATTTTTTCTTCTTTATTCTTTTGCTTTGACATTAGCCTTTGAAAATGCCTGCGGGCACTTAACATTATAGCTCTCTGTTGTGATTTATGAGGATATCTGTGGAAGCCAGAACTCACTCCTAACACTTTGTACTCTTCCAGGAAAAGTATCCCTAGGTTTGGGTTCCAAGTGGTAATATTGTGGATAAAAATTCAGCGAGTGATGTATGTAGCAACCCAAGAAATTTGCTGATGAACATTTCCTGGAGGATCTAACCCTAGAGTAAGCAAATTTATAGGATTCCTTCTCTTTCTTTCCTCCATTTTTACCTCTCTGTATCCCTTTCTATACTTGGAGTCTCCTATCACCAAATTTACTTCAAAAGCCATTCACTAATTTTTTTAATATATTTTATTGATTTTTTAACAGAGAGAGAGAGAGAGAAACATTGATCAGCTGCCTCCTGCACACCCCACACTGGGGATGTGCCCACAATCAAGGTACTTGCCCTTGACTGGAATCGAACCTGGGACCTTTCAGTCCGCAGGCCAATGCTCTATCCACTGAACCAAACCAGTTTCAGCAGCCATTTACTAATTTTTGACATCTTAGTCTCGGGGAAGAAACCTATTAATATGCATTCATTGTTCCGGAGACATCAGCCACAAGGAGCAAGCCCAGTTTCTGAAACGCTGCTCACTGGTTTTGCTGTTCCAATGTAGAGCCCTGTAATTCCAGGTGTAGACATCCCAGGGAGAGGTAACATGTTAAGCCATTCTCAGCTGTTAATAACCAAACACAAGTTATTCATCAACCAATTAGAAGTCACCTTGGAAAGCTGAGGACGGAGCCCTGAGCAACCACCCCATTAGCCTGGAACCCACAGGAGAAGATGGAAAAGCATTAAAGCGAAGGGAAGATGGTCCCAAAGGCAAACCTCTCTCAAACTCTGCGTGAGCCCAGCCTGGACAAGATAGATGCACGCGGGCTGCCTGTGAAAGCCAAGTTCAGATCCCACAGCAAGAATAGGATTATACAACGTGGAAGAGATATGACCCCACACGTAGGTCTAAGAATGCTCTGTTCTATTGGGAAGTCAATATTTTGATTCAATTATATCAGAAAGTGTTGGGTCCTCGCAGAGAGCTATGTAGGACTCTCCCGGGTGTTGTAAACTTTTGTTATCTGCATCGGACCGTTTCCAGGCTGGTGGACTTTTTGGTGAGTCTACATCCTTCCAAAGTCTTTCTGCAAGTCTGATTAAGTCCATCTGGCTCTGATTAACTTGCAATTAACCTGCCAACGACTGGCTCCGAAGAGCAGCAGAGTCCAGGCAGCTGAGACATCGTCTTGCTAAAACCAGATATTGAAAGAGCATGGGAGACCCAAGTG
This sequence comes from Nyctalus aviator, assembly GCA_036971965.1. Lineage (NCBI taxonomy): Eukaryota > Metazoa > Chordata > Mammalia > Chiroptera > Vespertilionidae > Nyctalus > Nyctalus aviator. Next base: position 6,061,413 of record CM072940.1, on the reverse strand, counting down.
GTCAAAGGAGGGGGATGTTACTGGGGGCTGGAGGCATCGAGGGGCCCCATGAAGGGTGTGAGCCAGGCTGGCAGGAAGCAAGCATTTCTGCTCTATTGTGGCCACCTCTGTGTTTAACAGTGTCTTACAAATAACAGATATGTAATAACTACGTGTTGATGGAAAAGGGGCCAATATGGACTAATAAATTTCTCGATAAATCACCAACAGCAATATCTCCAAGATTTCAATTAGTTCAACATCATCCCAAGGTTTCAGGACCCCATGTGACCCCGATTGGTGGGCGGGGTGAGTGCCTTCTTAAGCATCTAGCAATGTGTTGGGGCGGCTCTTGGGAGATTTGTATTCCCAGTCAGGCCTAACTGAGACTTTGGTCCAAATCAATGAGCCTACACATTGAGAGTCAAAATCCTTTCTTTAGACGGGATAGGGTCAAGAGGAGAAGACCTAAGAATTGGCTGTTAGATTACAGTCACTAGGTGTATTGGTGGTTTCCTGCTTATATTTTTTCCTTCTGACTGTAGTTCAACCTATATCTGGAGAGGTTTTAACCTCACTATTCTATGCCCAAGATATTAGAGAAAATAAGTGAGACAAACATGAGCCCGCAGGTATGTTGGCTGTTGTTTGAACACCCAACTGATGCTTTTAACAAGTTATTTTGCTATTTCATTGACCCAGCCCCCAGGTATATGCTCTTGACCGGGAATCAACCCCAAGACACTTCAGTGTGCTGGCTGATGCTCTAACTTCTGAGCAACACTGGCCAGGGCCAAAAATCCCTTTGGAAAAAGAGGACATATCTTACCCCTCAATGAATTTTAGAACACAACAATGGTGCCTAGATGAATGGGTAATGAACCGAAAAGGGGACTAGGAAGATTCAAGAGTCCTTCATCCAAATATCTTGGATGGCTGTTAGTTTAATTTCCTGCAATCATCACTTTAATATATGGAGATTGTTTTTACAACTAACAAGATTTCCTTCCCTTCCCCCAAGGCTTTTTGCCTAGCAGTAAGCTTCCAAAGTACAACTATGACTAAACAAAGTGCTGGCGTTTCCAATGATAACTATCCCCGGAAGCAAAGCAGGGCTACTCCATGAAACTGAGTCCTACACACCCAGCAAGCCAGAACATTTTCTGTCCCCGGATGCTGCCAAAATCAGATGGTTTTCATCAGCAAGAAGAGAGAGAGATTCCAAAAGGTGGAGATCTTATAAATGCAATGGAAAATGTCAGCATTTTCGGTTCAAGTTATGATGGAAATGAGTATAACCTCATATTTTAAAATGCTTGGAATGCTCTTGATGTGGGAGAGAAGCGAAGGGAGAGCCAAGGCTGCCAGGACAGTGTCCTGATGTCTCAGGTGGATGTGACAAGAGGATGAGCCCAGCCTAGAGTTGCCCTTCACCCGGGGCACTGTCCTGCTGTAACTGGGAAGCCATGAACATCACAAAGCTAATGGCCACTGTCAAGGATGCTCACTCAAGGATGTCCCACCCAAGAAAGGATGGCTCACCCTAGCCAGTTTGGCTCAGTGGATAGAGTGCCAGCCTAGGAACCAAAGGGTCTCAGATTCTATCTGGTCAAGGGCACGTGATTGCAGGCTCTTCCCAGGCCCGGGCCCTGGTCTGGGCTTATGCAGGAGGCAACCAATTGATGTGTTTCTCTCACATCAATGATGCTTTCTGTCTTTCCCTCTCTCTAAAAATCAATGGGAAAATATCCTCAGGTGAGGATTAACAAAACAAAAAAAGAAGAAAGAAAGGATGGCTCTCAGCAATATGCCCAACTCAACAATTTCCTTCACACTATACTTGTGTCAATTTTTTTGCTACTGACCCAAAAAAATCAAGAAATCTTTTCTTTGTGGTGGTAATGTCCCTGACTCTTTCTCAACCTCATGTTCCCTGTCACATGTAGATGGTATAATCCCTGGGGCCAATGTGAATGAAGGAAAGGAGGCCCAAAGACAGGATCCAACAGTTCCTCATTGAGTTCACAGTCTAGTATGACCCAGAAACATTAAGCAAATAATTATGAAATTATGAGTAAATAAATATCCTTTGTCATTAATGAAAATATTTGAGCAAGGGTTTAAAATTTTCAAATAGGAAGCAGTCTAGGGAAAATACATGACTAAAGGAAACTAAACCAAGTTCATGTCAAAGAGTGAAGCCTTGGAAAGGTTGAAGGTAAAGTCTGTTGATACATTAGCTATGCTCAACAGTCTTAGATTCCTTCTACAGGAAAATTAGCTCTGGAAGTCATCTTGAATCTGTCTAGATTGCTGTCAAGCAGGAAGGGTAGCATCCGTGGTGCTTAGAGAGGGGGAGATACAGCAATCATATGCAGTAGGAGAGGGCGACTGAAGAGGGGAGTTATTTCCAGGGTCCCTGCACAGCACCTGCAGGAAGCAGTTCTGACCATGCACTTCCAGCTTTTACCACGCTGTGTGCCTTGCAAGCATCTCATCAGAGCTATAGCATGCTGCCTGTGAGTAATCTGCCTGAGCCTGAATCCAGCCCTCACTGCAGACTAAATCACCATTAGGCCAAAATGTCTTCTCCTGAGTTGGAGCAAGCTCCATCAGAAGGTTCCCCAGGCCCAGCCAGAGTGGTACAGTGGTTGAGCATTGACTCATGAAACAAAAGTTCACCAGTTTGATTCCCAGTTAGGGCACGCACACACACACACACACACACACACACACACACACACACACAATTTGTTTTTCAGTCTTCACTCTCCAGGAAGAGACCAAATTTCCAAATTGAAAATGGAATTTGCCCTTCTGCTCCTGTGTCTTATTCATGGCAAGAAGGCAGGTGTGCAAACCTGCACCAGGCACAACCACCTACTCAACATGCAATCAACTTTATTTAGTTTAATATCTTGAGTCCATATCTTCAAATGACCAATTTAACCACCATCTTTTCCTATTTTTGTTTTGTCTTTGTCATTCCTGTGCCCCTTTTTTCCCTGCACACTGACCCTGAGAACAAAACTATATATCTTGATTTGAGACCCACCTCACCTAGTCCTCTACTGTTCTCATGTCTGGCATCCCAGGATTCATCCTCTCTCATGCATGTATCACCCCGACATGTGTTAAGAACTGCTTTCAGAGGGAAGCCCCAGGTCTGCTGTACAGTTAGGAGGGGAGGGGGCTGACTGAAGGCTGTCACAGGTTAGACCCACCTCCCTCTGAAAATCAGACTCTGTCTCCGAGATTTGGATCTAGGAAGCCGATTGGTCAGATGCTCAGGATAAGCACCTGCTGGAGACCAAAGAAAGCAGACTTGGCAGAGGGAAAAGCTGGGTGGGGTATTATGGAGCGCTCTGGGGCCACAATGACCTTGGCCATCACCTATATATGCTATATGCTCCTGATTTTCCCCATTGAGTCTGCAGGTGGAGAATAATAACAACAACATTGCTACTTAACACTGGTCCGGTTCAGCTCAGGATAGTTTTTGCATGCATCCTTTAATTAAATCCTCACAAATCCTGTGATGGAAATATTATTATCACCATCTTCCTTAAACAAGGCAGTAGGTCCCAAAATTCTTAATGTAGCCAATGAGTAGTGGAGGGAAGATACCTGATGCTAAAGCCACGTTCTTACCTGCTACATGCCAGCAAAGGCCTCTGGAACCCTGGGTCACCCATGGCTTTCCCTGGGTTCAACTGGAAATTAAAGACCATGTGCCCAACTAGAAATTCGAGAAACACCAGGACTTTACCATCACACATGCATCCTTCACAACCACTGGCCCAGAAGAGAGTGTGAGGGCATCTGGGGGAAATGTCCCTGTCCTGGAGAACATTCCTTGAGACCAAATGCATCCGCCATCCAATATGGAGTCATTCCAGACCCATTGGAGAGCTTCTCTCTAGTGTTTGGTTACAGCTGTGGAGGCTGTAGGGCTAAGCATCCTGTCCCAACTCCTAAAGAAATGTAACCAGGCTCCAACTGGCTGTAGACACTCCACATTCTGGAATATTTTGACTCATGGACGTCCGTGACCTTGCATGCTAGCCCCACGTGAGTCCAGTGTACAGGGTTCTTGTTCAATGTGTGACCTTCTCAAAATAGTTACAGATATTCGCTCTCCCTGCAAGGTCTCCCTGGGGAGGCTTCGGAGACAGACTCGCCTTTGAGCTTTCCAAGTCCCTTGTTTGGGGTTTCAGAAAATAACCCACAACACAGCACTCCCCGTACCTATCTATCATCACTGTGCTTTTTAGAAATCTGAATCACTTGGAGCTTTGTGCTACTATATTCATTTTCACTGATCTCATTTTTTCCCCTTTCTTCATTTTTTCCACTTAAGGGGCCACTTTCCCACATTTCTGCCAAAAGCTCTGTTCCATGAGAGGTGATAATAACTAAGTTAAGTGTTGAAAACTTCCGAGATGTTTCATGGGGACCATTACAGGCTGTTGCTTTCTTCTTCCTCTTAACAGTGAAGACAAAAGGGATGGGTAGGACAGGATGTCGTCGAGATGCGATAACAGGTATACAGCTGAACCAAGATGAGCTCATTTCCTCTTTTGGAAGAAATTGAATTTTTAAGAACTGAATTCCTCAAGTGATAGCATCATCCTGTGAGGGGAAAATTCTATGAGACAAAGAACTCCACGGAAGCAGGACCCTCATCAGACAAATAGCTAGGTAAGCACAGAGGTAGACCAACCCATTGAAGAGACAAAAGAAGCCAGAGGTCAAGTTGGCCACCCCTGAACTCTGTTGGCTTTTAAAAGGAGGAATTTGCCATAGCATTCGATCAACAAGAAAAACACATTTCATTCATTCATTCATTCACGCTAGATATTGAACATCTACTAAGTTAAGACATTATGCTAGGCACTAGGATATCAAGATATTTAAGACTTAGCTCTTACTACCAAAGAACCCATCCCCACTCAAGTGCAATGGCATCTAACATTTTCCACCACATTGCTTCTTTTTTAATATCTAAAACTTTGTTGAGAGGAATGCCAGTAAATCCACTTCTGCAACCCATTGGTTGGGAAAATACATATGCTCTGGATTCCTAGATTCCTTACAGGGCGTTGGGGGGTACCAGGGAGCTGAGAAGCACCTGGATGGTGAGATGAATGATGAAAGCAACATGATGAAAGGGGAACCTCACTCCGCTCTGCATGAGACAGGACTTGCCTTGTCAATGAAAGACTATTGACATCTAGCCCCACTGCACTGACACAGACACCCACTGATTCATTGCCCGATGCCCTACATTCCACATTAGTCACACGATCCCTTCTCTAGCTCTACTCTGTGAATGACAAAGCATCACCAGCAGCAGCATCTTGTGTGCTCTTCACCGTGACCCTGAGGATTATTAGCAGAACGAGGAACACACAAGGTGATGTACACAAGGTCACTGAGCCAGAGCAACAGCCAGGACTCCTCCAGCTCAGCCATGAGTTTTCTGACTGGGATTCATACGTGCTTTACGCTATATCAAGCTGCTCCTGCTAATAAAGGCCACACATAATCCCCTAAAATTTACTGGAGATGTACAGTAGTACAAATGGGAGGAAGGAAGGAAGGAAGGAAGGAAGGAAGGAAGGAAGGAAGGAAGGAAGGAAGGAAGGAGGGAAGAAAGAAGGAAGGAAATACAAATGGAAGGAAGGAAATACAAATGTAGAGTAGTACAACTGGAATGAAAGAAGGAAGGATATTATTATTGGTATTATTCTTTATTATTACCATGATTATTCCAATTATTCAGCTGAGATATTAGACACAGAGGTTAGAGGTCAAATAACGGGCCCAGGATTACACTGCAAAGAAATGAGAGCCGGGTTGAAATCCCCCGAGTTCGAAGTCCTAGTGTCCTTCCCACTGCCTGCTGTGACTCAATTAATTAACGTACTGGTGCCTCAGTCTCCTTGGCAATAAAATGGGAGCGCTGAGCACCAACCAGCTGCTGGGAGAATTCAATGAGATCACACCTGCACCTACAAGGTGCTCAGTATCATTTTTTCCCCTCCCATCCACCCAGCGCTCCAATCACAGAGCTACGCCCCAGCTTCCATGTTTATCACGAGTTGCCACGTTCTCCCAACCCCAGGAACAAAGCGGTCTTTTCAAAGGTCACCCCCACTCGCGCTGAGCGCTTATGGAAACACTGACTACAGTACGATCTGCGAAAAGTCATGTCTGTTGTGCAAGCCGCGCGGAGGTGAAGCTGTGATCATCTCAGCAGATTTGGGGGAAACGGTACTTCTTTCATGTCATCGCCCTTTCAACGGGCGTCCCAACCACCTCTCACAATGAAGAACTCCGATGATCTAACGCGCCGGAACCCCAGGGCTGCTGACACCATCTTCTTCATCAATCCTGCTGTCAGGACACTTCCAGGAATTGTACAGTCCAACGGAGGCTCTCCAAGCGAAGAAAAAGACCGGCTTCTCAAGGGCAGGCCTTTCCCATGGGAGCCCATAATTCAGCGGATGTTGAACTCCTGCCAGAGTTAGCAGCATCCTTCCAACTCTGCATCTGATAAGAAGTGTCCAGAGAATAAAAACCTTCCATATATCCTCCTGCGTCCAAACAACCAAAGTCTCCCCACTCCCGGACACCACGGAACTGGCATGAGCCTTGGCTACTTGCAAGAAGACTGCCCAGATAAGCTGGTGCCTGGTTTTATAAATATATTTGGGGGGAAAATGAGATTCCTCCAGCAACTATGGTTCCACCAGACTTTTTTTATCAGGCGATTCCTTTGGAGGCATCTAGGCCAGTGGTCGGCAAACTCATTAGTCCACAGAGCCAAATGTCAACAGGACAACAATTGAAATTTCTTTGGAGAGCCACATTTTTAAGCTTAAACTTCTTCCTATGCCACTTCTTCAAAATAGACTCTCCCAGGCCGTGGCATTTTGTGGAAGAGCCACACTCAAGGGGCCAAAGAGCCACATGTGGCTCGCGAGCCGCAGTTTGCCGACCACGGTTCTAGGCCATGCTGACTTACTAGATTTTATAGGGATGACTGAGATAAAATCACTTATACCCACAGCACCCTATCTTCCCATGGATGCATTAATTTCATGTGGCTCATTCAGGGCGACACAACGCAATGAAGCAGGTGGGCAAATTCTATGGATGATCAACCCACCGGAAACCATGACACGCATTTCCGGTTCCCCTGTCCCTTGGAAACGCCACACCACGCACATTCTCTGTGTGACACATCAACTGCTTTTCCCTCTGTGCTGGTCCTTCATTTGTATAAGCACATGGGTTATCTGTTTGTACATCCGCCTCCCACACGGGGAAAAAACAGCCCTGTGTTCCAGACCCGAGATCAGAATCAATTGAAAGGCGCATAAGATCACCTTTACTTCTGATCAATCTCAGGCTGGAGAATGTACGTGGCTTACGTGGACAGCAACAATGAGGTCTTTCTTACTGAATCGCAGAAGTAGGCATGTGGAGGCTGAGAAAACACAGCTTGCCCCTATAAAACTTTCAGCGTGAAGGAGCAGGTCAGAAGGTGTTTATGGGCAGACAAATCTCCTCCTTGGCCCCATCTGGCCCCCACCCCTCATCCAGCAAGGTGAAATGAGGTCCTCAACCTCTTCCTCATCCCAGATTGCTTCATATCATCATCCCTAACTTCCTCTCCAATAAGACACGCCTTCCCAAGGAAGATGTGAATGAGACCTGGATGTTCTGCTAAGAGGAATCCCTCCACATGGAAAGGAGCCTCGATCCTGGAGAAGAACAGTTCCTAGCCAAACAGGTGTTAGAATCATTCACCAGAAATGAGGAAAGAGAGGCTGCAGAGAGGAAGACACAGATGAGTTCCCAGCCAGCTTGCAATGCCAAATCAATACACGTGAAATCATGGAGGAGGCACAGCAAACCTCTCGTCCGGCCTGAACACCCCGTGCATGAAAAGTGAGTGAGATCATGACAGGTACATGATCAACTACCTGCGAAGCCAGAGACCAAAGGATGAGGAGATGGGGTTGCGGCTGAAAGCAGATACTTCTGGCTGGAGGTGGGTGTGGGTAATGGAGAGCAGGGAGAAGTTCCAGAGATAAAGAAGGAAGTCAGGAATCTTTGGATGACACAGCTTTGATCAAGAGCAGGCATTCCCACCAGAGAGCACTCCTGGATGTAGGCCGTTATCAGCATTCACACTCCAAAGAGGCCGGAGAAGGAAGCTCAGGCCCAGAGCTTTGGGTGGGGAAAGAGGGAAGTGAGCGTGGAAAAGCTTCCTTTCTTTGTTTGCACCGTCCTGTAAACCGTATGTATTTACGTTATACTATCTTCCATTGCGCAGAGTGACAATCAGCAATGGGCTAAGCATACCCTGTTGCCATGACTCCAATGTTAATGCTAAACAATTATTCAGTGGAGATTTTAAAAGAGTCCTCTGTGACCATTCAAAAAGGAAGGGCTTGGTCAACCAAATACCTCTCTATTGTATAATACTATAACTGCTTTTTATCTTTAAAAATAAACACATTTGTTTATTCTAGGAAAAAGTGGTCCTTAATGTTTCTACCACATAAATCTAATAACGACACTACCACCTACTGATCGGGTAGTCATAGTAAATCCCACTTTTAGAGTTTTACAAGTTACAAAGCTGCCTCACGTATGAGATGATTTTTATTCTCATTTTATAGGTGATGACCTGAAGCTTGGTGGATTTAAATAAATTATCTGTCTTCATCAATCTTAAAGCTGGTAGGTTAAGATTCAAGTCCAGGGTTCTTGAACTTCGAAAGAACACTCTAAATATTTCATCATGCCGTCCAAAGAAACATGACATACACACACACCTAGAAAATTCTGAAGTGGCTCTTAGTAAACTGGATCAGATGCCTCTCTTTACTCAGGGCACATGCCCAGGTTACAGGCTCCATCCCCAGTGTGGGGTGTGCAGGAGGCAGCCGATCAATGATTCTCTCTCATCAGTGATGTTTCTTATCTCTCTCTCCCTCTCCCTTCCCCTCTGAAATCAATTTAAAAAAATATATACGCATTTTTAAAATTACCCAAAGTAGAAATGCTGGAACACGTTTTTCATTTTTTGAGGACCCTGTATAGTGATTTCCATAGTGCCTGCACCAATGTACAGTCCCACCAACCAGTACAAATAAGCACTTGAATATGTTAAACATCGTTAGTCATTAGCTAAATCCAAATGAAAACCACCATAAGCTATTACTACATGCATATTAAATTGGCTAAAATTTGAAAGACTAACTATACTTCTGTTAATGATGATGTGGAGGAACTAGTAGGAGTATAAAATGGCTCAACCACTTTAGAAAACACTTTGATCATGTCTTTCAATGTCAAGCATCCAGTTTCTTAAAAAGTTAAGTATTCTTTGAGGCAGGCATTCCACTCCCAGGTATTGACCTAAAAGAAGTAAACCACATGTCCATTCAAAAACCTGGACAGGAACGTTCATAGCAGCCATACAGTATGTTCGTAGCAGAATATAATGCCCAAAAGCTGGAAACAGCCCAAATGCCTATCAACAAGGGAATGGATAAACACATCGTGGCATATTGATACAATAAAAATGAATGAAGTCTTGATGTATGCATCCCATGAATGGATCTCAAAATAATCATTTTGAGTGAAGAGAGTCAGACCAAAAAAGAGCATGATTGTATTTATACAACATTCTAGAACATGCAAACGAACCCGTAGTGACAGAAAGCAGATCAAGTGGGTACAGATGTATAGGGATTCAGAAGGGGTGGGAGGGAGCGATTACGAAAGGGCATGAGGAAATTTTTGGAGATAATGGATATGTTCACTATTTTTATTGTGGTGATGGTTTCATGGCTAAACACATGTCAAAACTTACCAAACTGTAGACTTTAAATATGTGTAATTTACTGTATGTAAGTTATAACTCAATAAAGCTGTGTGTGTTTTTATTTCAAACAAACACAGTTTTAAAAAAAGAGTATTCTGAAAAGATGCTAATATCCCTAAAAATGTTCACACCTTACACCTTATTAGCTAATACCTTCCTGAGAAAGAGAATAAGCAGTGATTATTAAGGAAAAATCTCATTCTCTTTCCAGAAACTTGCCCTAATGCTACCCTTATTAGACACCCCAAAGCTCTGGCAAGTTCTTACGATGGCATGTCATAATGAATCCATTCGGGGACCCTTCTTTTCTACCCAAAGGTGCCACTCAAGCCCATTTGGAATTCAAACCTGGATACTACCGGGCCTGGAGTAACTGTCCTTACTAATTGTGCTTTTTATTTCTCTCCTCTTTCCACCCCAATGCAAAAATCAACCAATTCTAGACACACAACAACTACAACAACAAAAGCAGGACATTTTCCTGGAAACCAAGTATTCACCTTCACCTCTCGGATAACACCTCCTCAAGGTCAGGAAAGGGACTGAAGATGACATGCCACCCTTGGAAACAGTCATGTGCCTGGCTGGCTAGGACTGAGGCCTGCTCTGTGGCTCATTGAAGTACAGAAAGGCCCTCTGGTCCTCAGTGAAGAAGTTCTCAGGCTTGAAGGTCAGCTCACAGCTCATGGCCACTGCAGCATCACTCCCGCTCAGAAATAAGAGAAAACTCAACAGAGGGGCCTCATCTTTCCAAAATCGCCTTAAACATCCCCTAACCCAGTGGTCAGCAAACTCATTAGTCCACAGAGCCAAATATCAACAGGACAACGATTGAAATTTCTTTTGAGAGACACATTTTTTTAAACTTAAACTTCGTCTAATGCCACTTCTTCAACATAGACTCGCCCAGGCCGTGGTGTTTTGTGGAAGAGCCACACTCAAGGGGCCAAAGACCCGCATGTGGCTCTCGAGCAATTGTTTGCCGACCACAGGTCTAACCCATGAGCGTGCTGGTGTAGGATGCCCTGCCTGGCATGGGAGCCCAGCACCGGCACCTAACTCACTCAACATCGGGCAGCGTTCCCAAGGCCAAGTTGAATGAGGGAAGGAAGGCCACCACCTCCCTGCACTCTTTTCATTAAAGAGTGAGGGGTTTCTGGCAGAGTCGAGTTTCTGGAGAGGAATCATCAATCAGCCTGGGAAGACCACTTCCAAGCCTGCCTCCTGTCTGAGAGCATCCTAATTCATGATGAGAGGGAAGGTGAGCTAAAGCACACCGAGCTGGCCACTTGGCCGGCCAACGAAGCGTGGGCAGCCGCCGCAACCTTGACCTCCTTGCACTGAAATGACAGGAAGCTGTGACCCGGAGCTGACATTCCCCTTAGAGCATCGCCCAACTTTCCCAGCCCAGGGACCACAACTCACTGATAATGGGGCTTTGAAGTGTCTGGCCCGGGGCCAGGAAGCATTGCGAGTGTCCTTTGGAGAGAGTCTGTTTTAGATTACTCCCGGTTTATAGGAAGCCACGCAGGCTAACTTTAGCGTTTCTCCTGCCTGCCTTCAGAGCGTGGGGATTTCAGGCTGATTGATCTCCGGCTTGTTCTTTTGGCTCAGACCTAAATGGCAAGCCTACTGGGTCTGGGTGGTTTCGGTTGGAATGTTTCCCCTCTCTGCGCTGCATTCCAACCCTACATACATCTCTCTTCTTTAGCTCCTCACTCCAGCTGTGTTCGGGCAGAAATCTCACATCCCGTGGGACTTTCTATTTCTCCTTGGGGGCCATTCATTCAAACGGTGTTTCTGCCCTGGAAACCTTACCCTACATCACACGAGGAATAGGAGAGGTCCCCGCAACAAACAAGTGCCCCCCAAATGTCAGTAGTGCAGAGGTGAAGAAACACTGCTTCGGAGAGATGGGGATAAAAGTAGTAGCTCTGCCCTGGCTGGGTGGCTCAGTTGTTTGGAGTGTCATCCCATACACCCAAAGTTTGCGTGTTCAAATCCCAGTCGGGGCACATACCTAGGTTGCGGGTTTGATCCCCAAATTCAGGCACATTTGGGAGGCAACTCAGCTGGTCAATGTTTCTCTCTCACATTGATGTGTTTCTCTCTCTCTCTCTCTCTCTCTCTCTCTCTCTCTCTCTCTCTTTCCATTCATATCTCTCTCTCTCTCAAAATCAATAGTATTAAAAAGAAAAAGGTAGTACCTTTGACCAAATTAGAGAAAGTAGGAGAAGGAGCAGTTTTTAAAGAATATGGCAAGCTTGCCGAAACTGGTTTGGCTCAGTGGTAGAGCGTGGGCCTGAGGACTGAAAGGTCCCAGGTTCAATTCTGGTCAAGGGCATGTACATTGGTTGCGGGCACATCCCCGGTAGGGGGTGTGCAAGAGGCAGCTGGTTGATGTCGACGTTTCTAGCTCTCTATCCCTCTCTCCTCCTCTCTATAAAAAAAAATCAATAAAATATATATTTTTTTAAAAGAATATGGCAAGCTCTTTGGGTTTTATACACTTTCTGTTTCTGGTACACATAATACATACAGGTTGAAATGTTCCTGAACCAGTAAGGCAAAAAATGATGTAAACATAAGCTTTTCAATGTGGTTGGTACAGCATAAAACCTTTAGTCTTGAAACTTCACCCAAACACAGAGCTTCCCTTAAAACTTGGCACCAGCATGGGCTCGATCCCCAGTATGGGGCATGCAGGAGGCAAGTGATCAATGAGTCTCTCTCATCATCGATGTTTCTCTCTCTCTCTGTCTCTCTTCTTCTCTGAAATCAATAAAAATATATATTTTCTTAAAACCATGCAGGCTGCGCAAAGTGTTGGGTGGTATGTCTGCTCCTTCTTCCCACCCCCATCCCCCACGGCTCTCACCAGCTCTCTCACAGTCACTACCACTCCCAGTCTGGTCTTGGAGGCCTCAGCAATGCATGGCCCTCTGTCCAGCAAACCCACCTAGAGCTGACTTCTTTTGCTATGGGGTGGTGTGAGAAAGACAACAGACAACCTCTATGCCAGAGGGCTTTCCATATGGGCCATAAAAGCAGATATAAGAACACACAACAGAGAAACATGTGATGATCGTGACTGGGCTGAACCATGTGAGTGAACACATGGGCAGAGGGATAAAAATTCACAAACCCGTTTCATCGTCTGCCTAACTGACTCTTCCCGCCCTAAGTTAGGAGCTTCTTTGACATGTTGTTGGACTCACGCGAGAACGACTGAAAAGAGAATTGATTGGGGGAAAACGGTAGGAAACATAGCAGCTTCCAAGTATCTACAGCTTCTGATCCTATGGAGTATTATTTCCCCCATAAACTACAATACAAGCATGTCTTCTACCTATGAAATCTCTTAGGAAATTTGTTCTTGGGAGATTTGGACTTATCTCTGAGTTAAGCTCTGGAGGCTGGCCAGTGTTGTCTTTAAGAGTACAACCGCCCTGGCAGGCACCCCCTCGAGCCTCCCACACCAGGGAGCTTGGCTCATCTTCCCTAGTGGTTAGCAATGTGAAGTCACTGACTGTTCATGTCAGTGCCGGGCCTCTGCTGAGTTCTACCAACCTGTGACCTCCCTGAGCTTCTACACCATCACCATTTAAAGAGTCTTTAGAGTTCCATCTTCCCAATTCCATATCTTCCATTTACTTAATTATAAAGACTATTGCCTGGCCAGTGTGGCTCAGTGGTTGAGCAGCGACTTAGAAGCCAGGAGGTCACAGTTCTATTCCCAGGGTCAGGGCACATGTCTAGATTGCAGTCTCCATCCCCAATAGGTGGTGTGCAGGAGGCAGCTAATCAATGCTTCTCTCTCATCATTGCTATTTCTACCTCGCTCTCCCTTTCCCTTCCTCTCTGAAATCAATAAAAAATATTTTTAAACAACTGTTATTTGGCTAAGGACTATGGGACTGGTGACAAAGGTTTCTATAACAAGATAATCTCCCACTCCCACCCTTAAGAGCCATTCCCAGCTCACAACCAGTACAACAGAATATGTGGAACCAAATCACAAGTGGTATTTTCTAATGTTCTAGCCCCATATATGTACATGCATGTGCACAGTAGTTCCCCCTTATTCATAGGTGTACTTTCCATGGTTTTAGTTACTTGAAGTCAACTGTGGTCTGAAAATATTAAATGGTAAATTCCAGAAATAAATAAGCCATAAGCTTTACATTGCAGGTCATTTTTAGTAGCATATGAAACCTTAAGAGTCCCACTCTGTCCTGCCTGGGACTAAATCATCCTTTTTCCAGCATCGCCACGCTATAGACACCACTCATCATTGGTCACTTAGTGGCCATCTCTGCCGTCAGATGGACTGTCGTAGGATCGTGGTGCTGTATTCAAGTCACCCCTATTTTACTTCCCAATGGCCCCAAAACACAGGAGTAGCGACGCTGGCCATTCAGATGTGCCCAAGAAAAGCCAGAAAGGGGGTCCTTTAAGTAAAAAGATAAACATATAGTTCAATCACATGTTGCAAGAGAGAGAGAGAGAAAGAGAGAGAGAGAGAGAGAGATACCACATTCACATAACTTTTATTACAGCGTATTATTGTAACTCTTCTATTTTATTACCAGTGATTATTAATCTCTTACTGTGCCTCACTTACAGATTAAGCTTCATCATAGATATGTATGCATAGTACCGGAAATCATAGTATATGTAGGGTTCAGTATTACCTGGGTTTTCAGGCACGCACTGGGAGGGTCTTGGAACCTATCCCCCATGGATAAAGGGGGAATACTCTATATTCGTTCAACAAAACTTGGTTGAACACCTACAATTTGTTATGAAGTTCACCAGATTCAGAGAAGAAAAGGGGAAATCCACAGACACATACTATATAGTATAAGAAAATGTTAGAAATGCTATGGCCATTGCATGTGCACAGAGGGGCCTCAGAAAAGAGAGGGCACTTGAACTTGGCCCTGAAGGTATGGGGGCGTTACAGGCTAGAGAAGAGGGATCCTGGGCAGAGGGCACGGCTTTGGCGGAGGCAGAGCCACACTGCTGGGAGTCATGAGGAGTCCAATGTGTTAGAGGCCGCTGGTGCCAGAGGCGGCGGCCCGCAAGGGGTGGGGAGACGGTCGGTAAAGAGCAACAGATCCATCAGGAAAGTCAGCCCAGAGCCAGATTGTAAAAATCACACCAAATAGATTTTCCTTTATCCTCCGGGCAACGGGGAGTCATCAAATGCTTTTTTTAGCACGATGGAGTCAAGGGCAGGAAAGAGAAAAAGGGGGAGGGGTGAAGTCCAAAGTCACTGGAATCGCAGATGCTATTAAGGCAAGTCCCAGGGGTGCACTGGGCAGGGGAGGGGGAGGCAGAGACGGAGTGATGAGCTCAGTCATGGCTGGACCACACCCAGGAGAGGGTGAGCCACGACCTGAACAGGGAAGCCCAGTGGTCTGCAAATGGGTTGCACACCTGGCCTGCTGGGGGGGGGTTCCTGAGAGAGAGAAGGTGCCAGTGTGTTTCAATCATCAGCTCCTAAATAAATGAAGAAAGGAATTAAAAGTGTGATGAAGAATGGATATTTATATACTTTTAAAGCAACTCCCTACAATATATTTATGAATCTCAATGAACGTTTGGAGAGAACTTAAAAGAACAATTGGAAAGAAATGTTTTCAGTGGAGATGTTGGGCAGACACCACCTTAACCAAGTTATCAACCATCTGCAGTAAAAGACAAGCTGAAAGTGTGCACCCTCTGATAGGATGCAATAATGAAAGCCTTAGAGGCAGGAGCAGGAACAAGGAGGTTATGCTAGAAAAAAGAGAATGCAGGTTGGCTATTACAGTTACTTTCCTCTAGAGCAGTAGTTCTCAACCTTTCTTTTTTTTAAAATATATTTTATTGATTTTTAACAGAGAGGAAGGGAGATAGATAGAGAGCTAGAAACGTCAATGAGAGAGAAACATCGGCCAGCTGCCTCTTGCACACCCCCTACCGGGGATGTGCCCGCAACCAACGTACATGCCCCTGACCAGAATTGAACCTAGGACCTTTCAGTCCGCAGACCTACGCTCTACCACTGAGCCAAACCAGCTTCGGCTTTTTTTTAAATATATTTTTTTATTAAATTTTTTACAGAGAAGAAGGGAGAGAGATAGAGAGCTAGAAACATCGATGAGAGAATAACATTGACCAACTGCCTCTTGCACACCCCCTACCAGGAATGTGTCCGCAACCAAGGTACATGCCTTTGACCGGAATCGAACCCGGGACCTTTCAGTCCGCAGATCGACGCTCTACCACTGAGCCAAACCGGTAGTTCTCAGCCTTTCTAATGCCACGACCCTTTAATACAGTTCTTCATGTTGTGGTGACCCCAACCCTAACATTATTTTCGTTGCTACTTCATAACTGTCATTTTGCTACTGTTGATGAATCGTAATGTAAATATCTGTGTTTTCCGATGGTCTTAGGCTCTACAGCAGCGGCTCTCAACCTGTGGGTCGAGACCCACAGATTGAGAACTGCTGCTCTAGAAAATGTAGAGGTCTATGAGGAGGACCACTAACTGGTCTTGACCATGTGATACTTGTCTGACTAGTTTAAGATACCATTTCACTGAGAGATGAAATTATAATTAAAATTTTAATTAATTTATTTTTTTAGAGAGAGAGCAAAAGAAAAGGGAGGGAGGGAGGGATGGGAGGGAGGAGAAAGATTTGTTGTTTCATTTATTTATACATTCATTGGTTGATTCTTTTTTTTTTTTTTGTATTGATCCTTTCTTTTTATTTTCCTTATGTGGAGGAGATAGCTCAATTCAATCATTCAGTCAAGATTTGTTTCGGGGTATAATATTAATAAGCCCATATAATTTTATAGCACTTTACAATTTACAAAAGGGTTTTCATTTCTATTACCTCATTAGCTCTTTATAGTGATCCCATGAAGCCATAGGGGGAGGTAATATTTTTTCCAATTTATAAATAAGAAACTTGTGCTCAGAGAAGTTAAGTGACTTATCTAGGGTAACGCAGCTAGAAAGTTATAGAACTGGAACTGAAATCCAGGTTTCCTGATATTCAGCCCAAGTTTTCCTTCAATTGTGTGATGTTTCCTTTCTGTCTCCTTTTTGTTCACACTCATCATTAATTTTGATAGTCGTTTAGAAAAATATTGTTTAGTTTAGCAGATGAATACAACTGACAGGTGACCTTAAGAAGACACTTCACCTGTAAGAGTGTCAGTTGTATTCATTGGTTGATTCTTATATATACCCTGACCATGGATCAAACCCACAACCTTGACATTTCTGGATGACACTCTAACAAATCCAACTACTTGCCCAGAGCTGAAATGGTAATGAAATTATACCTTGGTTTGATGACATGGGACTTAGCATAAGTGACCTCATTTGAGGCCTATTGTCCAGT
The DNA here is from genome assembly GCA_036971965.1 of Nyctalus aviator. NCBI lineage: Eukaryota > Metazoa > Chordata > Mammalia > Chiroptera > Vespertilionidae > Nyctalus > Nyctalus aviator. The sequence goes on along the minus strand of CM072940.1, from coordinate 6,044,121 downwards.
TGTTTTGTTGTTGTTGTTGTTGTTTGTGTTTTTTGTTTGTTTGTTCAAATATATTTTATTGATTTTTTCACAGAGAGGAAGGGAGAGGGATAGAGAGTTAGAAACATCGATGAGAAAGAAACATTGATCAGCTGCCTCTTACACACCCTCTACTGGGGATGTGCCCGCAACCAAGGTACATGCCCTTGACAGGAATCGAACCTGGGACCTTTCAGTCCACAGGCCGACACTCTATCCACTGAGCCAAACCGGTTTCGGCTATTGTTCTGTTTTTAACACTTTTTACCAAGGCTTTCTCCCAACACACCAAGCAAAGCTTTTACTATATACACCACATAGTGCAATGGACTTAAGATGTCAAAGGCATGAAAAAAAAACAACATTATTTTAATGGTGCATGACATTTTCTTCCAAATTTTTGAACTAACTGGACAAATTTTGACAAATCCAAGATCAACTCAGAAGGGCAGGGTGCTAGGACACACTCCTTGTCCATGCCCAGTTGTCAGATGCGCCCTGGTCCTGGGGGACTCACCCCACCCTACCATGCTGGCATTTGACTGTCTTGATCACGAGGAACAGAAAGCCACTCGAGCTGCCTCGGAAAATGAAGATTTACTGTAACAGTGTGCATAGTGAGAGAGAAAAGGGAGCTCAGCCAGAGAGCTAGCCATCGATGCAATTCAGGAAAAGATGAACAACCTGGCCCCGTGGGGGAAACTGAATCGGAGAGACAGGCTGAAGGGCTTGTCTAAACCCAAAGCAATCCCAGGGAGCACGGCAAATGGCTTTGTGGGTTTTCGTTTTCACAGCCCTGCCTTTTCTGCTTCTCTGCGTGTTTGTTGACCTCTTCTCACTCTGGGCCACTTATTCATCTCTTCTCTTAGCAGCTCTGCCTCCACTGAGTCAGCTTCATCCCCTCACCTCGCTCTTGATGCATCATTACTACAGCTGTACATCAGCGTCCATGCTCTGCACTGCTTCACCCTCGGTTCCCTGCCATTGCCAACACTCACCCTGCTTCTCGGTTCCACATCCCTAAGAAGGACACGCTGACTGGGTGGCTCTTTTGGGGCAGAGAGTCTTCATGATTAAGGATGGGACAGCAGCCTTCAGGTTGGTAGGCTTCCTGTTGTTAATCTAAAAATAAAAAGCCAATGGCAGCCTGACCGGGGTGGCTCAGTGGTTGAGTATTGACCTATGAACCAGGAGGTCATGGCTCGATTCCTGATCTAGTTGCAGACTAGATCCCAAGTAGGGGGGATGCAGGAGGCAGCCGAACCATGATTCCCTCTCATCATTGATGTTCCTATCTCTCTCTCTCTCTCCCTCTCCCTTCCTCTCTGAAATCAGTAAAAATATATTTATATTAATAGCCCTGCACATGAATCCATGTGCCAGTAGCTTGCCAGTAGCTCGCTGATAGCTCGATGCAGCACTCCAGTAGTTCTCTCCCCCCACCCACCCCCCCGCTGTCCCACCCACCTATAGCTCCCTCTGCGCCTCCTCTCCCCTGCACCATCCCCCTCATAGCCTGCTGTCCTTCCTCCTCCTGTAGCTCTCCTCCGCTTGCATGTAGCTTGCTGCCCACCCTCCCGCTGATCCACGATCTGGTCCTTAAGCGCTAGGTCATTACACTTCACAGCGCAATGACCATTTGCATATTACATCTTTATTATGTAGGATTTTTTTTAAAGCCCATCTCAGAGGCCAAGAGCATTTATTTGCGATCACAAAATTGCAATTCAGGGGCACAGATTTAGGCAGAAGCCCGAAGAGTGATTACAGGAGGAAGGCAAGGAGCGGAGAGGTGTATGAGTAAAGGAAGGGGAAATGATGACATGAATAGAACTTTCTAGTGGTGTCAAAGCTTCAGTGATACACGGCTGGTGACCGATTCTGTCTTCAGAAAGAATGTCCATGATCATTGGTCTTTGTGGTCAGGAGCCTGCTGTCTTGTTAGCTTGACAAACAGCTCTTTGTAAGCCACCGTGGTTGCTGTGGCCCAGTGCAAAGATTTTGCCTGGCTCGAACATTCCAAAGGCAGTTCTCACATGCCGGCTCTGGCTCTATTTTATATTTTACAATGGCTCCACTGATGTCATCTTTTCACACCAGCTTTACGCAGCTGCTCCTGGGAGGATACAGACACGTGGATCCTGGCAGTGTCTCTGGGAAGGGGCTGCGAGCAGGCCCGGACCATGGTTACATGTTCCATACTTAGTTAGCACTTAGCACTGATGCATTCATTTGATATTTTGACAACCATGCTGTGTTATCATAACTGGCTTCCTTTGTAATCATGTGTGCTTTGGTGTGTCTCTATTCAGAGACTTCCATAGGTTTCACCAGACGGCCAAAAAGACCCATGGCACAGAAAAGTTTAAGGCACCCTGTCCTGTCCTAACTTGTTTGGCTCAGTAGATAGAGCGTCAGCCTACAGACTCAAGGGTCCCTTGACTGGAATCAAACCTGGGACCCCCGAGTCTGCAGGCCATCGCTCTATCCACTGAACCAAACCGGCTAGAGCATGAATACTTATATTACAGTAGCAAAAACTGGGCATGGCCCATGGAAGGTACTCCATTAAAGTTTGTATTTTCTTTTTATTTGAGAGAGAAACATCCATGTGAGACAGAATCAGTTACCTCTCAATATGTAGGCTGACTGGGTGGGACCTGGGGTTTGAACCTGCAACCTGAGCATGTGACCTGACTGAGAATCAAACCCACTCCCTTTTGGTGCTGGGGACGATGCTCCAACCAACTGAGCCACACCAGCCAGGGCACCAATTGAATTTTTTAAAATAAATAACAACTCACCCTCTGAGCCCCAGCTTGCTGGCCCATCACCTCCCTCCATGAGTCTCATCCAGCTGCCCGCATTCCAGCATACCAAAGCACAAAATCATTTCTCAAACAGGCTGGTACGGTCGCCACAACCAACTTTTACAACCATGCAAAACCCTCCATTGCTCATAAATGACTTCAAGATAAACACCAGGCCGTGAAGGGAGGTGCAGCCAGATAGAGGAACAATTCCAGAGTCCAATGAGAGACTTCTCAGATGTGGGGGGCTCCCTCTCGGGGGAACTTTCCAGGCTGGGGACAGGCTTGTTATGTAGCCATCCATGTCCCAGGCCCTGCACAACACACATGTCCCAGCCAGCTGGTGAGCCCGGGAGGCAATCTGAGGACTTGGCCAGCTTTCTGTGTGTGCAGGATTCCCTGGCTCTAGGGAGACTTGGGTCTGAGCCCTTGATCTCCTTAGCCCTCTCGCCTAACCTGCTGAGCTAATCATCTTGACCACCAGAATGGACTTGGAGCCTCCCAGGCAAGGAGCAAAGCACGAAAGACACACCCAGGAAGCCATGGTCATGACAGAACGAAGCTGCGAGATGCTTGAATAACATCCTTGCCCCTTGACTTCCTGCTCACAAGAATGGCAGAGGGCTTCAAAGCGACCACTTCCTTCCTCACTCCACCCAAGACCTGACCATGAGTGGATGACAGCAGAGAGCTAGGAAGGTCACGTCCTCAAGTCTCGTGTGAGGTCACTGCCTATGATACCAAGAAAAAAACGAATCCAGATTTTGTTGCTATAATATATTTTGGGTTTTCTTCCACCAACTTTATATGAACTTTGCTTTTGATCCACCCAGAAGCAAAAAGGGGGACCACGGTTCTTCTATCTCTTTCAAAGAGAGCCTTTCCCGAGTTGGTCGGGACTTACAGGTGAGGTGGCTTTGGATGGACTAGGCATCTCGCCTGTTACTTAATTCAGAGGGATGCATGTTTAGAAACTATTTAAAACACCTTCCTTCTAATGTGACTTCAGAACTACCATGTTTCCCCGAAAATAAGACATCCCCTGAAAATAAGACCTAGCGCAACTTTGGGAGAAAAACTTAATATAAGACACTGTCTTATTTTGGGGAAACAGGGTAGACCTTCAAAGTTGAGGAATATATGACTTGGGGAAATTCCTAAGTGAGGAGAATATCCAAAAAGGACAGTAGATTATGGGTGGGGAACATCTGTTACCTTACTCTTGCTAGGGATTGAATTCTCAGGTCACTGCTGTCACTCCGGAAATGGTCACTGGGATACTGAGACTTCAGGGTTTTAGTTATGGCTTGGTGTCGGGAATGAACTTCATGCTACTGGAAGTGTAATACACTTTGAATGTGACAGGAGTAGGTAAGAGTTCTGGGAATCATGGGATTAATGAGATGTCACTGCATGGGGTGACAAGAGGGCAACCAATAGGATAACCTCACTCCCCAGCCTGCCCAGAACAGCTGGGTGCTGGTGCTGGTTATCCCAGTGTAATCATTCATAGTGTTCCCTTTCACTGTCAAATGGTTCCCAGTTGACATGACCATGAGTCAGAAGACCTGTGGGATCTAATGAACAAAATAAGCAAGCAAACAAAGCAGAAACAGACTCCTAGACAGAGAGAAGAGACTGACAGCTGACAGAGTTAGGGGCACTGGATGAAACAGGTAAAGGTATTAAGCAAACAACAACAACAACACACAAACAAACTCATTGACACAGACATCAGCATGGTGGTTACCAAGTAGGCTATAGGTGGTGAACACACCATACAATATCCAGGTGATGTATTATATAATTGTGCACTTGAATCCTATTTAATTAATCAATGTAATCCCAATAAATTCAATTAAAAATGTTTTTTTTTTAAAGCAGTATCAATTCTCCTGAAAATGATTTACAGAATCAACAAAATGTCAATTAAAATCCCAACAGACTTTCTGGTAGAAAGAAGTCAATGATTCTCTCTCATCATTGATGTTTGTTTGTTTGTTTGCTTGCTTGTTTTAATATATTTTTACTGATTTGAGAGAGGAAGGGAGAGGGAGAGAGAGAGAGAGGAACACCAATGATGAGAGAGAATCATTGATCAGCTGCCTCCCACATGCTCCCTACTGAGGATTGAGCCTGCAACCGGAGCACGTGTCCCAAACAGGGATCTAACTGTGACCTTCTGGTTCATAGGTCGATGCTCCACCACTGAACCATGTGGCCAGGCTAGTCAAGTATTAATACAATCACCCCAACCAACAATTCCGCTTTTCCCATGGCTCTGAGCATGTGGTTACTTTTGTCCGTGGCATCCAAGGGCAAGTTAATTTTATTAAGAGCATTTTTAGAAAGCGAGAATGTCAGAGGTTGACACCATCTCTTTCCAGCCCTCTATTCTGGGTAACATCGTTAAATACCGGCTGGCCCCCAATGCGAGTTGCACCTTTTTTTAATCTAACAGCCATTCTGTGGCTCGCATTTGTTTTCTGCGGCTGCCAAGGAGACAATCTGGCTCTCATTGCCTTTGAAGAAGAGCCCGCTCTGATGAGTCAGGTCTACACTGGGAATAATTAGGTCAAATAAATGAGCCTTTCCAGCTGCCTATGGCATCACTCAACACCCCATGCTGCAGAGCCAGAGACAATGCTAGCGGGGAACTGCAGGGTTTATCTGCTGTGAGTTTCCCCTTCCTCTTGCCCAAGGGATGTTATCAAAACGTAGGGCAAGGTCATTATGACTCTCCCTTCGCATCTGGAAAAGTGAAAACGGAGCCATAAAATCGTGTGGCAGTCCCACTGCCTCTCCATCCTCCCAGAGAAGGTTCCTGTCCCAGGTGGAAACGCAAAGCAGCTGGCAGGCCCAAGACAGGCTTCTGCCTTCTGTCACCTGTCCCTCTGGGGTCTCCCAGGCACCTTATCCTGGGCTGTCATGGCCACTGGCAGGAGGTGGGAGGCAGGTGCCAGCTTTCATTAGTATTCCACCCGGGCTGGTATCTGCAGCTCGCGGGCCAAGCAGGACTCGCAGGAGGCTCCCGAGGTTGTCCCACCCCGTGGGAAAGAGTCCCTGGCTTTTCCCAGCCTGACAAATGCCCTCGACCAGCTTTGAAAATCACTCAGCGTGAGCGCCTGCCCCCTGCACAGACCTCTAAGCTGTATCCCGGTAGGAATGCCCGGGGTCTCGGACCCAGGCACACACACAGAGCGGATCTCCTTTGTCCCTAGATTCAGCCACTTGTCTCGCTTCTGGAGACGGTTTCTAAAGGCTTATGGGGCGAAGTCAGTTTCCTAGGAGAATCCCCCACCCGTCCCCAGCAGGTATTCCCAGCCTCGCAAACCATTAGCTAAACTTAAAGGACAAATTAGTCCCCATTGTCGGCCACTCCCCGCTCCCCACTTCAATCATGCTATTTGCTCAGCGGGTCGGAAGCCCAGCTCTCAGACCCCAGCCCTCCAACCAAGAGACTTAGAACATAACTCATCCGGACAATCACCTACCAACGGTTTCTTCGGTTTCTCACATCTGGTATCTGCTCCCACCAGCAGCGAGGGCTGGGGTTAGGGTAAGTCAAGTCTTGAAAAGAAAGAAATGAGGGATGAGCAGAAAAATCAGGACTGACCCAGGAGGCCAGTGTCAGATGAGGGTTGGGAAACACTTGAAATAGCTATTTCTGGTCTGTTTCAATGTTGTCCACCTGCCCCGCTAGGCCCGGCCGCAAACCAACTGCTGGTAACTTTAAGAGTTTGTTCCCCATCAGAATCAGAATAAAACCTGTTGTGATTCAATGGGCAGCCACACAACTGAACTGCAGGTCCCAAAAGCGCAATGCAGTCGGAAAAGCACAGACCCAGAACCAGGCAAGCCCTATTCAAACCTCTAGGTCAGTGGTCGGCAAACTCATTAGTAAACAGAGCCAAATATCAACAGTACAACGATTGAAATTTCTTTGGAGAGCCAAATTTTTTAAACTTAAACTTCTTCTAACACCACTTCTTTGAAACAGACTCGCCCAGGCCATGGTATTGTGTGGAAGAGCCACACTCAAGGGGCCAAAGAGCTGCATGTGGCCACAGTTTGCAGACCACGGACCTAGGTTAATGCGATAGAAGACTAATTATTCTCTTCCTCCCTGCAAACCTGGAATGATGCTGCTTATCTCACATGATTCAAGTGAGAATCAAATCTTAAAAAATGAAATGAGACACTTGGCCGGTGTTGCTCAGTGGTTGAGCATTGACCGATGAACCAAGAGGTCACTAGTTCCATTCCCAGTTGGGGCACATGTCCCGGTTGTGGGCTCGATCCCCAGTAGGGGGTGTGCAGGAAGCAGCCGATGTTTCTCTCTCATCAATGTTTATCACTGTCTATCCCTATCTCTTTCTGCCTCTAAAATCAATAAAAACGAAAACAAATAAAAAATAATAAAAATATTTTTAATAAAATTATAAAAGGTACTTAATAGGCTTGGGACAGTGCCATAAAAAAAAACAGTCTACTTCCTTTCCCCTTGAGGTACACACAGCCACCAGGACCTTGTTATTAATGAGGTCTGACATTTTCATGTGTCTTGGTTTCCTTATTTATAATAACTGGCAAACAATGCCAATAGCCAGCCCAGTCGCTCATAATTATTGCATTATTTAAGCAACAAACACAGAACAATTAAACATCACATTAGAAAAGCAAGTGTTTACACAAAAGGGGGAAAAGAAAGGCTGGGAAGAGATGAGAAAGAAGGAAATTCACACCATTAGCTGCACACTTAGAGAAAGATCTACTGTATCTTAAATATGGCACTTTAACAGAGTAAAACATTATAGAAGCACATTTCATCAAAGTATAGAATTTTAGGGTCATTTAGCCCAAATCCTTATGAAATAACCTGAATACCATTTTAAATGCTTGTTACTTTTAATTTACTCTCTTTTTTAAAAATATATTTGTATTGATTTCAAAGAGGAAGGGAGAGGGAGAGAGAGATAGAAACATCAATGATGGGAGAGAATCATTGATCTGCTGTCTCCCACAGGCCTCCTACTGGGAATGGAACCCAAAATTCAGCACATGTCCTGACCGGGAATCGAACCATGACCTCCTGGTTCATAGAATGATGCTCAACCTCTGAACCACACAGATAGGCTAGTTTACTCTAGAGTACTTTTTCAGAAGGCTATCTGAGGATTCTCTGAAGTAAGCAAAAATGGTCACAACTCAAGAACAAGAGGTTGCAAATGATGGAGGGAGGTAACTTAAGAGAACCCTCCCAGTGATATGCACTGAGCTCTAGTTATTAGGGTGCATGCCCTATAATGACACTTCAGAAGAGATGGGTTGGAAGAGACTTCCTTATGTAAATGTAATGGCTGCTCCCTAGTGGGCCAAGGTCCTTGGGTACTGGTGATGTCATGGAAGGCAGAGCTCCGCTAGGTCAGATGGGCCAGCATTTCTCAAAATGGGGTGCACGCCCAGCTGCATCTCACTCCTCCAGGGCAGGGGACATGGGCATAGTTACAGAAATGATGCTTTTGCCCAGTGGTCGGCAAACTCATTAGTCAACAGAGCCAAATATCAACAGTACAACGATTGAAATTTCTTTTGAGAGCAAATTTTTTAAACTTCTTCTAACGCCACTTCTTCAAAATAGACTTGCCCAGGCTGTGGTATTTTGTGGAAGAGCCACACTCAAGGGGCCAAAGAACCGCATGTGGCTCGAGAGCCACAGTTTGCCGACCACTGCTCTGGCCTATAGCTCCTGAACAGAATCTTTGAAGATGCTACCACAATTAGTATTTTGCCCCCCAAAAAAATGCATTTTAATTAATTCTGAATGTGAAACCATATTTGTAATGTGAAAGGAAGTGGGAAAATAAAGAAAGAAAGCATTATATATACTCATCATTGAAAGGAGGCAAAGTAGATTATGTATAAATAGAAAGAAGGAAAACAAATGAGATGACCCTGGCTGAGTAGCTCAGTTGGTTAGACCATTGTCCTGATATCCAAGGTTGGGGGTTTGATTCCCTGGTCAGGAAGCATATAAGAATCAACCAATGAATGTATAAAAAAGTGGAACAACAAAGCCATGTTTCTCTCTCCCTTCCTCTTCCTCTAAAAATCATAAACAAAAATTTAAGTACTGAATTTTTTTAAAAGAAGAAATGAATGTGCTGGTGTGTCATAATGTATCGTTTGGAAAGCGCCCATGTAACTCGTTCCTAACTCAACTACATCTGGGAGAGATATGACGCCACGCTTCTAAAGTGATTATCAAATGTAGTCACGTTTAAAACCGAAGAGTAGAAACAGAGACTTTTTTATTGCCTGAGTGCATTACTCAAACACTCACTATTACATTTTTCTTAAGAGTCAAACCATGAACTTTTTGGAAAAAGAAAAGCATAGTGGAAAAGCAATTGTTGTGTTGGGTATGAATAAGCCTTTCGAGAAAACAAATTAAGTTGTATTCAGCCACATAAGAATAAATTTCTCCGAAAGATTCTCAGGGCATAAGAGTAGAGAACTATTTAACTTAAAAGTCACAATAGAAAATTTTCTTAAATTTCCAGGGAGAAGAGCCAGCATCCTCTTTCAATTCATGGGGAAATAAGGAAAGTAGGTTCACATTTACAAACGGGTTAAGTTCCTCTGATTCATTCTCTCCTAACTAAAACTCCTGAGAACCCAACTTTAAAACATTATCACAAATTAAAATATTTTGAAATAAAAAGGAGTGAAAACATGATAGAGAGAAATCCAGATGTATATCACCCATGAAGTGTGCCCCTTCACATGGTCCTTAGAGCATGTAGTCTTAATCAATCTTCTTTCAATTTGCTGTTCCTGTAACTTCATTTACACTCTGGATATATTATATGCCATCTATTTAAAACCTAACGGAATAGTTCATCCACCTAAAACAATGGGATATGAGGTAAGAGATCCGAAGTCCTACAGAATTCTTAGAAATCAGAGGCAATATCTACCAGGGATGATCAAAAAAGTTTTTATGAAAATACTAATGTAAAAGAGTCCCTTTTCAGTCCCTTTTTCAGAAGTGAGAAAAAAAGAAGAAAAAAAAGTGTGAAGTTCACTAATCAGATGACCAAGAAAGGACATTTCAAAATTAGAGAAACATGAAGGTCAAAAGTAAAGGTCAAAATTAAAGGAGGACACGGCTCTCCTGCCACCTTCCCTCCACCTGTTATCAATCCTCATGTCTTATCTATTAGACTCTTTCAATCTCTCTCTAATCTTTGCTTTATACTCAGCTCTCTTTATTAGGATTCTAAATCATATCCTCAATATCTTTCTCCACCTAGATCATTTCATCATCTATGGATGAATCAACTTACTGCTTAGTTTAACACAGATTAAAAACATGATTGGGTCCCCAGTGCCTACTGAATAAAATCCATTCTCTAATATTTTATGTCCCAACTCATCATTCTAATTTTTTGTTTTAAAATTTCCCCTAAAGCAGAAACTCAGAGGTCAAAGAACAAGTGAAGTCAAGTCACAGGAGTACTGGGAAACAACTGAAGAGTCATGAATGCCTACCCAATGTGGCTCAGTGGTTGAGTGTTGACCGGGAGGTTGCAGTTCAATTCTGGGCATATGCCTGGGGTTGTGGGCTCGATCCTTAGTAGGGGGCTTCTAGGTGGCAGCTGATCAATTATTCTCATCATTGATATTTATATTTCTCTCTCCCTCTTCTTTACTCTCTGAAATCAATAAAAATATATTTAAAATGCAAATAAATAAAATAAAACAGCCAGGAATGAACTTTGAGAGCCCAGTCTCAACAGGGTGGTAGGAGTGAATCACAAAGGAAGGGATCAAACTGAGGCACACAGCAGAGCTGAAGATGGGGAAATAAAGTGTGTAGAGGACTCTTTGGGGACATTAGACCATAACAATAACATGAATGACAGGATGGTATGCTAGGGGGAGTTAGCGGTGATGAGGAATGGATTCTTGATGGTAGTGCTCGTAGGAGATGGTAGTGGTGGTATAACTTTTTTTTCTTTTTTTTGGGGGGGGGGAGGAGAGAGGAGAGAGGAGACTGAGTCCCCAGGTCCCTTATCCAAAATTACAGAAAGAGAGAGAGAGAGAGAGAGAGAGAGAGAGAGAGAGAGAGAGATGCTCCCCCACAACCAGGAAAAAGTGAGACCTAAATCCAAGGCTCCCACCAAGCCAACAGTCTACAGAGAAATCTTGAAAACATTTATAAAAAGCACAGCTTTGAGTAGAAAATCTATCTCAGCACATTTTGGGAAGGGAAGGGGCACTCTTCATTAAACACAAACTTATCTGTGTATCTGTTGATTCCCCCAGCTCATCCCATAAAGTATCTGAGGCAGCCACAAAGCGCTATGTGCTGGATGGAAGCCACCATAGCCTGGAATATGAGCTCAGCCCTCCTGGCCACCAGTCCTGTAAGACCCAAGCACAGAGATCGTAAACAAAGAGCTCAAAGCCCCAAGCTCTTAAACAGAAGGAAATAAAACTACGAGAGCCACGATGAGAACGGGGAGCTTCCCAGGTGTACCCGAGGGCCGGACCGGCTCCCACCACATCAAACGCAATGGCCCAGCCCCTAATTCCAATGGCTGAACCATTTTAACAGCTGGGAATTAAAATAAGCTGTCAGCCAGCTCAAAAAGATTTTTTAATTCAAAATAAATCAGGCTAACAACCTGCAGATGTTTGGAAAGAAAATGTTTGGGTGAGTCACTTTCAAAACCCAATTTCCCAACTTTGCCATTTCAGAGTTTCTGAATGGCTGCTACCTGCCCTTAGCTCCCTTAATTGGTCCCAAGACCAACTGTGATGCTGGCATCTTTGGACTGAACACTGGTCTACCTTTTGATGTGCAATCAATAGCAGAATAGCAATGTGAGAGGGGCACATTGATTGGTTGCTTCCTGACCCTGCCCCCACCAGGGCCAGGGATTGAACCTGCAACTCAGGTACTTGCCCTTGCCTTGGAATTGAACCCACAACCCTCCGGGGCACAGGCAGATGCTCTAACCACTGAGCAATGCTGACCAGGGCAAGTGTTCATTTTTTTTTAAAATATATTTTTTATTGATTTCAGAGAGGAAGGAGAGAGAGAGAGTGAGAGAAAGAGAGAGAGAGACAGAGATGGAAATATCAATGATGAGAATCATTGATTGGCTGCCTCCTGCACGCCCCCCACTGGGGATCATGCCCACAACCAGGGCATGTACCCTTGACTGGAATCAAACCCAAGACCCCTCAGTCCACAGGCCAATGTTCTATCCACTGAGCCAAACCGGCCAGGGCTCATTATTTTTAAAGTAATGATTAAATGAATGAACAAGAAGGGGTAAAAGAGATTATATTGCTTATGCCCTCATCATCTTCTTATATGTAAAAGAAATAGCTCCTTATGGTTTCTATTTATCCAGAATTCAATAAGCATCTAATAAACACAGGATTAACTATTATGTGCCCAGCCATGTGTGAAACCCTACGCATGACATGAAAGCGACGTAAACATTCACGCAGTGCAAACATTTTCAAACTTTGGAGGCTACAAAAGACTTCAGACTTCCTGTTATTCAAACCTATTGCTTTATCGGTCAGGAAGCTGAGTCTGACTTGTCCAAGGTTAACAAGGACAAGTAACAATATACTGTACACTCACCATGTGTCAAATACTGTACATGTATCATCGCCTTTAATTCTCCAAACCGTGCTCTGAAATAAGTGCTGTATTATCCCCGTTTCACAGCGGAGGAGGATTAGGACTAGTGGGATTGACTTCCCCTAGACAAAGGCAGTGCTAAGGAGGAGGCCGTGTGCCCCCTGCTCAGGCTTTATGCCACCTCATCACTCGGACCACACAGCGGAAACCATCCAGGAGGTGAGCAGGACTCCAGGGGAACCCAGCTAACCCAGCCCCTAGCATCGCCATGGGGAGCAGCATTGGCAGCGACAGGATTGGGGGTGTCCACCGTGCATCAGGAGGAGGCAGATTTGCGGTGCGCAATGGTTTGTAACTTCTCATCTCTCGTTATTTATTAAATGCGACTCTGTTTACTTTCATAAGAGGAAAAAGAAGGCCAGCCAGCATGGCCCAATGGTTGAGTGTCGACCTATGGACCAGAAGGTCACAGTTCAATTCCCAGGCAGGGCACATGCCTGAGCTGTGGGCTTGGTCCCCGGTAGGGGGCGTGCAGGAGGCAGCCGATCAATGATTCTCTCTCATCATTGATGTTTCTATCAATCTCTCTCTCTTTCTTTCTCTCTGAAATTAATAAAAAAGGAAGAAGGTGCTCCTACTCCATCTCTTGGGCACAGCAGGGGGCATGCAGGAGGCAGCCAACGAATGTAACACGTGTGGGGTTGGAAGCTCAGAATCACTGACCGTCTCCAGAGCCACTCACTCACTCACTGCACCAGAGCGGGACATCCAGGGCCCATGGCAACAGCCACCTAGCTGTCCTCTCCCTCCCCGCCCCCCAGAAGCAGCCACAGTCCACTCCTGCCACCTAGTGTGAAAAGTGGTCCATGCAAAGAACCTCCAAAGTGCAAAGTGTTTTCAAATAAGTACCGTTTGCTTTCTCCAGACTCTCATCAACTACAAAACAAATGGGCACTTATTTATTTCGTGTTTTTATTGGTTTGAGAGAGAGAGGAAGGAAGAGGGAGAGAGAGAGAGAAACATCACTTGGCTGCCTCCTGCATGCCCCCTATTAGAATCAAGCCCACAACCTGGCATGAGCCCTGACAGGGAGGGAATTGATTGAACCTACAACCTTTGGGTGTTTGGGGCGACGCTCAAGCAACTGAACCACACCAGCTGGACCAAATGAGCATTTACAGATCAAATGCAAAAAAACAGAGGCCAGCTGAAGACGTTTTGACGATGAATTGCAAAATAACGTACCATGAGACTACGTTCCAAGGCATGCCCATACTTGCTTCAAGGTCAAAAGCACATGTACAAACTACAATGAATTTCAAGTCAGCAGCGACCAATCCAATAAGATTTTATTCATATCTATGATGAAACTGTTTTTCTTTAAAAAAAAAAAAAAAAAAGTATGGGAGCAGCACATTTTCCCCAATACTGAGATATGAGAGAATCTATTTCCTTGTTTGTTTTCTTGGGTTTTGCCCTGGTAAGAAGCACACTACATGTATGATTATAATAGATATAGTAAGTTTTATACCGTTGTCCCTATATCTTTCACTGTGGGCTGGCGACCTAATATCATAGTGAAAGTTAGTAAAAGCATCAATGCAAGAGGCCAAAACATGCAGAAATACAGCTTTGTGCTCGAGTGGCTTAACTCAATGGGAAAATGAGGTGCCGAATGCCTACTTCAACCTCTCAGAAAATCCTCAGTGAAAACCATGTCTCACAATTGGCCTTGGGAGAAGATGGGACAGAAGAGAATTCACGTTTGTAACTTCTGGGGGGAAAAATATTCTACTATCATGATTCGTAAAACACCCATTTTCTTCAGCAATCAAACAGGGAAATAAGTGGTAAGACAAATGTCCTCTAGTGAAAACTGAAAGACAAAAGAGCCCTAGCCGGTTTGGCTCAGTGGATAGATCGGCCCGTGGACTGAAGTGGTGGTAGGCAAACTCATTAGTCAACAGAGCCAAATATCAACAGTACAACGACTGAAATTTCTTTTGAGAGCCGAAAACCAACTTCTGCGCATGGGCCATGAAGTTTCAATTGCACTGTACGTGCGCACCGGCACGTGGCATTTTGTGGAAGAGCCACACTCAACGGGCCATAGAGCTCCATGTGGCTCTCGAGCTGCAGTTTGCCGACCCCTGGACTGAAGGATTCCAATCAAGGGCCTTGGTTGCACGTTCCCTAGTCCTGGTCAAGGTGTGTGCAGGAGGCAAACAATCAATGTGCCTCTCTCACATCGATGTTTCTCTCAGTCTCTCCCTCTCCCTTCCACTCTCTCTAAACATCAATGGAAAAAATATCCTTGGGTGAGGATTAACAAACAAAATAAATAAATAATTTTTAAAAATGAAAGAGACAGACAAGCTCTATGCCAATATTGATGAACCAAAAAAAAAAAACAAAAAAAAAAACTGGGGTCAGTATGGTTAGAACTCAATCCGGAGAGTTGAACCACAGCCCCTGCCTCCCCCCAGCATCTACCCCTCCCCTGCACTCCAGCACACACGTAAAGCCAGAATGTGCTGTAGCCCGCATCTCTCCAGGTACCTCTTGCAGGAAATATAAACCTTCGGGGAGAACTGCTGGAAACCAGAGGGGTAGTCAGATCAGGTTCAGGGGCTGCAAGCCACGGGTGATGGTGGGAGAGGGAGTCAGAAATGGCCTCCCGGGCCCAGCGGGGGGCGGGGGGGAGGGGGGTCCAGTTACATCACAGGAGGGGGAAACCACATCAAAGTCTAGATATTGGCAGCCGGGATCCCGCGAGGGGCTGACATGAAATACTACCTATTCACCAGGCCTGGGGCTAAGAAGCAAACAGCTTCATTCCTGCACGGAGACGGCTCCCCCTGACCCGCTCAGCACAGTGGTCGCAGTGTCTTTATGCACACGGTTCATTTTTTGGAGAGCGATACAAGATGATGGAAAGGCATAAATTAAAGAGGTATTTTTATGGGGGGCAGGAGGGAGGCATAATTTTTTTTTTTTTTTTTTTTAGCTCTGCCACCTGCAAAGTCATTTCAGAGCCTATCGAAGCTGAAATGCTAGGAGGGAACCCAGACCGGCATTTTGCTGTAGAGGAGTCTGGAAATATCCAGCAAAGATGGATTCAAAAACATACAGAAGTCCTGCTACATATCTGCCCAATGTCTTCCTACTGTGTCTCTCCCACCTTCAACTCAGTAGGTGTTTCCTCTTTTCTGACACGTTAATGCCCAATTCCATGCTAAGCACCTACATGGAGCTTCCTGCGAATCACACAGATTTGCAAAGCTCCTTCCTAAAGCCCCACCCTGATAGAAGCCACCAGACAAGTCCCTTTGTGTCCAAATTTCGCACCTACAGTCCCGCATCGAAAAATGACGCTTCGGGTCAACCATGGACCGCACACAAGCTGGAGATTTTCTATCACCTCGTGACCTTGTCGCCTCCCTAAAGTTGTATTTCGACCTAAATATATACAAGCCCCGGTCAGATAGGTACAAGTATTGATGTGGAACTACACACTAAGATGAACTTTTAAATCTGCAATAGAAATAAAATTGTAAAACCCTCATTAAAATCGGTTGCCTTAATTGAATGTGACTAATAATGTCATTTTGCTGAAAGAGTCACAAATAAACCTTCAGCGTAGGCTCCTTTAGGATCTTACAATTCTCCAGAGCCTTTTCTTTCTTTCTTTTTTTAATGGTCTGATGACTTTTTATTTTATTTATCTTATTGATTTCAGAGAGGAAGGGAGAGAGAGAGAGAGAGACTCATCAATGATGAGAATCATTGATCAGCTGCCTTCTGCACACCTCCCTACTGGGGATGGAGCCTGCCACCCGAGCATGTGCCCTTGACCAGAATCAAAACCAGGACCCATAAGTCCACAGGCTGATGCTCTATCCACTGAGCCAAACCGCCTAGGGCTCCAGGGCCTTTTCTATACTGAGGTTATCACCAGGCCTCCCCTGACACAGCTTTCTGGGGTGTCCTTGGCCTCCACGTGGTGACCAGCTGGAACTCGAGGCTCTGAGTAAACAGACCCCGGCCAGTCCAAGGTCTCTCCCTCCTGGGGACCCGCCCTGTCCCAGCTGAGTCCTGGCGTCTGAATCCATCATCCCCCAGAGAGAACGAGGCTTTCTGCCTCCTACACTCAGGAGCCACTGGCCAAGGGGAAGGCTCTCTGTTGGCGATGACAGCGGCACACCCACTCCGCCACATGTTGGAAAATCCAACGAGAGGGTAAATGGGGTCCTTCCTGCTTCTCCAGAATGACTGAGAATAACCAAGAACCCCCGCCACACACACAGCCTCCAATCTTCTGGAAATTTCAGCTCGGGCCCGGCCGCTGTGGCCTCAGGGGTTGAGCATTGACCTGTGAACCAGGAGGTCACGGTTCGATTCCCAGTCAGGGCACAGGCCCAAGTTGTGGGCTCTATCCCAGGTGTGGGGCGTGCAGGAGGCAGCCGATTCATGATTCTCTCTCATCATGGATGTTTCTATCTCTCTCTCCCTCTCCTTTCCTCCCTGAACTCAATAAAAATATTTTTTTTAAAAAAAGGAAGAAAGGAATTTCAGCCTGGAAGGCACAACCCTGGCTGAGTCCACCATCAATAGACATGAAAACCTCAATGCCTCCCAGCCCTCTCTCCTGCCGGGAAAGCCACTGAGCACCTGAGGGCATCCAGCCACACACAGGACATCAGGACTGGCCCTCCCAGTGGGATGCCACCTCCAGGTACCTCTGAATTCAGACAATTCCCGCAGGACGCCCTGCATAGACTCAGACCCACAACATGGTTATTTCTAAAAACTGGCTTATTGGTTGCATTTCTGTGTATGCAGCGTGATACACACCCGTGCTTGAATCTGAACGTCTTTCCTTCCTTGGTCTTCCTTGGCCCAGCGCATTATCTGTGAACCAGGAAAACAGCGATGGGACTCTGCCTCTTCCCAAGATAACATTTTAAGAGCTCATCTGCTCGGATAAATGAACGAATGGCAGACTCATCACCAGTTTTAAACAGGAAGTGAGCAGGGCAGTACCACACCTTGGTGGCAACCTGGCCACCCCACCCCACCCCCACATGCTTCTCCTTCCCAGATACGAGAGAGAGCTGATGGGGTCAAGCTCCCAGGACTCAGGCCACACAAGTACGGCTGTGTCCCTGGGTAGCCCGCCACCATCCCAGGAATTTGCAGGCACCTCCTCTAAGACAGGTCCTCACTGTGGGCAGCGATTGAACTTGAATACAAACACAAAGAATGAAGGGTGATCATGATCCCAGGGACAGCCACCGTTCCCTAGGGCTTCTCGGGGCCCGGGGTTACCTTTGGCCTTTGGTCAACAGCGTTCCATGAGGTACTGACAGAATACCTCTTGTTTCTAGCAAGGAGCTCATTTCCTTCCCTCAGTACAGCTGGGATGGCCCTTCCCAATCTTACTGTGATTTTGAAATCCCTTTCACCTGCCATTCCTAATGAAATGGAAAAAAAAACAAGCTTCCTTGTCTAGATTTGCTCTCGCTTTAAAAATGCCTTTTTTAAACTTTACCACCAGCAGTATATGAACCCCAATATGTGCTAAATGAGGTGCACCTTCCCAGTCCTTTGACATCACGCTATTTGCCGAGTTTGGTAAATAACCATGTGGCTGTTATGCATCGCCTTTCGCTACTAGTCGTTTAACCAAAACCTTATCAGATCTGCAAAATCCATGTCAGCAGGGACCCCAATGCCTATGCCTTTTCTTGGACCAACAAGCTGTACAAATGGATCAAGAAAGGGCCCGGCTGGTGTGGCTCAGTGGGGTAAGCATTGACCTATGAACCAGGAGACCACGGTTCAGTTTCCGGGCACATGCCTGGGTTGTGGGCTCAATACCCAGTGTGGGGTGTGCAGGAGGTAGACGATCAATGATCCATTGATATTTCTATTCTCCCTTCCTCTCTGAAATCAATAAAAAAATATTTTTTAAATGAAAGAAGAAAGGAAGGAAGGAAGGAAGGCAGGGAGGGAGGGAGGGAGGGGGAGAGAGAGAGAGAGAGAGAGAGAGAGAGAGAGAGAGAGAGAGAGAGAGAGAGAGCGAGAGGGAGGGAGGGAGGGAGGGAGGGAGGGAGAGAGAGAGAGAGAGAGAGAGAGAGAGAGAGAGAGAGAGAGGAAGGAAGGAAGGAAGGAAGGAAGGAAGGAAGGAAGGAAGGAAGGAAGGAAGGAAGGAAGGAAGGAAGGAAGGGTAGAATACCTGGTGTAGAGACATAAAATAGCTGCCCTGCGGGAAGGACACACACTTGGAAATAAATACTTAGAACACAACGTGAGGAGGACAATCAGAGGTGAGAAGAAAGGGACTCTGGGAACCAGAATCAGGAAACCTGGAAGGCTTCCTGGAGGAGGAAAGCTGGTGCTGAAGAAAGCAAAGCATGGCGTAGGGCAAGGAGAAGAGCCCAGGAGGAGCCCGGGGCAGGTGCTCGTCCATGCTGTGGTATGAAGTCCCACAGGGAGCCTGGCTGATGGCAACTCACAGAGGAGGGAGACGCAGCTGGGGTCACCGACTTGCCAGAGATCACAGCTTGGAGAGCTGGAGCCCAGAAGTCCTCGGTTCCCTCTGATGGTCACGCTGGCCAGCAGGGTCACGGAGTGCCTGACGCCTCTCTATTCCTACAAGGGGCCAGGTTTTGCAGATCATTTTTGATGATTTGGCCAACTGGCCAGCAAAGAGGAGTTTGTTTTCAGGCTGGTCTTTTTCTCATTCTGTAGACTCTGCTACCCTCCTGTGGTCATGTCGAGTTATGGCCACCTCCGCTTTCTTTTAAGATTTTACTGACAGCCAAAACCGGTTTGGCTCAGTGGATAGAGCCTTGGCCTGTGGACTGGAGGGTCCCAGGTTCGATTCATGTCAAGGGCATGTACTTTGGTTGTGGGCTCCATCCCCAGTAGAGGGCATGTAAGAGGCAACTGATCAATGTTTCTCTCTCATCCATGTTTCTAACACTCTATCCCTCTCCCTTCCTCTCTGTAAAAAATCAATAAAAATATTTAAAATAAAATAAAAAAAAACAATCGTTCACTGTCCATTTAACCCTGATTGTTCATAAGTCTAAGAGTCTAAGATGTTGACATTTGGAGGCTGAAGCAGCAGAGGTGGGGAGGAAGAAAATTTTAAACTGTTTCATTGGTTGGGACACAGATGTACTTGCAACCAAGGAAATGGCTCAATGACCATTCCAGATGACCTTTCCTCCCTAAATATAAGGAATTGGAGCTGCTTCTCTGAATAGGCTGTTTGCCCAATGAATAGAATCCTAGCATCTCCAGATTTTATTTTATTTTAAATATATTTTATTGATTTTTTCACAGAGAGGAAGGGAGAGGGATAGATATAGTTAGAAACATAGATGAGAGAGAATCATAGATCAGCTGCCTCCTGCACACCCCCTACTGGGGATGTGCCCGCAACCAATGTACATGCTCTTGACCAGAATTCGAACCCAGTACCCTTCAGTCCGCAGACCGACGCCCTATCCACTGAGCCAAACCGGTTTCGATGCATCTCCAGATTTTAAACCTTGATGGTCATCTCATCGGAAGATGAGATGGTTTGAATCCTACCTCCAGCATTCCTGCTCCTTAATTACTTCCAATGCCCCAGAATGGTCCTTTTGCAGGCAATTCAAAGGTCATCAGAGAAGTCTTCTGGACCTATAGCTAAAATCTGCCTCACTGTAGCTAATCATCATTGCTCCTAGTTTTATTTGGAGAAAACAAATCTTGTTCCTCTTTTTCTTTATAACTAGCCACATGTTTACAGGTTACTTACCAGATTCTTCTCTTCTAGTATGCACAGTCCCCTCAACAAATCCCTGCCCAGCTTGGTTTGAAGTTCTTTCACCACTTGAAGGGTCTGAATATAGGTATGGGAAGTTATTGAAGCTATTGGAAAACAAACCACCACGGAAAGACTACAAAACATTTTTTATACGCAAAAGCCCCAAAATTGACTCCCAACCAATATTTTTCAGAAGTTGTTGGAGAAAGGGATCCACCAAAACAAAGTAGTAAAATAAAAGTAAGAGCTGGAATCCAGAAAACAGATCTATGACAAGGAGAAAACCCCAAAAAAATGTTCTTGTAAGATCACATGATCAGTTCAACTTGGAGCAAGTCAGAGAAGCCCCCTTTCAAAAGGGCGAATTTGATAGAACATATTCTCTATTTCAACATACCGAGAGATTTTGGCAAGTGGAGAAA
The DNA here is from genome assembly GCA_036971965.1 of Nyctalus aviator. Taxonomy (NCBI): domain Eukaryota; kingdom Metazoa; phylum Chordata; class Mammalia; order Chiroptera; family Vespertilionidae; genus Nyctalus; species Nyctalus aviator. The sequence goes on along the minus strand of CM072940.1, from coordinate 6,023,382 downwards.
ATGGTTGGGGTTCAATGGGGGACATGTCAATAATAAACCTAAGCAAACCAAAAAATAATCAAAATTTTATTAAATCTAGGAAAAACAAAACATTGTGCAAGAAAGGAAAAGATACTTGATTTGACACCATAATAAGATCGGTCACTCTGTTTTCCATTTATTTTGCAACCAGTGTATTGAGGAATTGGAATTTCAAATCAATGGGAAACAAACAAAAAAATATTTTTTTAAAAATTTTTAATCATGCTCTTTTCATTCACACTCTGTCAAATCTTCCTTCCCTGCACAATAGTAAATCCTTTAACACCTCGGGCAGGTCCCATAACTTTCCAGTTCTTTACAGTTATTAAAACTCAGTCCCATTCTGTTAATAAGTCTGGGCTCATATCTGATTCAAAATGTTCCCTTTTCCCTTAGTGGGAGTCAGAACTGTGGCTGGAGGGATTTGGGTTGGGAAGGAAGAGAACTTTGTGGGTTGTTGTGTTTTCTTTGTGTGTGTGTGTGGTTTTTTTTTTATCTCCACACCATCTCCATCTTCATATTCCAGATCCTTTGGCAGTGGAAATAGGGAAGGGGCTTGAAGTTGAGGGGAGGACAAACATCTCCTGACTTAACTTAAGTCATTGGAATCCTCTCTCTTGGCCAACCTTAACTGGCCAGTGAGTCTAGGCCAACCTTAACTGGCCAGTGAGTCTAGGCCAACCTTGACTGGCCAGTGAGTCTAGACCTACCTTGACTGGCCAGTGAGTCTAGGCCAACCTTGACTGGCCAGTGAGTCTCAGCCAACCTTAACTGGCCAGTGAGTCTCAGCCAATCTTTATTGGCCAGTAAGTCTCGGCCAATCTTGACTGGCCAGAAAGTTTCGGCCAACCTTTACTGACCATTAAGGCTAGCCCAACTTTGACTGGCCAGAAAGTCTTGGCCAACCTTGACTGGCCAGTGAGGCTTGGCCAATCTTGACTGGCCAGTGAGTCTTGGCCAACCTTGACTGGCCAGTGAGTTTCAGCCAACCTTGACTGGTCAGTGAGTCTAAGCCAACCTTGACTGGCCAGTAAATCTCCGCCAACCTTAACTGGCCAGTAAGTCTTGGCATGTGGAGCTGGAGCACAAAGCTAACTCTTTCATGGGTACATGAGTGTGTTGACTGTAGGATGTCATAGGCACCCCCTCACTACATGGTTCACTGATGGGAACCAATGGGAAACGCTATCCTAGCTCTATCTCTTCTGCCCTCCCAACTCCCATCACTAGTATTCCATCCAAAGCTTCTTACTGATGGGGTCTCCTCATGCTGTGGGCAGCCCTCTGACATGGAGTGTCAGCAACAGGACTCAAGATCAGCCACATCCTGCAGGGTTTACTCAACCCACTGGGGACTCATTGCCCCCTCCCGGTGCTGGTGCTGGCCATGGCTCTGCTGCTGCCACTTTTCTGAGCCCCATGGCCTTCCTCTGATTCTCCTCCCTTTCTCTGATTCTCAGGGGGCAGATCAGCAAGTCTGATGCCTGGGGTATATGAGATGCGGTCCCCCGGCAGCAGGCACACCTATGCTTTATAAATGGTGATCTGAAAGGTCCTTTCCTTTGATGTCGGGGAAGGAAAAGCAACCCTGGTGGGTTGGCAAGCCCTTCCTTCCATGAACGCTGCACTCACTCCCCACCAGGCTAGCAACTCTAGAAATTCCCCTATGTCTCTAGACTTCTTATGTAAACTGGCACCATCTCCCTTCCTATCCCTTTTCCCTGGTTTGGCTCTCTATATGGTCTGGCTCCCTCCCCTCTGTCTCTCCTTCAGAAGTATGTAGGAGACTTGGAGCCTCTTCCTTTCATATTGGGGTTGTAGTCACAATTCTGGGACATGTAATTACATCTGTTCCCTGGCATTTTCCCCGTTTGAGTATTTATTATCCAAAGTTGTCAATATTAGCCATTCTGCGCACAATCTTTCAGTTAGGAAAATTGAATTGTGTTAAAGAAGAGAGGATAAATGTTTTGATTTTTCTAACCTTTTGCCTTCTTTTCTTTTCTTTTTTTTTTTTTTTTAGTTTTGTGCATTAATCAGAAGAAGGGGGGGTGCTTTTATCATATTGGCGACCTTCATCGTACTCTCATGAAGCAACTTTTAGCGTTTTATTACATAACTTCCTCTGGCCAAAGAATTATACTTCAGTAAACCTATTATATGACATCATCCCCTCCCAAATACAATGTTTACTCCGTACAGAGCAAGGACTGTATGCCAGTCATTGTACTAAGTGTTAAGTCTGTGTTTTTCAAACTATTGGTCATGACCCATTGACGGGTTGTAAAATTAACTCAGTGGCTCATGACCAGGATTTTTTAAAATATGAACTAGAGTACATACAAATGTCTGACTACAGTGCTGTACACCTGAAACTAATATAAAATAATATTGAATGTCAACTATAATTGAAAAAAATAAAAAATCACTTAAAAATAATAAAATTAAAATAAATAAAATTGTAAAAAGAAATTGAACAGGAAATAGTGTGTTGCACATAAGGGTGTTGTTTCATGACATTCTTGTTAAAGTTATTTGTGTCTCTTCCCATGTGTACATCTTGGTACTCCAATTACTAATATAAAAATCTGTTTCCTACTGCAGATTATTGTAGGAAAAATGAAAAGCACTTTTAATCCATCCCCTCATTTAATCCTAGCAGATAGATAGATCATAGATAGATAGATAGATAGATATAGTAGGTACAGTTACTGTGCTCAGTTTAAAGATAAGAAAACTAAGGCTGAAAAGAATTGAACAACATGCTCAAGTTCAAAAAGCTAATAAATCATAGATTTGGGATTCAAATCTAGACCCAACTCTGTGCTCTTCATTCCCATCCTGTCCCTATTTCCCTAGATTAAGAAACAGAATAAGAGGCCATGGTCAAAGCTATATTCACTTCTTAGATAAAAGGCTGACTACAAAGGAAATACACATATTTTCTAGACTAAGATCCTGCTTGCATAGGTAATCTCTGTCCCTCACTCTATCAAAACCATTTCACATGATTCATGCTTAGGGTGCAGAGTGGTTCGTCATACTTCTTGAGCTTGGACATGCAGACATGACAGCGAGGAGAGTGAGTCAGCAGGAATACCTATCCCCATTGTCACATTCAGCATCGGCCTGGAGTCTGTGTCTAAGCTATCTGGGCTGCTACTCCATCCATCTTCATCTCATCCCTCCATACCACATTGATCTTTCTCAAACTCCACTGCACCCCAACTCCTTCCTCCAACCTGACTGGGAAGGCAGTGGAGTAGCTGGCCTGGGGAGTCACATGATGCCACGGTCAAACACCTGTCGTGGTCTAGCTGGGCTCTGACCGTCTCCATCTAACTCATCCACATACACAGCTTTGGGATATGTCAATGGAGATGCCGCATCCCAAACCCTCAACACCAGAATTCACCACCTCCCTGTCCTTGAAGAGTTCTAGAACCACAGTTAATGAGCTCACTATTAAAAATATCCTAAATTTGCCCTAACCAGTTTGACTCAATGGATAGAAAAAACACACAGCCTTGGTGGAATTCAGAAGGGTCACAAATGTCTCAGGTTTGGGACAAAAACTAAAGCTTCCGATACAAGACTAATGGGACATGTCTGTCAGCCAGACGGCCCATAATCATCAACCTCCAGAACGTCAATGGCTTCCATTACTGCTCCCAAGGAATCTCTTGGGCCATGCATTTAGGGAGCTGCTACCCCCAAAGAACTCAGTGTAACTTTCTGATCTCACCCTCGAGCTGCCTTGGCCACTTCATTTGTTAAAAATACCCCTGAACTGCTGAGACTGGTTTGGCTCAGTGGATAGAGTGTCGGCCTGCGGACTGAAAGGTCCCAGGTTCGATTCTGGTCAAGGGCATGTACCTAGGTTGCGGGCACATCCCCAGTAGGGGGTGTGCAAGAGGTAGCTGATTGATGATCCTCTCTCATTGACGTTTCTAACTCTCTATCCCTCTCTCTTCCTCTCTGTAAAAAATCAATAATACATATATATATATATATATATATATATATATATATATTTTTATTTTTTTTTTAATACCCCTGAACTGTCCTAAGTTTAGAAAAGGCAACACAGTTATAGCCAATGTGATCTTGCCCGAAGGAGCCAGCCAATCAGGTCACACAGATTCCAGGCCAGCAATGCAAGTACCTAGAAGCCTTCTGCCCCGAAAAGTATTTCGGAACTTCTAGTCCTATGGGATGTGGGAGTATGCCCAGGGTCCATTGTGGGAAACATCCAACCTTTTTGTGGCAACATATCTCCAAAAAGGGGAAGACAAAATGTACATATATCCGGGGTTCATCCCATGGACTCTCTGCCTTCTTTCCTCTACCCTCATACTATGGGTGGATGATAACAAGGAACACACCCAGCCGGTGTGGCTTAGTGGTTGAGCATCGACCTATGAACCAGGAATTCACAGTTTGAATCCCAGTCAGGGCACATGCCTGAGTTGCGGGCTCAATCCCCAGTAGGGGACATGCAGGAGGCATCTGATCAATGACTCTCTCTCATCTTTGATGTTTCTTTCTCTCTCTCTCTCTCTCTCTCTCTCTCTCTCTCTCTCTCTCTCTCTTCCTTCCTCTCTGAAATCAATAAAAAAATATATCTTAAGAAAAAGAAAACAAGGAACATAAACTTTCCTAGAGACAGAATTAAAGTCCCAGTCTTACCCATCACTTATCATGCCCACATGACCATTGAATCTGCCAGTGGCCAATTTGATCCTCCTCTGACCTTGGTGACCTCAAAGAGCCCTGCTTTCCCACTGATCTGATAGGCGATCTTGGAATAATTACTCTAAATAATCGCTACAAATAAAGTCTATCGTAGTAGTTATTCCATTTCTGGCTTTCATGTTATTCACCTTCTTCCAAATAAACATCATTTCCTGATGCCTGGAAAGTTCCAATCTGGTTCCAGATTTACATATTACTTTTCCATTATCTCAGGGCAGCAATAATAATCACAGTTATAACATCTTCCTTCTCCTAGAAGAATCCTGGCCACTTCTTGTACTTTTCTTGTTTGGAATTCTCTTGTGGGCTTTTTTCTTTCTTTCTTTCTTTCTTTCTCCTCCTCCTCCTTAGTGGAAAATGTTACTTCTAGCTGCTGGATTTAATTTACTTTAATTTAATTACGGCATTTTCCACACATGCCCACAGGCTCTTGGTAATAGTTGCATTTTTAATAAATCTAATATATAATAATGACTTTGTTTTTAATTTTCCACTGAGAATTGGATCCCGAGTTGAATACAGAGCTCCAGACAGGGGCGTCTGGTTCCTTCCGCGTGCTTGGGTTTCAGGCAACTGAGGGGCTCCTACTTGGAAAATGGCTGTGCCTTCACTTTCTATCCCTACACACCCAGGTTAGGTGTCCTCTGCACACATCCCAGAGGGATGTGCAATGGCCAGTTGCTTCTGTCAAAATGATCAAACTGGTTGTGCAGGCATACCCCGGGCTGGACTCTGAGAGAAAACTGAACATTCCTGGCCAAGACAATGACACAAAGCGACTGTGTGGACAGTACTCTCTGATGATGGCCTTTACTGAGTCTCCTGCTGCTGTCTGCCTGTAGCTACGCATCATGGGGCCAACTCAGAGTTGTAATTACATAGAGTCCAACCAAAAGAGAAGTCCGATGACCATGGATCTGTGGTCTCTTCACAAAGACCATCCTATCCCCATGGCAACATGCATTGACTGACAGCTTCATGAACATATGTTCATGTTCAGTTCATTCAACGCTGATAAATTAACAAAGTTTGGGGTTCTCCTTTCCTTGTCTTTCTTTCCTAATCCAAGTGCTCAGTAAAGAGCTCACCATCACAATATACACTCAGTAACATCTAGGGCTACTTGTATTGGGTATTTATTATGTGTCAGACACCATTCTACATGTTAACCTGTACTTCTTCAGAGTACACCTACCAGCATGCTATTGTCCCCATCTTATAGATGAAGGAATGGAGGCCTACAGAGGTTAGATGACATGTTCAAGGTCACTCGCAGTAAATGGTAGAAGTGCTCAAATGCATAGTCCGTTAGGCTGTGCTTACCAATGAAAGCACAGTACCGCCAATCTGCAGCAAAGCGCTTGGAAAGAGCCCTGCCTTTTAATGAACTGGGCGTCCCCTGGAGGTCAAGTGCAACAGACCTCAGGTCCCTTTGCCAGTAACTGAGATCTGCCCACAGGAAACTTCTTGCTCTAGCTGGTTTGGCTCAGGGGATAGAGCATAGGCCTTCGAACTGAAAGGTCCTAGGTTTGATTCCAGTCAAGAGCGAGGTTTGATTCCAGTCAACATGTCCAGGTTGTGGGCTCAATCCTCAGTAGGAGACTTGCAGGAGGCAGCTGATCCATGATTCTCTCTCATCCTGGATGTTTCTATCTCTCTCTCTCCCTCTTCCTTCCTCTCTGAAATCAATAAAAATATATTTAAAAAAGAAAAGAAAACTTCTCTATACACTCCAAACACTATGAGAAAAGCAGGCAAACAGGACAAGTCAGAACTTTGAAATGGAGTTAAAAGTCCCTGCTACAGTCTTTCCCACTTGACCATGGGTGAAGCATGGCCTAGGGCAATGGTCGGCAAACTCATTAGTCAACAGAGCAAATATCAACAGTACAATGATTGAAATTTCTTTTGAGAGCCAAATTTTTTAAACTTACACTTCTTCTAACGCCACTTCAACATAGACTCACCCAGGTATTTTGTGGAAGAGCCACACTTAAGGGGCGAAAGAACCGCATGTGGCTCTCGAGATGCAAAGTTTGCCGACCACGGGCCGTGGAAAACAGCACCACCATGGTACCCTGGCAACTTTCCATGTATCCACACAGACCATACAGGTAAAAGCTTGAAACACAGCCCATCTGAACATCTCATGATCTTCTCAGAACAGAAGAGCCTGGGAGGCCTGGGAGGAGCTGCTTCAAGGTCATGGCCCACTCATCACCTGTAAGGACATCAGGAGACCATCTCCCAGATGATGCTTCTCATCACCTCCCAGGTCCTAGCCAGGCATGGGGCTAGGAACCTGCCTCCCTCAAAGCAGAAATGCAAACTATAAATCCACCAAGTCCTGGGTTGGCACTAGCTCCTCAGCCAAGGGGAGTTCCCTTACTTGTACTGCATTAGTCCAGCCCCTTTTGTGTGCGTGTTGCCCTTGCTGGTGTGCTGGATAAGGACCACAGGGAACTGAGTACCTTTGGCTGTTTTTTCTCTTGCTGTGTAAGTAATAAATGGTCTGGGTCATCTTTACCAACCTAATCAGTCAGGCCTTGGCCTTACAGTAAGTCTTGTGTGTGCTGACAAACTATCCCATCAAAGCAGTCACCTACTCAGGCAATGAATGAAATGCAAATCAGCCGAGAAGAATATTTAAATAAAAGCTGCCTCATTTCAACTGACCATGTAAACTGATGCCAAAATCAGTGGTTGAGCATTGACCTATGAACTAAGACGTCATGGTTTGATTCCCCAAAAAAAATTTTTTCAAAAAAGAAGCATTTCTAAGAGAAAGAAAAGTTATACTCCCCAAAAGCCATTGCCTCTATTTGCCTTTAGCTAAGCAAGCTGGTGGTGACTAGGGAAAATAAATGCAAATGCATTCCATTTAATAAAATTTGTATTTATTTTCTATAAACAAGCTCAGTAGAATTCTCAGTGGGCACATCTTTCCACACAAGATTTTAAAATTCTGTCTTAATTCTGAATTTCGGGATCTGTGCGATTCCAAATGCTAAGATGTGTCTGAGGATGGATCCCATCCCCTCCTCGGGTCTCACATGGGCCGTAACAGCCAAAGGAACGCGGGAACTCCCTGTCACATGGCAGGACTGGGGATAGACTGTTCTGGTTTACAAATACACGGATTGCCAATTTTTGAATAGCTTTGTTCAAAGAATATGTGAAACATGATTAATACCAAAAGCACTATGAACTTATTTTAAACTACATTTAATGGTTGAAAAGTCACTTCAGGACAAAGAAAATGAGTAATTAAAAGTGGTCTGTACCGGGCAGTGTGACTCAGTTAATAGAGCACCATCCCATGCACCAAGAGGTCACTGGTTCGATTCCCAATCAGGGCACATGCCCAGGTTGCAGGCTCAATCCCCAATTGGGGGCATGAGGAGGCAGCCAATCAATGTTTCTCTCTCATCATTGACGTTTCTATCTCTCTCTCCCTCTCCCTTCCTGTCTCTCTACAATCAATAAAAACATTTAAATATAGTCTACTTACCACAGAATTTTTTTTTAATTTTTATTTTTAATGTGGGAGAGAAGATCTTCATTCTAAAGACCCAGACAATCTATTGGAGAGGAAGATTTTCATTAATCACACTAGAAGACACAGCGGCATTTTTTTTTTATTTTTATCAAAGCTTCAGAATTACCTCTGGGAAAACCAATTATCACACAGGCTGGGCAAAAGTAGGTTTACCGTTGCAAGTACTGGAAACACAGACTTGATTCTCTTTTTTTAATATATATATATATATATATATATATATATATATATATATTTTTTTTTTTTTTTTTTTTTCAGAGAGGAAGGGAGAGGGATAGAGAGTCAGAAACATCGAGCAGCTGCCTCCTGCACACCCCCTACTGGGGATGTGCCCACAACCACGGCACATGCCCTTGACTGGAATCGAACCTGGGACCCTTCAGTCTGCAGGCTGACTGCTCTGTCCACTGAACCAAACCAGTTAGGACACAGAGTTTATTCTTATATTACTGTGTATTAATTACTGTGTTGTTTTTCCATACAAACAACTGTAAACCTACTCTTGCCCCCACCCTGCCTATCAGATCGGCAGGGCCAGATCAAGATTATGTGATGAAAGAATTACAAATAACCACACTTCCACTTTTTAAGTTTCTCAAGCAGTCTTTCTGTTTCACTAAGTTATCCTCTATTCTAAATCCCAGGTATAATAAGCTTCATAGACATGAATACAAAGGCAAGTGAGACCTCTCCCTCCTGCCAAGTGGAGGAGTGAGACCTCCTCCCTCCTCCTAACCTCACTGGTGTACTCACACACACAGTTACTACAGAGTCGCCCACCTTTCCAGTTGGACTCCTTTGTGTGGTTTTATTAAGAATGATGTCATGCAGTACTCCTTAGTTCAATTTTTTTTTAATTTTTTTCTTTTTCTTTTGTTTTTTTTCCATTTCTTTCCCCAAAGAAGCATCTAACCATAGTCTTTGGACTACAGTCATTTGGAATTCATCCAGTAGGTTTCATATACCATCAGTGAATAATGCTATGGTTATATGCTTATTTTTTATTTTATTTTTTTTTACCCCAAAGCCTCATAGAAAATTAGAAAGAAAGAAGCACACGAAAGGATAAACATTTTCAAAATCAACCAAAACTTTGGGTGACGGGTGCACGATGCAGTGTGCAGATGATGTTTTGTCGAATTGTACACTCGAAACCTGTATGGTTTTGTGAAGCAGTGTCATCCCAATAAAACTCAATTTAAAAAAAAGGAAGAAAGAAAGCAAACTTAGTGGCAGCAATGATAACAATCTCATCTAAAAGCTGGCTGTAAGTAGATGTATCAATGTCAACATCAGCTATACCGAGTAGGGACCCATCCGCTGTGTTCCAACAATCTTCTGTGCACGCATCATCCAGATCCTCGATTGTCACTACCGCCTCAGCCCCTGTCTCCTCCCTGGGCCCTGAGCCAGTTGAGGACAAGATCAGACTCAGCTTCAAGAGTCCATCAAAAATGACTAAGCATCTTCCATATTCAAGATACCGGGATTAAATATATATATATATATATATATATATATATATATATATATGATATGCTTCCTGCCCTCAAAGAACTTACAATTTAATTTCAGCAGACAGAGAATGAGGAGAGTATAAATAATTAATTTCCACATACAAGAGTCCAAGTGATCTTTGCAGTATATCCAAGGTCATGTGAGAACACTAGAGGCCCGGTGCATGAAATTCGTGCACTTGTGAAGGGGAAGGGGGAGGTTCCCCTCAGTCCAGCCTGCACCCTCTTGCAGTTCAGGAGCCCTCAGGGAATGTCTGACTGCTGCAGAGGCGGGAGAGGCTTCCACCACTGCCAATGTGCTCGCCAGCCATGAGCCCAGCTTCTGGCGCACTGACAACCAGGGGGAAGCTCCTGCGTTGCAACTAGTGGGTCTGCTGTTTGGTCATTTGCATATTAGCCTTTTATTATATATTAAAAAAAAAAAAAATAGGAGGAGAGCCAAGCAAGTGGGGGAGGTCTCCTTGCAGAAAGCAATAGCTCGGTCTGGAAAGACGAATGGAAATTGACATATAACAGATGGAAAGGAAGGGATGACAGAAGGGTGCTTCCGGCAGGGGGCAGGGCCTGAGTCTCACACCATGGTGTGTGCCCAGCCTACCAGTCATTTGGTCTCCCTGAGTCAAGTTCAAGGCAAGGAGCAATGGGAAACAGGACGAAGCGCTTCAATTTTTTAAGCTGAGTTTCACTGGGGGTGGGAGGGTGTCACAAAAGACCAGGGAGTGGTGTGGGGCGATTTGCATCTCCTCAGATAGAGAAGAGCAGGAATAGGGGCACCTTTTATGTAGTGGGGAGGGGTATTGGGGAGATTCATTTCTTTCTAAGTATAGTATCTCCCCTTTAAAATATGATGAAGAGTTAATCCAGGAAGTTTAATCTGGCTTACACTTATTTCATCACATTCCCTAAGAATTGATTTAGGGAATATTTTTACTCAGTGGTGGAAATGAACAAAAAAAGGCCCCACAGGCCCCAAAATGCAAAACCCGTCAGCCTGCAGGCAATTGCTGTACAGTATGCAAATGCTTTCCCAGCCATTCCCACGGGGAGATCTCAACCCCTTCTGCAATTTGAATTCGCCCCTGGGAGCTTTAAGACTGAAAATCAGAAGTTTCCTTTCACCAAAGGTCAGCCCTGGAAAATCGTTCCCTAACCCCCAAAACAAACTCCGTTTGGGGATTTCCCAAGCTGAAGTGATTTCCGGAATTTACCAAGTGCTTACTCTCATTACCGTTTTATGTCCCCTAATGGAGAAAATTCCCTTTCCAAAGGCGGAACTCTTCCCAATTATTCTGTGAGAAGCCGGCCAGAGTTACTCTCTACATTTCAACACTCCGGGCTCCGCCAACTGTAGGGAGGACTTCACCAACATCATCCCCTCCCTCAATCAAGACTTATTTATTTCAGCCCGGCCAGCATGGCTCAATGATTGAGTGTTGACCTATGAACCAGGAGGTCACAGTTCGATTCCTGGTCAGGCCACATGCCCCGGTTGTAGGCTCCATCCCTAGCAGGGGGCATGCAGGGGGCAGCCGATCAATGATTCTCTACTCAATGATGTTTCTATCTCTCTCTCCCTCTCTCTTCCTCTCTAAAGTTAATAAAAATATATAATTTAGCCCTGACCAATTTGGCTCAGTGGATAGAGCGTTGGCCTGCGAACTGAAGGGTCCCAGGTTTGATTCTGGTCAAGGACATGTACCTAGGTTGCAGGCACATCCCCGATAGGGGGTGTGCAAGAGGCAGCTGGTCGATGTTTCTCTCTCATCAATGTTTCCAACTCTCTCTCCCTCTCCCTTCCTCTCTGTAAAAAATCAATAAAATATATATATATTAAATGCAGTGACAAAATGTTATGTCTTTTTAGTCCCTTTGAACCTGAAACAGTTCCTTAGCTGTGTGTGTCTTTCAATGGTGCTATTTATGAGAGAGGTAAGCCAGTTCTTTTGCAGAAAGCCCTTCAATTTGGTCTTTTCTGATATTCCTCCATGATTTGAGTCATTTGGGAGACAGGAAAACCACAGGCATGACGTGGTGTCCTTAGTGAATTACTTCCAGAAGCCCATGTTATTGGTTTTCCCGTTTTGGGTAATATTAACATTGATCCTTGAGAGATGTGTGCCAAGTTTCGTCACTATAAATAAAATTACCTGTTTCTCCTTTGTATGATCTTTGTAGGTCAATACTTGGAGACTAGCTTACCTTTCCTCATCAACTTTTAATCACTAGTTATAACATTCACTGCCGATTTTCCAACTTCATTATGTCCTTATTTCCTGCCACTACAAGTCACCAGGCAAACCTTGTACTCTCCTTGCTCTGTCCCTAGAATAAGCTTTTTTTTTTTATCTTCACCTGAGGATATTTTCCCATTATTATTATTATTATTATTATTATTAGAGAGAGTAGAAGGGACGGGGAGAGACACAGAGAGAAAAACATCGATGTGAGAGACATCGATAGGTTGCCTCACACATGTACCCTGATGAGGACCAGGAATGGAGCCTGCAACCGAGGTACATGCCCTTGACCAGGAATCAAACCCTGAACCCTTCAGTGCTCGAGCTAACACTCTAACCACTAAACAACACCAACCAGGGCTCCTACAATGTCTTTTGAAAACCCCAATTGTCCACCCAACAATGTAAAATTCCAGGATTTCCTAGCAACGCAGTGAAAATGCCTGGTGCTAAACTTGGAACCGAGAGGAACATTCGCATGTAACTGGGTTTTATAAAGCAATACTTGCTGTGTGCCTAGAAAATTTAATCAACTGCAAAAGGACCATTACTGGGGTCTGTGCACGTTTAAGAGTTAAACGTTTGCAAGACTTGGACCAGAAGGGTCTCCTGGTTTCTCTCAAACTAAGCTGCTCCAGCAGGAGTTACCTAAGTGCAAGCAAGCCCAGGTGACGTTTTATATTTCCAGGAAGCCCTCGTGCCAAGATTCGGCCCACAGAGAAGGATCAAACCTTCATTACAGCTCCCCGGAGAAGGAACAGAGACCGGGCAATTAGACGTTCTCACCTCACGGGTGCACTTAGCGCCAGGGCTCACGTTGTAAGAGCTGCTGGGGAATCGGGTCGTGGTCCCAGCAGAGGGTGTGTGAGAAAACCCACAATTCCCATGGCGCCTCCCCATTTCCTGCAAGGAGGAGAGTGGGGTCTTGCCAGAGGTCAGAAGGCAGGTGTGGCCCAGCTGGTACGATCTTTGAACCAGGAGGTCAAGGTTTGACTCCTAGTCAGGGCGCATGCCCAGTTACAAGCTCCATCCCCCATAGGGGGGAGGGGTTGGTACAGGAGGCAGCTGATCAATGATTCTCTCTCATCATTGATGTTTCTCTCTCTCTCTCTCTTCCTCTCCCTTCTTCTCTGAAATCAATAAGAATATATTTTTTTAAATAAACCAACAAAATAGAAACAGACTCATTGATACAGAGAACAGAATCAACTGATGGTTGCCAGATGGGAGGAGGTTGAGGGGAGGGGGGGCGTTGGGTGAGAGGGGGAGGGGATCGAGAAGTACACACTGGTAGTTGCAGAATAGTCATGGGGCATGGATTACAGCATAGGAAATACAGTCAATAATACTGTAATAGCTCCGTGTGGTGCCAGGTGTGTACTTGAAATATTGAGGCAACACTTTGTAAAGTATATGAGTGCCTAGCCACTACACTGTACACCTGAAACTAATACAAGATAATACTGAATGTAAACTGTAACTGAAAAAAAAGCTTTTTTAATTAAATAAAGTGCCATATAGAAAATACACACTCGAGTATTGGAAGTGGAATGGGGAATGGGGAACAGTCTGCGTGTGTTGTGTTTAAAAGCAGTGAAATGCATCAAAGTATGTGTCGAACTGCAAGTCCCAAGTGGTGATCCTGCGTTGACATTTTGGGAAGTGAGAGATGTGTTCATGTAGTGATGGTTCCTCAGGTTTGGGCATTTGCCGAAACCTATCCAATTGTGTGCTTTGAATAGGTGCTATGCCAATCATATCTCAACAAGAGGCCCAGTGCATGTGCACCAATGGGGTCCCTTGGCATGGCCTATGCCCTCTCTCAATCCAGAACCCCACAGGGGATGTGAGATTGCCGGTTTCGGCCCAATGCACGAGGCCAGGCTGAGGGACCCCACCAGTGCACGAATCTGTGCACTGGGCCTCTAGTATGCATATAAGATCTTCTAGTATGCATATAAGATCTCTTCCCGCTCTCCCCCTTTCCTTTCCCCACTTTCCCGAGATTCATCAGTCTGTTCCATGTTTCCATGGCTGTGCGTTGAGTGTCTGCCCCGATGGTCAGTGTGCATCATAGCTACTGGTCAATCGGTTGAACGGTTGCTTAGGCTTTTAGGTAGATAGATAGATAGATAGATAGATAGATAGATAGATAGATAGATAGATATAGATAATAGATAGATGATATAGATAAATAGATTAGATAGATAGATAGATAGATAGATAGATATAGATAGATAAATAGAGATAGATAGATAGATAGATAGATAGATAGATAGAGGTATTTTTGAAAGAGGACAGGTGGTGTCCAACCCCATCTTAAAGGGACAGTCTGGTTGCTGGGAATGGAGGATCAGGGTTGGGAACAGGGGAGCAGAGTGAAAGAAGTTTTGCTTTTCCCTTTCATATCCCTCTGCATTGACTGATTGCATTCTCATGTTCATGAACTTCTAATTTTAACCCATTTCATTTCAAACTTTATCATTTAGAGTTGAGAATTATTTTTTCAATGTGCAGGCTTCTTTAACCTATCACTTCCCAATTGCATCGATTTCTGAGAGGGAAGGAGACACAGAGAAAGCTGTTTTGCTAACAAGCAGGAAGGAAATGGGAGAACTGTACCACCGTGTCCCACACGAGGGGCAGGTCCCAATGGGACACTCCAGAGTCAGGCTCCAGAGGGAAGCTTTGGACATCAGAACAGCCTTCGGAAGAACCAGGACTGGGAACCCATAAGCCCTGGTTCGACGAAGATCCCACCAGTAACCAATGACCCAGTTCCTGGAGTGGAGCCCAAGAATCTGCACTGTTGCTCTCTATGTGATGCTCATGTGTAGCTGGGGGTGGAGAGCCATACCTTGGATGGTATAAAAGATCATTTAAGCTCTAACCGGTTTGGCTCAGTGGCCTGCGGACTGAAAGGTCCCAGGTTCGATTCCAGGCAAGGACATGTACCTGGGTTGCGGGCACATCCCCAGTAGGAGATGTGCAGGAGGCAGCTGATCGAAGTTTCTCTCTCATCGATGTTTCTAACTCTGTATCCCTCTCCCTTCCTCTCTGTAAAAAATCAATAATATATATATATATATATATATATATATATATATATATATTTTTTTTTTTTTTTTAAAGGTTATTTAACTTTCCTAAGTCTAGAAGGCTGATGCTCAGCTTTATTCAGAATACAAATTGCCCAGTAGAGGGTGCTGCTATATCTGAAACAGAGAAACCCTCCAAGGTGAGAGACTACATCTTCCCTCTGCCATGAGTTTGGAGAAGGTGGTTGAGGCAGGGTTGTAAAGAGCCCACACCTGGCAGTCAAATCAGGTTTGAATTGGTGGTTAACTCGCTGTGAGGTCAATTGCACTGTGTGCAGGAGAAAGGAGGGTGAAAGGCCTTTCTTGGAGAAGTTCATTTGATGGGAAACTGAAGGATGAGTTGTAGGATGGTGATTAGGTCAGGAGTGAAAGAGACAGAAGAGCCTTGAGCTTCCAGAGGCTCCAGATAAATAACAAAACTAACAATAATTAGTATTGTGTATTATTATAGATTATTAATAGAACATTAATAGATAGCAAAGTATTGCCCGGCCGGCATAGCTCAGTGGTTGAGTGTCAACCTAGGAACTAGGAGGTCACGGTTCAATTCCAGGTCAGGGCACAAGTGTGGGTTGCGGGCTCAATCCCCAATCGGAGGCATGCAGGTGGCAACTAATGGATGATTTCTCTCATCATTGATGTTTCTATCGCTTTCCCTCTCCCTTCCTCTCTAAAATCAATAAAAATTATTTTTAAAAAATAGATAACAAAGTAGTGTTTATTTAGTATTACTGTTATTATAGAGCACAAACTCTCTGCCACGCACCCTTCCAAGCACTTTACATAATGTAAGCTATAAAGGAGGAATCATGATTATCCCAGTTCACAGAGTGGTAAACTGAGGCTGTAGAACTTGCCCAGAGTCACCAGGCTGACATAAGTGTTGACACCAAGCCTACTTGTCTGACTCCACAGTGGCTGGGTGTGCAGACTTCATCCCGTGGCCACAAAATAGGAGGGGAAGCCAGGCCACTTAAAATGACCCTCTGCGACCTAGCAGGTTTGGCTCAGTGGATAGAGCATCGGCCTGTGGACTGAAGAGTCCCGGGTTCAATTCCGGTCAAGGGCACATGCCTGGATTGAAGGCTCAATCCCCAATAGGGGAACATGCAGGAGGCAGCCAATCAATGATTCTCTCTCATTGATGTTTCTCTCTCTCTCTCTCTCTCTCTCTCTCTCTCTCTCTCTCTCTCTCTCCCCTTTCCTCTCTGAAATCAATCTATCTATCTATCTATCTATATATATATATATATATATATATTTAAAGTGAACATTTAAATTAAATTAAATAAAATAATCTTCTGCTAAGAGGCTCGGCTACTCCGTGGGTTTTGGTACAGGAGGCTGTTCGGAGCTCTTGGAAAATATCTGAGAATCATCCAACAGAAGGAACAAGTAGAATGAGGCCCCACTTCCTGTCCCTGCTACCTGAATGCCCCGGGTTGACTGCTCCTTCAAGGAAAACTGCTCTCAGGGAACCCCTTCAGCAGAGGCAGGCGCCCCAGGGAGATTCGCCCTCAGGGGTAATCCCGATCCAGCGCTTTTATGGGGCTGTTATCAGGCGGGAGCCTCACACCTCAGGTCCACAAGTCTGTTATTACCCCCGAGTATTTGCTTTGGCAAACCCTGGTTGCTAGGTTAATTTAGTGACATGGGATCAAAATGTAAGTTGTATACATATGTATGCATCCAGCAGGGCTGAAGTCACTATTCACGACGACAGAGCATAACTATTAAAAGATCCGAAAGGCAGCATTTAGGATTCAAATACTGTTTTCAAGCCCACGCGTCCCACCACCATCTCCAGGAGTCACTGGGCACACACTGAGAGTTTTGTCAGACACCAGAGGGGAGGGAGAAGACTCCGATAGCTGCAGCCCTAGCCGGTGTGGCTCAGTGAGTAAGAGCGTTGGCCTGTGGACCAAAGGAGTCTCGGGTTCGATTCTGGTCAAGGGCACGTACCTTGGTTGCAGGCTCCTCCCTGGCCCAGGCTTTAGTGGGGGCTGGTGCAGGAGGCAACCAATCCATGTGTTTCTCTCACATCCATGTTTCTCTCTGTCTTTCCCTCTCTCTCCCCATCCTCCCTAAAAATTCAATGGAAAAATATCCTCAGGTGAGAATTAACTAACTAAATAAATAAATGTGCAGTTGAGCTGTAAAACTCTTAAACTTTTTCAAGACAAAGTTTTCTTTATGACCACCCCCCCCCCAAATCCCCAGGCCAACTAATCCATTGGCCATCTAGTCTCACATGATTAAAATTAATCCAACAAGGGATGTTTTAAAATCCTCATGATTGCCTTGCTCCTCTTTTCCCCTTAATATTTAAGAAGTAAAGGCCCAGTGCACAAAATTCGTGCACACGGGCAAAGAGGGGGGAGGCAGTCCCTCAACCCGGTCTGTGCCCTCTTGCAGTCCAGGAGCCCTTGGAGGATGTCCAACTGACAGCTTAGGCTCGCTCCCTGTGGGCCATCAGTCAGACATCCTTAGCACTGCCATGGAGGTGGGAGAGGCTCGCAGCATTGTCACTGCACTCGCCAACCATGAGCCCGGCTTCTGGCTGAGTGGTGCTCCCCCTGTGGGAGTGCACTGACCACCAGGGAGCATCTCCTGCATTGAGCATCTTCCCCCCTGGTGGTCAGTGCATGTAATAGCGACGGGTCATTCTACCGTTTGCTCAATTTGCATTTTAGCCTTTTATTATATAGGACTGTTTATATCTTATATATTAGTCACTCAGCTCCATCTTCATGGTTAGCAAGAGTCCGACCATGGGCGTGCTGAGCCCTGATGCCCACTGGAAGCTCTCATCCTTGCCATCTAGGAGGTTAATATTAAACTCTATGCCCTTCGGAGATGCCTGGTTACATCTGTTTTATCCCACACACACATACACAAACACACACACAAAAAAGCCAACAGTTAGAAATGTTATGAACAGTCACTGCAAAGATCATTCCAGCTCTAAGATAACACGGCAATACGGTGGGTGAGAGCCGTGCGAATGTTCTGTAACTTTATGGCTTTACGATCTCTTGAACCCGGGGACCTCCTCCTTCCTGGTTACATGAACCCATTAAACCCTTCCAACATCATTGGGCCGGTGGCACGCCTCCAGGTCGGCTCCCTTGCTCTGGGCACCTCGGACGTACACGTGAACCTGCGAGTCACCGGTGGTCACCGGGTTCAGCAGGGAGGTGACTGGGCGGCAACGTGATGGTGTGACGTCTGGGACTCAGGACCGCTCCCTGCTAAGTGGATCAGGGCGCGGGTAAGGCAGGCAAGACACTCGCCCGCCTGGGGGGCAGGATGGAAAAGGGGGATCAAAACACTTACCCGTCCAGATCAACCACACGGTGATGCAATATTTTAAAAAGTAAAAATGAGTGCAGCCGAAACCGGTTTGGCTCAGCGGATAGAGCCTGTGGACTGAAGGGTCCCAGGTTCGAATCCAGTCAAGGGCATGTACCTTGGTTGCAGGCACGTCCCCGGTGGGGAGGTGTGTAGGAGGCAGCTGATAGATGTTTCTCTCTCATCAATGTTTCTAACTCTCTATTCCTATCCCTTCCTCTCTGTAAAAAAAAAACAATAAAATGTAAATAAATAAATAAAATGAATGTAAAAAGCAATCTACGATGAGCTGAATGTTGACATTAAAAATAAAGACAGGCCGAAACCGGTTTGGCTCAGTGGTAGAGCGTCGGTCTGCGGACTGAAAGGTCCCAGGTTCGATTCTGGTCAAGGGCATGTACATGTCCCTGGTATGGCGTGTGCAAGAGGCAGCTGGTCGACGTTTCTAGCTCTCTATCCCTCTCTCCTCCTCTCTGTAAAAAAAATCAATAAAATATATTTTTAAAATTAAAATTTAAAAAAATAATAATAAAAATAAAGACAGATTTGGACTCTGCCCTTGAATGGTTGGGCGCACTCACCTCACCAGGATGCTGGCCCTCCTGTCCTGACTCAGTGGTCCCAGATTTCCACACTTTGGGAACAATCCCTTTTTACAGTATTCCTGGGACCAGAACACTCAGACTCAGCACATTATATCTGGTGTTAATTGGTCTAGCAAATGCCTTAAAAAACAAACAACAACAACAACAACAAAAAACCACCAGACTTGGAAAGGCTGTAGAGAAAACAAGAATGATGATGTTGGGTCTTTGAGGACAGCAATGGGACATCACGAAGATAAAGCCCTTCTTACTCAAACAAGACTTAGTGTGTTGTATATTCTACCGTAGTTCCTGGACATAAGGGGGTGCTGCCAGCCGTTAGAGGAAGGCTCGGGATTCGTTGCTGCTTTAACTTCCCAATCACTACAATCCATTGCCCTAAGGCAGTGGTCGGCAAACGCATTAGTCAACAGAGCCAAATATCAACAGTACAACAATGGAAATTTCTTTTTGAGAGCCACATTTCTTAAACTTAAACTTCTTCTGATGCCTTCGGGCAACAGGTTGTAGTGCAGGACATGAGGCTCCGTATCAGCAAGCTGCAGAATAACACAGAGCGAATACAGGTACACATTCGGAGGGGAAGAGGAATGGACAGGCGGTGTCTCCTCTAGTCACAGAAATTGGCTTGCATGTCTGTTTTCTCTTTAGCCAAGTCACGTCATTCCCCCTAAGACATTTTCAGAACAATACCAAGTACAGCTCCAATATTCAACTCAAAAACATGAATGAGAAAACGTAGAATGTGCTTTAAAAAAAAAAAAATGTTAAAGGTCTCCATCCAATTTGGTAGGGTGCATATATGCAAAACCTTAGGAATAAATAAACCTAAATAGAGGATGACCCGGAAGAGGAAATGAGGAGGTGTGGATACCTGTGTTTCACCAAGGGTATTACAATCGACCATGCCTAAATGAAGGGAGAATTTATGTTAAGGATTAAGGGCATGTATGGGGGGAAGGGGGGAGAGAGGGAATTGGTAAGATATATACACATATAATACCTTAATAAAAAATGAAAAAAAGGATTAAATACTTTTAGCTTTTAAAACACCCTAAACTATTCCAAATGATATGAGATGCCTAATGGGAAAGGACAGATTCCTAAGCAGAGAAACAAGATGGTTAGCAAGGAGATGTGTTGCATTTCATATTCATTTCTAAACTGTTTTATACATGTAGGAAAATAATGAACTCACAATCCATGGCATCTTCATGCTAGTTTCATGTCAGGTTATCATGATGCTGTATATAAAATTTGATATCAAGAAAACAAAAACTGCCCTAACCGGTTTGGCTCAGTGGATAGAGTGTCGGCCTCCGGACTGAGAGGTCCCAGGTTCAATTCTGGTCAAGGGCGTGTACCTAGGTTGTGGGCACATCCCCAGTAGGGTGTATGCAGGAGGCTGTTGGCTGATGTTTCTCGCTCATCGATGTTTCTGGCTTCTTCTCCCTCTCCCTTCCTCTCTGTAAAAAGTCAATAAAATATTTTTTAAAAAAACAAAACGAAAACATGTGAACAAGTTAAGTTCCATTTCATATGGCATGTTCACATAACTACCAAATGTGTTGTTGATTCTACAAGAGAATTAACTTACTGGATAAGTTCATTGACAGTTTCATTTTTAAAATATTTCTGGTTTGAAACCTTAGTGAATGACATCTGAATAACTACATACTGAAAACTGCCTTCTTTAAAAAAAGAAAATTCCCTTCTTAAAATACTTAGCTTCCAGGCAGCCCCAGAGAAACTGATGATTTAAAAAAAAAATGTAATGGAATTATTGTCAGCATAAAATTCAGAAGAGCTCATTTGCCTAATACCGTGGTCGGCAAACTGCGGCTCTTTGGCTCCATGAGTGTGGCTCTTCCACAAAATACCACGACCTGAGTGAGTCTATTTTGAAGAAGTGGCATTAGAAGAAGTTTAAATTTAAAATACTTGGCTCTGAAAAGAAATGTCAATCGTTGTACTGTTGATATTTGGCTGTTGACTAATGAGTTTGCTGACCACTTGCCTAATCGAGTGCTCCTACAGCTGTTACTACTATCAACGACTTATTTTCCCTTAGCCTCTGACCAAAATGCTTTGATAATGTTCTTAGCCACCTTGCAAATCAAAGCAAATACCTAAATAGCAGTGCATATCCATTTTCTCATGGTGTAATTAGTAACTATAGATAACAGTTTTATTTTCTCTAATATAATGAAATGTCTGATTTATGATATTTGTTGCTTTGGGGTAATTTTTTAATGGCATCTGCATCCTTTACTTTCTGAGTGAAATTCAATGATAATACAAACTAAAACACTGAAAATGTCTAGGAACGAGTTAGGAGTTAGAGTGGATTGGAAATTGTCTATATTCTGAAACCTTAGGTCTTCATGGCCAGGATTTCAGTCAATCACCTAAAACCTTTTGTAATCTTTTTTGGAACAAAACTAACAAAAATATTTCCGTTTCATTAAATAATTCCTTGTAGCCATTGTTTTAGCTGATCTTTGACAGGAAAAAAAAATGTAGTCTAATCTATAATATAGTGAAAAGTACATGCCCATGAACTTTGTGCCCTAGTAATGGTTGTGTTTTGTGGGGGTTTTTTTTGAGGGGGTTGGGGGAGTAAGGAGGTTGGTTTTCTCTGTGTCTTATACCTGTTTTCTCATTTCACTTATTACATGTACCTTTCTGTGTGCCTTCCTAGTATATACTAACTGCCAAGATGCACCTGCAATAATAGTCTCCCTGTATTTAACTTGTAGAAAGCTCCAAGTATTTCACTGGCATTGCCTCCTAAACCCTTCTATCCTCCAGAAAATAAAGATAATAAAGGTAAGGAAGACCCTTTTGGCAATGACCATGGTTTTCTGATTTCTTGTTTTAAAGCACAGTAATTTGTGAGAGTTGGGTCTTCAGTTGAAACCTGAGGATAAACAGCATGAGATACACACACAGTCATCTTCTGAGAAGCAGTATTGCCTCAAGGTCAAGAGTGTAGGCACTGGAGTTAGACTCCTTGGATTAGAGCTTGGCTCTGTCACTCACTAGCTGGACACATTAAAGGAAATTACTTCACTTATCTGCAGCTCAGTTGTCCTCATCTGTCACAGGGGGATGAGTGATCATAATAATATCTGCCTCATTGACTCACTGGGAGGGAACAACTTAAGACAGGCAATGACTGGTGTGTAGAGAGTACTTCATATATGCTTACTATTTGTGTTTCTTTTTTTTTTTTTTAGTTTGTTTTTTTTTTACCTTTTTGTTTTTTTTTCTTTTTTAATGCTTACTATTTTTTAACGATGACATGCTTTTCATAAATTTGCCTTTAGTCTCATCAGAGTTTTATTCTCCCAATTTTTCTGATGCTATGTAACATGGGTCTGTCTTTGTTCTCATTCATCTTTAATATCTTATCACAGCACAAGGTAACAACTTTTCTTTTTTCCTTTGCACCTAATTCAGCTGTTTAAGTCTTCTTGTGAGAAACTAGCCAGTTTTTTCTGTCTGGAGCTTTTGTTTATTATGTGTCTGGCAACTGGATTGGAAATGAGACAGCTATTAATTTGTGGGGGGAGGAGATAAAGATGGTTGACCCCAACACTGTATTACTAGATGTGGTTATTGTTAAGGAGTGTAACCTATTTTTTCTGTTACCTTATTCACATGTTGTGAAAAATTCCAGGTGTGGGTGAGTGGGTCTCAAGGCGTGAGATATCTCCCTGTAAATGGCCCCAGTGAGAAAAGTATATCCCCCTGTCAATCATATGCCAAAATCATATTCATTTGAAAAGTACCACGTGGGAATGACAGACTCATTCATGAATTCATTCAAGAAAGACTTGGTGATTATCTATTATTTGCTAGAATAAACTAGACTTCCAAACAGCTCCTAGCCTACTGGTAAAAATAATCTTCTAGCATCCAAAACCAATTTCATGAAACCTTTTCTTTCTCACCAAAGAATCAGTCTATAAAGTCTATGAAAATGAGGCTCAATTTGGATTCAAGTCTCGCGAAGTCGCCTCGGGGCTCCTGGCACTGAGAAGTGGGCTCACCCCCCTTGCTAAGGAAGTCAAGAATGGAAATGAATACATAGAAGGGAGCAGCACAGAGATCCCTGCTCAGCATCACCCTGTCTGTATCATGGAGTTGTCCCTGTTTTTAAAGTCTTCTGCCATCTCAGTAGAGCAGAATAAATCACTGCAGCCTGCTCATTTTTTTTCCTTGAGGGAAATACACACGGAAAAGGGATAGGTGAATGACAAAACTGTAATCGTGGCGGGAAAAGACACCGAGTTTCTTTAAGAATCAAAGGGCAGTCCCTCTCTTCCTGAACGCAATGAAGCCATTGGAAGCAGCTGGAAGCTGGGATTCTGCATCTACAGAGCTCAGTCACCCAGGCAGCCAAGGAGCTACTGGGAGGAGCTACAGCCTACAAGTCTCTGAGAAGCTCTCACACGCAGTCCTTTTAGCCAGAATAGCAGTTCTTTTGACTCACACTGTTAGCTCCTCTGTACACCAGAAGTCTGTTAATGCTCAGGGCACTGAGGAGAGAAACAAAGTTCTCTTTCTTCCAGAAAGAAAAGGAGATTTAAAAAAAAAACAAACAAATAAATAAGCAAACGCAAAGGTACACTACTATGTTTTATATTTGGGGACACAAATTTTTGAGGACTTCCATTTTATTCTCCCAATTTTTCCAATGCTGTGTATCATGGCTCTATCTTTGTTATCGTTTTATACATTCACTTAATATTATGACAAATATTACTATATTTGTCATAATATTAAGTGAATGTATAAAAACATAAATTAGGTTATATATTTTATTTCCTAAAATATACAACCAACACATCTAAAACTTTAATAGTAACAAAAAAAGTCATATTGATGGCATTAATTTTAATGTAATAAATCATATATTGTTAAAACTAAATCATTGCCCATGATGTGAATATAGTTCTGATGGGAAATAGATGATTTCCTAAGAGATATATAATACACAGTGAGAAGGTTTAAATTATAAATACTCATAGAAGAGGAGGAGAAAAAGTAGAAACAAAATTTGAAGAGATAATGGCTGATGAAAACTGCAAATGATTGATTCAAAGGCTATGAACTCCCAAGTTTTTTAATCCACACTTGGTACATTATAGTAAAGCTGATGAAAAGCAAAGACAATGAGAATATCTCAAAAGGAATTTTTGAGGATAAAAGTAAAGACTCATCAAAACACTAGAACAGCAGCTAAAATTTCAACAGAAACAATAAAAGCCAGAAGACAACAGAATAATAATATATTGAAGCTCTAAAAGAAAATCACTGCTGATCAAAAATTCTGTAGCTGATGTAGGGACTTACTATAGAGCTGTAGCAATTAAGACACTCAAATACTGATCAAAGGATAAACAAATATACCCATGTCAGATGACAGAATTATGAAACAGATCTATATATATATATATATATATATATACACAGACACTTGATTTATGACAAAGGTCACATTGAAGAGCAGTAGAGTAAATTATATAGGGTCTATTGGGTGCATATATAAAAAATAAATGAATGTTAGCTCCAACATATATATTCCAGACAAATTGAATATATAAATGTGAATTGTAAAACAAAATATTTTGAAAATGCCGCAGGAAAATCTTTGCAATCTTATGGTAGGAAAAAGCTATTTAAACAATACACACAATTACCACCAACTTCTAAAACCTGACAAATTGAATAGCATTATCATTAAAAATTCTGTTTATCAAAAGACACCATTGAGAGAGTTAAAAAAGTGAGCACCAAATGAGAAAAGATACTTTAACACTTACAATTAGAATGACTACAGCTTGTTGGTTATAAAATGATTGCATTCCCTTCTTTCTATTCAGATCATTATTTTTATCCTAAGTAAATAATACTTTTTCATTATTATTCATCATCAAGGGCATTTGCTGAACTACAAGCATGTATAACAAATTAAAATCTGATGTGAATGGCATTAATGCTACTTTAGCATATGGGGGCTTCCTTAGTAGCACAAAAATCGAAATTTGTATTATTTCCATATGCACTGTAAATGAACTTAAAATTTTTTATAACCACGAAAGTGACGCCTGACAATGTTAATATCTTTCACTGCTGAGTACATATGAAAAATATGTGTATGCAATTTAATTTCCCTAAACAGTTTGTTTTGCCAAAATCTTATTCTTCTACATATTAGATTGTGTTCTGCGTTTTTTCAAAAACACACAGTAAAGATGCAATAAAGGCCAAAAAAAGAAAAATGGTTGCATTTCTTTTTCCCTTCCCTGGTCCCAAACAGCCGGGAAGAAGAGGGAAGAATTTACACACGCCGCCTCTACACACGTTCCATTTTCTATCACCTGTCACAAGGCCACATCAAGCTGCAAGGATGGCTGGGAATATATAGTCTTTATGTTGAGTATAAAAGGAAAGACTCATCAAAACAGTAGAACAGCAGCTGACATTTCAACAGAAACAATAAAAGCCAGAAGACAACAGAATAATATATTGAAGCTCTAAAAGAAAATCACTGCTAATACTCAGGGTTCCATTCATAAGGAGAAAAAGGAGAATGGGCACTGACAGATAACTAGTAATCTCTGCCATGTTCTGGATTGAAAAGATTTCTCTATTTTTTATTTATTTATTTATATATATTTTTTGTAATTGCTTTACATTTTTGGAAAGATTTCTTCCAGTGAAATTTAAGTCAACAGCA
Organism: Nyctalus aviator; assembly: GCA_036971965.1. NCBI lineage: Eukaryota > Metazoa > Chordata > Mammalia > Chiroptera > Vespertilionidae > Nyctalus > Nyctalus aviator. Next base: position 5,997,491 of record CM072940.1, on the reverse strand, counting down.
ATAAGCTCTGGACAAGTGGCATGAATTTCCTAAGATGCTGAAGAATTTCAGTTCTTTTTTGCTTTTCCATCTTTCTTTACGTGTCCCTCCACCAGCTATAAATACATTATGAACAATCTTGGGACAATCTATTTTTTATAACTGATACCTGCATCATTGATGTGGAAGATTATAAACCAATTGTTGTACTAATATATGCACTGAGCTTGATGAATACTGATTTCTAGTTTGGAAAATGTTTTTTTGTTTGTATTTTGTTTGATTTTTAGAAACAAAGGAAAGGAGAAGGGAAGAGAGAGAAACATTGATGTGAATACGATACATTGATTGGCTGGCTGCCTCTTATATGCCCCCACCAGGGATCTACTCCACAAACCAGGCATGAGCCTTGATCAGAATCAAACCGGCAACCTTCAGTGCACCGGACAATGCCCAACCAACTGAGCCACACGAACCAGAGCTGAAAAATGCTTTTAAAAGGAAGAAGTTAACAGATTATAATCTGCTTAAGCTGCATATTGATGTCCTGATAGCCTTCTGGGACTTCAGAAAAAATTAAATATACAAGAGATAAGGTTAGGAATTTCCAGGAATACTATAGGAGAACTTTAGCCTCTGGGTAGTCACAGCAAAACACTAAAACCCAATCAGAAAATTCATGGACACTTTTCTCCGAAACAAATGCAAGTCTTTCTTTTATGAGATTCTGAAGCCAGAGTTCAAGACAAGTTCAAACATCTAATAAAATATATAAGGCACATCATTCGGCTGACTTGCCCCCTGCTAAATGTCACCTCCCTATAAAAGTTACAAGCAAAGAGAAATGAAGGCAATCGAACTACTTGGAAAGCAAACAAAAAAAGGTGAATTTTAAAAATGGCATTGCTTTGAGTCTTCAATGTGATCATGTCTTAGTGTCTGAATGTCTGGGTTTTGTTGCCTGGCTCTATCACTTAACACTTGTTTTTGGAAATTACTTATTTCTGGTAATTTCATTGTCTCACCTAGAAGTAGGGAGAAAAGCAGGAAATATGTCTATCAATGTCATATGATCGTTTGGAAAGTGCAATGACTTGCTACGATTCTTAGAAAGTTCTTGGAATAGTATTCCAAGAACATGGCCTGGCCACGCCTAAGACCAATTTTAAATCAGAATCTTTGAGAGTGAAACCCAGCCATAAAAACTTCTCACGTGATTCAAACATATATCCAAGGATTGAGGTGATGTGGCCACGAGCAGACTGTACTAAAATGCAAGTCTTCAATTGGAAGGTTACCTGCTAATATGTCAGCAATATGTCTTTCCTCTTAAGTCTAGAATTACTGGCGAGTTTTATTTTGCTTTTATATGTGTGTGTGGGGGGGGGGGGAGGTGTCTGTGGTTTCAAATTTTCCTATAACATTATGTATTATCACATTAGTAAACATGCTATTGGAAACATTTTACATATATATGTGCCTAATGCCAATACAACGTCCTGGCACTCAAGATTGTGCACCAGCCCTAACTGGTTTGGCTCAGTGGATAGAGCATCAGCCTGCAGACTAAAGGGTCCCAGGTTGGATTCTGGTCAAGGGCATGTACCTTGGTTGTGGGCACATCCCCAGCAGGGGTGTGCAGGAGGCAGCTGATCAATGTTTCTCTCTTATCAGTGTTTCTAACTCTTCCTCTCCCTTCCTCTCTGTAAAAAGTCAATAAAATATATTTTTTTAAAGATTGTGCAACAGTGAGATCAGGTGTACACGGAGAAACGTGTAAAACAAGCAGATGCCGCGAGTGCCAGGAAAGACACTCAAATGCAACACGACAGCCGTTCCGAGAGAAACAGCCCTTCAAGCCGGTGAAGGCTGGGAAGGGAAAGTGAACTTGAATTTCCAATCAGAAGCTGAGACTCTTCCTGGTTGACAATGAGAACGAGGTAAAGCGCTCTGAGACAGGAAATGGCCTAGGCGGATCTGCTCTTGGTAAAGAGAACTCTGGAAATGTTGTGCAAGATGAGGGAAAAGGAGGTACAAACACCCAGGAGACCAGAGAGACAACTGACCCTTGAACAACTCAGGTGAAGGGCACTGACCCCAATGAAAAACATCTGCAGACATGCAGACCAGCGCAATTCAAACTCATCTGTTCAAGGGTCAGCTGCTCATCGGTGGCGTGACCTTGTGCTATCCGGAGTTGCCACCTGCTCATTGTCCCCGAGCCTATTGGATGCCCACCTCCTGGTCTCTCTCTTGCCAATTTTGTTAAACTTGGGCAATTGTTCAGCTTCTCATCTTGCCATCGCCCCAGCAAATTCCATCATGTAAGCGGATCACCCATCCCAGGGCCACGCTTTAATTTCTTGAATCAGCTGCATTCCATGGCTGCCACCCAGCCTGAGGACCCACCCTTTCCACTGAGTCTGCTCCCCGTCTGCGACCTTGAACTTCAAGTTCCCACTCTCGGACATTCAGCTGGCATTCCCTATTCACACTGGTCCTGCCCTTAAATCTCAGCCAGCCTTCCCCTCTGCTCATCCCTCACGCCTCTCGAATTCCAAGTGGCTCATGGCTGTACCTTCTCAATGGAAGTACCCCCACTTCTGAGTGAAACAGAGACCACCATAGGGGACCCTCTCAAGTGACTGTTCCTCAGCTATCAAGTCACTGGCGTCTTTACTCCTCTTCTTTCTTTCTTTTTCTTTTTCTTTCTTTTTTTTTTTTAATTTCAGGTAAAGGAAGGGAGAGGGAGAGAAGGAGAGAAAGGTTCACCACCGTGAGTCTGTTGAGCTGTGATTGGGAGCCAGCTCTGTGTGACTCCAGTCCCCCAAGGTCAAGCAGCTGTCTGACATGGAAGAGCATGTACTTGAATGTGGAACTTTGGGGCCCGATTCTGCTTTTCCCTATATGCAAAGGAAGTCAAGGAGAATGAAGTTACTGGTTTTTTTAAAAGTATTTTATATATATATACTTCAGAGAGGAAGGGAGGGAGGGAGAGATAGAAACATCCATGATGAGAATCATTGATCGGCTGCTTGGTTCATGGGTTGACACTCAACCACTGAGCCATACCAGCCAGGCAAGTTGGTTTTTGTTTGTTTGTTTGTTTGTTTGTATAATTTTAATATATTTTTATTGATTTCAGAGAGAAAGGGAGAGGGAGAAAGAGAGAGAAAAATCAATGATGAGAATCGTCAATTGACTGCCTCCCGCACGCCCCTCACTAGAGACTAAACCCACAACCCTGGGCATGTGCCCCTGACAGGAATCAAACCCAGGACCCCTCAGTCCGCAGGTCGATGCTCCATCCACTGAGCCAAACCAGCTAGGGCAATTTTTTTTTAAGGCACATATATTCATGAAGAAAGAAGGAGGGCTTATCAAATTATAGCCTTTTCAATCAAGGTGCATTAAGTTTCCTTTTCAGTTATTATATCAGGGCATCTGGCTATTTTCAAAATGCTTAGCAAATCAAACTTTTTTTCTGAAAATGCAATTGCCCCTGCGTTAGTCATAGAGGTTTAATCATTGGTGAAGAATAAAACGGCCCTATCTTTACCATATACCACTGTAATCACTTGAGTAAACAGTCTGGAGCCATTTGTATTATTCCCTCCGGGATAATGGGTTCAAAGCTGTAAAATCTGGAAATGTTTTACCAGGAGAATGCTGCTATCGGCATTTCCCATTCTGAACCTCAGCTGGCGCTGTTACACCTTGCCCGCTTGACGATGGAAACGCGGAGCAAACAAATGAATTCTGATGCTCCCCAGACACGAACTTTCAGGACTGGGACAGACCCCAGGAGACCAGCTCCCTCTCCACCACCCACTTCCTCTATTCTGATGGGAACATAGCGCCTTCTCTAGCCGCCCAGCTCCAGTCAAGGCCTGAACTCTCTTCCTCGCTCCGGTTACCCTGCACTTTATTCTCTATGTGGGGACCCCAGCATCCATGACATTCTCCATGCTGACCCTGTGCTGCCACTGATGGGCAGTGGGAGACACGGGTCTTTTCTTAAGGCACCTGGCGATCGTAAAGGTCAGAATGTCAACATGAGAGGCCAGGAAACTAGAAGTCATTAATGTGTACTTTTAATTTTTTAACATATTTTTATTGATTTCAGAAAGGACAGGGGAGGGAGAGAGGATCATGGATCATCATGAAACATCAATGATGAGAGAGAACCATGGATCGGCTGCCTCCTGCACGCCCCACACTGGGGGATCGAGCCTATAACCCGGGCATGTGCCCTAACGAGGGATCAAACCATGATCTCCTGTTTCATAGGTCAATGCTCAACCACTGAGCCACACTGGCTGGGCATTCATGTGTATTTTTCACAGACATCTACTATGCACTGACTGCTATTACTTTTTCTAATCTAATTACCCAATCCTGATGTCTTATGAATTTTTAAAAAACCCTGAGATTGCCAAGACCGGTTTGGCTCAATGGATAGAGCGTCAGCTTGGGGACTGAAGGGTCCCGGGTTCGATTCTGGTCAAGGGCATGTACCTTGGTTGCGGGCATATCCCCAGTAGGGGGTGTGCAAGAGGCAGCTGATCGATGACTCTCTCTCATCGATGTTTCTGACTCTCTATCTCTCTCCCTTCCTCTCTGTACAAAATCAATAAAAATATATTTTAAAAAAAAAAAAAAAACCCTGAGATTTACAGAAAGGAGAGGGATTAATATGACTGAAAGCTTAGGCTATGATAAGCATTTCACATTTTCTCTATCCTTTGAATAAAGATTAAGTGATGTATCCAGAAATTCCCAATTGATTAGCAACCCATCTGGCATTTGTGATCTGTCTAACTCCAAAGTCCATGTGTTTCCCAAACTTTAGTCATTCCAACGACTTATGTCAAGTCTTCAGGGCTTTTGCCAAAATCTTGTACTGTATACTCTATTGTTTCCTTAGAGGCAGTATGGTGCAGTGGTGAGAGTGCAGTCCTGAAATCAACCCTACCAAGTTCCAATCTTAATGGTGCCTCTTACAAGCTTCTGACAACTGATTTAGCCTACATCCTTCCTCATATTTAAAACTGGGGTGAGTAATTAAATGAAGTAATGCATGGTAAGGTCCTATAGCAGTGGTTGGCAAACTGCAGCTCTCAAGCTACAGGTGGCTCTTTGGCTCCTTGAGTTTTTTGCAAAGGCCAGCTTAAGAGTACCCTAATTAAGTTAACAACAATGCACCTACTTATATAGTTTAAGTTTTAAAAATTTGCTCTCAAAAGAAATTTCAATCGTTGAACTAATGATATTTGGCTTTGTTGACTAATGAGTTTGCCGTCCACTGGTCTAGACTGTAGGTCCCGGGACCTGGACCTTTTTCCTGGCTAATGTAGGGCTCCTTCGGGGAGTTTTAGAATGCGAAGGGGAATTAGACTGAAATTGTCCAACCCCAATTATTATTAAAGGCCATGAAAACACAGACAGGGTTTTCCCTGACTTTCACAAAATATATTTGCTCTCTTACAATATCAAACACTGAGAGGTAATTTCCGGTAGAACAGCCTAGAGTATGGGAACCAATTGAGAAGATTATGATTCTTGCCCAGGCTAGTACAGCTCAGTTGGTTGAGGATTGTTCCATGCAGCAAAAGGTCACCAGTTTGATTCCGGTCAGGGCACAATGCAGGTTGTGGGTTCGATCCCTGGTCTGGGTGTGTACAGGAGGCAGCCTAAGGATGCTTCTCTCTCACATCCATGTTTCTCTCTCCCTCCTTCTTCCTTCCTCTCTCTCCCAAATCAACAATATATATATATATATATATATATATATATATATATATATGAAAGAAAAGATTATGATTCTTGAAAATGTGATTTGGCATTGCATGAGAGTACAAGACAAAGCTGAAACAATATACACGATGCCATCCATTGTGAATATCGATTCCCTGAGCAGGCTCGTGTTTGTGAAGGGGGAAGAAGGACACGAGGATCAGTTGGGAATGCTTTGAGCTTCAAGTAACAGAAAACTTACTAACAGGATCTTGAAAAAAGCACAGCTTTACTCTTCTCATATAGAAAGAAGCCTAAGAGATCAGCAGGGACTGACTTTGGCTCAGTAGCCCGATGACATCAAGACCTGAATCCCTAAATGGCCATTCTCTTGGTGGTGGGGGTTAGGGGTTGGGGAGCTGGGAGGGAACTTTTCTGTTTTTGGTCCCAATGAGGTTGCCTCTACTCTGTGTATCCTCTGAAAAAAGGGGAGGAAAGGAAGTGTCTCTCTCTCTCTCTCTCTCTCTCTCTGTCAAAAAGTAACACACACACACACACACACACACACACACGCACACACACACATGCACACGTGCGCAGAAAATGCTTAGATCACCCTAATTTGGAAAACAAGCTGCTCACTCATGTTGCGTTTTGTTTGTTTTCTGAGCCAGGTAAGCTTCACACTGTAAGGCATTTTTTTTCCTGAGCCAAAGGTGAAGACTTGGGAGTCCTTACCTGCTGCCTCCCAGGACCCCCCACCTCCACCCCAGGTCTCCCCCAGGCTTTCTGGAGGCTCAGGGTTCTGCAGGCTCTGGGATTTGACATGGAAATGCAGGAAGCTTTGGGTAACAGGTGGGAACCGTGCTTAGCTGAGCAAATGTTTCCCAAACCCACTCCCAAGACCCAGCCTTTGACCACCTCTGTCCTTCTAGTCATGCCCTCCGCAGCCCCTGCCCTCCCTCGCCCTGGCTCCTCTCAAGCACACCATCAACGCACATGCAATCTCAAGGCCAAGGTTAATTTCCCTCATTTACTTTTATCTTTTCTAAGAAGTCCTTGCAAAGAACTCTAATTCTGCTCTGTCGACTGTTTCTCTTCTCTCTCTCTCTCTCTCTCACTCTCTCTCTCTCTCTCTCTCTCTCTCTTTCTCTCTCTTTTCCACATTACCCCCATGGGAGCTGGCATGCATTTTGCATGCTCTAGCATCCAAATTCTCCCAGACCTTGAAAAGACATTCAGAAATAAACCTTCTTATGTTAGAATTTTATAAAATAAGAACTTGTAGTTAAAGACAGACGACTGTATATCTCACACAATTCTCAAAGAGATTCTCAAAAAAAGAAGAGCATCAAAGGGAAAGGAGGAGAAGGAAGAAGAGAAGGAGAGAAGGAGAAGAGGGAGAAAGGAGAGGAGGAGGAGGGTGGGGGAGAAGGAGAAGGAAGAGGAAGAAGACCACAACTCTACTGCAAGACATGACTTGTTGCCTGGATGATGTCACCATGAGGTGTGATCCTTGTCCCAAGAAATAGCATGTTCAAAACATTAATAAGTCCAGAGTTTTTGCTACCTCAGCAGCTCCCAATGCAAGCCCTCTTTTACAGCAAGGCAATTATGTATTCTAATGAACAACTGTTAGATAAGAGGGTTCATGAATAGGCACCCCCACATTTCCATATCAATAACCAGGGCTCCATCACAGTCATCTGCTCTCATCCACTACTGAGCTTCACCCTCTGTTGTAGAGCAAATGTTTCCGGTTTCAGAAACCACCTTACCTTATCCCCGGTGGCCCTATTCTCCTTCCCTGGTGCGATGTCTCAAGTCCAAGGTGCTGAAGAGGATTCGGTCGATAATACTGAAAAGAAAAGAAGTATTAGCGGAGATCCACGTGGTCAGGGCATAGCCTCCAGACTTGGTCTTTGAGGAGACTGATTTGGGATATGTGTCTTTAGAGGAAGTACTGCCCTCTGTCAGACTCAATTACACACACACACACACACACACACACACACACACACAGTGGCCAGATTATGATGATCTCTGAACACACCATAATCTGGCCACTCGGTGTATTTGTATCTCAAATGGGTACCGAAAGTATTCTAGAACTTTTGCTGACGATAAATCACCTTTTTGCCCTGAGCTTTCTATCAGCCAGTGCAAAGGGGAAAACTAGTCAGGTGCATGATTTATAGTGTCTTTGATATCAAATAAATGAGGTACTTAGGAGAAGTACACTGAGTGGCCAGATTATGCGTCCAGAGATCATATTAATCTGGCCACTCAGTGTATATTGAGTGTCTACCCCCGGCCTAGATGTTGCAGACGAATTTCAAAGCAGGGGACAGCCCAGGACAGGGAAAAGGGCCAGGCACTGGAGTACATGAGAGCTGGGTTCTAATCCCGCCCCCACTGCACCTGAGCTGAGTGAATCATTTAAAAGCTCTGAGCTTTCTTTTCCTCCTTACTAGAAGAGGGAACGAACTGTCCAGGAGTTTCCTGAGAGTTAAATGAGATCACATATACATTTCAAGTACCTGACACGCAGAGGTGCTTAGTCAACATTATTATTAAAACACAATCCAGCCGAAACCGGTTTAGCTTAGTGGATAGAGCGTCAGCCTGCGGACTGAAGGGTCCCAGGTTCGATTCCAGTCAAGGGTATGTGTCTAGGGGGCATGCAGGAGGCAGCTGATGGATGACTGTCTCATCGATGTTTCTAACTATCTCTCTCCCTTCCTTTCTGTAACAAATCAATAAAATACATTTTTAAAAAATACAATCCATGTTCTCAAGGAAGATACTACCTAGTGAAGGGATGAGGCATAGAATACAATAAGTACCACTGGAATTAAGAACTGAGCAAAACATTTGTGAAACAAGTGCCATTGCTTTAAACCAAGACCCTTTTTAAATAATTGTTTTTGATATTAAATAAGTATCACATACTCATTATGGAAAATTGGGTGCAAAAATATATATATAAAGAATAAGCATTCTAATGGCATTAAATTCCATATACACACACAGTACCCATCAAGTGTGAGAATAATGCCAAAGGAATTTAAAGGCCACGTGATTGCCGACCTGGTGTGGCTCAGTGGTTAAGTGTCCCCCCAAGAACCAGGAGGTCACGGCTGGATGCCCAGTAGGGGGCGTGCAGGAGGCAGCAGATCAATAATTCTCTCTCATCATTGATGTTTCTATCTCTCTTTCCCTCTCCCTTCCTCTCTGAAATCAATTTTTTAAAATGAATAATAGTCCACATGGTTTTCTGAAGGAAGTAAATTCCTCAACAGGAGAGTCGATGTTTAAGTTGAGACAGCTGCACAATGGAACAGTAGATAGTTATACAATACAAAAAGAGTAGACCTTTACATCCGAACATGGAAAGACAGCCAGAATATAGCGTTAATTTTAAAAAGCAAGCTGAAAACTGATGGTTGGCAGGTGAGGAGAGGGTTGGGGGACAGATGAAAAAGGTGGAGGGGTTACGGAGTACAAATGGGCAGTTACAAAATAATGACAGGGATGTAAAATACACCATAGGGAATATAATCAATAATAATCCATAACTGTGTAGGTGCCAGGTGAGTCATCAATGTATGAGGGCCGGGGGAGTCACTTCCTAAGTTATATAAATTGTAAGGTGACCAGATTTTAACATTGGTAAAGTGGGACACCATTGACTGGCGGGGGGAGGGGGGGCGGGGCGTGCAGTGTTCTTGATTAAAAAATTAGTCTATATGGCCAAAACCGGTTTGGCTCAGTGGTAGAGCGTCGGTCTGCAGACTGAAAAGTCCCAGGTTTGATTCCGGTCAAGGGCATGTACATTGGTTGCGGGCACATCCCCGATAGGGGGTGTGCAAGAGGCAGCTGGTTGATGTTTCTCTCTCATCGAAGTTTCTAGCTCTCTATCCCTCTCTCCTCCTCTCTGTAAAAAATCAATAAAAAATATATTTTTAAAAATTGGTCTATATGGAGCAACAAAAATTTTCATAGAACGCAAAAATAGTATTGTAATATTTTTTTTAATTTACAAATATAATAAATAAATAATAAATTACGTATAGTCGTGTCACTTTCAAGGCCGGCGCTAGACTTTTTGCCGCCACTATAAAATATAAATAATATGAGTACTGCTAATTTTAAGAAAACTTATGTATTTAAGAAATAAATAAATTACCTAAATTATCTGAATAGCTTATTTGTAATGACATCACTTGTTTAATTAACTTACTAGCACGCAGTACAATGTGTATCATCTGAGAGACAGTTACACAATGTTTTCGTCGTTGCCAATCCCAAAAATGCCACTGTTCATTAAGTCCAAAAAATAGTGGTCAAATTCTAACAACCGACCAACCATGCGAAGTTTGATAAGCAGTTCTCGATAATCAGTTCTCAACCATTATTTGTTATTATTAAAGTTTAACATTATAAAATGAACAAAAATAATATAAAGCTCATATCCTGGCTACATTGCCACATGGCCGCCGAAAACCATCTATTCTCTTCCCGTTCTCCCGCCATTCCCTAGCTTGTCCTGCATTCTTTCCAAAAATCAGGACTTTTTAAAAATTGTTAAAAATCGGGACGCGAGGCAAGTTGTTAAAAATCGGGACTGTCCCGCCAAAAGCGGGATGTCTGGTCACCTTATTGAATGTCTAACTGCTCTGCTGTACACCTGAAGCTAATAGAATACTGAATGCCAACCAAAATTGACAAGTTTTTTAAATTAAAAAAAAATTGAAGATTAACCGAAGGCCTTGTATGCATGCGTATAAGCATCACCAATGGATGCAAGACACTGGGGTGATTGGGGGTGGGGCAATGGGAAGATATGTACACATGGAATACCTTAATAAAAAAAAAAAAATGGAGCCAAAACCAGTGTGGCTCAGTGGATAGAGCGTCGGCCTGCGGACTGAGGGGTCCCAAGTTCGATTCCGGTCAAGGGCATGTGCCTTGGTTGCAGGCACATCCCCAGCAGGGAGTGTCAGGACGCAGCTGATGGATGCTTTTTCTCTCAACGATGTTTCTAACTCTCTCCCTCTCTGTAAAAAATCAATATATTTTTATTTTTAAATGGAAGAAAATTGAAGTCCGAAATGCATAATGGGAACAGGGTGGTTATGTTCGTAAGCACGCTCTCCTCTGCAGTTTGGAATTACCTCAGACGCCTCATACACGTGTCTGCCCCGTGGGAACACCGTTTAGTGATTTTTAAAATGTCCCTTTCGGAATAGCGCGACAGGTGGCGGGAGTGGAGCAGAAGGTGACACGGACCACCAAGTGCAAGTTCACCTACCGGGCGGCCTTGACCTTGACCTGCGGCTGGACTCGTCCTGGGAACAGGTGACCCGGCAACAGGGAAGGCTGGCCTGCTGACGTAGCTGCACTGGCTGCTGGGGCGCCTGCGCAAAACCAGGCAGGAGGCCCCGCCCAGGGAGAGGCTCTGTCCAGTGAGAGGCCCAGCCCAGTGAGAAGCCCCGCCTAGTGAGAGGCCCCCTGTCCAGTGAGAGGCCTTGATCAGTGAGAGGCCCCGCCCAGTGAGGCCCCGTCCAGTGAGAGGCCTTGTCCAGTGAGAGGCCCCGCCCAGTGAGAGGCCCCGCCCAATGAGAGGCCCTGTCCAGTGAGAGGCCCTGTCCAGTGATAGGCCCTGTCCAGTGAGAAGCCCCGCCCAGTGAGAAGTCCCGCCCAGGCAGGAGCCCCTAACCAGGGAGAAGCCCCAGGTAGTGAAGATGTCACTATGGCACCTGCCCATCCTGCCCTGGACCACACTCTGCCTGGTGGGCGTAAGACCTTCCACCAGGTAGAAGTTGAGCCCAAGATGATGATCAGCCATGACCTGGACGAGTTCTCCATCACCTCCAGGCCCAGGAGACACAACCACCCCGCCCTGGGGCCACCCACCCTCCCTTTATCCCTCTGTAGGAGCTCATAAAGGCATAGGCTTCCATAACAACAATGTTCTGGAGTGGATCCAGAGAAATGGAAGCGTGGAACAAAGTGCGGGATCTCGGAGGGAAGGCAGGGGAGGAGGGTGGGTGGGTGGTGATCAACCAAGGACCTTTGTATGCATAGATGCATGGCCCATGGACACAGACAATGGGACGGAAGAGAGCCTGGGGCTGGGGGGGCGGGAGCGGACTGGAAGGGGTCAATGGAGGTAATAAGGGGAAATAGATAATACTTTCAAGAACAAAGAATTATTTTTTTTAAATATATTTTATTGATTTTGTACAGAGAGGAAGGGAGAGAGATAGAGAGTTAGAAACATCGATGAGAGTCATCGATCAGCTGCCTCTTGCACACCCCCTACTGGGGATATGCCTGCAACCAAGGTACATGCCCTTGACCGGAATTGAACCCGGGACCCTTCAGTCCCCAAGCCGACGCTCTATCCATTAAGCCAAACCGGTCTTGGCAAGAACAAAGAATTATTTTTTTTAAAAAAAGGTTTGAAGCCAAAAGAAAAACAATGTTCTAAAGAAAGACAAAAAGAGCATAAAAGGAAGTGAGGGGGGAAGAGGAACAAGAGCCATCAAAACCCCCAGAGTGACAAAGGACACTATCTTATCAGGTGAGCACTGGGGCTCAGAACATCTGTTTCAATGAGGGTGTGGGAGCCTCAGCCAGGCTCTGCCGAGGGGAGATAGCGGTGAGCTCCCCCAAACCTTTGTGGGGCCCTGGAGCCCACAGATATCTGCTGAGACCATTCTTGCATTGACGTGTTAAGCATGACTTGGAAGCTGTTCAATGGAGCCCATTTGAATGTTGGTGTCAAAGGACAAAGAAAATACCACCCTGGGTGGATAAGAGACCAACCAAAGGATTTAAGTGCTTGCCTCTGAGCCTAACCCATGGGCACGGACAGTAGGGGCTGAGGGCATGAGCTGGGGGTGGGAGAGAGATCAATGGGGAGGAGGGGGAATGAGACATATGTGATACTTTAAACAAGAAAGAATTTAAATTTTCAAAAGGAGAAAATACCTGCGTGATAGACTGTCAGGTAAGAGAAGTGATCTACACTGTAGTGTTTCACTCATTCACTCGTTCATTCATTCATGTATTTGACATGTATTGATGATTGACAGACAGACACCTAGATATCTGGATAATAGAGTAACCACTTACAAGCTATGTGACCTCCCTGCTGTGACACACACACACACACACACACACACACACACACGCCAGGAGTGTCTGACACTCAGGGCTAGACTGGGGTGTTCTCCTGTCAAACCCAATTTCTCAAACACCACACCCAGCCAGACAGGAGGCCCCTCTGTACTCTCATCTAAGCACCCACAAAAACAGGAACACTCACTCTGGCTGGTTTGGCTCAGGGGATAGAGCGTCTCCCTACAGACTGAGGGGTCCTAGGTTCGATTCCAGTCAAGGGCACATACCTGGGTTTTGGGCTCCATCCCCAGTAGGGGGTGTGCAGGAGGCAGTAGATCAATGATTCTCATCATTAATCAATCTCTCTCTCTCTCTCTCTCTCTCTCTCTCTCTCTCTCTCTCTCTCTCTCTGTGTGTGTGTGTGTGTGTGCAGGAGGCAGCAGATCAATGATTCTCATCATTAATCTCTCTCTCTCTCTCTCTCTCTCTCTCTCTCTCTCTCTCTCTCTCTCTCTCTCTCTGTGTGTGTGTGTGTGCAGGAGGCAGCAGATCAATGATTCTCATCATTAATCTCTCTCTCTCTCTCTCTCTCTCTCTCTCTCTCTCTCTCTCTCTCTCTCTCTCTCTCTCCTCTCCATCCCCAGTAGGGGGCATGCAGGAAGCAGCAGATCAATGATTCTCTCTCAATCTCTCTCTCTCTCTCTCTCTCTCCCTCTGTGAAGTCAATAAAACGTATGTATATATACTTTTAAAATGTCACAGTAGCTTCTTCTGAGCATCGTTGAACATGAAATTACAGCCACAGACTCCCCGCCCTCCAGCAGGCCCGTCTCGAGGTCCCCCGTCTCCTGAGGCAGATAAGGGCCCTGGTCATTTTCGTCACCCCTGCAAGCCTGTATGTATCAGCACAGGCCACTTTGAGAATGTTCTCCCCTCCCCTGCCCTCCCTTCCCTGAGAAAATGTAGGCAAAACGTCACCAGCCCTGTGGTTATAAATCCACGCCAATTTATATCTTGCATCTGAGCTTTAAAAAAAATAAAATAAAAATAAAGCATTTTGGCTCAGTATTGGAACCCATGATTATGGCCCAGGGACAGAAAATAAGCCCCCCATTAGTAATGTGAAAGAAAAAAGCCACATGCTAACCTGACAGGCTCAGGGGAAGCCTGCGTGGCAGTCTTGCAAACCCAGAGACCTAAGATAACCACAAAAGATGGTTTGAAAATTAAATATCTAACAGGTTATAGTAGGTAGTCATGTCCCAGATATTTTCCCAGACAAAGATCAACTTTGATCTTTTTACTGAGCCCATTTGCCTTTTTGCCTCTAAGATAACATATCTGTGAGGTGTCTGGGTAACGTAACTTCCCTTTTTCCGGAGCCCCTGGGGAACAACGAAATGTGGTGGGCGCCAGGACAGATGTCTCAAATTCCTTCTTTATCATGTTAATTGTTCCTGCTTTGCTTTCTCCCGCCTCCTTACTCCATCACCAATGAATTTCATGTAACCCACCTATGTCCCTCCTTTGATTTCGGTGTATAAATAGAGAAATGTAACCCACCATTCTTTGGAGCATTATCTCAATCCGTTGAGGTTTTGCTTCCCGGCAATTGTCGACAATTTTGGCTCAAATAAACTCTTTTAAAAATTCTTTACAGGTTTCAATGGTTTTTTCGTTAACAGTAACACCAACCTAAAGAGATACTGAATGATAAATTGACTAGAGGGCCCGGCCAGTGTGGCCCAATGGTTGATCATCGACCTATGAACCAGGAGGTTGCAGTTCGATTCCCGGTCAGGGTACCTACCTGGGTTGCGAGCTCTATCCACAGTGTGGGGCATGCAGGAGGCAGCCGATCATGATTTATCTTTCTATCATCATTTATCTTTCTATCTCTCTATCCTTCTTCTTTCCTCTCTGAAAATCAGTAAAATAAATAAGTAAACGGTCCAGAGTAAGTGACAAAGTCATTGAGCTATCTGGTGAATTCCCACAAATAGCTCAGCCGTGTGCTTGCTTTTCAAAATGTTTTATTTACAGCACCATCGGAAATCTTTCACTGTCAGAGGTACGCATACATTGATCTGAGGGACTTCACATACAATTAGCACTAAGTTATTCCCACTTTATATTTTAGCATTTTCCTAATTCCCCCCAAAATGTGACAATTACACTGTGGCAAACATTGCGGGTGGGGACAGAGGGAAGACTTTAAGCAACAAAACTCCACAATACTGTAACATAACTGGAGGCCTCCCGGAGCGGGTTGCTCTCCCAGAAAAAAAATAAAATAAAATAAAAATAAAAAATTCTCATCCTTGCTGAAGGATTCCCGTTAGGATGCAAAGCAGGTGCCCAGTCTCCGGCCTGGCTTTGGACCAAACAGAGAAGGTCCATCCATCCAGCAACATTCCAGAAAGTTCCGTGTAAACAAAAGGGTCCAGAATAAAACGCCAAAAAAGGGACGCTCCAGAAAAAAAAAGGAAAAAAAAAACGATACATCTGCATAAACTCCCAATTCATAGAAGAACATTTAGATTACAGGAGGGTTACGGTTGGAGGCAAGTTCCATTGGAGCAGTCAATTTCCTGATTCAATTCCTGCTTCATTGCTGGGGCTGCTCACATGCAGATACACGGAGAGGCACAAATAGGTGACCATGTATCAGGTCTATGGTGGCAATAGCCCTGACAATGGGTTGGTGACCATTCCTCAGCCTAAATTCCTAAAGACAAAGCAGGTCATGCTTCCCCATTTTTTCCCCAACCAGCCCCCCCCCCCCCCCCCCCGCCCACCACCTCCTTTTCTTTTTCTCTTTCTTTCTTTCTTTCTTTCTTTCTTTCTTTCTTTCTTTCTTTCTTTCTTTTTTTTTCAGCCTTCAATTGCAAAAATGTGGAGATACATTTAAAGGCAGGATACTTTCAAAGCAGAAAATGCATTTTGTCCTCTGGAGAGGGAGGGGGTGGTGGAGGTGGTGGACAGGATTTGACAAAGGGTTACGAGAGCCATAAAAGAAAAACTTGAATGTGTCCTCCGTACTAAAAAAAAAAAGCATCCTCCTTGTTGGATGATTCCTATTGGGATGCAAAGTTGTTTGTCATAGACCAATAACAAGAAACAGCATGAAGTTTAAAACTGGTGGAGAGCCCGAGCCGGTGTGGCTCAGTGGATAGAGCACCGGCCTGCGGACTGAAGGGTCCTGGGTTCAATTCTGGTCAAGGGCACATGTTCAGGTTGCAGGCTCAATTCTCCAGTAAGGGGTGTGCATTTTAAATCACTGACCCCCTGCCAATCAGTGACTCTCTCTCATCATTGCTGTTTCTATCTCTCTCTCTCCCTTCCTCTCTGAAATCAATAAAAATATATATATATTAAAAAAAAAAAAACTGGCAGAGAATTAGGCACCTTGACCCCAAAGACCCAATGGTCTGATATCAGTGGGTGCCACTTTGTAGTGGGTGCATCAGGCTGAGAATATTCATGAGTTGACGAGATCATCACAGACTAGTGAGAGCAATGCTTTTTTCTTCATTTCATTCCACGTCGAAGTGACAGCTCTATACAATCAAATTGGTAAGGCCTTTTGTACAAATTGTATTTTTTCTTTAAATATCTAAAGTTCTTACATAGGGATGGCATGATCATAATTCTTATAAGCTATAGTTCTTATAAATTACAATTCTTATAAATTATAATTCTTACAAATTACAATTCTTATAAATTATAATTCTTACAAGTTCCAATTGTTATAAATAGTTTGATCTCGTCTTTTACAATATATTCTAAAAGAGAGGATTCTGCAGAATTGATAATATTACAAGAATTATTGGGTGTTGGCGGGGTTTTTGTCAACAATAACCCTCTAGCACCCTTAGATTGAGTCAGTGGTTCAGAACAAGGGCCACCCCCCTATCCCATCCCAAGGACGTGTAGCAATGCCTGGGGCCATTGTTGGTTGTCCAATGGGTGATACTATCATGTTGTGGATGAGGCCAGAGAAGCTGCTAAAACTCTGCAAAGCACAAGATAGGCGCACACAATACGGAATCAGCCAGGTCAACCTGTCAGCAAAGCCCAGACTGAGAAGGCAGACCCAAAGCCTTGACTCCCTCACAGGGCAGCTGCTGTGTTATAATTCACAATCGACCCTAATAAACTCTTTGAGTTTCAAAGCATCACACTCCTCCTGAAGTTCTGATTTACTCGTATTAAAATTCAGTTAGCTGGCAGCCAAAAAAAAGGTTACTAAATGTGGAGAATATCTGTAATTGCTCTTCAAACAATGTTTCTCTATTTTATTGATATTTTATTTTTAAAAATTTAGAGCTGAAACTGGTTTGACTCAGTGGAGAGAGTGTCAGTCAGCCTGTGGACTCAAGGGTCCCAGGTTCGATTCCATTCAAGGGCATGTACCTTGGTTGCAGGCACACCCCCAGTGGGAGGTGTGCAGGAGGCAGCCGGTTGATGTTTCTCTCTCATTGGTGTTTCTAACTCTCTATCCCTCTCCCTTCCTCTCTGTAAAAAATATATTTTTAGAAAATAAAAATAAAATAAAAATAAAAAATCATTTCCAGTTCTGAAAAAAAAGGGAGACATAATCTTCTGGAATTCATCTAAGTACACAGGGACACTAAACTGAGTGACAGTATTTTTTTTTTTTTCTTCATCTCAGAGATGAAAACAGAGCTGTTTAAATCCACTGTTTATCAGCTGCTACTGCCACCAAGCAGGGCCAATTGCAAGGGAGAAAGGAGCCCTTGGCATTTTCTGGGTAGAATTAAAGTGCAGGACAACTAAAGCTTAGGGAAACCAAGTAAAAACACCCATACCAGGCACCACAGGGCCTGAGATGGTAAGTAATGCACCGAACCCGTCTCACAAATATTGCACTTGCGCCCTAACCGGTTTGGCTCAATGGATAGAGCGTTGGCCTGCAGATTCAAGGGTCCCAGGTTGGATTCCAGTCAAGGGCATGTACCTTGGTTGCAGGCACATCCCCAGTGGGGGGTGTGCAGGAGGCAGCTGATGGATGTTTCTCTCTCGTCGATGTTTCTAGCTCTCTCTCCCTTCCTCTCTGTAAAAAAAAAAAAAAAATCAATAAAATATATTTTTAAAAAATAAAAAATAAAAATAAAAGGATGTCATATATTTCTCTCCCCCTCCGCCCCCCCCCTTTTTTGAGCAATAAGAATTATATAGCCCAGTCCAATAAACTAGAGATAAAACGTATTTAGGTATTTTTCTAATTTACCTAACTCACGGCCAATTTAAACTCAGATAATAGATTTTCAAGGAATAAAACTATTCTTACCCTACTGAGGATAGATGCTTACTTACTTTTTAGTCTTAGAATTTATTATTATTATTATTATTATTATTATTATTATTTTAGTGATATTTGTGCTGGGAATGTGAGTGATTTTTCTGTTACCAACCCAGTATTTCTGATGAATACTCTGCGGGACTCAATGCTTAGGGCCTCAGCAGGGATGATTTTCAGTCAACTTTACAACCCATCGTAGAAGATTCTAGTTCTCTTGTGAGGTACCTCCTGTTTTCTCTAACCGTCTTTGAACATGTGCCCTTGACCAGAATTGCTCTAAGGAAAGTATTCTGCCTGAACTATGTGTTAACTGCAAGGCAGATGCTTCTCTAATACTAACACAGGTTCGTTATGGTCATGGATCCGAATCAGAGTCTAGTAAATGTATTTGAACTTGGTAACACGGGTCAGGCACATAAAAGGTTAAGCTTCTCAAAAACACATTTGGTAAAGTCCGCAATGAAATTCCTCCTCATTTCCTTATACTTTTCCATCACGTTATTAGTTGGCAATTGTAATAAATATCTTTAAATACGTCTCATTAAAGAAAAATCAACCTAGCTTAATTCCGCTGCAGGAATGAGATTAGAATATTATATCTTCTTCTACCCAGAAGTGCTCATTTTTCTCCTGGTAAATGCCTCATAAATTATCGTGATCATATTTTTTTTTTAAATAAAAAAAAACTCAAAGGAAATTTGGACAAATAAGTAAGTCATTATTAAGCAAATAAATGAAAGCAGTCCCAATGGACTGAATCTCAGAGACAGTATGAAAGCACTCGTGTCATACTTACATTCCTATATTTCCAAGTGGAAAAAAAGGGAAATATTTTATATATTTAAACATTGGAAACGCCCAGTTCACAGCGGAAACATTCATTTTCTTTCCACCTCACAAAATGAAATGCCCCAATAGCATTTGCTTCCTGTCCCCTCCCCTCATAAATCCCACTTTTTCTCATGGCCTGAAAGTGATCTCTACCTTAATAGGTATCCATTTCACATTTACTCAAAAATAATGCCAAGAAAAAATTGCTGCAGTGACAAGACTCTTCTTCCTCTTTTATAATCTTCCAGTGGAATGAAAAAAGAAAACCAGCCCTAGCTGGTTTGGCTCAGTAGATAGAGCGTCGGCCTGCGGATTGAAGGGTGCCAGGTTCGATTCCGGTCAAGGGCATGTACCTTGGTTGCGGGCACATCCCCAGAAGGGGATATGTAGGAGGCAGCTGATCGGTGTTTCTCTCTCTCATCGATGCTTCTCACTCTCTAGCCCTCTCTCTTCCTCTCTGTAAAAAAAAAAATCAATAAAATATATTTTTAAAAAAATAAGAAGAAAGAAAAAGAAAACCAAAACAGCCATTATGGCTCTTACGTGTCTGTGATATACTTGGCAATGAGCTCACCTGAGAGTCGGCGGGAAGCTCTTATGAAACAAAAACGACTTGGAGTCCCATGTCTACACAGTCACTGAGTCCCAGCCTGCTTACACACCCCAGTGCGGGTTTGCTCCAGAAAAATCAATGAGCGAATGCAAACTCTTGAATAGCAGCCTGAGACCTCCAGGGCACGGTCCATGAGCATCCCCAACAGCCAACCCTTCACTGACCACAGAGTGGACACTGTGGGTTTGGTCAGCGCCTGCCACCCATTGGGCTGTCCCCACTCGCCACGCTGTAAGGTCCCAAGTCATTGGAAAGGCCGATCTAGTCTGCTTCTGCAGGGACCAGGTTAAAAATGGGTGCTGTTGTCATGACATTGGTCCTCCTGAGTTTTGGTAAAAGCTGGTCCATGCTCACTCCCACGGCCCCCTGGAGACACTTCAATTGCCACTTCTGAGATGACTGGTCTCCAGAGGCCTTGGATTTGGTGCCTGTCTATAGGGGGACAGCCGTTGTGCTCGGCACAGCCGTTGACGTGGGCCAGGGGCAGCGCCCGTGGGGGGCAGCACAGGTGCTTGGCACAGGCCTTGGACACGCAGGGGGAGCTGCAGAGGGACAGCGTGTCGCTCTGCTGCCCCACGGGCTCCGGTGAGTCCACGGCCTCACACTGGATGGTCACGTTGTGGATGCCTGCCCTGTGGAAGACCTCCCGGATTTTCCTGCTGGCGTCCTGGTAGCCCCTGTCCTTCTGGTACTTGATGTGCAGGGTGGCGATGATCTTCCCATTGATGAGCTCCCAGATGTGCAGCTCATGGATGCTGCTGATGTCCGGCACGGCTGCCAGCTTGCTCACTAAAACAAGGAAGAGCAAATGATGTATTTACTAAGAATAACAGAAAGGCTCTAACCGATATGGCTCCGTGGATAGAGCGTCGGCCTGCAGACTGAAGGGTCTCGGGTTTGATTCCGGACAAGGGCATGTACCTTGGTTGCGGGCACATCCCCAGTAGGGAGTGTGCAGGAGGCAGCTGATGGATGTTTCTCTCTCATCAATGTTTCTAACTCTCTATCCCTCTCCTTCTCCCTTCCTCTCTGTAATAAAATCAATAAAATATATTTAAAAATAATAATAATAACAGGAAGGCCCTAACTAGTTTGGCTCAGTGGATAGAGCGTTGGCCTGCGGACTGAAAGGTCCCAGGTTTGATTCTGGTCAAGAGCATGTACCTTGGTTGTGGCACATCCCCAGTAGGGGGTGTGCAGGAGCAGCTGATCGATGTTTCTATCTCATCGATGTTTCTAACTCTCTCTCCCTTCCTCTATGTTAAAAAAAAAAAATCAATAAAAAAAAATATTTTTTTAAAAAAAAGAATAACAGGAAGAAAAATAGCCTCACCTACTCAGCTATACTAGTACATTGCCCCATCATCTTTCTCCTCTTGGAATTCCTCTACCGAACATTTTTAGGCCATAAAAGGAAATTCAAGAAAGTAAGTTTAAGAACAAGAAAAAAATGCCTAGAGTGCCTGACCAGTGTGGCTCAGGTCCCATGCACCAAAAGGTTGCCAGTTTGATACCAGGTCAGAGCACATGTCTGGGTTGCTGGCATCAATCCCCAGTAGGGAGTGTTCAGGAGGCACCTGAGCGATGTTTCTCTTCCACCTAGATGTTTCTCTCTCCTTCACCCCTCCTGATCAGCTGCCTTCTGCACACCTCCTACTGGAGATGTGCCTGCAACCAAGGTACGTGCCCTTGACCAGAATCAAACCTGGGACCCTTCAGGCCGCAGGCCGACACTCGATCCACTGAGCCAAACGGCTCTATCCACTGAGCCACACTGGTTAGGGCCAAAATACATGGTTTAAAAACGTTCAGGTAAGTCACAGAACCATAGGCTGCAAAGGAGCTTTGGTTCCGGGAGCTGTGATTCATCTCACTAAGCTCCGAGGGATGTCTCCACGGCTGAGATGAATCATTGAGGACACGGCTCTGAAATAAGGCGGGCCCTTTAGCCTGGAGAACAGGAAGTGGACAGCGGTTCTAGATCAGACCCGTCTGACTTACTCAGCTCTTCCACGTTGACCCCTTTGGGGACCATCTGCAACAGGATGATGGCGGTCTCCTTGATGAGCGGGAAGGCAGACGACAGGATGATGATCACCATGATGATGGTGAGGCTGGGGTCAATATAACATTCCCAGTTGCAGGGAGCCTCCGGGTCCAGGGGCTTCACATAGAAGATGACGGCCGTGATCACCACCACCACCGACCCCAGGGCGTCGCCCATCACGTGCAAAAGCACACCTGCCGGGAGAAAGCAAGATCCCTCATGCACACGCCCAAGTTCAGGGGCACGCATGCGACGCTCCATGCTCGGGGTCCCAAGTCTGTGAAGATCTGTTGCCATTTGTTTTCTTTTGGGTAGGAGCGGCAGGACGGATTCCGTTTTTTAAAAATATATTTTTACCCTAGCTGGTCTGGCTCAGTGGATAGAGCGAGTCAGCCTGTGGACTGAAGCGTCCCAGGTTAGATTCCGGTCAAGGGCACATGCCCAGGTTGCGGGCTCGATCCCCAGTGTGGGGCATGCAGGAGACAGCCAATCAATGACTCTCTCTCATCATCGATGGTTCTCTCTCTCTCTCTCCCTCTCCCTTCTTCTGTGAAATCAATAAAACTATTTCTTTTTTAAAAAATCACTATTTTTAGTGATTTCAGAGACTTAAAGCGATGTGATGGCGAACTCAAAATTAAAAAACCTACAATGTCTGTTTTTGAAACTGAACCTAAAACAAGAAAGATAAATAAAAAGATAGTAATTTTTTTTATTACAAATTCTCTTTCCAAAAAGACTCGCCACCACTCTTTAGAAAGTCTCCTGGTGTAAAGTATACAATTGCCTAACCATACTGCTGTACACCTGAAACTAATACGAAATAATACTGACTGTAAACTGTAGTTGAAAAATAACATTTTTTAAAATATATTTTATTGATTTTTTTACAGAGAGGGATAGAGAGTTAAAAACATCGATGAGAGAGAATCATCGATCAGCTGCCTCTTGCACACTCCCTACTGGGGATGTGCCTGCAACCAAGGTACATGCCCTTGACCGGAATCGAACCCAGGATCTTTCAGTCCACAGGCCAACGCTCTATCCACTGAGCCAAACCGGTTTCGACAAAAAATAACATTTTTAAAAATTAAAAAATAATAACAATAGTGGGTGAGAGACTAAAGATCTTAAAAGAAGATTTCCCAACTCCCAAGAAGAGCAGATTATCTATTGTCCAGAACAAAATCATGTCACTGAGTCATATATCATTTCAAACCCCAAAACTATTGAATAGGCTTAAAGCCTTCATCATCATTGGCTGACTCTATGGGTCTAAGACTACACAGCTTAAAAATGTTATTTCATTATTTAGAGATGCCTATATATCCTGCTCTACTCTAAGACCTTCCCCTTAGTTAATTTCATAATCAAATAAAAACTAGCCCTAACTGGTTTGACTCAGTGGAAAGAGCATCAGCCTGCGAACCGAAGGGTCCCAGGTTCGATTCTGGTCAAGGGCATGTGCCTTGGGTGCGGGACCATCCCCAGTAGGGAGTATGCAGGAGGTAGCTGATCAATGTTTCTCTCTCATCAATGTTTCTAACTCTCTATCTCTCTCCCTTCCTCTCTGTGAAAAAAATCAATAAAATATACTTTTAAAAAAAGAAAGTAGATTTTTTGGCAGAAATAACGAAGGCCATGATGGTCATTCAGCCATGCCACCTTGCATAGCTGACCACCTACTCACTTCCCACCTTACCAGAATGATATTCAGTGAGAATGGGCTGCATGGTAGGTGAGCACAGGTGGGCACAATCAAGGGTAATAGGAGCGAGTCACCCATCTGTAAGCTCTTAGCAGGCAGCACTGGGGCAGGTCTCAATGAGCAAGGGTCAATGGTTAGCAATGAGCGTCTCCCTCCCAATCGATGGGATGGTGAGGCAAGAGCGGGGTCATAGTCTACGCCCGCAGCCTGCACGCTTTCTGACTGGCTCGGAGGCGAGCAGAAAGCAGAGAGGGCAGCGCAGACCAGGGGCAGCACCGGAAGGCTTTCCCCGGGGGCCCAAGGTCAACCTCACCTCTGATATTCAGGGCTTCCGACTTCTTCTCCTTTCTCACCGCCTCCTCGGGCTCCTGCTGGATGTTCAGGGAGTCACCTGCATTCAAAGAAGAAACCTTGTGTTGTGTATAAGTTCTACAAACAAAAAGAACCAACGGTCTCAAAAAAAAGGCTTGTTATTCCAAATCCCTCCTAGCTTATCTGACCCCTACACACCCGTACGTGCGCACACACACACACACACACACCTGTACACATGCACACACCTGTACACATGCACACACCTGTACACACACACTCCTGTACACACAAACACGCCTGTACACACACACACAGCTGTATACACACACACACCTGTATACAGACACACACACACCTGTACACACACATACACCTGTACACACACACTCCTGTACACACAAACACACCTGTACACACACACACAGCTGTATACACACACACACACACACACAGGCTCAGAGCCAGGAACAGGCCTTGCTGGCCTTAACATTCAGCCTTGGGACCCACCTTTGGACTCATTCACACTTCCAAACCACTGTGACAGCCAGAGGGCAGTGGGGAAACCCATCTCCACCCCCAAACCCATCACTCCCGCGGGAACTGGAAGAATGGGCAAAAGCGGGGGAGAGAGAAAGAGAGAGGGAGAAAGAGAGAGAAAGAGAGAGAGAGAGAGAGAGAGAGAGGGAGAGAGAGAGAGAGAAGCTTGCATCTGAAGAAGGGGGAGGAGTGGGGCGTGCTATCTGTTGCCCAATCATCACTAATTTCCAAGACAATCAATACTGTACAGAAAGGCCTGTGGGAGATGGGGTGGGGGTGGGGGAATACATGCAAAGCGGACTCATGAATCCGGGAGACAAACAGAAGTCGTGGGCATGACAAGACATCGCTGGGGGATTGGTAGCTTAGCATTAGCGGGCTGGAGAGGGTCAAGCCGAAAGCAATGGAAAGGAGAGAGAGAGAGAGAGAGAGAGAGAGAGAGAGAGAGAGAGAGAGAGAGAGACTTGCATCTGAAGAAAGGGGGAGGGGTGGAGCGTGCTATCTATTGCCCAATCATCACTAATTTCCAAGACAATCAATACTGTACAGAAAGGACTGGGGGGGGGGGGAGAGAATACACGCAAAGCGGATCCACGGGGCTGGGGGGAGGAGAGAGAGAGAGAGAGAGAGAGAGAGAGAGAGAGAGAGAGAGAGAAGGAGGGGACCACGTGATGGGGGGGGTGACGGGGGGAGGGGGAGGACAAGCCCGAAGAGGCTGCACCCGAAAGGCACCTGCTACGTTGACGAACACGGTCGCCCCCTTCTCCGCGCTGACGCCGGCGTCCGGGCCGGGGGCGCCCCCGATCGGCGGGTTTGGAGGCGGCGTCGGGGGGCGGCGGCCCCGGCAGCAGGCGAGCCAGGCGCCGCAGTCCTGGAAGACCAGCAGCCCCACCACGTTGACCGCCAGCCCCAGGGCGCCCACCACGAGCACCAGCGCCGGGTCGTCGATGGGCTCGGGCCGCGCCAGGCGCAGCGCCGCCTCCACGGCGATGGTGAAGCAGAGCGCCGCCAGGAACACCGCGTTGCTCAGCGCGCCCACCGCCTCGGCGCGCGCGTAGCCGAACGTGGCCCGCGGCCCCCGCCGCGCCCGGCGCGCCAGCTGGCCCGTGCCCAGCCCCACGCACAGCGAGATCAGGTCCGACAGCATGTTGAACGAGTCCGAGATGAGCGCGATCGAGTTGCCCAGGTAGCCCGACACCAGCTCGGCCACGAAGAACACGGCGGTGAGCGCCAGCATGCACAGCAGGCGGCACGTCTTGCCCGTGTAGCGGCCCATGGTGGTGCACTCCCCCCCCCTTCCCTGCCCGGACCCCGAGGAGGAGCCCGCAAGAGCCCTGGCTCCCCGCCGCCCTGGCCTGAGCCCGGAGCTTTATAAGGCGGGTCCCTGTCCGCGGGCCAGAGTCTAAAGGAGGGGGCCGGGCGGTGGCGGCCCTATCTACAGAGCCCGCATGCCGCCTCGGCGGTGGCTGGCCTCTCCCCCTCTCCCCCTTCCTCCCTCCCTCCCTCCTGTCCACTGGCCGGCTGCCACGGGCCGATGTCTGTCCCTCTGGAAGCTGCAGAGAAGAGGGGTTGTGTCTGGATGTCACTTCCCCCCCCCCGCCAAGACCCACAGTCCTGGCCCCAAGCAGGGAGGATGCACCCGATCACCCACTGGGTTTTCCAGGCGCTTTCCAGCACCCTGGAAGCCTGACTGTTGACCCTCAGCGATAAGGGCCAGGGCTGCTGGGTGTGATCGCTGTCCTCGGCCTACGTGCCTAGACACCAGGCACTGGCATTGGATTCCTCATTAAAGGGAAGGCCGGGGCACCCAGCTGGCTGGCCGACCCTGCCCTCCAGGGCGCTTCCTGTTGGGTGAGGTTTGATCTGATCACCTCACGCAGCGCGCCCATCCCCATGCCCACCAGGGATGTAACTAATTATTTTATCCTCTCTGCTGGGCCTTATCTCAGTCCAACAGCAGCGAGGATAAGAGAGAGAGAGAGAGATAGGTAGATAGATATAGATAGATAGATGTAGATATATATTGATTTCAGAGAGGAAGGGTGAGGGAGAGAGAGAGACAGAAACATCCATGATGAGAGAGAATCATGGGTCGGCTGCCTTCTGCACACCCCCTACTGGGGATCGAGCCCACAACCTGGGCATATATATGCCCTTGACTGGAATCGAACCCAGGACCCTTCGGTCCGCAAGCCATTGCTCTATTCACTGAGGCCTCACCTCTCTTTAGGATCTTCATTTAGGCGGCCGCCTCTCCCAGGTGAACTGCAGACAGCCCTGGGGGACAGCACCCGTCACTTCTGTAAGCGTGATTTTGCCACCCAGCACCCTGAACCCAAGGCCTCCGTAGAAGGCTCAGGGCCCTGGGCCACCAGAGAAGCCAGGGCAGGGCGGGCTATGTGCCCGTGCCATTCTCCGCTGGAGGGAACGTTCGGCTCACCCCACATGTCCCTCACAGCGCGACCTGCCATCACAGGTCAATCGACTGACCTCCAAGGTTTAGTCCAAACAGAGTCTTTGGTGTTGACAAAAGGATCTGTTCCAAGTAAAAGTTATCCTAACGCGGACTGTCCCGCCCCAGGACTGTGGGGGACCCGGGAAAGGAGCCTTCTGAGAGGCTACGGCAGTGAAGCAAACAGACAAAAAGCTGCTTGCTCTGATCTGACGGTGAAGTCTGGCGATTTCTGTTCTCTCTCCCCGATCCCCAACCCCTGAGCCTGAAGCATTCCTGCAAAAACACGTTGCGTTTGGGCTTGGAAATGAAGAAAGCACAGAATGCATTAGCAGAACGTTCTGACTCTAGCCCCACTCATGGCCTCAGCCTTGGAAAGCACAGTCTTGTTTTTGTTTGTTTGTTTTTTTTTTGTGTGTGTGTGTGTTTTTAAATATATTTTTATTGATTTCAGAGGGGAAGGAAGAGAGGGCGATAGAAACATCAATGATGAGAGAGAATCATTGATCGGCTGCCTCCTGCAGGCTCCCAGCTGGAGATCAAGCTCACATCCCAGGCATGTGCCCCAGGCTGGAATCAAACCTGGGACCCTTTAGTCCGCAGGTCAACGCTCTAGCCACTGGACAAACCAGTTAGGGCAGAGTCTTACTTTTTAATGCTCTCTGTGCTAAACCAGCCTTGATCGGAGGGCCTCACCTTTTACCAATTAAGCCTCCAATCAGGGGGCCTGCTAAGCATCCCCCTACCCCACCTCAAAGAAAATAACCCTGAGGAAATTGGCTATGTAGAGCATTCTCTAGAAATCAGTATTAAAATGATCAATAATTTAAAAGGAGGTGAACATTTTGGAGCTGTGTAGCCTGGTCCAAGACCCTGAAGAATCTGAGCCAGTTTTCACTGCTATTAAAAGGCAGTAAATATCTAGGAGCAGAGATGAACCAAACAGACAAAAACCCTGCCCTCATGGATCTTACACTCTAAAGAGGGTGAGGCAGACATTGAACAAAATAAGAAAGTGTGAAAAATAACAGAGCCAACCAGCCATTCATGCAAACTGCACTTCAAGGAGAAGCCAGCCCCTTATGAAAAAGTTCTGGAAATCCTATTCCAACCAATAGGATTGAGGCTTTCCCCTTCCAATCTGATTTCCGCAGCTTCAACCAATCAGAGCAGCTCTAATCTGACCAATCAGGACATTGCCTTTTGGACCAATCAAACTGCAAGAATTTGGAGTCCTCATTTGCATGGTGACTGAGCAATCAGGGAGCAGGAGCATGGACTTTTGTCCATAAAAGCCAGCTCCACTCTCCGGCTCTGGGAGTACATTTTCTCTTTCTACCAAGGAGTGAAGGCTGTCTTTTCCTTGCTGAGCTGAAACATGGCTGGAGAGGTCTCCTGGGAGCAGACCGGAGCAGACTGGCACAGCTCAGAGCCTACCTGCGCAATGCAAACCAGGCCGGCCAAGAGCAGAGCCCTAAAGGGGCCTGGCCCCCCTGGGCCACCTCACAGCTGTGATGGAACCCAATTGAGCTATAAAGTTTTAGTCTTGCCCTAACTGGTTTGGCTCAGTGGATAGAGCATCGGCCTGCAGACTGAAAGGTTCCAGGTTCGATTCCGGTCAAGGGCATGCACCTTGGTTGCGGGCACATCCCCAGTAAGAGGTTGGCAAGAGGCAGCTAATTGATGTTTCTCTTCTAGTCAAGAGCATGTACCTTGGTTGCGAGCACATCCCCAGTAGGAGGTGTGCAAGAGGCAGCTGATTGTTTCTCTCTATTCCTCTCCCTTCCTCTCTGTAAAAAAAAAATAAATAAATAAAATAAATATATATATATTTTAATATATATATATATATATATATATATATATATTAGTCTTCACTGCAAAAAAAAAAAAGGACAGAGAGAATAGTGATCAAATGGGTTAATAGTGGTAAAGTGATTATAACAGCAACTGGCACATAAGAGGCACTCAGTGCATGTTAGCTGCTTATTTAAAAAAAGAAGAAAAAAAAAGCCAACAGGAAGAAAACGAAGGTGCAGGCTGAGGAGAAAGAGACTGGGCGGGAGAAGGGAAGGGCAGAGGCCCAGAGGTCCCCCCATTATCATTAGCGTGCGAGTGTTATGACAGCACATGTGTCAGAGAATTACCGAGGAGTCACAGGTGGCACACTGATCTCGTACAGGAAGAGGTGAACCAGGCACCGCCCACTTCCCCCTTTCTGCCTCTCACTGTTCTCCCACTAAGAAACCTCTCACACATGCAGCAGGACAGCCAGCAGGACACATGCCACAGGACAGCTAGCAGGACACATGCCACAGGACAGCTAGCAGGACAGCCAAAGGAGAGAGGAAGCCTTAGGAGCATGGCATGGCTGGGAGCCTCAAGCAGCTCCTGCCGATGGCACTTCTTCTTCGTCGTCATTCACAACTTCAAGAAAAGCCTGAGGTCAGCAGAAAGGTATCTGGGCAGATAACAGGAAGGACGTCATGGCCCCAGGAGGACTTTGAGGGAACTAGAAAGCCAGTGGCTGGGGGACCACAGGAGGGAGCTATGTCTTCCATGCTGGGCCCAAGGCCTCGCTGCTGACTTTTATTATTAATATGTTTTTATTGATTTCAGAGAGGAAGGGAGAAGGAGAGAGACAGAAGCATCAATTATGAGAGAGAATCATGGATCGGCTGCCTCCTGCAAGCACCCCATCCTGGGGATCATGCCCTTAACCTGGGCATGTGTCTTTAACCTAACTTCAGTCTGCAGGCTGATGCTTTATCCACTGGGCCAAACTGGCGAGGGCTGCGGGCCATTCTTAAAGTCAGGAGTTCCCTAGCTGGTTTGGCTCAGTGGATAGAGCGTTGGCCTGTGGACCAGAGGGTCTCAAGTTTGACTACAGTCTCTTCCCCAGCCTCACCCCTCCTGTTCAGGGCCCATACAGGAAGCAAGCAATCAATGCATTTCTCTCCCATTGATGTTTCTCTCTGCTTTCCCTCTCTCTCCCACTCTCCCTAAAAATCAATGGAAAAATATCCTCAGGTGAGGAATAACAGACAGTTAAAAGGCACCGTTATTCTCGTCATTACAAAACCCTGGCAGGGAGGTCCTCATAGGATTGCCTCCTTCTTTCCCACTGCTCTTGCTATGTGGTAGTAGAGATTTACAGTTTATTTAAGCAGCCCTCATGTCCACAGGTTGGATATTTCCTTTTCATTTTAATCCACTTGTATTTTTTTTTCATCTTTGTGGTCATTATTGTGATTATATAACAAAGAATCTATAGTATCTGTGTATGCTTGTGCCTATATCATGTCACTTTTTGGAGTATAAATTCCTAGAAATGCTAAGTCAAGGAGTATTGGTGTGGGTAGTGGGTCAAATTACTACCTGAACATTGCACAAACTTCTATCAAAAATGCATGCAATTAGTATTTTCACTTTATTTTCCAGGTACTTATTGCTAGTGTATAAGAATCTAATTGATTTTTTTTAAAATATATTTTATTGATTTTGTACAGAGAGGAAGGGAGAGAGACAGAGAGTTAGAAACATCGATGAGAGAGAGTCATCGATCAGCTGCCTCTTGCACACCCCCTACTGGGGATGTGCCCGCAACCAAGATACATGCCCCTGACCGGAATCGAACCCGGGACCTTTCAGTCCCCAAGCCAACGCTCTATCCACTGAGCCAAACCGGTTTCGGCTTTTTTTTTAATATACTTTATTGATTTTGTACAGAGAGGAAGGGAGAGAGACAGAGAGTTAGAAGAATCTAATTGATTTTTTAAAAATATGTTTTATTTATTTTTTACAGAGAGGAAGGGAGAGGGATAGTTAGAAACATCGATGAGAAAAACATCGATCAGCTGCCTCCTGCACACCCCCAACTGGAGATGGGCTTGCAACCAAGGTACATGCCCTTGACCGGAATCGAACCTGGGACCCTTCAGTCCGCAGGCCGACGCTCTATCCACTGAGCCACACCGGCCAAGGCCTAATTGATTTTTAATATTAATCTTCTGACCTTGCTAAATTCACTTTTTAAAATAAATATATTTTTATTGATTTCAAAGAGGAAGGGAGAATGAGAGATAGAAACATCACTGATGAGAGGGATTCATTGATTGGCTGCCTCCTGCATGCCCTCCCTAAAAAGGATCAAGCCCACAACCCTGGCATGTGCCCTTGACTGTAATCCAACCTGGGACGCTCCATCCACTGAGCAAAACCGGCTAGGGTGCTAAATACGCTTTTTATCGTTGTTTCATAAATTTCCTGGTATTTTTAAGGCAAATAATCATATCATCTGCAAATAAAGACAATTTTATTTTTTCCCCTTTATGTAAAAAAATGTATGCTAGTTCCATTTCCACTAGTCTTCTGACATCAGTATCACGTAACTTTTAAAAAAAACAAAAAATATATATATATTTTATTTTATTTTATTTTTTAATTGATTCCAGAGAGGAATGGAGAGGGAGAGAGAAACATCAATGATGAGAGAGAATCATGGATCGGCTGCCTCCTGCACGCCCCCTACTGGGGATCAAAGCCGAAATCCAGGCTTCTGCCCTTGACTGGAATCAAACCCGGAACCCTTCAATCCTCATGCTTAAGCTCCATCCACTAAGCCAAACCGGCTTGGACCCAGGTGAGTTTTGTGTGTATGTGAAGAAGACTCTCCACTCGGCTCCGCAAGCTCCCATTTATTTCTCCTCAGGCCCCCCTACAGGAGCAACCAGCCTGCCCTCTTGCTGTCACTTCCCCGACAATTGAGAGGCAGGGTAACTGCTCCGGTCAGTGAGCCTGGGAGAGAGAATGGAGTGCAATTCTTCTAGGCCCGTGGCAGCGAACTGCGGCTCTCGAGCCACCTGCGGCTCTTTGGCCCCTTGAGTGTGGCTCTTCCACAAAATGCCACGGCCTGGGCGAGTCTATGTTGAAGAAGTGGCGTTAGAAGAAGTTTACGTTTTAAAAAGTGGGCTCTGAAAATAAATTTCAATTCTTGTGCTGTTGATATTTGGCTCCGTGGACTAATGAGTTTGCCGACCACTGTTATAGGCTTTCTTTTTTCCCAGATGTGCTTCTCACAGAGCCCTGAACTCCTGGTGTGTGTGTACAAGAGGGCACCCACATGGGCAGCTGGGCCCTGTGCAGGGAGGGAGGCCTGGACCCTGTGCAGGGAGGGAGGCCTCGGCCCTGTGCAGGGAGGGAGACCTGGGCCCTGTGCAGGGAGGGAGACCTCGGCCCTGTGCAGGGAGGGAGACCTGGGCCCTGTGCAGGGAGGGAGACCTGGGCCCTGTGCAGGGAGGGAGGCCTGGGCCCTGTGCAGGGAGGGAGACCTGGGCCCTGTGCAGGGAGGGAGGCCTGGGCCCTGTGCAGGGAGGGAGGCCTGGGCCCTGTGCAGGGAGAGAAGCCTGGGCCTGGGTGCATTTAATTCTGGGATGGACTATTGAAAAGGTCTTTGCTGCCCGGCTGGTGTGGCTCAGTGGTTGAGCATCGACCTGCGAACCAAGAGGTCATAGTTTGATTCCCAGTCAGGGCACATGCCCGGGTTGCGGGCTTGATCCTCAGCATGGGGCATGCAGGAGGCAGCCAATCCATGAATCTCTCTCATTATGGATATTTCTTTTTTTTTTTTAATATATTTTATTGATTTTGTACAGAGAGGAAGGGAGAGAGAGAGTTAGAAACATCGATGAGAGAGAGTCATTGATCAGCTGCCTCTTGCATACCCCCTACTGGGGATGTGCCCACAACCAAGTACATGCCCTTGACCGGAATAGAACCCGGGACCTTTCAGTCCCCAGGCCGACGCTCTATCCATTAAGCCAAACCGGTTTTGGCTATCATTGATATTTCTATCTCTCTCGCCCTCTCCCTTCCTCTCTCTTTGAAATAGATTAAAATATATATTTTTTAAGACAGCATAAAAAAAAAAGCTCTAGGCTACAGCCTTCAGTACCTGTCATAAAGCTGGCATTTTATGTTCAGCGGGCATCTAGATCTTACCTATCCATGGCTTCCAAACGCCAGAGAGTAAGGGGTGGAGCAAGGGAGGTTTGCAGTTGTGAGCATGCGAAACCTGGAGTTTATTCTTGTATTATTTTTTTTTCTTTTCTTTTTTAATGTATTTTATTGATTTTTTACAGAGAGGAAGGGAGAGAGATAGAGAACTAGAAAAGTCGATGAGAGAGAAACATTGACCAGCTGCCTCCTGCACACCCCCCACCGAAGATGTGCCCACAACCAAGGTACATGACCTTGACTGGAATCGAACCTAGGACCTTTCAGTCTGCAGACCGACGCTCTACCACTTAGCCAAACCGGTTTCGGCTATTCTTGTATTCTTATAAGTTATTAATTTTTGCATTCTTTTCCATACACACTGCTGTCCACCCACTTCTGCCCCACCCTGTGCTGTTTATGAGTCCCTGAAGCCCTGGCACACTGGTGAGTTGGCAGGAACCTTGAGAAGATAAAGGTGAGAAGCCAGAGGCCAAAGTAACACATGGAGATTGAAGCTTCCGGTTACGGCACGAGCTGTGGGTTTTAAGGCCCCAGAAACTTCTAGAATGTATGCATCGACCGCTCCGCATCCCTTTTCCCTTTTGATGGGCAGATTTTCATCTCCCTTCAGTTCAGAATAAATTCTACTATTATATCTTTGGATACCTTTTCTGGCACATGGGTCTGATTGCTACCTTGGGAAACACCTAAGCCGTATACCTATCTCAGGGTGAGCCGGGCAGTATTTTGACCTTGGCAGATCATAGCAAGCAATTCCCCTGGACTCCCTTCAGAAGAATGGGGTTGTTACAGAGAGAGGGCTTTTTTGTTGTTGTTGTTGTTGTTGTTTTAAAGGGAAAGGATTTATTTTATTATTTTTAAAATATATTTTATTGATTTTGTACAGAGAGGAAGGGAGAAGGATAGAGAGCTAGAAACATCGATGAGAGAGAAACATTGACCAGCTGCCTCTTGCACACCCCCTACTGGGCATGTGCCCACAACCAAGGTACATGCCCTTGACTGGAATCAAACCCAGGACCTTCCAGTCTGCAGGCCGACGTTCTATCCACTGAGCCAAACTGATTCCTTTGAGAGAGGGCTGTTTTAATAGGCCTCTGTAAGTGCGAGTTTTTAAGACTGAGTTTTACTCTATGCTTCAGTCTTAACTGTGCAAAGAAAATGAGGAGAGGGAGAATAGTTTGCAGTCAGAAGCAACAGATAGAGCTGGAGGAAGAGTTAGTTTTTCAGGGGGGAGGCGGATGCAAGACAGAAAGGAATGACGGGAGGGAGCAAGGGAGAAAAGGAGGAAGGGAAAAAGAGAAAAAGGAAGAGAGGGAGAAAGGGAGGGAGGAAAAGGGAAGGAGACGTTCAGATATCTAATTATTATTTTGTTGTTAATTCTCATCTATGGAATTTTTTTTTCCATTGTGTTTTTAGAGATAGTGGGAGGGAGGGAGAGGGAGAGGGAGAGAGAAACATCAATGTGGAGAGACACATTGACTGGTTGCCAATCGCGTTCCCTCCAACTGGGGCTGGAGATCAAACCTGCAACCTAGGAAATATTCTTTTTGTTTTAAATATATTTTATTGATGTTTTACAGAGAGGAAGGGAGAGGGATAGAGAGTTAGAAACCACTGAGAATGAAACATCAATCAGCTGCCTCCTGCACACCCCCTACTGGGGTTGTGCCTACAACCAAGGTACATGCCCTTGACCGGAATCGAACCTGGGACCCTTCAGTCCACAGGCCGAATCTCTACCCACTGAGCCAAACCAGTTAGGGCAAGGAAATATTCTTAAAGAGGAAATTAGAGCAGATCAGAGCAGATCAGATCAGGGGCTGGGATACAGACACATTACCCAAGACAGGAAGGCAAGTTGCAGCTGCCTGAGATCCGAATGGACACCACCCCCCTACCCCCCACCCCCGCCATGCTCCACCACCATCACAGGAAGTCAGATCCAGGGAGTATGAAAATCACCCCCTTAAAGCTGTGAATACTCCAAAATACAAGCTTCTGGGGACAGCGGCAGCTCCCATGTCTGTCCGGCCATTGTACGCTGGGTATGTGGACAGCAGGTCCTCTGTTCCTTCGGCTCACAGAACTGCGGGTGGAGGGGAGACTCAAGGAGCCGGACCTGGGGACGGACCCGCGGAGCCCCGTTGGCCCAGGACAGAGTACGGACGTGATCCTGGGTGTGAGGCTGATGCCCAGGCAGTGAGATGTTAGGGGCCTTGAGGAGCAGCAAGCGTGTCCGTCCGGGAAGTGACCTGAACTGAAGCTGGAGGGCAGGCTGTGCAGACGTTTCAAAGATGAGAGCCAGGATCTGGCTGGTGTGGCTCAGTGGGCAGAGCATCAGCCTGCAGTCTGAAGGGTCCCAGGTTTGATTCCGATCAAGGGCATATGCCCAGGTTTCGGGCTCAATTTCCAGTAAGGGGCGTGCAGGAGGCAGCCAATCAGTGATTCTCTCTCATCATTGATATTTCTATCTTCCTCTCCGAAATCAATAAAAATATAAACAACAACAACAACAAAAAAAAACTAGTGTGGGTAAAGGGGCATGCCTATGTCCCATGACAACAGGACAAGAAGCAGAGTTCGGGCTCCAGAAGGGGCAGGAAGAAGGAGCCACGCTGAGGGTGGTCGAGGAGAGCATCCGATGGTCCGAGCTTTGCTTTCGCTGGAGATGCCTTTCCAGGGAGACGGTCCAGCTGGGAGAGGCGAGACTGACAAGATGCGTTTGGACACCAACGGCTGCTGGCAGGCCCCGACACACTGACTTCATCCCTCCCACTGCGATCACAGCAGCAGCATCCACGTTGGCAAACAAATGTCTGACCCAGAAAACCATGGCGAAAAGGGGAAAGGTCCACCAGAAACGCCAGCCCTCTGCGCGATGGAGAAGGAAGGAAACAGCCTTAGGGACGGGGTTAACCCTTTCCACGTCAACAAGGCCGCTGAGCCTTCCCGAGAGGTGGATGCCCAGGGGGCAAGCACTGGAAACGTCTCCCAGCTTCCAACTGGAAGGTTGATGCGGGATGATGTGCTGCTCAAGGCCCACGATGCCCAGCTGTGGAAAGACAGCATCTAGAGGCGTCCCCCGACAAGCACCCCCCAACGAGCGTCCAACATTCCTAACAGCTTCAGCTGGGAAACCGGCCAAGGCTGCCCATCAAGCCCTGACAAGGAGGAGAGTGACCAGGAACCTCCCTAGGGAACAGGACTCACGGGCCTAAGCAGCTCAGGGAAGGTGCCACCAGTAGATCTGGGGCCCTGCCCTGGCTGGTGTGGCTCAGTGGGTTGAGCATCGTCCCACGCACAGAAGGGTCACTGGCTTGATTCCGGTCAGGGCACACGGCCCGGTTGCTGGCTCGATTCCCAATAAAGGCTGTTGTGCAGGAGGCTGCCAGTCAATGTTTCTCTCTCACATCGATGTTTCTCTCCCTCCTATATCAATAAAATCATATACATATATATTTTTTTAAATTTCGAGCCTAGAATATCATGGAAATTTGCAAACTATGTAGCAGGCAAGAGAATGGTAAATGCTATTCCTGGGTAAAGGATGTGCTGTGTTTTACCAGACATGGAGAGAGAGAAAGCAACAGCATGGATGGGCCTGGAAAGCATTATGCTAAGCGAAATAAGCCAGTCAGAGAAAGAAAAATATCACACGATCTCACTCATTTGTGGAATATAATGAACAACATAAACTGATGAACAAAAACAGATCCAGAGACAGAGAAGCATCAGTCAGACCATCAAACCTGAAAGGGAAGGTAGGGGAGGGTGGGGGGAACGAGAAGAGATCAACCAAAGGACTTGTATGCTTGCATATAAGCTGAACCAATGGACACAGACACCAGGGGGGTGAGGGCGTGAGCGAGAGGGTGGGGGGGGGGGGGCTGTGGGGGAATAAGGACACATAGGTAATACCTTAATAAAGAAAAAAAAGATTTGGAGTCAAAACAAAAGTAACTTAAATGAAATCGGAGGAAAGGCATTTTGTAAAAATACATACATACATACATACATAATAAAATAAGCAGATATTTCCGATGTCCATCTGTCATTTATAAATTCGACAAATGAGCTATCCCCTACAGAACTGCACACATGCTTTTGTTTTAAAATAAAAGCCAAGGCACAGCGAGGTGTCTGTTCAGGTACAATTAACAGAGAGATCTCCCCGTGACATTTTAAATAAAGCCCAAGCCTGGAAAATTATCCAAAATAAAATACAAACATAACATAAAAAAAAACCCAAACAAACAAACAAACAAAACAAAACCAGGAAATCCAAGTAAAGTAAACAAGGAGGAAGAGAAAAGCACAAATTCCAAGCAACTTCAGTCCTTCAGCCCAGGGAGAGAAAATAGTGGGGCTACCTCCTTCCCAGGATCTGAATCCTAGGAATGCTGGTCCCCGCCTTCCGTCCCCAAACACAACACACACAGTCACCCGCATGTTGGACTGTAAATCTATTTTGTTTGTTTTTTTCTTTCATGCTTGCAATGTTTGCTTTTTTCATGTTTCCTTCCCGTTAGCCCCAAGCTCCTGCTTCGCCATCATTTTTGTGTGTCCAGGGTGAACTCACACTGACTGGATATTAGGCCAAAACCTCAGGCTCTCTCATCTCAGGCAAATCTTCTAGACACTCTTTTCTCCCTGCTGTTCTTTTTTTTTTTTTTTTAATATGTTTTTATTGGTTTCAGAAAAGGAGAGGGAGGGAGATAGAAACATCAATGATGAGAGAGAATCATGGATCGGCGGCCTCCTGCACACCCCATACTAGGGAGCGAGCCCACAACCCAGGCATGGCTGCTGACCAGGAATCAAATCGTCAATCCTCAACCACTGAACCCCACCGGCTGGGCTCTCCCAGGTGTTTTTAAAAATGTCTGGCTGGTCTGTCTGATTCTCCAATTATTTTATTCCATGAGTCCCAGGGATGTTTAAAGTCTCGAATGTATATACACTGAGTGGCCAGATTATTATATCAGTGTATATCCTATATAATAAAAGGCTAATATGCAAACTGTCTCCTCGACCAGGAGTTTGACCAGCAGGCAGGCTGGCCAACTGCCCATGTCCCCTCTCCCTGGCCAGACCCCACCATGCATGAATTCATGCACCGGGCCTCTAATATATACTGTAATATGTATGTATATGTATATGTATATATATATATATATACACACAAAAAAAATAATAATCTGGCTACTGTGTGTGTGTGTGTGTGTGTGTGATAGAGAGAGACAGAGAACACACACACACACACACACACACACAGAGTGGCCAGATTATTATGTGTTCAGAGATCATAATAATCTGGCCACTCAGTATACAGTCTGTGTTGTAAATATTTAACTTAAAGTTGGTGGTCTTATTTTTTACTTTTCTAGGACCGCAAACATGAAAGATAACCGGTGTCACCAACTCCTACACCAGACAGACAAGGCAGGACAAATACACGGTCCACGTCCACAGAAACAGGGAAGGCAGAAGGCTTGCTAAGTCACAGACTCTCCCCCCGGCCACAGGTCTCACAGAAATGATGATTACCTGATTCTGATCATTAAACCAGGAGGAACCACAGTGCTCTAGTTGAGAGGCATTTTACCAATGCTTCAAGCCAAGGTTCTAGACGTATAGAAGTTCTTTATCCTAAATTTACGTTAAGTCTTTTGAAGCCAACAATCAATTTCCTCTCCTATTTGAAACCTTCGAGTAGAAATCAATATGTATGAATTGATTACATTTCTTCTTGGGATAGAAGACAATTGGAATTGGGTGAATTTCAGTTTTTGAGATCCATCTAACCTAAATGTTTACTCTCTACTATAAGCTTCTTTAGTGGTTAAAAGAATATTTTTTAAAATGTATGTTTTGGCCCTAACCAGTGAGCATCGGTCTGCAGACTGAAAGGTCCCAGGTTTGACTGCAGTCAAGGGCATATACCTTGGTTGCAGGCACATCCCCAGAATATGCAGGAGGCAGCTGATCTATGTTTCATTCTCAATGATGTTTCTAACTCTCTATCCCTCTCCCTTCCTCTCTGTAAAACATCAATAAAATATATATATTTAAAAATGTACATTTTGGTAAAAGTGATAAATACCTTGAGACATAAATAAATGCTAAGAAGCTAACTAGCTATCCTAAAATTACGCAGAGGGGTTTAAATACTCTAAGATACCTAATAGAAAAATTCAGCAATACCAAAGGCTGCTAAAATGAACATGAACCTTAAAGCACTAGCTAGATGTGTGTAGTTCTTATTGCACTTAGGTATTTTATTTTTTAATATATTTTATTGATTTTTTTTTTACAGAGAGGAAGGGAGAGAGAGATAGAGAGCTAGAAATGTCGATGAGAGAGAAACATCGACCAGCTGCCTCTTGCACACCCCCTACCGGGGATGTGCCCACAACCAATGTACATGCCCTTGCCTGGAATCGAACCTGGGACCTTTCAGTCCACAGACCAACGCTCTACCACTGAGCCAAACCGGCTTCGGCGGTATTTTATTTTTTAAAATATATTTTTATTGATTTCAGAGAGGAAGGAGAGAGTAAGAGAGAGAGAAACATCAATGATGACAATCATTGATCAGTTGCCTCCTGCATGAACCCAAGAGCCCGCAACCCAGGCATGTGTCCTTGACTGGAATCGAACCCAGGACCCTTCAGTCCATAGGTCATCCACTGAGCCAAACGGGCAGGGTGCACTTAGTTATTTAAAGTAGAATACTGTATAGCATCAACATATATGAGAGGCCTGGTGCATGAATTTGTGCATGGATGGGATCGGGCTAACCTGGCCAGGGTGTTGGGACATGGGCAGTTGGCCCGCCTGTCTGATGGTCGAATTCCTGGTTGAGGGGACAGCTTACATATTAGCCTTTTATTATATAGGATAGACACTAAGTGGCCAGATTAGTATGCGTTCAGAGGTTGTAATAATCTGGCCACTCAGTGTATGTGTGTGTGTGTGCGCGTGTGTATGAAATATGTGAATTTTATGATGTGGAACCTCAAGTAGTAATTCTTTCTACGACTAATGTAAACAAGGCATAGGGTCTCACATTAACTAATTATTGTCTTTTTTAAAAGACAGGCCCTGACGGATTCCTTAGTTTGAGTAAAGATATAGACTCTAGTTTCTTGTTTGTTCCCTTTTATACTTAACACGTAATATAGGTGCTCTCAAAACATGCATTCCACCAGTGGGAAATCTTAGACAGAAATAGGAAAAGGACTGGACTCAGCCGACATGACTTACAGTAGCAGCAAAGACAGGAGGAATACAGTTTAAAATGCAAACATGGACTCAGGTTCCCCAGGTGACTTAATGCCCCGGCTCATGAGAGAAAACTGACCAGCACCCATTAAGGAAAATACTAAAATTTCTTAAAATCCAGATGAGCCATTAAAACCCAACAGTACTGGATTATCACCTGATCAAAGGCTTGCATTGTTTGATTTTTTGAAAAACAATTGTTATTCTTTACCAAGTGCCTATTAAGTGTTAACGCCTTGGAATTTCATTACTCCTATGACCCCCCACTCAACCGGTGGGTACCTACGCTGGCAATGAAACTGGACCAGTGCCTTGTGGTAGAGCCGTGCCTTGAACCTGGTCTGTTCACACCATAGGCCTCCTTCTATTTATTTCTTTTTTCTTATTTTAAAAATATATTTTATTGATTTTTTTATAGAAAGGAAGGGAGTGGGATAGAGAGTTAGAAACATCGATTAGAGAGAAACATATATCAACTGCCTCCTATGCACTCCTTACTGGGGATGTGCCCACAACCAAGGTACATGCGCTTGACCGGAATCGAACCTGGGAGCCTTTAGTCCGCAGAGAAACGCTCTATCCACTGAGCCAAACCGGTTTCGGCCATAGGCCTCCTTTTAAAAGCACTGGGATTTTCTCTTCCACCAGAGCTTTTGTATATTTTCTAAAAGAACACCCCCTCATGGCAGTAAACACATGGTTGTAGCTGATAATTTATCTTGTGGATTGTTTTAGGTTTATTGTGCTCTTACAGGATTTAAAATCCCACCTTTTGACCGATGATCCTGTAAGTTTGGAATCTGCTCTGAAGCCCGCCCAAAGATCCACCTACACAGTTCTCCTTCCTCTCAAACAGCATAGCTTTAGAAATACGTACAGATCGTTCCATCCAAAAAGGAACTAAGTTTACTAGGCCTTCTCCTTCTTTTCCCTCTCCTTGTTACTTAACGTTCCTTGAATATAGTTCTGAGTGTACCATGCTAGCCAACTGTTCCATGCTTTTCTCTACCTGAGCTGGCTATCGAGTCCAGTACTTTCTAAACACACTTTATGGGGACACTAATTTAAATCCAAACAGAGCCAGGCCGTATCTGGGGTAAACAGAAGTAAGTCATTAAAGGAGACTGTTCTCAATGCCACGTCCACCTTCCTTCTCATCGCTCCCTCCATGGCTGCGGCGAGCACCTCCCCTCTCTCTCTCTACCTGCCTGGACCCTTTCTCCGTCCCTGAAAGCGAAAGCACCAAAAGCAAAAGCAGACCCTCATGATGGCAGTGGCCTGCTGCCACTCTGCTCACAGGAGACTTCAGCTCACAGGTGACTGACTGTTTGGCAAAATGATGGGGACAAGAGGCCCCTCCATGACCTCATCGGAGTAGGTCCCCCCATCCTACTCCCCCGGAATGCATCCACCAGGAACCTGCCCGCCCACCTGCAATGTTTACCTGTGGCCCGGTCCTCCGGGGGCCGGCCTGCTGAGCAGTAGCAGCAGTCCAGGATGACATAGTTGAGCACGTTGATGAGCAGCCCGATGATCCCGGCCGCCAGCACCAGCAGCGCCTGCTCCGTCCTCTGGGGGTTGATGTACCTCTTGATGGACTCCACGAGGATGCTGAACATGAGCGCCACGGCGAAGATGGAGTTGCCGAAGGCCCCCACCACGTCGGCCCGCAGGAAGCCGAAGGTGCTCTTCGGGTGGTATGTGATGTTGCTGGCCCGCAGGCCGAACAGGCCGATGACCATGGACAGGAGGTGGGAGAGCACGGCGAAGGCGTCTGAGGCCAAGGACAGGGAGTTGCCGATGTGGGCGATCGCCAGTTCCATCACGAACAGGATGATGCTCACCACGCACATGAAGACCAGGCGGAAGGTCCTCCCGGAGTATCGGCCCATGGCTCCCTCCGGCCGTTCCCTCGTCCTCTCCCCTGGGAAGGCTGCGCTCCGAAGGGAGCAGCTATACAGATCGTGAGATTACAGCTCCTGGAAAACTCACCCCTTCGCTTGTCAGACTTAGAAATCACCCTTTATAGGCTGCCATAAAGCCATAAAGCAGTTTAAAGGGCAATTAAGCGGGAGATGTCATGTGAGCTGGGACTCTGGTGAGGGAAGGTAGGCTCGGCTTCAGATACGGATGCAGACTGGAGGGATTTGTTTGTTTGTGTGTTTCGTCCCAGAAGTCAGAAGTCACACCGGGGCTCACCAGTGGCTCCAGCCCTCCCAGTTTCCACGCACACAGGAACGGGGGACACAAGTCGGTTGACAAAGGCCGTCCGATCCTGTCCACCTGGTGTGCAAAGCTTTGAGTGCTGTCCACGGTCTGGGTCAGGGGACACACTGGATCACAGCTTCCGTAAGTGAAACGTAAATGTGAAGCGAGGGGGAGTTTTCTGCTGCCTGAATGCTGATCAAGAATACACAAGCACCTGCTTCCACATTTATTCTCCCAAATAAGACCCCAAAATAAAAAACCCCTCATGGTCAGGGAAGATAAAACACTTTAAGCCGGAGGAGCTACAGACATGACCCCAGTCATTTCAGGAAGAAAGCCAAATTATGATGACTTTGCTGAGACAAGGAAATCTTTTTTGTTTTTAATCTTATCACCTATCACACTCAAAGGTTTGCTGGGTCCTAAATTCGTAAAACAATAGCGGCCTCTGCTGAAACCGGTTTGGCTCAGTGGATAGAGCGTAGGCCTGCAGACTGAAAGGTCCCAGGTTCGGTTCCAGTCGGGGGCATGTACCTTGGTTGTGGGCACATCCCCAGGTGGGGGTGTGCAGGAGGCAGCTGATCGATGTTTCTAGCTCTCTTCTCCTCTCTATAAAAAATCAATAAAATATATTTTTTTAAAAACAACTAAAAATGGGGCTTTCCTTACAAAAAAAATAAATAAATAGCAGCCTTTATTGTTTCCAGCAGCCTGCCTACAGTCAATTTTTTAAAGAAATGAGTCCCCTCAGTGTTTTCTGAATTTAAATTCTGTGGTTAACTTTGTGTCAATTTCACTGGACTGCCAGGTGCCCAGACATTTGATTAAACATCGCTCTAATTTCCTGTGAGGGTGTTTGGATGAGATTAGCATTTGAGTCCAAAGACTGGATAAAGCAGATTGCCCACCAGTGTGGGTGGGCCTCATCTAATCAGTTGAAGGCCTAAAGAGACAGACCCTCTGGGTTCCTCCTGCTGACTGAGACGTAGGGCTTGAGCTGAAACTTAGCCCTTCCTGGGTCTCAAGCCAGTGGCCCTCAGACCGAAACTACTCCATAGACTCTCCTGAGTTTCCTGTTTGCTGACTCACCCTTCAGATCTCCGGACTCCTCGGCCTCCATAACTGCAATTCTGTAACAATCCCTATTTATACGCCTTGGTTCTGTTTACCTGGAAAACTCTAATACATTCAATTATGCCTAAATCCTCACAACTCAGATCATTTCCTTAGCATCTCATACATCACCTCCACTTCATCTCCAGACTTGTAATACAACCAGGCTGCGTATCAAGTTGCACCCACACTATCTCATTCATTCATTCATGCAACCAATATTTACTGAGTCCCTACAGGTCACACACAGTTATAGGCTCCGGGGAAGATAGCAATGAGTAAGACAAAAACCAGTGCTTTTATGAAAGCTTCCAGTCTAGTGGGGAGACAGATCATTAACAAAATAAGTCATAAAATGTACTGAATGTCAGATGGTAGGTAATAAGATGGGAGACAAATGAAGCAGAGGATAGCGTGTTGGCATAGAGGTGGAGCTGTAACTTTAAAGTGGCCAGGGAAGAATCTACTGAGAAGCTCGAATGAACAGCTGAAGGAGGTAAGGAGCTCCCTCAGCAGGAGTTTCTTCTTTTCTTTTTTAAATACATCGTTATTGCTTTCAGAGGAAGGAAGAGGGAGAGACTTTCCAGATTCTCCAGGCAAATGCCTTTTCTGCGCTGTTTTATGCAGTGTTTTCTGCTGCTGATGTCAAGATTCAAAGCCTCTC
Source organism: Nyctalus aviator (assembly GCA_036971965.1). NCBI lineage: Eukaryota > Metazoa > Chordata > Mammalia > Chiroptera > Vespertilionidae > Nyctalus > Nyctalus aviator. Next base: position 5,953,526 of record CM072940.1, on the reverse strand, counting down.
CCCTACAGAAGGCCGTTAGCAGGAGGGATCCGGAAAGTCTGCTCAGTCCTTCAACTGACTGAACGAGGCCCCCCCATCCTAGGAAAGCCTGCCCGCTTCACTCCTCTGCCAATGCATCAACAGGGTTTGTGACATCTTTGTTAATGATCTGTCTCCTCCTCAATATGCTGCTGTCCAATTCCAGGAAAGATACCTGGCCTATGGTTTTGTTTTTACTGCAATGAAAGAAGAGGCACACACTCACGCCTATGAGTGCCAGCCATGTATCTTAAATGGCTGTCACCTGCAAGCAAAACAGTGACCCTTTCCGGAAGGACAGTGTTTGGCCTCAAGCTTCTGCATCCCCTGGAAAAACACTGCCACTTCTCAGATGTTTGGATATTTTAGCTGAATCTCAATTTAAAGGGAAAAGTCTCTCCCCCATCACATGTAGATTTAGGGTAAAAGACTCCCGCCCTTCACATACTTACTTACTGTGGGGTTCCTTTAAAAAATGAATTCCTTTGAGGCAGCCAACTTCAAGCTTTTCTGCAGTTAGGTCTCATCGGAAGCTTCAGGAAATTCCTACGAATAGAGGTTATTTTCATCTCTAGAGGGATAGAGAATAGGAATGGCCTTATAGTACGTAACTCCAATACTTCAGAAACGAACGAATACATAAAACGAATGAATTCATGATGTTTATTACTGGGGTGGTTTACAGAAAAGTCTTTTTTTCCCACTGTTAACTTGAGACGTAAGAATAGGTGTTTATCTTGTGACCTCCTTTTTGACGTTTTATTTTTAAAAAATCATAAAACTCTGTATCTGGGAAGATATTAGTAGCAATTCTTTAAAAAGTGCAGAGGGTTGGAGGTAGGGCATGGCTCTGTCCTCAGTAACTCCGCCCAAACAAGGTGTAGTACTTGGCAGGGTTCTTGCCGCAGACGCATCTGGCTCCAGGTTGCAGCTCACGGAGCGGTTTGAAGGGGATGCAAAGGCTTTTGGCTCCCATGGATGGAGCGCCAGGTTCAAGGTCCTGATCCCTGAAATTCAAACAAATGAGAATTCCATTCATTTAGGCTGTGCGTGCCTCTCCTTTTTCGCAGCCTCACCTCCCACGTCTTATCTGTTCATTGCATTTACCTGGCCGTGGTCTTCTTGATCCAGTCTTCACAGTCAATTTCCCCACAGAAGGGGATCTGGACAATCTAATGGGGAAAGGACAATATATGGTGTGTGTCACTGCAGGACACCAGTTATTTGCAGCCACCCATCCCATGCTCAAATTGAGTCCCTCCTGCAAACTCTCCCTTACACTTGGGACTTGGTTAAAACATGTTCCCGAAGGCTTTTCTAAGAACAAAGTGAAATGGAGATAAAGAAATAATAAAAATCTGAGCAATCCATCAGATGAATGTTACTGCGGGGTAAGGAACGTCTCTCAAGATTCTTAATTTTTATTCTTTATAATTTCTATTATGTTTTTAAAAGATACAATTTTTTGCAACACACAATGTCTTGCATTTTGTAGCAGAAAATGTTAATGACAAAAAATAACAAGACTCTAAAATTACGATGATCAATAGATTAGTAATGTAGTGTATTAGCCTGAGTCCCCAACTTGGTAAAATGTCATTTTGATCATCTGCCTTGAGATAATAATAAAGAGGTGATAATTTCAAGGCAAATCCTGGAGGGAAGGAAGGAGTGGGTAAAGGGAAGGTGGAAGGGCTGGTAGTAATAAATATTCTGAAAAAAATCGAATAGAGAAATTGTGCAATGCAAACTCTTAGCCTGGGGGTAAGAGCTGACATCACACCACGTGACAGCCCTGAGACTTGGGAATCATTAGCAGTTGTGCAATCTCAGAGCATGAAAAAAATGTATTTGTTTTAAAGTATTGTTTAAAACGTATTACAAAAAACAAAGCGGGGGAAATCTTTACTGTCACTATTTAAGCAATGGTAACAATACTAAGACAATTACAAAAAGTGCTTTTGGGTACTAAATTTGGTTTCTTAGAAATTTTTACTTTAACTCACAATATAGCTATATTTTTTAATAACTAACACATTTTACAGTAAATAGTCTTATTTTCTTCTTCTCATGAGAAAACATTATTAAGCCTTGAGAAGGTATTCCTAAAATAATTTTTAAAATTTAAAATGATGTATCATGTAAAAAACTTCAACTGAAGTTATTAAATATATTTGGACTCATAAATGATAATTTTGTAAAACACCATGTTTTAATTCTTCCTAGCTTCAAAGTATAGATAATTAGACCTAAAATTTCTATTTATGCATATGTCATTAACATGAAAGTACAGTATACATTTTTATGCTAATTATTCGGCCATGGAAAGATTCTTAATTTTTATTCTTTATAATTTCTATATGTTTTTAAAAGATACAATTTTTTGCAACACACAATATCTTGCATTTTGTAGCAGAAAATGTTAATGACAAATAATGAAACTCTAAAATTACAATGATCAATAGATTTGTAATGCAGTCGACAGTAAACATATGTTACACATATAAATAACATTTATTTTTCATTTAACTAAGACCATCCCCTTGGGAAAGTTCCTGAAATCAAGTCCTACACATTCCTTTTTTTTTTTTTTTTTTTTTTTTTCATTTATACCAACAGGGGAAGTAGAAAATCAAACTTTCACCTACATTCATGTTCCAAAGATCCCTTCCACCTTCTCCCTTCTTAGTAAATACCATTTTATTTACAGTTAACTTCAAAGGTTGCTGGAGAGCCAGTCAACATATTTAAGCTGAGCAATATAAGATGAGATGCGGACGGAATTGGCTACTGAATTCAAAAAACAAAATATGCTTTGGCCTCTGTGCTCTCTGGACATACAACTAAAATATGTATTCTGCTTTAGAACAGATGCGGAATCTATGATTCCACTAATATCTGGTGAGACTCATTTTTTTTGAGAGCAATGGACTAACTAGTGTTGACTCTATCGATTTATTAACTCTTATGCAATGTCTTCACAGACGGTATTGGCACAGTGACTCCATATTTCTATAATACAGGAAATTCTAAAATTCAGTAAATAATGGAGCAAAAATAAAATAATCACAAATCGCAGTGAAAGGAGAAATGTACACGGCATCAGTGGTTACCCACTCTCTAGCCTTCTCTCAGAAGGACGGAGCTTGAGTCACGTGACAAATTACAGAAACCAGAGCGGGGAGGATGGAAAGCAATATTCCAAGTGTAAGGGAACGCATGGAGACATATTGAGGTTTTAATCATAACCAATTAAAACGTTGCCTATAAAGCATGAGAAAAAGCTTTCATATAATCAGTTCACAGTATTATCCAAAAATGATACACTGTCAAGTTTTAGGAAAACCAGTTGAAAGAGTATATAATGGCCCTGGGCTGGTTTGGCTCAGTAGGTAGAGCATTGGGCCTGTGGATCGAAGGATCCCAGGTTCAACTCCAGTCAAAGATATGTGCTCTGGTTGTGGGCTCAATCCCCAGTGGGGGGTGTGCAGAAAGCAGCCAATCAATGATTCTGTCATCATTGATGTTTCTACCTCTCTCCCCCTCTCCCTTCCTCTCTGAAATTAATAAAAATATATCTTTTTTAAAATGCTGAATACTATGTAATCCTTCCGTGTGACTGGCCTTGCAAAGGGGATTAGTACCATGTTTAAGTTCAGTGGGTCTTAAAACACCATTTACTGAAATATTTTTATATTCAATTGTTTTCAGAAGTCTCTTACCTTCCCTGAATCCAGCAGCTTCTGGAAGTCCTCCATTGAATTTGCTACCACCATATGAGTCTTAAGGTCTTCAGAAGCCCTACCAAAGAATAATGAGAAAAGAACACATCATTTCTCCTGATAATATGTTATTTTTAAACAAGCATAGCTTAATGAAGTAACAATAACCTGGAAGTGAGAACTCAATGTGAACCTCGAATTTGTCACTAGCAGTGACATTCAGTAAACCTCAGTGAACTCATCATTGTATGACTGAATTTGCCAAGCACACAACAGGTCATTTTTACTTTTGTTATTGTTCTTAAATCTCTATTGATCAACATTCTATTCCTGCTATACCACTGACTACCTGAGAGTCTGGGTTGTGGGTTTTTTTGTCTTAAAAAGAAAAAAAAAATTTTGGGGGGGAGGGGGAAATGGGGGTGTTATTTTTTTAAACCTCTCTCGTCTTACTTTTCTAAGTTTTTACAAAGCTGGAAAAATACTCAAGTAAGTCTAATTACCCATACAGGATTCTGAGAATCAAACACTAAGGCATAAAAATGTTTTGAAAAGGAAAAACTCATAAATATCCATTATTCAAGCTATTTCCATCCACTAGGTAATTCTTTTAGAAATGGAAATAAATGTTATTCTCTTCTGCATTGGAAGTCATGCAAGACATGAGGGAAGGAAGGCAGGTGCCACAGAAGGACCCATCTTCTAGTGCCTCCGCATGAGACCTGCGATTCTAAGATCTCTTCCCATAGGTCAGGGCTGCCCTGAGTCCCGCCCCCTCCCCCCCCAATCCCCATAGGCGGTTCTGAGCCTTGGCCACACATCAATCACCCAGGAGCTTTCACTGCTGTAGGTGCCAGCCCAGCTCTACACCAATTACGTTGACATCGCATGGGAGGGGCCAAGGCTCTGGTAGTTTCTAAAGCCTCCCAGGGGCTGCTCATAAGCATCCACAGGTGAGAATCAATGTCTCACTTCCTCAGACTTACGTCATAAAAGCCTGGATGTAAAAACAAACCAAATTAGCCCCTGGCCCAGCCAGCCCACTGCTGCAAACGTGGCGGGGAGCAGGAAGCACTTAGAAAAACGTTCATGATACAAGTCAAAACACGAAGAGAAAGGCCCATTTGGAACCGCGGGAAGGAGGACTTCCAGACGGGACAAAGAATTCCTGGGACGGATCTACTAGGGTTGGAGGATGAGAGACGCGAGGCGCTCATTCTGAGGAACTGACTTTCTGAAGAGGTTGGCGTGGATGTCCTCCAAAAGAGCTTGAAGTTTAGTCTCGGCCTCATTTTCGGCAACCGTGAGCTTCTCTCCAGTGTCCCGCCGGACGGCCACAAACTGACAGCTCTTCATATCACGTGGCCCGACCTCCAGTCTAATGGGAACTCCCTAGGAAACAAAAGAGGTGGCCAAGGTGACATGTGCATCTCCAACTGGACATGGGGGGGGGGGGGGGGGGAGAGACAACGGGTAGGCTTATAGTTGTGAGCTCACAAAACAGTTTATTCTTGTATGATTATTATTATTTGTTAACCCTTTGTACGCCCTAAGTGTCTAAAGACGCAAGCAGAGGACTGTCCCCACACGCCACACACGTCTGTAGCTGCAAACCTCGCACCTCAACGCTGGTCGCCCAATTTTAAAATCACACTTGTTAGTGACATCTCTGGGTTTGTGAAGGAAATTATGGTAACTTAAATTCTAGATATTCCAGCACGTAGGAAAGTTATTCCAGTATTGTCCCGTTTTGGATGCGTGGCAGTTAACGGGTTAATTACAGTATTGTTTATTTGTATTACAACTGTAAATCTACTTTTGCTCACCCTCTATAGACTACTTTCATGGCTTTATTGACATAAATAATAAAGAAACAAAACAAAGGCACACACAAACAGTAAGAAAAAGCAGGCAATATTCCTGAGCCATGACAAAACCCCACTCCAATAAGGCATAAAACTAAAAGAAAACTGTACTGCCTGAGGTTTATTAAAACAAAAGAGAAATAAGCTTCCTCAAAATCGAGTTCAAATTTAGCAACTGTGCTGACCACGCAGTTTCAGTGAAGAACTCATAACGATCTAAACAGAGGAAGTCATGAGAAAGACTTACATTTTATAAACATACACGTAAATCCAATGGAAGAGATTACCTTGAGCTCCCAGTGGTTGAATTTCCAGCCCGGCGAATAGTTGTCTCGCAAATCAGCTCGAGCGCGAATGTTAACACTGAGTAGCCGCCCGCGATAATCATTGCATTTTGCGATCAGAGCATCTCTGTCTTCCTCAGAGAGTGCGTTCGTGATGCCGCAAGGAATGATCACCACCTGGAACCCAGCACAACAGCTTATGTTCACACAAAGAAATAGCATACAGACGTGACTCTAAATCTCAACACAAATCTGCACAGGGTCAGGGTGGGGGGAAGGAAGAGGAGGGGGGACAAAGGTAGGCTTATAGTTGTGAGTTCACGAAACAGTTTATTCTTGATCACCACTTATTAATTATAGTATTGTTTATTTGTATTACAATTGTAAACCTACTTTTGCCCAGCTTATGTAGACTAATTTCATGGCTTTATTGACAATCCTATATGATAAAAGCATAATATGCTAAATGTCCAGTTGTCCAGTCGGCTATTCAACCAATCAAAATGTGTAATATGCTAATGATATACTAAGGTTGCTCAACGATTTGCTATGACATGCAATGACCATCGGGGGGCAGACGCCCTAATCTTAGCTTGCTGTTGGGGTCCAGCCGATCGGGACTGAGCAAGATGGGCCGGAGGCACACTGGAGCCCTCCCATGGTCCCTCCCCAGCTGGCCAACCTGCATCCTTCCCCAGTCCCCATCGTGCATCGGTGGACCCCTCGGCCTGGCCTGAGTCCTCTCACAATCCAGGACACCTCGAGGGATGTCAGAGAGCCAGTTTTGGCCTGACAGTGGAATGACTGGCCACTATGATGTGCACTGACCACCAGGGGGCAGGAGCTGTCCCCTGGTGGTCAGTGTGCCCCCACAAGGGGAGCACTGCTTAGCCAGAAGCTGAGCTCACGGCTGGCAAATTTCATGCACTGGGCCTCTAGTAAGTAATAAAAAAAAAAAACCAAAGACATACACAAACAATAAATTGTCAGTATGATTTCTAATCTATATAAAATGTGTATCATGCCTTATCTGTGCTAAATAAATCATTTTAAAAAATGATTTCTAAAAAAGTTTTATATAAAGAAGCTAAAAATTAAGAGTAAAAAACAAGAACACAAATGATATATATAGTTACACAACTGAAGTCTAGACTGAATTCTATGTTCTCTATTGTCAAAATCTACCCAGATGATATTCAGAAAATTGCCCTTTCGAGTTTGTTAATAAATATGACCTGTATTTTAAGTACTAACAGAAATACCTTCTTACCTGAACGCAGGCTACACGGGGAGGTAACACTAAGCCCATGTTGTCCCCGTGAACCATGGTCATGACGCCAATGGTGCGTGTGGTCAGGCCCCAGGAGTTCTGATAGGCAAACTGCTTCTCTCCTGGAGTCTTTGGGTCTTCAAAAATGACTTCAAACATTTTGGAAAAATTCTGCCCTAGATGATGTGATGTCGCTCCCTGAAATAAAGAGAAATGGGAGCTTTAATTGCAATAACCTATTATGCCTGCAAAAATGATTATAAAATCACTTGCCTTGAAATGACCTGATTAGTCTTCCTTGATTTATTTATATATAACACATTTTTAAAGTGTAGCTGATACACCAGAGAGTAGGTTTTGTTTTGGTTTTTTTTGGTTATTGTTTTTTAATATATTTTATTGATTTTTTTTTTTTTTTACAGAGAGGAAGAGAGAGGGATAGAGAGTTAGAAACATCGATCAGCTGCCTCATGCACACTCCCTACTGGGGATGTGCCCACAACCAAGGTACATGCCCTTGACTGGAATCAAACCTGGGACCTTTCAGTCCACAGGCCTATGCTCTATCCACTGAGCCAAATCAGTTTTGGCCAGAGAGAGTAGGTTTAATCAAAAAGTGCTGAAGAAGTGTGCTGCTCTGGGCAATCCCTTTCAGTTAAGAAAGATTAAATGGGATTCCACATCTTGGCAATTCAGAACACAGGCCTTGACTTAATAACTGACCTTGGAATCTTAGAGAAATGGGGCAGACAGGCCTGTGGTGAGCATATGGGCTGGACGCTCATGAAGCACTGAGTTTTTAAAAGTGCCTACAGCCTGAGGACAGAGAAAGGCGCTGGCTCTGGCCACAGGCTGCACTGACTCAATTCGCTCTCGAACCCGGGGCGGCAGCCGGTACCTGGATGGCTCTCCCGCTGGCAGAGATAAAAGCCTCCACGGTGGTGGTATAGTCTCCTCCTGCAAACTTCTCCTTTTCAGTTTTTCTTCCTTTTACAACAGGAATTGCCAGGAGTTCCTCATATACCTGAGCATATAAGTCAAGTATCTGCAAGACCTGTAACAACATGTTAAATGCAGAAGTGTTCACATTTCCGGTATACTTATTTATGACAAACCTATAAGCATGTGCTATTTAAAACTAACTGTGGTGGGAAAAGCATTTCCAACAATAAAAACCTTTCTTTGTGGAAAAGTTAAAGCAGTCAGTGGGAATTTATTAAGGAAGACATTTCAACAAAGCTGTGTAAAAAGAAGTTAGTTACTTTTAAAAATCTACATAAATTGAGAGTGCAAGAGAAAATGAATGCTTTTGAAAGAGGCACAGTAACTAGGATGAAAGTCTCCCGAAGAATAATTAATTCATCCACAGGATTATAATTTCTGCTATATCCCTGAAGTCCAAAAAGACTTCCATCTGAAAAGTTATAATAGCATTTCCTAAAAAGATTTCAATAAGCAGTTTCTTGAAGCCCATGCACATTTGCATTCACTATTTTCTTCTCTTAACATTAAGGTGATACAATTATAACAAAATAATTGATACCAAGAAATTCTTTTAATGCTATTTGGATCAGATCAGTTTCAGCTTAGAGCGATATACTGAACGGTCACTGTCATAGACATCCTGCAGTACTCACGGCGGGAAAAAGCAGCACAGAGTGGACAAAGCAAAGGACACACACACACAGGACTGAGCAAGGACGACCCCTCCTCATACCTCCTCCGCCGCTTCCTCAAACGTGGCGAAGGCGCTGTGTCCTTCCTGCCAGAGAAACTCCCGGGTCCGCAGGAACGGCTGCGGATGCTTGAACTCCCAGCGCTGCGAAGGCAGAAAGACAGGGTGGTCGTTAGAGAGCGCTTTGCCGTTTTCATTAGCGACTTTATGTGTAAGCAATCAGAGGTCATAATGTGATCCAAAGGACTTCAGAAAGCTCCCATGTTCCCAAACCTTTGGATATTCACGTAAGGAAAGACCAATGAGTAGGCAGGACATTGGGAGCAGAGGGGAAGGTGTGCACCTACCACCACGTTGCACCACTGGTTGAGCCTGATGGGCAGGTCTCGGTGTGACTGCACCCACTTCGCGTACGCAGGATACATGACTGAAAGACACGGGAAAACAGGCAGCTTAGTCACTGAGGGTTTTCTTTCTCCCCGAGGGCTGCTAAGAGCTAAACTGCAACATAATTAACAGGAATGAGAACTATCATGTTTGTGTAAATGTGTTTCCAACGTCTGTAATGGTCAGTGAATGGTATTATTATGTATTTCATAAAGCGGGTTAATCAAGAACATTATCTAAACATGACCATATTTTGTGTTCTTAGCAATGAGATTTACATTTAACATTTAATTTGCTTTTCTGCCATTTAAAAAAAAACAAAACACTTAAGGTGTATAGTATATATCGTGTGCAATCATTATCCTGTTCAACTGAACGTTCAATCCAGAAAGTTGCTATCACAACCTCAATATTAAAGACGTGGAAACTGAGGTTGAAGAAAGATGTTAAACAGCTTGCTAAGTCAGCAGTTACAGGAGAACCAGAATTTTGGGTGATTCTGTGTTTGATGCATCTAGCTGGAGTGTGAAAACTCTCACCTTAACTATTAATTTGAGTGAGGCGCCTGTCTTATCATGGCCTATTCAGGACTGCCTATAGTTTGTCTCACACACACACACACACAAAAATAAAAAACCTGGCCAATATAGTATGTGAAAAACAGCTGGTGTCAAAATTTCAATAATGCATCATTACATCATTACAATATCACACAAAAGCTTCACCAGAAGTCTCCAAGAGCCAATCACCATGAACTACAGATGGATAACCTCGGTGGAAGACACGGACAAGCCCAAAGGCTCAAACTCCACGGCTATGTGTACTTCTAGGAAAGTCACTTAACCTTTCAGATCTGTTTACCTATCACTTGGAGATAACAGCAGCTGCCTCATCCTTCCTCACTAGTCATTGTAAGAGTAATACAAGACAGAAACATAACAATTAGTAACCTATAGAAACCCTTCATGAATGTGAATGTAATACTAAAGTAAGTAACAAAATTTATAAATATGACATTAAAATTTTGTGTTGGCAATTTTATAGTTAATTTAAAGGATAAAATTATCCTAGGAATATAATTCCTTGGAAAGTTCAGAAAAATTATAGCATAAAAATAAAATAATAAAACTGTGGTGTGTTTTTTTGTTTTAAAAAATATTTTTATTGACTTCAGAGAGAGAAAAACATGATGAGAGAGGATCATTGATTGCTGCCTTCTGCATGCCCCTTACTAGGAAATCAAGCCCGCAACCTAGGCACGTGCCCTTGACCAGAATCGAACCCGGGACCTTTAGTCCACAGGCCAACGCTCTATCCACTGAGCCAAACCAGCTAGAGCCCGTGGCGTGTTTAAAAAACAAACAAAAAACCTTTATCCTATTGCTGAAGGGTTCTGTGATGAATACTGTACAGAAATAAAATTCTATACCTCAGTTCGCATTCATTCATGTTGACATACACGTTCATTATACTTTACGTATTGGCAACAAGGATTATGAATGTCACAGAACGAAGGGGAGACCCACTCTACACACTGTCTAACACTTCAATGCACTTCCTCCTGCGCCAAGGCCGCTCCTCACCTGTTTCACTGGTAGGACGAACGGCAATGGGTTCTGCCAGCTCTGTTTTGCCAGATCTTGTAACCCAAGCAACCTAGTAAGAGAAATCATTGTTCACACATTCTACAGCAGCACTTAGAGAAGTAGCACTGAAGCATCCATCTCGTATGAAAACTGCTGTTCGAAATTTTAACCCTGCTATTTGGCTTCTGTGGATTTAATCTTCCCCAGACAAGGTCATCAGTGCTGGCGCCAAGCCAGGTCTCTGTTGAGGTCACTAGGCCTCAGTACACACTGGCTCTTTAAGAACTTGCAAAAGGGGGCACTCCATATTTGGGAGACAAAGAAGGCAAAATCAAATAAACAGGGAGAATCCCTGCATGTAGGGGCCCAGAATTTGAGATGCATTTTCCTCTGGACCCGCGCATAATAAATGTAACTCCATCTCTCTAAGTATTGCTTTGTTCTTCTAAGGTTTTCTGCAATTACACAAATGCTGGCCAGTTAATTAATGTAATAAACAGAATCACATATAACTTGCCCTAAAGGCAGAAACATAATTACTTAAAAGTGGCTTTCAATTAAAATACTTTTCTCTAAGTTGGCTATTATAATTTGCCTTTTATTTTTTATTTTATTTTTTAAAATATTATTTATTGATTTTGTACAGCGAGGAAGGGAGAGGGATAGAGAGTTAGAAAAATCGATGAGAGAGTCATCGATCAGCTGCCTCTTGCACACCCCCTACTGGGGGTATGCCTGCAACCAAGGTACATGCCTTGACCGGAATCGAACCTGGGACCTTTCAGTCCCCAAGCCGACGCTCTATCCATTGAGCCAAACCGGTTTCGGCTCTAATTTGCCTTTTAAATGACTATTCAAGTGTGAACTGAAAATACACTTTTGAGTTTATATAGAAAAAAACGGCAAAAATCAATGCAGTGCACCCACCTCGGGGGCGAAGTCAGCCACGTGCGTCTTCTCCGTCTCCAGGGCGCTCTGGGACACGAACATGGGGAAGTAGCAGTTCTCCACGCCCAGCTTCTTGATCTCGGCGTCGAAGAAGTCCTTGATGGACTCCCAAATGGAAAATGCCCAGGGACGGAGGATGTAGCAGCCACTCACATCGTAGTATTCAATCATTTCTGCCTTGGTGATGACCTTTGTAAAGAAAAATGCAGTCTGTGCGGCCGAAACGGAACCAAAATCACAGTACGGGTGCTGAGAGCATAACAGCCACGCTTCCCCCGGAGGCTGCCAGCGCTGGTACATCCTTTTCACGTGCAAGTAAACAGACCTTTCCATCCTCAGAAACACGGGGCCCTACACCCGTCAGAAGACTTGAATTCTAATCCTGCTCTTGCTGTTCCTATCTTTGTGGCTTTGGACTATACCGTCACCTCAACATACAAAAATAAAAATAATGACTATTCCATAGGGCTACTTTGTGATGCCACACTTATGTGAAGATGCTTTGAAAACTGTGACATGCTAGATTTCTATATTATGTACTATTAAAGGCATTATACTTCATTATTGTGTGTCTGGACTTCAGAACCGAAATATAAAGTTGCCCTTTGAGAAATTTAATACATAAAAATTAAGTGAATGCATACTCACCTGAGAATACCAATCTGCAAGATTTTCTTCTTTTTTTGCCTCAAGACCCAACCTGCAGATGCGAACAGTGAAATATAAATTTCTTCATTCAGCAATTGCTTCTAGGTTGAACGAAAAGAACCCTCTAAAAGTCAAAATATTCATTTTTCTTTAGTGTAAGTCATTTCTGTATTGATATCTCTTCTATATTCATTCTATTCTAGACAATAATCCTTTTCTTGAAACACGGACAATTATTCAGGAACCATCTTATGATGGACACAGAAAAATCTGCCCATGAGTTATTTTATAAAAAAAGTACATCATTTTAGAGTTTGTAAACAAAGCTTTCTTGGCTTAAAATCTTAGTGTATTTATACTTGAATTCTCCATTTGAAACATTTCAAAAAAAATGCCTATCTTAAACCTGCCCCTTCACAAATAGTCTTAAGGTAAAAGATGGAAATGCTAGCCTTCCTTCCACTATTCTGTGCATCTGATCACCCCGTCAATAGGCAAGAAAAGCAACTGCTATGGCCTCTTGTCTAAGAGACTGTGTTTGATGTGAGCATGCGAGGCAGAACTTGAACTTCAGCTAAACAATCTAAAACACAGTCTCTCCGGACAGAAGCTGTTAGTAACAGTGCTTCCTCTTACTAAGCCGCTCAAGGAACCAAGCACGAGGTTCACTCTACGTTCTGGATGGGGCTTGGAGACGAGATCACATTATTTGCACAGACTGGAAAGTATTGGAACACCACTATCCCACCATCGTTTTGTTTTTGAACAAGCTTGGTTTTCTATACAACTACACCCACTTTAAAATCCTATTGCGTCCCCACAAAAGATTTCATTCAAAAGATCTGTTTAGGGTGCAAACCGACATGTCTAGTTAGGTACCAAATGTGCTAAAAGGGAGAGGAAGGAACATGTGTATGTGTGCTTTCAATCAGGTCCTCAGTGGGCACAGAGAAAACTACTAATAATGGTTAATAATTCATTACGGTGGTAGGAGGAACTGGGAAGATGGAAAACAAGCATAGGATGGAGACTTCACTGAACTTTTTCTATTGGGAGACTCTTGAACCAAGCAAGTGAATGTGTTGCCCATTTAAGTAAATAAACAGAAACGTAACAAAAAAGCTACCTGCTGACACGACACCTTTAGCATTCTCTGACTTAGTCAAACTAACCACAAATAAACCCCTTTAATGTAAGAGTCGAAGGCATGGCACACACTGCTTCCCCACAGGGAGCTCCCGAGGTGGTCACCTGGTCTGCTTCCGGGGGCCCTGGCCTTCGCCGGCTCCGCTGGGTGGCAGCCCACCACCGCCCTGGCCTTTGGAGGGCTCTTTCTTTGAGCCATCGTTTTGCTTTTGAGGCTTATTCTGCTTTTCGGATTTATTCTCCTTTTCTTTCTTTTTCTTGTCTTTGTCCTCGGCTCCGGTGGCAGCGACGGGCTTGTACTCCACGCCGGTCAGAGACTTGTACTGCGCCTTCCGCCGCAGGAGCTCCTGCACGGCCGCGTCCACCTGATCCTTCAGGTCAGCAAGAGAACAGGCTCTGTTAGCTCAAAGCCCTGCCCGAAGCTTTAGAAGCAGAGCTGAGGACACTAGTAAAGGCGGGGGGGAGGGGTGGTGGTAAGGGGAGAATGTTGCATGTACTAACTTCTGAAAATAAGTAAGTGAATATGGGGAAGAGGGATAGGGCCGAGCAAGGGAGTGACTTAGAAATCGTGCTCTAACTGCACGGTCATCATTAGCCCCCTTGGCTAGTTACCTCTAAATTGAACTTAAGGAAATCAATTAACAATCCGGCTCCTCAGTCGCAGTGGCCACACTGGCTGTAGGGGACAGAGCTGGCACGGAGCATGCCTCTGAGAAGACACTGGTGCAGAGCACATGGCCCACCGCAGCTTAAGAGCCACCCAATCACACAGGTGCGCATTAGCAAGAAGACAGCAGTCAAGTTGCTACATTACTGGTCAAATTTCAAAACCTGTAACGTTGTCTGTCTTCCACTCAAATGAATGCGTACCAAAAAGTCCTATTTGTAGAAAAGGTAATACAATCAGCACAAACCACACCATGGCTCAAAATAAAACTTTCATTCTAGACCAACCATGTCAAACTCAATGGTTAATACGGGCCAAATAAAAGAGGCATGTGGCCCTCGGGCCATGAGTTTGACATCTTGTTCTCGAGTGAAGATCTTTAGGAGAATGAGTCCAAGCGCGGACTGTGTCAGGGCCTACATGAGCCAGGCACTGCTGGGGTCTAGGTCCCTATTCTCCGGACTCTGACAGACCAGAGCGAAACAGACAATTTAACAATTAAAGTAACGGGCAGTTAAGTATTATGTCAGAGAAAGGCAGTATCCTAGGAGACTGTCTAGTCAGATCCAGTTGGGGGAGAAAGGACCATTGAAGGCTTCTCTAGCAGACAAGACAAAGAGCTGGAAATGGAAACATGAGAAGTTAGCCAGATCCCATGGGGCAGGAAGTGTTCCAGGCAAAGAAAATAGCGGGTAACGTGGAAAACAAACACACACACAGAATAGCACACTCACCTTAGAGGCTTTCTCAGCTTTAAGCTTGCGAACGACTTCCCCTTGAGAAGCTACTTGATCAAAAAGCACTTTGGCTTCCGCTGTTTCTGGACCACAAGGCTCAGAGCTCCTGGCTGGACTTGAACCTGAGCCATGAGGTAACGGGGGCTGGCCAGGCACGTAGTCCTGTCCGGTCTTTTCTTTATACTGAGCTTTCAGCGAAAGCAAGCACTCCACAGCTTCATTGACTTTAGCCTGAGGTCAAGGAGAAAGACATTCAGTACTGTAACTTTCCTTCTTCCTTATCTAAACAAATAAATGGCAGGACAGCCAAGCAAACTGCCAGCGACCCAGCCCTGGGTAAGGAGAGGAGTCAGAATTTATAAAATCGGAGCACAAACCACCCCAATGGCTTGGCCAATATAAACCTTATTTTTTTCATTTCTAAATAGGCAGTAAATACACAATAAAACACACACAATCTGGGCCCAACTGAAGAACACTGAGTTTTTAAAAGAGCCTACTGCCTTTTAAGAACAGTTACACCACTCGCTCTGATACTGCAACATAATCATCATGAAAAAGAATGGAACAGCCCAAATGAGACCCTTGTGACTCCAGCAGGGAAGGCCAGCATGCAGGCCAAGGCCTCAAGCTTTACCTGATGACCGTAATGTCCAACCACAAACCAACATGCCACCGGGAAGCCATGGTGGAGGAAAAGCACCTCCAACTCACCCTACCCAAGTCTTACTGCCAATTCTACCAGAGCGGAGAGCCACCCATCGGAAGCCAGGAAACTCATGCGGGGCCAAGGGGGCAGGAAGCATGGGTATGCCTTCCGAGAACGGGCCTCCAGGGGCCAGCGGCTACTTTATGAGACAGTGTCCAGCGGCCTACAGACCTGGCGCCTGTCACAGCAACACAACGGAGCGAGCACAGGGAAAGGAAAAGGGGATCACACACAGAGGACGGGGAGGCTGTCTGACTGATACCCCCCGACCTGTCTCTCATTTACATGACTTTAGAATCCAGGGTATTTGCACAGCAAAGCCTACCTGGTTCTAAGAAAAAGGGGATAGTTCATCAGACATACAAGACTCAAGAACAACAGAGACTTCCATCCGTTAAGAGAAAGGAAATGGGGAAAGTGAAGGGGCTTTCCTGCAATGCCGTCCACAGAAAGAGGCCTGTTTGGAAGAAGTTCCACTTCTGCACGGTAAGGATTCACTGAGTTTAAAGTCACATGGCGCACATTTCACACAGGGAAACACCACCACAAAACCAGACCTTTGTGTGGCAAGACTATAGCTTGAAACGTTATAAAGGAGAAAAAAATTAAGACGGCCAAAAGACTTCATCATGACTAAGACAATCCAGTAACAGAGTAAAAGGAGAAAGAAATTCTATTCTAACACTAGAGGATGTCCCCCCCCACAGAGAGGCATGGCGAACCGCTAGGCCCGACGCCATGAACTGCTTCCCCCTTCCCTGCGTGTCTCAGCCATGGAGACATCAAGGTCACAGGGCACAGGACTGTGCCAGCCTGCGCCTCCCCCAGCCCCCCCCCTGCCACCAGGTGATGGCGAACTGCAGCTTGTTAATGTTTCCAGGGCTTGGCACCCGGCAGGTGTCAGTAAATGTTGACCGTGATGAGGAAATGTCCAAGCAGACGGTCTACAAACAGCACGTCCCACAGGAAGCCGAGTCTGCGCTAGCAGCTGGAGGTCACGGTCCCCCCCCGCCCCCCACGCCCGAGCACTGACCTTCGGGGCTTTCTCCGCTTTCAGCTTGCGCACCACCTCCCCCTGGGCAGCCACCTCGTCGTACAGGGATCTGCCTCCCGGGGAGCCGGCGGAGGATGGAGAGGAAACGGCCGCGGGAGGACTTCCGGGCTTGTATTCCTGGCCCGTCTTCTCCTTGTACTGGGCCTTCAGAGCCAGAAGCTGTTTGACAGCTGCATCGACCTCTTCCTTCGCTGCTTTCCTGGCTTTCAGTTCCCGAATCACGTCCCCTTGGGCAGCCACCGTGTTGTAAAGGACCGAGGGGTCCTCAGAGGCAGCACTGGCATTGGTCAAAGGGGGCGCTGGTCTGTCCTTCGCAGGAGTGACCGTCTACGGAGGCAGAAAACCAAAAGCCTGATAATGAATTCAGGGTAAATGTCTCCCCCCAATTAAATCAAACTGATTTCGTTTCAAGTTAAAACTTTACAATCAGAGACCGGTTTTTAATCCGTGTAAACGAAAGCTCAAGTCATGACATCCCCACTGCAAATAGCTTCAAACGCTTATCTCCCAATGAACTTGCATGCTCCTGCTGTCCCTAGCTCAGATACTTTACCACTTACTTACCTAGTCACCAAAACAAAACTAGAAGTTACTATCTTAACAATTCTACTCCCAGGATCTATGTCCTACACTCCATCCTCCATACTCTCATCCTCTAACCACTTATAACACCTTCTAGTCCTATATCCCACCCACCCTCCAAACTATCTTCCCCACTGAGATGCTAACTCTTCAATGACTACCCAACTGCCACATCCAAACTACGCATCAGGTGCTCCAGGTGCCACAGAAAATTCACCAGATGCCACGGACACTGTAAGTATCTCAGGCAGACAGAGCAATATGCCCACATCTGTGTGTACTACAAGCTCAAGGTGTTTCAGCTGTAACATTGGAGCATGCTACATTCTTTCAATGATGTCATATCTTGGCAAAGCTGGATTTTTCACAGCTGCTATGTCAAAAATCAAAGGCCAGGAAAAATCACTGCGGAACAGGAAATGGTAGTGTCCAATCTGAGTCCAAGGTTGAAGGAAGAATAAAAGTACTTCTTTCATTTTGTGTCACTTTAAAAAGTGAAAATAAGCGCTGCCGGTGTGGCTCCGTCGCTGAGTGTTGACCTGTAAGGTCACTGGTTCGATTCCCAGTCAGGGCACATGCTCAGATTGCAGGCTCGATCCCCAGTAGGGGGTGTGCATGAGGCAGCCCACTGATGTTTCTATCTCTCCAACCTCTTACCTTCCTCTGTCTCTAAAACCAATAAAAACATTTAAAAAATAAAATAAGCAAAAGGTAGAACACATAACCAAGGTGAAATAAAAATATTAAATATGTAAGAACAAAGTTTTAAAATAAAATGTTTTTCTTTTTTTTCAACTTACATGTATTATTTTTCCAAATGACTACCAAGTTATTGGGATATAATATGTATGTAGTTGTTTGCGCTTAACAACTTACTAGAGACAGTATTTACCTCATTTTTCACTGTTTCCACCTTTGTCTTCTCCTTGGACCCAGAAGTTGGCATTTCCTTGGTGTGGCCGTCAGGGATGTATATTAGCACACAGGGCGCTTCTCTGCAGCTATGTGGGCTGAGAGAACAGGAAGGACCGGAAAAAAGTGCATTTGAACCGAATTCTCTCAACAGCAATTAAATCTGAATTCCTCGATTGAGTCGATGGCACTGTGTTCATGCTCTTAAATATAAATAGTCCATTTTCCTATTCAAATCAAAGGTTCTTCCGAGTAGTTTAAAAATCACTACATTAAAAAAAATCAACCGTGCTAATTATAAACTTCCAATTTATAAACGTTCATAAGTGGGAGCATGCTAAGCCCAGGACAAAAGTGCATCTACTGCAAATGGCACCAGAAAGGGCTTCAGTGGATGCTAACGGTCTCCCTCTTGACATAAAAGGTAATTCATCTACCTAATTGGCTTAGAAGCAGAACCATTCCTGCAAAGTATTTATTTTATGAAAATTTCTCAATTCTAAAGGGTAATTAGCAAACTCCACTGCCCTGAGACTATTTGCAAGCAAAGAATTTCTTCAAACTTTGTAGTAAATGCCAAAGAAAAATTAGAGAAAGAATGTAGTAACAGTAGGATCTGTGCATCTCTTCAATATTCATTAGTAACAGCTTTACTGAGATACAATCTACATAACAAAAAATTTATCCTTTGCCCTAGATGGAAGCTCAGTTGATTGGGATATTGTCCCATATACCAAAAGGTGGTGGGTTCGATTCCTGGGCAGGGCACATACCCAGGCTGTGGGTTCAGTTCCCAGTAGGGGCATGTGCTAGAGGCAACCGATCAATGTTTCTCTCTCACATCTGTTTCTCTCTCTCCCTTCTTCTAAAATCCATAAAATAAAAATGTACTCTTTAAAAATCCACTAGATGATATGAAGTGTGCAACCATCACCACTATCCAGTTTTAGAACATGCCTCTCTCTCCCCAAAGAGAAACTAAACCCTTTGTCTACCACTCCCAGTCCCCCATTCTTCTAGACCTTGACAACAACGAATGTGCAGTGTTTTTTTTTTTTTTTTTTAGCATTTTTTTAATGTGCATAGTTTCTACGGATTTGTCTATTCTAGACACCTCATATAAATATGGTCTCTTGTGATCAGTTTCTTTTACTTAGCATAAGTTCACAAGGGTCATGAAAATTTTAGCATAAGTCAGTACCCATTTCCTTCTTTTTTATGGCTACATAATAATTCTCTTGCACAAACCAACCACCTTCTGCTTATCCATTCATCAGCTGATGAACATTGGGGTTGTTTGCACCTTCTGGCTATTATGAATAATGCTGCTATGAGTATAAGTTTTTGTGTGAACACATTATTTTTCTTGAGTATGTTCTTGGGAGTAGAATCGCTGGGTAAAAAAGTAAGTCTATGTTTTAAACTTTTGGAAGAACTGCCACACTGTTTTCCAAAGTGATTGCATCATTTCACATTCCCACCAGGAACATAGGAGAAGTTCCAATTTCTCCACATCCTCAACACTTGATATTGCTTGTCTTTCTGGCTGTAGCCATCCTAGTGGCTCTGGAGCACATCTCACGGTGACCTTGATCTAACAACTAATGATGCTCAGCAGCTTGTGTGTGCATACGGGCCATTTGTGTATCTGCTCTGGATACACAAATGGCCCGTATGGATACAGCAGCCTGTGTGTGCATACGGGCCATTTGTGTATCTGCTCTGGAGAATTTTTTTCTTTATACTTGGAATACATGAAGATGAATAATAAGATGGTTTCGTTTTAGAAATGAATTTGTGAATATTATGCTGCTTCAAAGATATCACTAATTAAATCTGAAATAGTAAATACAGACGAACAGCAAATTGAATAGAGAATTACCAGGTACAACATTTTTGTTTAGATCAATTTTTAAAGTATGATTTACGATAAGAACGTTAAGCCTTTTCATTTAGTACATTTGTTTACCTCACGGGTTCATAAGGCTGATCACATATGAAGAAGCCTCTTCTCTGGAGCTGGATAATGTCCCCTTTTTTCAAATCCTTAAGGCAGGGGTCTCCAAGCATCAGCTCTTCATGCTGTAAAGATGATATAAGATGAAAAGACACTTTCTCAAAATCAGAGCACTAAATGCAACCGTTTTTCCAAGAGCTGGAATATTCCTATTTTACACAGATGTTAAAAACTTTACTCCTTAAGCATACACAATAGAACAGAGAAGTATTAAAGTAAGTAACAATTACATTTATTGTAATTTTTGAAGTTAACATTTATAAACAGACTGGCTTCAGAAAACCTTTGCACGAACTCGCTTGGTGGTCCCTGCAGGTATAAAAAAGTTTCCCACCATAAATATGAACGAAAAAGTACTTAAGGAGTAGGGCTCTGGAGCCAGGAGGCCTAGGTTTGAACCCCAGCTCTACCACTTACTGTCTGCCTCAAGCAAGTCACTTAACCGCACCGTGCATTACTACCATCTGTAAAATGGGAACGTTACTCTTTCACATCTTCTTATTTTAATAAAATTCTACAAATCTCTCCCACTGTATTTGAGGAACCAAATATTTAAAACTAATTCTAAACATTCTAAAAGGAAGCTTACGGAGCAGGGAAAGATGAAGTACGGTTTCTTTCAGTTACCTTACTGTTCTTGTTTACATATTGCTTGAAGTCCTCGTCTTTCCCCAGCACTGGCTTCGTGATCAAGTGCTCGTACGTGACACAGACGGCCGGGATGGGAAGAGCATGCGCCGTCTCTGCAAGCCAGGTGATCTTAGTGGTTTTCTTGTAGTCTTTGTTCTCCAAGTTCAATTTGGCATCAAGAGATACAATTTTTCCATCTGCGTTTCTAGGCATAAGATTCGAAGTGTTTTTTTAAACATAAACTCTAACTGGTATAACAGAATTTTCTTGGTAAAAATTCCAAACCAAACACTTATTTGAGTTTTTCCTATGTGGCAGGTATATAACTCGTTATAAATAAAATATAATCCCTGCTATCAAGATACTAAGAATCCACTGGACAACAGACCCACGTACATCTGGTGAAGACCATGAACATATTTACAAATTTTAAAATCAGCCATACTAGCATTTAAAAAATTCTAAAATAATATATTTTAAAACATTTAGCAATTACTTAAAACCATATGCAATGACTGGGCAATTAAGATGTCAGAGTATACATAAATCAATCTCCGCATATTTTGTTCCGTTTATGTAATTCTTAAAATTTTAAGAATAGCACACTATAACCACTGTAAAGCTCCGATTCATCATTAAACAATTCATCTTAAAGCTGATTTCTGTATAAAGAATATGTTAAACTCTGTCCAAAGAGTCTTTCCACCAGTTAACTAAAAAATGAGAATCAAATGATCTACAGGGACCCTAAAACATTAAAACTATTCTTATATCTAGATGAAATAAATTTGAGCATCATGAGCAAAAGCTATCCTGATACCCTCTTAGTAAACTGGAACATGTATGGAAAAAACATTACCAAGAATTTGCAGTACTTGCCGAGACCGGTTTGGCTCAATGGATAGAGCGTCGGCTTGGAGACCAAAGGGTCCCGGGTTCGATTCCGGTCAAGGGCATGTACCTTGGTTGCGGGCATATCCCCAGTAGGGGGTGTGCAAGAGGCAGCTGATCGATTACTCTCTCTCATAGATGTTTCTAACTCTCTGTCTCTTTCCCTTCCTCTCTGTACAAAATCAATGAAATATATTTAAAAAAAAAAAAAAAAGAATTTGCAGTACTTATGCCTGGCTAAATTTACCACTCAGCCAGATGAACATATCTGAACCAAGTAATTTTTAATAAGTGAATATACACAGCACACTCTTATTCCATATTTACTTGAAAACAAATGGAAGTTCTTACCTGTGTATTTTGGTAATGTTGAGGTTGCCCCAGTTTATAAATGTCACCATCTCCCCCTCTGAAAATGTCTCTGCATCGGCACCTTCGATAAAAACTCTGGGGCTGTACCACACGGGCTTCAAACCCACATCAGGATTCTGATAAAGAAAGAAAAGTATTGGTTAAAACGACAGTTGAACCACGTGGCAATGTACATATTCTTCCATTTTATTCTTTTTTAAAAATATATTTTATTGATTTTTTACAGAGAGGAAGGGAGACGGATAGAGTCAGAAACATTGATGAGAAACATCGACTAGCTGCCTCCAGCACACCCCCTACTGGGAATGTGCCCGCAACCCATGCCCTTGACCAGAATCGAACCTGGGACCCTTCAGTCTGCAGGCCGATGCTCTATCCACTGAGCCAAACTGGTTTCAACACGCTGGATCCTTTTTGCATTCTTTATATCACTACAAATTCCAGATCAGCGCATGATTTTAAAAGTAAAGAATGAAACTCTAAAAGTATGGGAGTAAAACGGGTGGAATGTTTTTCCAAAGCACATTCTCCCCTTTATTTACTATCCTGCCCCTTCCTTTTCTTGGACAGAGCGGCACTGAGCGTGCAGGCTGACCTTGGGGTGCTTGGCCACTTCTTTCATCTCCTCCTGAGCGTCAGGGACATGCACTGGGATCACCTCTTTCTTCAGTAATGCGACGTATCGTGGTGCCACTGGGTCAATGACCTGCAACAAACGTGCCCTCGTGTGAGAACATGCAGATATTTTTTCACGTTTCATCAGCAGCACAGGAATACTAACTGGCTTCCTTTGTTACTGCATTTACTAATTTCTTCATTCATCAACTAACTCTAGCATTTTGACTGTGAAATAGAAAAGAGAGGAACAAGCGTAAATAAAGACTATAGGAAGGACCGAGACCGCCTTTCCAAGAACGAGGACTGACAGGCGGAAAGAAACCAACTGCTTAAAGCATAATAATATTCTGAAAAGTAATTTTTTATTTTTATTAATTTTAAATCATTTTTAGAAGGAGAGAAACATCAATCCACTGCCTCCTGCACGCCCCCTACTGGGGATCGAGCCAGCATCCTGGACATGTGCCCTGACTTGGAATCACACCCGAAAACTTTCTTTGCGCAGGAGAAAGCCCAACCAACTGAGCCACACCAGCCAAGGAGAAAAATAATTTAAAAAAATAAATAAATAAATAAGCCGAAACAAAAATACTTTATTGATTTTTTAAAGAGAGGAAGTGAGAGGGATAGAAAGTTAGAAACATCCATGAAAGAGGAACATCGATCAGCTGCCTTCTGCACACCCCCTACTGGGGATGTGCCCGCAACCAAGGTACATGCCCTTGACCGGAATCGAACCTGGGACCCTTGAGTCCACAGGCCGACACTCTATCCACTGAGCCAAACCGGTTAGGGCAGAAAATAATTTTTAACACTGCAATTAGAAGAAAAGATTATCCTGTGGGATTATATATTAATCCTACAGGTAGATATGATCTTCAATTCTGTATTGTTGGCAAAGTCCATTTTGAAGGAATATCAATATGTGTTTAAGTATAATTTTCTATAATCCGATTTAGGTAATGCATCACCATCAAAAGCAGAATAGCATTAGGTCACTATAATAAGGCAATTCTGTAGGTTAAAAATATTTAAAATATATATATATATTTCTACGTGTCTGCATGCTCTATATACAGGGACCACTGTATTCCCAGTCCTAGCAAAGGCCTGGCTCATTCAGGGAACCAATAAATATCTGCAGGTTAACTGAATGACTTGTCCTCATCACCGTGTTCTAACCTACTCTACCTCCAACACAGCGGGAGCAGGGCCTTCGGGTCCGAGGTCCTTTTCTCACTTCACTGCTCACGTTAGAGTTTTCCATGATGACCACTCACAAGAGCAGTGTTGAAAACACTAAACGAAGCACATGGGAGAAAAACATGGGCAGAAGCAAATACGTCTAAAAGGAACAGAAATTATTTCTTCCCATTTGAAGGATGCGGGAAATAGTGGCTAGGATTGCTTTATTTTTTACTCATTTTTTGTTCGTTTTTGTTGTTGTTGTGCTTTTAAAAGTATTCTGGAAAACATGGCATTGTGGAAACTGAATAAACTCAGAGAAGAAACCGTGCTCAGGGTAAGTCACTCACAAGTGCATGAAAAGCTAGTTCATTTCCCTTGACTGCTTCTCCTTACCCCGTACCAACTCAGCACCAGCCTCTCTAAGGTTGACAGCTTCAGCCCTGCCTTCCTAGAGACTTCCAGGTCATTCTTCCTAGTGAAGGGTTCTTATATGATCAGAGATTGAACTTGTGATCACTTGGTCCTGTGTTTTAGACAGAGAGACGCAATTGTTTTAAAGCTAAAAGCAACCTGAGAAACTTACTGCTGTCTCCTGCAGCTGTTTCTCACACTAACAAGCTATAATCACCCCTTAGGCCTTGGCTAGCACAGACTTCCAGGCCGCTTAAGCATAAAGGACTATGATTTTAAGGATCTGAATGTGGAAATCTATTTTTTTTAAATACGTTTTTATTGATTTTGAAAGAGAGAGGAAGGGAAAGGGAGAGATAGAAAGATGGATGAGAAACATCCCGATTGGCTGCCTCCTGTACGCCTCCTACTGGGGATCGGGCCAACTCAGGAAATTTCCTGACCGGGAATCGAACTAGTGACCTCTCAGTGCATGTATTGATGATGTTCAACCTCTGAGCAACACGGGCTGGGCAAGCCCAACTCTTTCTCCTAAGGCCTCCAATCACTCTTTTAGTCTCCCAGGAGCAGATAACCAGTGCTAACCAGACATCTGAAAAAAATGCCTTTACTAACAACAAAAAAACAAAGTAAACAACCTGGAGGAAACAAATGCTCTAAGTGAAAAAATACTATTAGCCCTAGCTGGTATGGCTCAGTGGATAGTGTCAGCTGCAGACTAAAAAAATCCCGGGTTCGATTCTGGTCAAGGGCACAAACCCAGGTTGTGGGCTCAATCCCCAATAGGGAGCGTGCAAGAGGCAATGATTCTCTCTCATCATTAATGTCTCTCTCTCTCTCTCTCTCTCTCTCTCTCTTTCTCTCTTTCTCTCTCTCTCTCCCTTCCTCCCTGAAATCAATCAACATATATCCTAAAAATAAATAAGTATTATAACCATGAAGCAGGAAGTGGAAGTTATTTTGAAAACTCAGAGAAGAGAAATCCTGGAACTATGAGAACATAAATAAACAAGTCAGCGGAAGGGAGGAGGGTTGAATAGATCTCATGGAAAGCAGAGCCAAACAGATGGAGAGATCGAAAATAGAATCAGAGGACCAGTCCAGGAGGCCCAGCATTTGCTCAAGAAGAGTTCCAGAGAGAAGAAACTTACTATAGGGAAAGGGGGAAAAAAAAAAAAAATAAAAGGAAGAAAGGACCGAATACGAGAATATTTCCCAAAACTGAAGGAATGGATTTGCAGACTGGAAGCCCCCATGTTCTTTCCATGGATGTGGATGAAAACAGACCCAAAGCACAGCACATCATCGTGAAATTTCAAAGTGGACACAGAGGCCACAGACAGGGTCTCAATAAACCTTCATCCCAGGCCCCCTTCTCAGGGAGCTACTGAGTCAAAGAGAAGGAAGATCCACGAAGCAGATGGTCCACCAACAAACAAAAGCAAAGGGAACTGCAGGGAGAGGAGGGAGTTTGATGGGGGTAGGGATCAGGCCCAGCAGCACCCGGGCTGGGGCAGAGATGTCTCCAGGTGGAAGGAACTTGAAGCTAGAGGGTATCAGAGGCATGCAAATGCTGTGGTAGGAAAGCTGGACAATGTAGGCAGAGTCTGAGACAGAATTAGAACATTCAACAAATTTGGGAAGCCGTGAACGCACACCGACCAAAACAATCAGCTACAAGAATGCCAACAAAGTTATGAGGAAAAGTTAAGAGACCTCTTGCATGGTGGGAAGTCAACTGATGAGGCCCAGAACCCAAAAGTCAAGAAGTAGCAACACACATCACTTAGAGAAATGGGCAATAAATACCAAAAGCGTTACTGAAGGAGCTGAAAGTGATTTGTCCAGGGACAGAAAAATGGAAGGAAGACAGAGGAATATAGAGAACTATATGACTATCGTGAAATGCATGTCATATATTCAAACAAAATACACATCTGTAACTTTATTAAAATCTTTAAAATTTGGACTATTAATAAAAAGAACATCAATGTTAACTTTGCCTATAAATTCTACTTTATTTATTATTAGTAACTGCAGCAACAGAAAGAGCCAATTAATCACTCCTTTATGGATCAAAAAAACTGATGGAACACAAAAGGCTAAATAAAATAAATTCAAGACGCATGCAAGACAAGCAGCTACTTCTTGAGGCCAGGCATCAGCAAATCAAGCAGCAACAGGAAAGAGTTTACAGAACACAATCACAGAAACCATAGTCTAAAACACAGCACTTCGATGATTTGCCTTATTATAGTGTCCAAGCATCTGCTTCCGATCAGTATTATTAACAGTGTCAATATGCAGTATTCCTCATTTGAGTTCATTGAAGAAACGCTTTTTTAAAAAGCTAGATTCAGTAAGACACAGGAATCATAGTTAATACAACTCAACGGAATCTGTAACTTTAAATCTCTGTTCTCTCAGTTCACAAGGGAACAGTGGAAGAGTCAAATCTAGGAATAGTGCATTTTCAATGGGTTTGTACAAACAGGTCTTATTTAAATGTGATTGTGCTTCAAGGCTGTAGAACAGCTCAGGTTATAAGATATGCTAGAAGCTTTGTGCTAATAAGTAAGGCGAATAAAAGCATTAATACCTTCTTACAGAGAGCTCGCAGCTTGAAAGCAGAAAAACGAATGCAGAGTGTTCATAAATGATTTAAGGAAAAACCGTTACTGTTCCCCATCACTCCAAGTTTGCTTGCTTGAATCACTGTTACTCATTTGGTACAGTTAGTAGGCTTAATGCTCTTTACAGGTTTAAAATAGGAAAACATTCCATTTTCCTGTAAGTCTGCAAAAATGATAATATTCTTCACAAAACTGTCTCTACCAGGCGACGCTAATGCATTCTACAGGTAGGAGTTAGGCATGAGAAAAGAGGCTTAAGACTCAGAACATTTACCTTTTTGTTAAATGCCCAAATTTTGTCCCACTCCATGTTCACAACTGAACGCGAGGAACCCTAGAAAAACAGTAATAAAATGACTTACTTAATAAATAACTTAAGAAGTAATTAAAATATTCCCTTTAACTTTAGTTGTGCACGTTAGAAAAAATAAGCCCAATAATTGCTTGCAAGTTTATTTCCGTTGAAATATAAACTTATTATGTTAAAGCTAATTTGGTATCTTCAATAGGTAGAATTGCCGGGACCGGTTTGGCTCCGTGGATAGAGCGTCGGCCTGCGGACTGAAGGGTCCCGGGTTCGATTCCGGTCAAGGGCATGTGCCTTGGTTGCGGGCACATCCCTGGTGGGGGGTGTGCAGGAGGCAGCTGATCGATGATTCTCTCTCATCAATGTTTCTGACTCTCTGTCCCTCTCAATTCCTCTCTGTGTAAATCAATAAAATATATTAAAAAAAAAAAATAGGTAGAATCAACAGTTACATACTGCACTGGGTAAAAACACTCCAGCTGCCTTTGTCCAACCCCAGCTTAGGAGTTTAGGACATTCTCAGTTTCCCATTCTCAAGGGTAAAAACAGTACTAAACATACCCTTTTTTTAAAAAAAAACATTTTGCCGAAACCGGTTTGGCTCAATGGATAGAGCGTCGGCTTGGGGACTGAAAGGTCCCGGGTTCGATTCCGGTCAAGGGCATGTACCTTGGTTGCGGGCATATTCCCAGTAGGGGGTGTGCAAGAGGCAGCTGATCAATGACTCTCTCTCATTGATGTTTCTAACTCCCTATCTCT
Source organism: Nyctalus aviator (assembly GCA_036971965.1). NCBI lineage: Eukaryota > Metazoa > Chordata > Mammalia > Chiroptera > Vespertilionidae > Nyctalus > Nyctalus aviator. The sequence goes on along the minus strand of CM072940.1, from coordinate 5,925,490 downwards.
CTCCCTTCCTCTCTGTACAAAATCAATAAAATATATTAAAAACAAAACAAAACAAAACAAAAAAACATTTTGCCCTTGCATTATAAGGAACAATCAAGGAACAGGAAATAATAGTAAAGACAAGGAGGTATTAAGAGACCCTTGAAAATCCAGGCAGACAATCTGGAAAAGGAACCACCCCTCACCTGAGCAGCAATAAACTGTTTCAGTCCTTCAACTGTCATCCCTCTCCTCAGCACGCCACGGACGGTGGGAAATCTGGGGTCGTCCCTGGGAAAAGGACATTTTTCAGTATCAGTGAGATTTTTTTAATGTGTCGATGCAGAGAGTACAAAATACCTTAACGAGTAATACTATGTTCGGCTTGTTAAGTATTTGGACTGAGAGGCGGTTGTGATCATCAGATCACAGCCCAGAGCCCACGTGCATGGAAGAAGAAAGCTGCTCACCAGTCACCTCCTGGGAACAGTACAAGTACATCCGATGAAAGACACGGGGTGACATCTTAACTAAGGAAATCCGAGCATCAAAGAGTAGGTGCTTTTTACTTAACACTCAAGGTCCCTGCTGTACGTATGGCCAGGAGACCAGGTCTCCGAAGGACCAGACTCACAAGTACTTTGCTATGAAACGCTGACATCTGCAGGGGATGCACCCCCATGTGCTTTTCATTCCCACGCACAATGGCACACACTGTGCTCTATGTTTGTGGCATTGAAACCAAGGGGAAGGGGGACCTGATGCACTGGGGCAAACAAAGACAAGGACAGAAACCCCACAGGCCTGGCATTCTGCCTCCTCCCAGCCCGCCCAGCCCGCCCAGCTATTAAAAAGTCACTGCGATACCACGCCCTGGCTTCCCCCCATTCAAAGTAACAGTAAACATACCATCCATCCACCAGTCCTTCGTTTACAAACCACGTGAGTTTTCTCTTGGACAGCACTGTGTTGTTGAGATTCAGCCGACTATATTCCCAAATGTACGGTTTTCTTATGCCTAAGGCTTCAATAATCCAATAAAACTGCTCATCACGGTCATGATATTCTGTTGTTCTCAGGGCATGGGTAACCCCTTCGATGCTGTCCACTATGGGGCAGGCAAAATCGTATGTCGGATAAACACTAGGGGGAAAAAAGGGAATATTTAACTAATCAACAAGAAGCATTTTAGCCTTTCTGTCTTAGATTAGGCATTTTAAGCAGCAATACTAATTTAAAACATAATCTTTACAAGTAAGGAAGGTCTTAAAACCCAACATGTTTTATGACTATTAATAATCAAAGTGTATCAAAACATTATCAGATTTTGAGAATAATGAAATGGTTATCCAACTCAATATTCAAACAAAAAAGCAAATTTGCATTTTAATAGACAGTTGGGTATTGTAACAGCCAACTGTACAACCTATTTCTGCAATGACCAATGTACATTGTGGTAGGAAGCAAGATATAATCATTTGGAGGGAATTTAGCTTTTCAATATCTTAATAATCTCACACTCAAGTAAACTAAATTACTTTTGTAATAATTGTATTCAAGAAGAGAGAAGAGGTAAGTTAAAATTCCATTTAAGATTGAATACACCTAAAATAAATTTCTGCCTAAAAAAATGTACACAGCACAATAAAAAATTTTAATTTGAATTTTAAAAAAACATATTACTGTGTTATGGCTCCTAATTTTTAAGATACAGCTTCTTGAAGATGCTCCTGCATTAGGCTTCACAATTATTTGATACTGAAAATGTGGATGCTGAGAAACTCACTTTTCCAAGTGTGTTCCAAGCATCTGCTTAACACTGCCCAAGTTTACTTAAAGTCACACTAACCAACCAGGTAATCAATGTATTCAACAATCTCTTCAAGTTATGAGTCAGAATAAGTATGCAGTAGGCTTCTTCAAAGTATAAGAAAACATATCCTATGATTTCTTTATGAAGTAAACTAATGAAGGAGGAACCTTTGAAAGAAAAAAATTCTATTAACCTGAAAACCCACATGGAAAACTAATAGAAACTAAAAACACATGATCCTTTCTTTTACTGTTCCTATTTCTGTAAACTTTCAATTCTATCACATTTATGAATGAATTTGTACCTAGTATCTTCATCTAAAGAGAAATAAAAAATAGATACCACAGTGTATTTAATCAACACATTACAAAGCAACTGCAGGTGGCCTCGAGGACTTTTATAGATACCAGGCATCTTAGACATAATGTGGAACTTTAACTGGTAAGTGTTTGCCCAACAGGCTGCCTGCTTTACACAAGCCCAGTTCATCCACGATGAACAAAGATCAGGAATAATCATTATTCTATTCTCTATTGACTCCGAGTTTACAGGGAGCATCCGAGCAGAGCCAGGCAGGCGATCACCTTACTTGTATCGATTTCCAGTCCTGGGGTGAGGCTGAATTTTGCAGCGGTACAGCGTCGGGTCCCTCATGCACCCGTTGTTACTGTTCATGTCGATTTTTGCTCGCAAACAGCAGGACTGACCAAACGGGCTCCCTTTTTTCATTTCTTCCCACATTTGCAGATTCTTCTCAACAGCTGTAAAGTGAGAGTTATATTAGTTTATCTAGCATATTACTAATCGGGTTGAATTCAAATTTAAGAGCACTGTAATTTTATATGAGGGTTCTTGGTCTGGTTTTATATTCTCAGCAATTTAAAAGTACGATAATAGTTCCAATATCTGGTGCCAAGAGTAAATGCACAGGTTTGATTTTTTTAGAAACTGCCCTCTATATACATCTTTAAGAAGAAGTCAAACATTCTCCGTGTAGCACTGATGAAGGCTAGGACAAGAAGCATGAGGCCTGGAGGTTTCTCTCATCATGACCCAATACGCCAGCCCCCCTCCAATTGACCCTTAGAGGGACGCACTGTTCCATTGCCAACTACTGCCCAGGGACAGCCCGTTCTGGCCCGGGTCCATGGGCCCATCTGGAGAACAGGCTTGGCTGAGAGCCTGAGCCTGGAGACTCCCTGAAAATCCCTCTGTCATTCCAGTGGGAAGCAAGACACCCATGGGTCCGAGAAAATGAGATGATAGAAAACAGATAGCGATACAAGTTCAATCCTAAAAAAGAATGCTACATCCCAGGTGACTATGGTCTTACCAATGTCAGAATATGGAAACCTTTGGATAAAAAGACCCATTAAATAATGATTCTCTGGGGAAAACTACTGAAACACGGTAGACACGTGACCTGCTCCCAAAGGTCTAAAAGTCCAGTTGGTAACTGAGAAAAGCTTAAAAAGAAAGAAGACTTCTATAACTTTTAGATAAAAGACCTCTACTTTACTTCCCAAATGTGACATTCAAGATTTAACTATAATAGTGTGGAAGTTCTGGCTACATAATTATAGAATGAATATAGACCAATTCTGAAGCCCGAGAACAAGTAGTAAGAAAGATGTGCCTTTTTGTCAAGTGCTATTTCTGAGATTTAGGGCAACACCAAGATTATAGATTATGTTCACATTTGCCCACATGCTGAAAGGTTTAAGGCGTGAATAATATTATCACCCAACACTTTACAAAGGCTGAGCATTTCAACTGAGGAAAATACAGAAATGCCACAGAAGGACTCACTCTAATAGAATGAATGAAGTGCACAAGGCTGCAGGTAGTAGGTGAGATGCAAAGGGCATGCGTACTCATGTGCAGTTGTGATGCTCACAAAATAACAAAATAAAGATGACAGAGAGAGCAAAAAGATGGAGAAATGAACTAATATATGAATCACTCTCCCAAATGTGTTTCAAACAGACAAGAAACCACGTTCTAGTAAAGGCGCAAAGCTCAAGAAGATCAATAACTCATAACACACTGACTGTGCCTTACAGTTGTTTCTGTGTTTGGATTCTGTCCTCTGCTCTCGCTCGGCTTTCATCCGCTCGGCAGGAGTGTCATCCACATAAGCCTTCCCTTCCCGAATCAGCTTCTCGGCGTAGTTCATTATAGTTCCAAAGTGATCCGAGGTGTACGTAAACTGGTCTGGCTCGATATGCAACATCGCGACATCTTCCAGGATAACCTGCAAGACGGACCCAGAATCACCATCAGCTTATCCTGCACATTTCCGTGTGTCTTTTCATTCCTCGATACTGTATTTGGGCAAAATGTAATCATCACACACCATCAGTCTTATTTAGCCTGAAAACGGTTGTGGAAGTTACATTAGATTGGAAAAGAGAGAGAGAGAGACTCATTCTACTAACTTCTGAACGGTCAGCTGAGAACGTGGCCTCCTGATGGAGCTTTCCATTGATTCTGGAAAAGCTGGTTAAAACTGGCCGTTCTGACAATTACATGCCCTCTCTGCACACCTTGCAGTGTTTCTGGATAAAAATGGTATGAGAGGTAAGGAAACCTTCCCATTTCCCGATACACGGTCGGTGTGTGTTTCAGCCATAAACTTAAAATTATATGACAGAAAGGAAACCTGCCTCTAGTTACCCATTCATTTAAGAAATTGGTACTTATAGGAAAAGGGAAAATTCTTCAACAATTGAGGAAGAACAATTAAATTGAAGGTTTTGGTATCAGAGCTCAGGTCTTAGGTCTGAGACAGAATACAGAGATGAAGGAAAAAGCATCTACGAGAAATAAAACTTAATTTAGTGTCGGGAATTAAGTTTCTATTTAATTCATATACCATGAAGGTATCAGGTGACCGTCTAATTGGAAATTAACTTTTCTGACAAAGGGTTATCACTACCCCTTTAATTACCTTCTCAAAATCTTCCTTTTCTTTTTCAGGATTTGTGTCATCGAATCTCATGATCAGTTTCCCTTTAAAGTTAACCTGGTAGTGCTGGTTGAGGAGAGCAGCTTTGGCATGCCCAATGTGTAAGTAACTAAAACAAAAACATTTCACAGAGACACTCAGTAACACGTCTTGACTGAAGACTTACACTTAACCTCTCTGAGGAGATGAGAACTAAATGAAACTACTTCTAGCTGGTATTCCAGCAGCATTTTCTTTTTGATCATAAAGTAGTGGGATAGGAACTCTGACCTTGACAGGAAGTAAAAATAGACTACCACATTTACCTTAAGAAATCATTTCATATGTAAAAGCTCACCGAACTTTACAAAAGGACTCTCACTAAGGGTCTCGTCCAGTACTAAAGTCTTACTTCGTAAACCACAGTCTATGCAAGCACAATTGCTCCTAAGGGCAGCTGACAATTATAGATATAAAATGAATCAGAGGCAATGTTGATAATGGCACACACGTCAACTCCCTCCTCTATCAATGAAGTGAGTAAAAAGAAATACCTACACTGTTGCTGTTGAAAATATAATTTATCTGCCAGCCAACAAGGCATGCAGCATGGAAGTTTAATCGGCTCTCACTCCTTTTGACTAGTTTCAATTGATAAAGGCAGCTGCAGTCACGTTGTTCTACAGTTACCTAATGTCACACGCACATCTTGGTTAATATCAACAAGGAAGAAAAAAATACAGCACCCTGTATGCCCCTATATCATTTTTAAAAATCAACCCTTTTTAGAAATTCATGTACCATTCTAGATCAATGATTCTATTTTAAGGGTTTATATGGACAGGTTAATGTAGACAAGTACAATGCAATACATTTAGGGTTATTCAAAAGTTCCTGCATAAAATAAATGGCTATAAACAGTATCCCAACAGAAAAAGAACACTAGGAAAAAAACTGATAAAATTAATAAAAAAAATATGGAGTTTAGATGATAATAATGGATCAATACTGACTCATTAGTTGTGGCAAAGGTACAACAGTGATGTAAGGCATAAACAATAGGGGAAAACTAGGTGCAGGGTGTATGGGGACTTTTTTTGCAACATTCCTGTAAATTTAGAACTATTTTAAAATAAAAAAATTCATTAAAAATAAAATAGAGAACTGAGTTTCAAGATACAAACAGAAATACTGTGTTAAGTTTCCACTGAAAGCATTAAATCCATAACATGCTACCCTCCACCCCATTGTTAAGGAAAAAAAGATTAATAATCACTGACTACTTGCTTCTGGCAGTTAATGTGTTTGGCATTACACACAGGGATTAATTTAGAAGTGATAAAATCAAACCATTATCTTAAACTTTAAGATATTTCTGACTCTGAAATACTGTGTGCAGTTCTAACAATTCAAACCTCAAGAAAGCTCACAGGACTGTAAAACCTTCATTCCCAAGAGACAACCTGTATTAGAATAGCTGCAGAAAGTGATTCATGCTGTGTTAGTACTGATGCTGGATTGGGCTCCTGCCACACGTGACAGACACAGGCATATAATTTTAAGTCATAGGGACTCCAAAGCCAGACAGGTTTGAGCTGGCAAGTTACTAAAACGTCGTATGAATCAGCCTCGGAAAGCATTTGTAAAATGGAGATGCTATCGGTGCCTTTCTCAAAGGCTTATTAGGATTAATGTATGTAAAGTGCTCGGTAGCATTTGCACAAAAAAGTACATACCATGTTGCTAAGAATAAGAATAAAGGGCGAGAGTCAACCCTTCTGGCCTTTTATGCAAGACCAAAAAGTGATTAAAAAATAATTAAAGAATTCTTTAGCAATAGAAGGAAATATAATAATAAAAAAAATATGGAAAACCTGAACATTGATTTATATTCTCGAATCCCAAAACTGTCTTCAGATAAGACCATGCTTTGACACTGACATAATTTACAACAAATGAGGAACTTGTTACTCCAAGTGACAGAAAATATAAATATTCAAAAAGGACAAATGTTGCCGGGACCGGTTTGGCTCAGTGGATAGAGCGTCAGCCTGTGGACTGAAAGGTCCTGGGTTCGATTCTGGTCGAGGGCATGTACCTTGGTTGCGGGCACATCCCCAGTAGGGGGTGTGCAAGAGGCAGCTAATCGATGATTCTCTCTCATCGATGTTTCTAACTCTCTATCCCTCTCTCTTCCTCTCTGTGAAAAATCAATAAAATATATATTAAAAAAAAAAAAAGGACAAATGTTTATATAGCATCACTATGAACAACTGCTATGAAAGTGGGTTTTATCAAATCACAGAAGTCACTACCCAACAGGACATCCATGACCTCTCACCCCAGGGACACAGGAGCAGAAAACGGAGCAGGCTCCGTGGGAATTAAACCATGTAAGATAGATAATGGTGATTGATTCCACCCAGTTGACTACCAATCCATCACTTACTGATTTAGCCTGTGAATTTTCCAGAATCAATATTTCTCTTTCATCTCCTCTACCCACCCATTATCTCACCACCTAACTCAGCAAACTTAGAAAAGCAGACAGAAAATGGGGAATTCTAAGACTGGCTTTGCCGTTAATGACGCTTATGAAATAGTTTGGGAAGAACTATCAAGAATGGATGGCTAAAAAACTGTGTATCTGCCACTTTCTATTGTCTACACATCCCATTTGCCACAGGTGGGGAAGAATTTGGTTATACAATACAAAACCTGAAATTAAATAAAATTCTTTGGGGGAAAATAATTATCTCACTTTTAAATGTATATAATACCTTCCTAATGGCTAGGCTCTGTAGCTAACAGCTTTAACAAGAGACACTGAATCATATTAATATTAGAATCAGTGAAGGGCTTCATTACAAAGCTTGTCTCCCATGCGCCTAAGGCTGACAGGTGTGTGAAAGCTGAGACTGCCCCAGGCTTGGGGATGCTGAGCAAAGCCCGAAGCAGCTCCAGGCTGCTGACCTCCAGCCACAACAGTCTTTTCTTTTTCCTAAGGAGCTAGCAACCTTATTACTGTCTGTGGGCGCCAAGAGTGAAAAGGATGGGGAGACCCGTTAATTATTTTAGGACCACACCCCTCTTCATTTGGGGAAAAAGTAACTGAAAATAATCCTTCCATAACTTCTACTACTAATGACGCAAATATAAGTCTGTATTAAATAAAAACCTAAAAATCTCTAAATGCAAGTAAAACGTAAGCCTTTCTGCTTATGGAGATTTTTCTATCATAATTAAAATCCTGTCTGGGGTAAAACACAAACACTGTTTCTCTCCTGGAATTAATAAACTAAAACTAGAAATTTAAATCATTAACTGTCAATAACTTAAAAAAAGGATTAAAATACTTAAAATGTTAACTCCCACCATTAAAATCTTATTTTCTTCTATATTAACCTATGCATGTTAAAAATATTTTAGAACTACCTAAAGATTTTCCACTGTTGTAATTTTAAGTTTTATTTTCTTACCCACTGGCCTCTGGAGGAAATCTGACAGTAACCTTTCCCATCTCAGCACCTGGAAGCTCAACAAACTTCCCAACATCTGGCTTTTTCTGAGGTGCCTGAAACAAACAACAGAAGAGTCATATGGTTAAATGTTTAGGAATATATTAATTCAATATATTAACCCCCCACAATGACAAGACTGCAAAAGCCCAGCACTTGATGGTCAGTGGTTCAAAAACCAGAGGATATTTGGGAGGAAGAAAAGATGGTAAACCTAAAAGTAACTTGGAGTTTGAAATTCCTGAGGGACACACGCTAGATGATCATCATTTACTCCTAGAATTATGTGGATGATGGCTGTATGTGGTTAACCAGCTGCAGAGGCAAGCAAGACTTACAATGGCAGATTCGTCCAAGAAGACCTTTCTTATTCGTGAAAAGAAAATGAACTATGACTAGGAAGGACTTTCTTTTCCGATCTGGGGGTCTCTGACAGCAAAGACGTCGGCATTGTACAAGTGAGACGGGCTTACCCCTTTAGCTTTGGTGGCTGAGACATTCCACTTGGTACCCACTGACTGGAAGGCCTGCTGGGCTTCGAGAAAGCCAAACCAGCGCTTTACGTGGACCGGAGCGCTGTTCTGCTGCAGCTGCTCCTGCCAGGCCGCAGTTCCTGTCAGCAAACAGTTTTCACGTCACTCAGTAAGCCTGCAACTTCAATAGCAAAGCTAGAATCGGGGTTAATTTAAGGAAAGGAGATGGCTCGGAGCTGCGCTTCTTTAATGAATGAAATCAGTGTATGCACTGAATTGTCTTCCAAAACTTTAATATATTTTACAGAATTCACAGAAGTTAATTAAAAATACCTTTTCAGGCCCTGGCCAGTTTTGCTCAATGGTTAGAGCATCAGCCCATGGAATGAAAAGGTCAGGGGTTCGATTCCAGTCAAGGTCATGAACTGTCCGTGAGTGTGCGAGAGGCAATCTGTCTGTCTGTCTGTCTGTCTGTCTCTCCCTCCCCCCACTTTCCTAACAGAAAAATGTTTTCAATTCAAGTCACTGAAATCAATAGTAAACCGTGCCCTCACCACTGCCTCACGCCCACTGTAAGGCCATTGCTACATTTCATCATAAGGAAAAGCTTTAAGGAAGTCAACGAGAGATCAAAATAAAAATTAAGATCAAGAAGAAGCACATTCCCTCAGATATACTAAAAACAGGTACTGAAGAAAATTTAACTTTAACATCACAAAGTTATAGCCTTAAGATATCTTTCTTTCACAAGCATTAAGTCAAAAATCAATACACACAAAAATGTCACGATAAACCTACAAATGAATAGGTCTAACTAGAGCCAAAACCGGTTTGGCTCAGTGGTAGAGAGCATCGGTCTGTGGACTGAAAGGTCCCAGGTTCGATTCCGGTCAAGGGCATGTACGTTGGTTGCAGGCACATCCCCAGTGGGGGGGTGTGCAAGAGACAGCTGGTTGATGTTTCTCTCTCATCGACGTTTCTAGCTCTCTATTTCTCTCCCTTCCTCTCTGTAAAAAATCAATAAAATATAAAAAATAAAAATAAAAATAAAAAAAAGGTCTAACTAGAAAGGCCTTCAGGTTATGTTGGTTATTGTAACAACAATTTAATTTGGAGAAAAGTTTAAGCCACAAAAATGAATAGAAAATATTTTTAAAACCCCACATAACCCAAATGCAAAGAATAATAAAATACAATGGCGTATTTCCTTCAGGTTTGTTTTTACAGAAAGTAAATTAACAAAATTCAGGTCCCCTTTGTACCGCTCCTCAATCCTATATCCTTACCTGTTGCAAACTAGTCACATGAGGGACAGACAGCTCCAGCTTACCCTCTCACTCACACTCCTACTGAACAATGAGACAACAGTGCTTGGAGTGCAGTAATGGCCGAGACAGGAGAGGTATCACATAAATGTTAGAAATAAATGAGAGCATCTTTAGCATGTTCAAGGCCAACTCCAAAGACAGGAGGGGATGAGGTAGTGAGCGAGATGACCCCCAGGGGCCCAGATATGGAAACCCCGTAAGTGGACAGGGATAAAATAGCTGGGGTGGTCATTTCTTTTTAAGAAAGTCCTAAGTGTCTGCCGATAAGACAGATAAATGGATGTTTATTCAAATACAGAGAAGCACGTGTACTTCTTATCCAGCAAAACATTAAATAATTAAACACAACATTCTTCAAGAATTATTGATACCTTTCAGGGTGGCCCAAACACATAAATCAGCTAAGCTCAAGGAGTTTCCAACCAAGTATGTCCTCAGAGACAGGCAATGATTGAGCTCATTGATGGCAGAAGGGAACAAATTACATGAAGACAATTTGGTGGCACTAAACTCCATCCAGTGATCAATCTGTGAACATAAAAGAAATGCATCCTGGAATTTAGATTTTAATAAAAATAAACAACCTCAGTTAGAACCATGCCTTTCTTTTAAGGGATAGAATTTACCATTAAATTGTGGACTTAATTCTAATTGCATGGGATCTAAATTGGTGTTTACAAACACATTTTGTGGTTATTTTTTCTATGCTATTTTTTCCTGCAGGACATTAAGGAACCCTTTTTCAGGGAAGAAAATGAAAAAGAGAACTGGAAACAGGAAAGAAGAACCAACTGACTGAATCCAACAGGTGGTAGCTAGATGAAACAGACTCATCCACTTGCAGGGTTTAAAAGTAAACACTTGGAAACTATTCTTTGTATTCTGAATTTTATAAGAAATTAGAAAAGTCAGAGCTGTAATTAATAAGGTATATACTTAGAAAGGAAAATGGAGTCCAACCTATGTGTGTGACTGGGAAAACTTAACTTTAACTTTCCTAGTCCTGTTGCCTCATCTGTAAAGTAAGGGAAAATGACCGACATGGTCACACCCAGCTCCGAAATTCTAGAAATCTAGGAAGAGGTACAAAGCACTCAATGACCCAATTATGGGATTAAATGTTTCAAGTTAAGAGCTAACTTTTTTTCTGAAAATAAAAATGGGCTCAGAATTCCTGAACTTGGTCTATAACTAACACTGTCAATATCCTTAAGCAGAAGGGCAGTACATAAGCCAACAAGAAAATGAAGTTCTCGAAAGAGCAGAAGCATAAATCAAAGCAAATCACTCCAGGAAAACGTTCATTCCGAACCTCAGTGTGCTCCATCAGGTTAGAGCCGTAGAGCCTGGCCGTCAGTGCCACTCTAGCCAAGTAGCGGAGAATGGAATTGATGTCGGTGAAGACCACATTTCTAGAACATAAGCATGAGACAACATATTACGGGCTCTAGCAAATTAGTAAGACTCATGAGACTTATGAAGAAATATAAAGATAGGCATATCCCATTTACCAGGTATTTTCTACCACAGCCAAAAAATGTAATTTGTTCTTTACTGTTTCTGTCAAATTTCAATTTGTTCTGAAATGTTCAGCTGAATCCAACAACTGATTCCAGAGTAGACTACCTATATGATGCATCCTCCTCCTATTAGTCTCTATATGTCTATCCAGTGGTGCAAATATGAAAATATAATGGGGATATTGAGAATAACTGGTTTAAGATAAATTAAAGCAACAAAGCCATGGATATATTCTCAGAGAGAAGCTAGCTTTATCCACTTCCAGGTAAAGATAGAAGATGAAACCCCATCAAAGCTGTTTTTTTAAGAAGTATTTTAAAAGATCCAAAACCATCAAGAAAAAAAGATGAGATAATAAAATAATTCTTACTAAATTCATTTTCTATTACAATTGACTTTAAATTCTTACAATTTCCCACCAGAGTAAATTATAATGGGATTTTAAGTCCTTATATATACTTTCAACAATAATTTAAAAAAAAAATAAAATCCATATATATGTATTTATTTATTTTTTACTTTCGTTCAAACAGATTACAAATATAGGTCTCTAAACAGAGTTCTTTTAGAATAAAGAAAAGCATTCTTCTTTCTAGGGACTATCTACCAATTAGCAAGTAAAACAATCGTACAACATCTAATCCTGAATGTTTTTAAAATGCCTTTGAATAATGAAAACAAAGATATAAAAGCACTTACTCAGACACACGAAGAATATTCTCTTTACCTTCTTCCACAAAAATGCTGACGTTGTCTTTCACATGTTCTACTGCCAGCAAAGCACCTATAAATAGCAAGATAGAAGATTTCTCTTCATAAATACTGTGTATTTAAAACCTGAATCATAAAGCAATAAAGATGATTTAACTCACTAATAGTAAGTCTTGCAAAGGATAATCTTTTTTCCTGCGAGTCTATAAACAGAAAGTACTAACTAGTCTTCTAGTTTTTGAGGTTAAAAAAAAAAATCAGAAACCATTCCCTAGCACAACCCAACTGCTTTTGAAGATGTTCAGCTTCAAATTAGGGACTCTGCAATTAATCTTCCCCTCCTTCAGGAAGCAAGAAAAAATTGAAAGTGTTTTATAGACAAGCTACTGTAAACAGTATTTGAGTGATTACTATGTGGCAGTCACTGTGCTAAATCTTTTACAGGACTTAAAATGTTTAATCTTCGTAGTAACCTTGAGAAATAGACACCTTTTATCTACATTTTACAGGAGAGGAAACTGAGGCTTGGAGTTCTAGCCCACAGTCCTTGGCTACCAATGTGACTATTGGTATGTGAATGCAGGCCTAAGGCAGTCCAGAATTCAAAGTCTAAAACATGGTGTCATCTGCCTCTCAACACATGTGAAAGTTTACTAAATGGATTCATTAATCCTTTGTCCCTTAGATCTGGCAACCAACCCCATGTGGAAAATAGCATTCCTCCTTCCTCAAGGAAAATGTGGGGACAGCCAAACCAGGGACTTGCCATGCTCCTGCCACTAGCAAGTGGCGGCCAGGATTGGACTCAGGTTTCCAGGAACCAAGGTCTTTGTTCTCAACCGGGAGACCACACTGCCTAGTGCTTTTCAGCTCGGGAATCAAACCCACTTCTTTCAGAGTGCATTGATCCGTGGGAGGTTAGCCCATAATGACTGGAACCAACATGTTAAAGCAATAGCATTTTTTTTTTTTTAAATGTTTAAAATGGCTTTTCAATTGTGGTTTTTGTTCCAGTCCACTCAGACCACCACCAACCGGGTAAATGTAATGCATACTTCGTTAGCCCTCTGTGGCCAACTGTAGCCAAAGATCTGGCTCAGCTGGCATGACTCAATGTTTGAGCGTGGACCTAGGAATCAGGAGGTCACGGTTAGGACCCAGATCAGGGCATAATTCAGGCTCATCCCCAGTGGGAGAGGCAGCTGATCAGTGATTCTCTCTCATCATTGATGTTTCTTTCTCTTTTTCCCTTCCTCTCTGAAATCAACTTTATATATATATATATATATATATATATATATATATATATAATTTTTTAAAGGATCTGGGCTTCTTAAACATTAGCAAAGTGCCCATGTATCTATTCTATCTATATATCTAGGCATTAACAAATACGAGATCAAAAAGCTAAATTATTTCGTGCAACTTTCCCAAAGTAATTTTTTTAAAAAGCAGAAATTCTAAGCGCTCTCTCCACACACACACACACACACACACACAAATGCAATTCCAAACTGAATTTGAGGCGTATCAGGAAGATGACAGCTACTGGACATATCCTCCATCTACAGGGCGAGGAGCCCAGCAAACCCGCCAGCCTCAGCGTGCTGGGGTGCTCCAGTCATGGCCCCGTCACCTCCAATTAAAAAAATAAATGCAGCCTCCTGCGTGGACCGTGTAAATGCTGCTGTGACCGTCTGCCCCGGTCCCTTTGAACCCAACGAAACGTAAAGAGAAGTCAAGGCCAGCGGGTTTTAGAGCTTTTCTGCAGGCAGCGAGGAAAGGAGAGATGATAGAGAGACTCCTGGGGGTGGGGGGTGGGGGGGGATCTAAAAGGGGAGGGGGAGAGATAATGGGGTTTGAAGTTTAGAAATGTTATTCCTACGAGGAGCAGCTCTCGGTTCTCCAGGGAAAACCACTTCAAAGAGGGAGGGAGTCGGCTGGAAGTGGTCCCTCGGACCGAGAAAAGGGTCCCGGGCTGAGCCCCGCACCTCCCTCCGCGCCCGAGAGATCTGGCTTCAGGAGCAGAGGCGAGGGGCGTGGAGCCGACTCCGAGTTCAGGGGTGTGGGGTAGGGGTGTAGGGGGGTAGGGGTTCCAGGGGGGGGAGGGTTGGCCTGGCCTCCGAGTACCACGATCGCCACCGCGCAGCCAGCCCCGCGCCGCGGCGTCCTTCCCGCCCCGCACCCTCCCCGGCTGATGCAACCCGGCCGGGCCGAGGCCTCGGGCCCTTTACCCAGAGGAGGGTCCCCTGAGTTCACGGTCAGACACAGCGTCGCCATCGCCCTGGGTCTGCGGGTCCACCTGTCACTGCGCCGGCCTGGCCGCCGAATCCACTCGGGACACGGACGCGCCGACGGGGGAGAAGCCGCAAGGTGTGCGCACGCCCGACGCAGCTGCCCGCAGCCCTCGCCCCGCCCCCTGCGCCGTGGCCGCCGCGTCCCGGCGCACGCTGCCGACGTCATCGCCGCGCGCCCTCTGCGTCCCGCAACGCGTCCCCTACTTCCTGGCCCCGCTTCCGGTCTCTCTACCGCAGCAGTTAAGAGTCTTAGTGATGATAGTGATCTTGTTGGATGCTTTTATTAGTTAGTTCCAAGCGTTCTAGTTAGGTTGCATTTTCTGGATAATTTTTCCTTCTATCCAATATCTTTTTAAAAAAATATATATATTTTTATTGATTTCGGTGAGGTCGAGGGAGAGATAGAAACATCAATGGTGGGAGAGAATTGTTGATCACCTGCCTCCTGCATGCCACACCTACTAGGGCCTGAGCCCAAAACCAGGCATGGTTCATTGTTGGTTGCTCAACCACTGAGCCACACTGGCTGGATTCTATCCAATATTTGTATCCTTTTTAGGTCATCTTTTTCCTTGTCTAGGAATTCAATATAATGTTGAATAAGAGGCATGATGATGTTGAACAACAACATTTTTGTCTAATTCCTGATTGTAGTGGGAATACTGACACTTAAGGGAAGGAAGATAAAGAAAATCTGAGAAAGGAAACTGAGAAGGAATTGGTAGAAAAGGGAGGGAAAATATCAAGATGAAGAGAGGAAAGCTGCAGAAGGGAGTAGCCACAGGTGCCAAAGCCATGACCTTTTACAGATGCTCTCCGTAAAATGATACTACCTCATTAAGGGAGTTCTGAATTTTAATGCCGAGTGAATTCTTGGAGTAGTCTTCTTAGATGATTCAGAATCAAAATTGCTGGCTGGAGCCTGTGACTATTTTTGCAAAGCTTCCTAGGTTGATTCTGAGATGTAGTGGGGGTTGGGAATAATTAATTTCAGCCACTTGCTTAATCCAATAACGGAACAATTTTTTTTAAAGGTTTTTGGTTTTTTTAAATTATTTTTATTGATTTTATACAGAGAGGAAGGGAGAGAGATAGAGAGTTAGAAACATCGATGAAAGAGAGTCATCGATCAGCTGCCTCTTGCACACCCCCTACTGGGGATATGCCCGCAACCAAGGTACATGCCCTTGACCGGAATCAACCCAGGACCCTTCAGTCCCCAAGCCGACGCTCTATCCACTGAGCCAAACCGGTCCCGGCCAATAACGGAACAATTTATTTAAAAGCAGTTAGATGGGTTCTAGACTTACAGGGTTGATCATTTTTTAAGTTATATAAATGTCTAATCACTATGTTGTACACTTGAAACTAATACAAAATTGCATGTCAACTGCCATTTAAATTGAAAAAAATAATAAAAGCACTGGACAGAGACAAGTTAGAATGAAATAATTTATTATAAAGAAGCCATTTTTCCATAAATCTGTTTCACCAACATACATCATATTTTAGTATATTCGTAACTGGAAAATTTTTAAAAATCACTATGAAAAGAAGAATGAGATTCAGGTAACAGCTTGTGCTTCTGTGCCCTAAAAAATCTGGTTCATACAATAGGAATGTTGATTAAACAACTGACCAGGATAGTCAGTTGGAACTAAACTTTTCTTTTCTCCCAATAAAAGGAGGGACGGAAATGTCACAGACTGTATAGATTCTCCAGATGCTAAAATTGGTCTGGTTGATGAATTACTCATCAAGTTCTTAAAATCTATTTTCTACTAAGTACCTAAAAACAGATCACTGGTCAATGCAGAATAAAGTAAAGGTGGAGCTCTGATAATTGGTTTATTGATAATATTGCAGCACAGCAGAGTCCAACAGCTCCACGTGATGTCTTGAAATTCATCCCAATGGTCAGCTGAGTGACCTGCAAACTGGACAGACTGCCCAAGTTCAAGGGTGTCAGCATTTCCTTAGTTTCAGGATCAACTTCTAGGACATCTTCATCCAAGGCTGAGACTTCGGGAACGCAGTTCTCTCTCCTCCTGCAGTTGTCCCCCTAGCTAAGGCAAGGAGACGTGCCTTAAGGAACGAGTGCGTTTTTAACCGATTCGGGAACGCGGCTGGCATAGTAGTCATGGTTCCTCAGCGAGGCCAGGACTCCAGCAGAGTTCATGTGCTTCACTTCCTTGTCGTACTGAAGGGCATTGCCATGGACGTCGGTTAACTTGCCTACAGAAAGAACACGGGACGTTAATGGCCGATTCTACCATTACAGTCCATTATTTGCAAGCGCCCCTTGCTTCCCTGTGCAATAATGCCCAATTAATTCTGGAGAAGGAAGATAATCGCTAACTTTCCTTCTAGTTCTTATATCCTGAGAGTCTAGGTAAAATGGCATTACCACAAAAACTATAATCCCTGCTAATAAAATGGACTCACCTCCCACAGCGTGTAGAATAACTTCCGGAGCACAAGTGTCCCACTTCTTACAGCCAGGACTAGCAAACACATAGGCGGAGGCTTTGCCTTCAATCAGCTGAATGATCTGTAAAAAGTCAACGATGGTAATTATCCCTCGACCATGAGAGAATTGCTTGCTTCTATGAAATATAGTTCAACTCCTCTGTTAGACTCCACTTAGGGGAAAGCCTTCGGTAGGTTTAAGTGACAAGACTATTATGAAGAAACACACAGAATACATACAGCATAACATCCAAGGCGGAAAAAGTGGTCAATAAGCTACAGGAAGGGTGAATGAACAGTCTCCATATTCCAAATTAGAGAAAATAGTTTTCTTTTTTGTTTGTTTTTCTTTTTTAAAGTAAAAGCAATATATATACTGAGTAACCAGATTATTATGCGTTCAGAAATCATAATAATCTTGCCACTCAGTGTGTGTGTGTATGGGGGGGGGAGTGAAGGCATCTTGAAAATCTTTAGAAGGGAGGTCTAAGGTAATCCAAGAGGGTCCTTGAGGAAAAAAAGGGTTGGAAGAGGCATGGGATCTTATCCTAATGACATTTTATATAATTTTTGTTGTTGTTAAGTCTCACCTGAGGATATTTTTTCCATTGCTTTTCAAAGAGAGAAGGGAGGGAGGGAGAGAGAAACATCTATGTGAGCTAGACTCATTGACTGGTTGCCTCCCACATGTGCCTCAAGGGGGTGGGGGGAAGTAAATCTGAGACCCTCTGTTGGCCAGCCAAGCTCTAACCACTGAGCACACCAGCCAGTTGACATATTTTCTCTTCACTGTCTTCACAAGAGATATGAACCTTCACGTTTTAAAAAAAAAAAATTCAAAAATGTTGCTGAAATGTGCTCTACATGGTAAACGACAACCTTGAATCTCTCCTCCCAAACTCCTCTTGGACAGTTGTTAAAAGCTGGGTTCCTTTCAGGGATTCCACTGCGTTCCGAGGGGGTGTCGGACTGTTTCAGGGGGTGTCGTACCTTATTTCCCGCCCCGCCCACGCGCAGCACATCGTCGGGGTTCATGGCAGTGACGCAGTCGGTGACCAGCTTGTTGCTGTGGGACCGGGTGGTGGTGATGATGTGCTTCCCGGCGGGCACTTCCTTCAGCTGGAACCCGAAGGCACCCAAGCCCAGAACTCCCCAGATGGTCCTCCCCAGCGCAGCGCCCGGCCCCGCCTGTGGGAAATACCAGCGTGGCCTGTGATTACCGGGAGAACATGGCAGCCACAAATAGAACATTGAGCTGGCGTAGCATCCTAACACTTGGATCATAAAAACACGATCATGTTATACCAGACCACAAAGACAGCATCATCGACAGAGAAATTTCCCCTAGAGAAGCAAAGGGTTGTTCTCATTGCTGTTTTGGTGGATAATTTGGTTTCAAAGGCACAGAAGGGAACGTCTGGTTATTCCCAGGAGTTCCCGGGAAAGGAGATAGGGTAATGCCTGCTGCTGTCTGAATCATCAAATAAGCTCATTATCGTATTTGAAATAGCTCTTTGCAAAAGGCACTCAAGTCCCCAGGAAATAAAACGCATGCATTGATCAGTGCTTTTCAATATCCGAGAAGCAGGCGGGATCACGGTGACCTGGGCATAGGCGGTGGTGATAATGCATTTTGGCGCTGCAGAGACAGAACAGCTGAACGAGCTGATACCTAAGAGCAGCCAGGATAATGCTGGATAATGGAGGTCAAGGTCACAGACTTCACTGCCAATGGTGGTTATAAAATGACAATGACGACGCAGCCTTAGAATCTGTACTTGCCTCCGCAGAGCTCGAAGCATTTTTCACCACATTGTTTATGACTATGCACTTCACATAGAAAAACATAGCCGCTATTTCATGCCAGGTAAAACTGACGCATAAAATGATCAATGCAGTCATTAAAAGAGCATTATTGAACACTAGAGGCCCAGTGCACAAAAACGCATGCAAATTCGTCCAGAAGGTCATTCAACTGACTGGTCTAATTAGCATATTAATGCTTTTATTATTATAGATGATAGATATATATGGGAGGCATACAGACGTAAGTATGTTACTGAATACTTGACACATACAAAGTGCTTTACATGTAGTATCTCATTTAATCTCCAAAGCAACCCCGTGACGTAGGTGTTATCATCCTTATTTTACAGACCAGGAAAAAAAAAGAGATTGGAACCATTCAATAGCCTGGCCGAGGACTCTAGGAAGAAGGGAAGGAAGGAAGGATAAGGAGAGCATACAGAAGGGAATGTGGTGGAGGGACCGGCGACAAAGGGGAGAAGCAGAACAGAAGAGGAGCGGCTGCGTGGGCTCCATGAGGACAGGCTGGCGACACGGGTTTCCTACCTTTGCTGCCAACTAGTGGAGCCAAACCCTAGCTATTCTGCTCACCGTGGCTTCTTTCCTGTGCTCCCTCAACTTCTGCTTGTCACTGTTCTGTGGAAAACGAATACAATTTTTCTCATCTCAGAAGGGATGGGAGGATTGGACATTATTAACAACGTCTAAGCACTCGGATCCTTTTTTTGATGAAAGGTGCCATGCATTACAATGTAATCTAGGAACAAAAGTGTCTCTCTTGCCCTAACCGGTTTGGCTCAGTGGATAGAGCGCCGGCCTGCGGGCTGAAGGGTCCCGGGTTCAATTCCGGTCAAGGGCATGCGCCTTGGTTGCGGGCACATCCACCAGTGGGGAGTGTGCAGGAGGCAGCTGATCGATGTTTCTAACTCTCCATCACTCTCCCTTCCTCTCTGTAAAAAAAAAAAAAATCAATAAAATGTATATATTTTTTTAAAGTGTCTCTTTCAAGCCACAGTGTTAACTTATTTTAAAGTTTCCATAATGGCCACAGACTTCTATCTGTATAAAATATTCCATAAACATTAAAGCCATAGTAAAGTAGCCGGGACCGGTTTTGCTCAATGGATAGAGCGTCAGCTTGGGGACTGAAAGGTCCCGGGTTCGATTCCGGTCAAGGGCATGTACGTTGGTTGCAGGCATATCCCCAGTAGGGGGTGTGCAAGAGGCAGCTGATGGATGACTCTCTCTCATCGATGTTTCTAACTCTCTCTTTCCCTTCCTCTCTGTACAAAATCAATAAAACTTATAAAAAAAATAAAAAATAAAATAAAATAAAAATAAAGCCATAGTAAAGTAATTAGTGGATACTTAATAGGAGAAACTTCACCCATAATGCATAACTAGTTTTGCGAAATAATGCTAAAAAGAACATGATTACAAATAGTTATTATCATGCAAATGGCAGAATAAAACAAAACTGTCTTAGAAGTAGAGGTTACGCTTGCCCTCAACTCAGATTGGAAATTCAGAAGGAATAGTCCTCACTCAGTTACTTCGTTTCTCCAAAGTTCTTTCAGGGTCAGACTCTTGCCAATACCTCAAGTAATTATCTCAATCACATCCTTTAACTTTAATGGAATCTAACGATCTATTCCTGCTTCGAAAGCACATTCATCACCCGCTTCTAAGGAAGACCATTTCTTGGGAGGATAGCGGAAAGCCCAACTCCATCAGAGAGAAAGGAAGAGGAAGGAAGGGTGCAAGATTAATTAGTTCTGCTTCACCGCTGACTACAGTCTAGGCGCGAGGCAGTATTACCTGGAAAACAACATGGCTAGCACCTCTCTCGGTTCAAATGGCTCACTTCTTCAATGTGCTGGAAGGACCGCCTGTAAGTCAGGTGTCTCAATGACCAGGCTAGTCCAGAACCGCATCAGTAATTCCCAAACGTCTGAATTTGAGTGTTAAGGCATGCACTGTGTGCCTCATACATGCATCTCTGGTACCAATGCCCCCGGAAGTTCTGATTCCAGAGGTGTGGGGTGTATTTGGAAAAGATGAATGCATGTGCAACCAAGCTAGAAACCACTAGACTGGATAGTATCTGGAACCACATAATACTATTATTATTGATCTAATAAAATATTTGTGTGTGGCTCTCCCGCCACCTCCCTGCTGGTGGGGGCTGCCATGTGTGGGCAACGTCGACCTGCTGGCCGCCTCAGCTCAGCTCCCATGTCCGCATGAGAGAGCAGGAGAGCACAGCCAGGTACATGGCGAGGGCTCTGTCCTCACTGGTCACTGGTCGGAGTCCTCCGTTGCTTGACCCCCTGGGCCCCTCCATAGCCTGCTCAAGGGGCCTTGCTTCCTGGCATCTGGCTTCCCTCAGAAGTGATTCCAGTGGGAAAGAAAGGCGAGCAGGTGCCATTGAGGCTTGGAGATGCTGAAACGTGGCTTGTCTGTTGCAACATCGGGAACCAGGAGACTGAATCTAAAGATGATGTGGAGGGAAACCCAGAAGAGTCCAAGAGGTCTGTCCTAACAGGGGACGGCTCCTCAGACACCACGCACCACGGCGATGCCGAAGAATTAGCACAGGAGCCCCGTGAAAACTGCCCTCCAGGCCAAATCACTAACTCCCTTTACCTGATTCTGGACTTGAGTCCTCTCCCTTTGCATGAAAAGACCCCCTTTCAGTTCCTTAAAAACCTTCATCTGCCTGGGGGAATCGGGTCAGGCTTTCTCCCTTCTCATCTGGCTGCCTCTTGAAATAAACTCTGTCCTTGTTGCATTAAAAAACACACACACATAAAACAAACAAACAAACAACCGTATTCCACTTCTGACACACACACACACAAAAAAAAGCAACACCAAAAAACAAACAAACAAAAAACACACACAACCGTATCAGTTAGAGTCATACCTGGTAGTTGTAATAAGGCTGGTTAATAACTCCTGCTATGGCTTTCCCTTCATAAGCAATTCCAATAAGAACGGTTACATTGTCAAGAAGACCTATAGAGAAGAAATGAGTATCAATTATTCTGTAACTGTTTCCTGTTATGATTCGTCATCAGCACGTGAATTGCTGCAAGTTATTTTTGCAGGAAAGGTAATGGGATCCACAGGGATTCATCTATGATCAACCTAACTTCTGGCAAAATGCACAAACTATGAGAGCTGGCCAGAGAGAGAAGAGGGGTCTAATACCACTACACTGGCTTGCTACACCTGGTCTCATCAGTACACTCTGAAAACCAATTCAATTGAGCAGCCATAATTCCACAGCCGTTATCCTTGGATCCCTGACTTCCAGTTTACTCCAGCCTGCTGGAGTCGCTTTTTTTTAATACAGGTTCTCAAGCTCTTTCCGAGAACCAGAGATCAAAATCTCCAGAGGTGGGGGAGGTGGGGATCTAGACAAGCTGTGTAGGTGCTGTGTGTACCCGAAAGCTGTCCAGAGCCTCCCCGTTTCTCAGTGGAGAACCATTCAGTGCACACACATACATCCACATGCACACACTCTGCAGGACTCACTCATTGCAGATACGTCTCCTCCAAGGACAGAGAAGTTTTCTCTAGTCATTATGAGAAATGTTCTTTTTTCAAGGCATGAAGCTGAGAACCAACTTAAGAAAAACCAGACAGATCTTTATTTCAGAAATAAAACTCAACGCTTACGTTATGCTCGTAAAATCTCAAACTTGGGCTCCGAGCCTGGTTTTGCTTAGGCTAATGTTGCCCATTTTATGTTAACTTGCTGCTTTGTTCTTTTTCTCTCTTCAGTCATTTCAGGAGAGAGAAATATTGCCTTGTGTTTCCAAACCTATCTGTAAAGGGAAGGCTGTATAGAAAGACAGGGCGGGGACAGTGTGTGTGTGTGTGTGTGTGTGTGTGTGTTGGGGTTCTACACCAACATAGCTGGGGTTCCGTCTGGTAACACTGGTTCAATGTTAGTTATTCTCACGTAAGGCCATTAGAATTGTGGGGCTGGTAGTCTGAGTGTGGAGGGAAGGGGCGGGGGGTTCTAGAAGGAGATGAATTTTCTCTCTGTCTTATGACAATCACTGATGTATAACCACAGTTAGCTAGGATGGGCACAGATAGAGCTTGAGGACACACACACATGACACGTAACACCGGCTTTCCACACAACATGAGAAACAGTAAATGTTTACACTCAACATCACAGGCCGGCCCTCCTGCTTCCAATACAACAGGAAAGAGGTACCAACCTTCCGTGTACTCCTTGGTGCCATCCAGAGGATCGACCCAGACCACGAGCTAAAAGACACAAGGAAATATTAAGTCTCAAATATATATATATATACATATATATATATATATATATATATATAAAGAAAAGACTTAAATAGAGTGACCAAAACAACTCCCTTTTTATTTCAGTTCTGAAATTGTATTATGGATGGCTTATGCCAGTGTCATCAGTTTCGTGGCGGTAAAAAGAATCATATTGTTTTGCAGTCATGGAAAAAATCCCTACATTAGAAAAAAGTCCCCAATAGAGGGTGTGCAGGAGGCAGCTGTTGGATGTTTCTCTCTCATCGATGCTTCTAACTCTCTATCCCTCTCCCTTCCTCTCTGTAAAAAAAAAAAAATCAATAAAATATATATTTTTAAAAATTAGATTTTCTCCCTAAAAATAGTTTTAATAATAGCTTTAGAGTGAAGAAGAAACCAACAGCATGAGAAACCGAACTCTAAATGAACAGGCCAGGCGCCTGGACCGGTTTGGCTCAATGGATAGAGCGTCGGCTTGGGGACTGAAGGGTCCCGGGTTCGATTCCGGTCAAGGGCATGTACCTTGGTTGCGGGCATATCCCCAGTAGGGGGTGTGCAAGAGGCAGCTGATCGATGACTCTCTCTCATCGATGTTTCTAGCTCTCTGTCTCTCTCCCTTCCTCTCTGTATAAAATCAATAAAATATATTTAAAAAATAAAAATTAAAAATAAAAAAATAAATGAACAGGCCAGGCATTCCATGTGGTGCCTGACACACCACGTTGGCTCTGAAAGTTTCCCAAGGCCCGGCTGTCCCTATCGTATAACTACCAACTTCCCGCCATCATAGGCGAGAAACAAACACAAAAAGACCACCAAGATCGGTGCACGGAGAGCTCAGCCATGATGGGGGTCATACATCTTCCTCTTTAATGGCGCTGTACTGGGCCGGGCATGGCTTCCTGAGGATCTCTTCCCACTGGCCGTCCTCGATCAGCTCCTGATCCACGTCCTCCGACGGCAGGTCCTGCAGCAGAGAGAACACGGGTCACTGCCGCTGCCGAGTGTCTACCGAGCGTGTCGGTGTCAATGACGGAAGAGATCACAGCATCCGTTTTCCCTGGTCCTACCATTTAGGTTCAGAACTTTATTTTATATATATATATATATATATATATATATACATATATATATATATAGTAATTTACATATATATATATATATATATATATATATGGCGTAATATCACAGGAAGGTCATGGTATCCTGCCACCTGTGAGGAGTGAGCCCAAGTTGCTGTTGGATGTGTTTATTACACAGGAGCCATTCTTCAGGCGCCCTGCTCTCTCCACATCCAGAGGTTCAGAGCTTTAAAGCAAACCGAGTAAAACTGCAAACACGACCAGATGGGGCTCGTCAAAGCTGACTACAGAGTGTGCCAACTTCATTATGCTCAACAGTGAGGAGGAAAAGAATTTTTAGACTTTTCAAAAAAAGTGGTTCTGATAATAGCTACTTCTCGCTCAATTACATGAGACATCCATTCTTTTAATTTTCCAGTGGTAGGGTGTTCGGATAAGTGTGTAAGCCTAACTAGAAAAACAGATGCCCTGCAGGCATGGCTCAGTGTTTGAGCGTCGCCTTATGAACCAGGAGGTCATGGTTCGATTCCTGATCAGGGCACATGCCCGGGGATGGGGGCATGGTCCCCAGTGTGGGGCATGCAGGAGGCAGCCGAACAATGATTCTCTCTCATCACGGATGTTTCTCTCTCTCCCTCTCCCTTCCTCTCTAAAATCAGTAAAATACATTTTGGGGGGGGAAAAAAACAGAAACAAAATCTATCTTATTCTAAACTTTTAGAACTCTGCCCATCTTCCAGTTCAGATGCTGAATATTATAAGAGACTCCATATCTTTGATGGTCAAGAATTGAGACATCTGGCCTAGAAATGGACCACAATATTTCATAATCAAACATTTCCTTCAAGTCTTAAGGAATATAATCATGTTTGCATTAAAAAAATGGTAGATATATTGCCGAAACCGGATTGGCTCAGTGGATAGAATGTTGGCCCACGGACTGAAGGGTCCCGGGCTCGATTCCAGTCAAGGGCATGTACCTTGGTTGCGGGCACATCCCCAGTAAGAGGCAGCTGGTCGATGACTCTCTCTCATCGATGTTCCTAACTCTCTTTCTCTTTCCCTTCCTCTCTGTAAAAAAAAGTCAATAAAAAATATATATATTTTTTAAATGGTAGACCTAATGCCTGAGATCGTAACAGTGGTATGTAAATCACTAAAGTGGCAGTTGGACTTCCATATGGTAAACAGGCATTTAAATAAATACCATAGGGGGGATGAGGACAATTATGTGATACCATAATCAATAAAATAAAAAAAATTAAAATAAATAAATACCATATCCCTGCCAACTCTCACCTCTTCCCCTATGATTGTGAGTTTGGGGAATTTCCGGGCCAGGGAGGAGCAGATGCTCATCTGTGCCATTCGGTCGGCTTTGGTCTGCAGGTCTGTTGGACTGGTCTGCAACAGAGAGGCATGCGTTAGCAGAGCTCATGTGCAAGGTCACCCTCAAATGCCTAAGGCACGAGTGTCTGTATCCCTTACATGACACCGTCTATTGTTAGATTCATGGGACTTAACATCAAATGGTCAACTATTTTCTTGTCTTGGTTTTTCTCAGGGGATTCAAAGTGGTAAAGGTTTGGAGAGGAACTTTCAAATGATCAGAAGATTTTCTTCCCAGTTCGGAAACTGCTGTCACGCCTGGCCAGTATGGCTCTGTGGGTTGAGTGGCATCCCGCGCATGAGGAGGTAGAAGTTGGATTCTCCGTCAGGGCATATGCGTGGACTATGGGCTCCATCCCCAGTAGGGAGCGTGGGGAGCTGATCAATGTTTCTCTCTATCAAGGTTTCTCTCTCCCTCTCCCTTCCTCTCTCTGAAATCAATAAAAACATATTTTACAAAAAGAATATTGCTTTCATAAGACCTCTAGATCTTTTTTTTTGCTTAAACAGGTTAAGGCCGTGGTAGGTAGGCAAACTGCAGCTCGCGAGCCACATGCAGCTCTTTAGCCCCTTGAGTGTGGCTCTTCCACAAAATACTATGGCCTGGGCGAGTCTATTTTGAAGAAGTGGCATTAGAAGAAGTTTAATTTTAAAATATTTGGCTCTCCAAAGAAATGTCAATCGTTGTACTGTTGATATTTGGCTCTGTTGACTGATGAGTTTGCCCACCACTGCCCTAGGGCGAGTATTTCCTGCTCTTCCTACTGATAAGAGTGTCAGACCTCACCATTCTGCATTTTCCAGAAGGGAGCCATTGATGATTTCAGCTACTAAAGTCTGTCCAGATTAATACATCCTTGAGCTAAACCTCAAGGACCAAAAAAACGAAGTCAGGACGAAATACCATGAGTTTCTCAGTACCTTCTCCACGATACCCAGGTCCCCTTCGGCGATCACACGTCTGATGATGGTTCCTGCCTTCTGAGCTATGGAATATGCGGAGGCTACCAATCGCATCAGCACGGTGGGACCGGAAGCCATGGTCAGCCCTAAAGGGAAAGGGAGAGAAAGGCTTTGTTACTTTCAAAGCCAACCACTGGCTTTTATTTATTTGAATTCAATTCAGTACGTATACACTGAGTGACCAGGTTATGATGATCTGTGAATGCATAATAATCTGGCCACTCAGTGTGTGTGTGTGTGTGTATGTGTATGTATGTGTGTGTGTGTGTATGTATGTGTATGTGTGTGTGTGTGTGTGTGTGTGTGTATTAGAGGCCCAGTGCACAAATTCATGCATGGGTAGTCCGGCCAGCCTGGCCAGGGGGAGGGGACATAGGCGGTTGGCCGGCCTGCCTGCTGGTAGAGGGGATAATTTGCATATTAGCCTTTCATTATATAGGCTATACACTGAGTAGCCAGATTATTAGGATATACTCTGAGTGGCCAGATTATTATTATTTTTTTTAATATATTTTATTGCTTTCTTACAGAGAGGAAGAGAGAGGGATAGAGAGAAACATTGATGAGAGAGAATCATCGATCAGCTGCCTCTTGCACACCCCCTACTGGAGATGTGCCCGCAGCCAAGGTACATGCCCTTCACGGGAATAGAACTCGGGACCTTTCAGTCTGCAGGCTGGCGCTCTATCCACTGAGCCAAACCGGTTTCAGCTGAGTGGCCAGGTTATTATGCATTCAGAGATCATCATAATCTGGCCACTCAGTGT
Organism: Nyctalus aviator; assembly: GCA_036971965.1. Lineage (NCBI taxonomy): Eukaryota > Metazoa > Chordata > Mammalia > Chiroptera > Vespertilionidae > Nyctalus > Nyctalus aviator. The sequence continues at coordinate 5,898,122 of CM072940.1, read as the reverse complement.
GTACTGCATGCTTACATGGGACTGCCCCATTTAACCATAGAGATCATTTGGAGAGACCTAGAAAAGACCCCATTTTGGCAATACTTCTCAATAAACTCTACATTGTCTCTCTCTGCAGATGGGACACGTGGAAGCAGCAGGTCCACAGGCCGACGCTCTATCCACTGAGCCAAACCGGCTAGGGCTATGAGGCTATTTTAATGTGTTGTACACTCAGTCCCTGTCTTATGTAAGACGGCCTTGAGGAAGACAGACCTGTAACCACTATGCTGGTTTTCAGTAAACTCACATAAGACAGATCAGGCTCCCTTACTATATGGTGTTGTTCTAATTGTTAACAGGTGGTGGTTCTTACTGTTCTTAGGTATCATTTAACTTCGACCCGGCTGAGCAGGCAGAGCAGGTACTACAGCCTTGCCAGGCTTTCTATATGACCAAACCACTTCCCTTTCTTTTTTACCAAATCCACGGTCACTTCTTCCAAAGAATAATATCGTTCTCCTATATTATTCAGAAAACATATATATACGAACCACCATCTAGGAACAAACATCAGTTTTATGGGAATGCAGAAAATCAGGTCTGGTGCAAAGCAAACTATGATTTACAAAGAGATCCTGTAAATCTCTTCCAATTGGCAAATAGGAAAACATGTCTACCGTTTCCTCTGAAGAATTTCTTCGGTCCAAACTGAATTAGTAAATAAAAATGTTACTGCTGAAACTGGTTTGGCTCAGTGGATAGAGGACAGAGCATGAGCCTGTGAACTGAAAGGTCCCGGGTTCGATTCCGATCAAGGGCATGTACCTTGGTTGTTGGCACATCCCTAGTAGGGGGTGTGCAAGAGGCAGCTGATCGATGTTTCTCTCTCATCGATGTTTCTAACTCTCTATCCTTCTCCTTTCTTCTCTGTAAAAAAATCAATAAAATATATATTTTTAAAAATGTTACTGTCCCCTAATCCTAATGTTATTCTTACATATTTTTTAAACAAATGAATACAATGTTGGCTCTTTGCATAAAGAAAATGTAGCTAATTATATGATCAAAATGCAAAATCTGTAACAGAGGTTCCTCTTAGCCTTTTTAATTGGGACCCTACCCAGACCCCAAATGAGAATTACCTGTAGCAGGTACCAGTTGATAGAGAACCAGGCCAAAATGCAAATAAACTAATTTCCTTATAAACTAACTTCCTCAGATTAAACTCACGCTACTTCCTTCTCTACCATTTGTACTCCTCTGGGTCCTAAAACACTCCCGTTTCCTTACCTGGCTCAAAGGTAAGTGATACTAGTAACTGTGAACAATTAGAACAACACCATACAGTCAGGGAGCCTGATCTGTCTTATGCGAGTTTACTGAAAACCAGCATAGAGGGTATAGGCACTGGAGACAATTACCAATGTCCAAATCATGTCTCTGACACATACAAGCTGTGTGACCTTAGGAGAGCCACGTAAACTCTCTGTGCCTCAATCTGTAAGATGGAGCTCACAATGGTACTAAAAGCACGGAGCTGTAATTATTATACAAGAAGCACATGTAAAGCACATAAGACAGTCCCCAGCATGAGGTAAGCACTGAATGATACTGGCTAAAAACTTCTTATAGGTTTTGCAACATTATTTTAACCCCGAGGATATTCTGTGATAACCAATATGACCCTGAATCAAAGGACAGCTTTTAAATCATATTCTGGGCTTGAGGCTTAGAGTATGTATGAAAAAAAAGGTTGTATGACCACTGAAAACAATCAATCTAACATCCTATCTGTTAAGAAATCTTTACAGCCGCCAACGATATTCTCTCTCTCTCTCTCTCTCTCGCTCTCGCTCTCGCTCTCGCTCTCGCTCTCTTTGTCTCTCTCTCTCTCTTTTCTTCCCTCCCTTCCTCCTTTCTTCCCTCTCTCTCTCCCTCCCTCCCTTCATAGCCTGGGAAAGTAGAGAGTATCTTGAATTCTGTATAAAGTTGGCGAGTATATGCGGATTAATGATTGTGCGATCAAAATACTGATTTATGTTTGGAACACAACCAAATGATGTTAAAGTTCAAGGTCATCTGGAAATATAGAAAAATGTGAGCACAACGGAGCAAATTCTGAAAAAAGAACAACGAGCAGAGATAACTCTCCTACCAGTTACCAAAATAGGCTATAAAATTATAGTAATTAAAACCGTTCAGTCCTGGGCAGAATTAGACAAATTAAGGGAATCAAATAAATCCTAGAGATAGAACCAAACGCAATAAAGCTATTTCAAATCCTGGGGGAAAGTTAATTAGATATAAATGGTGGGGCAATTGGTAATTTTTTAAAAATGCTGGATCCTTTTTGCATTCTTTATATCACTACCAATTCCAGATCAGAGCATGATTTTAAAAGTAAACAAAGAAATTCTAAAAGTATGGGAGTAAAACGGATGGGATGTTTTATAAGTTTGGTAAAGGGCTTATAAGCATGATGAAAAACAAGAATCCACAAAAGAATGTACTGATACATTTAACTGCATATACAGTTTTGACTGTATAGTCACAACACCATAAATAAGGCGAAAAGATGTTTGACAAAAAAAATGTGTATAACATACTAGACACATGAGCTCCTTTTTGTTACACAAGGGCTCTTATGCATCAATAGGTAAAAGATGAATAATGCAATAGAAAAGGGAGCAAAGGACATGAACAAGCAATTCCTAGAAATAAAGAAAAGCAATGGCTGGTAAATGCCTGAAATGCCCAACGTCACTATGTATGATAGAAATGCAAACAAAAACCGGGAGCAATGACTGCTCATTTGTGAGATTGGCACAGGTGAGAGAGTTTGCCCCAATCTGGCTGGAGAGTGAGGACAGTCTTGAGCACTGTCAGAAGGGTGCAAAGTGGTTATAAAAAGGTTATAAAAATCGCATTAAAAGCCAAACGTACAGGTTTCGAACTAGCAATTCTGTCTATTTTCAGGGAAAACAAATAAATCAAGCACATCTACAGAGGTGTAGGGAAGACAGCAGGAGTGCCTGCTATTTTTATGAAATTTAATTGTAGGTGTTAAGACAGTCTCTCAAGGTGGGTGCCCTAAACACACAAACAGTCCAGGTTCGCCTGGTGATTTTCCCAAAATAGAGCCCCCTAAAGACCCCGGAGCATGAACATAAAAAAAAAGATCTCATCTCCACAATGGAAATGCTGACCCTCACAAACCCGGGTCCGAAACGGATCCACGCTCATCTTTTCTGCACAGAAATCCCTCGAATCCCCGCAAATCTCTGCAAAGGGGGTGGAGGGAGGGCATCTGCCCAGGATTTGCCCTTGCCCCTGACCCTCGGGGGAGAAGCTTACTTACGCTGAACAGGCCTGGGAAACAGTTAGTCGAAAGACACTGAGGGATAACACCCCTCCCTTCCCCCTCCCCCCCCAAAAAAAACCGTTATTAAGCAACAGGTCCCTCGAGGCGTCCAGTACCGCTGTCACCCAGTCCACGGGACGTCAGGGGGCTGGAGGACAACCCCACCGCAGCTCCTGCGCATGCGGCAAACACCCGGGCGCAGGCGCAGAGCAGCTGCGTCGCCAAGGCCCCCGGTCCGACTCCCAACCCGGCGAAACTCCACTTCTCCGGGTTTTCCTGAAGCTCTCGGTGGGTGCTAGCTGCCCGCAGGTGTCTTTTCCCCAAATAACATTTCCTTTTTTTCATTTTTGTAGGGAACCTGTCCGTCTTTTCATTTCATCTTCCTGATGTTGTCTTTTTAGGATTAGGAAGGCCATCCCCAAGGGGTAACAGGCGTGAACTACACTGACCTGGACGACCAAGTGACTAACCCAAATTGAGATGCGCTGTAGGCGTGAAATACATACCAAATTTGGAAGACAGCATGAAAAAAAAAAGAAAAAGAATGCGAACTATCTCACTTATACTTTTACATGAATTGCATGTTGAAGGGATACTATCTTGGATACATTGGGTTAAATACACCCTGTTTCCCCGAAAAGAAGACAGTGTCTTATATTAATTTTTTTGCTCCCAAAGATGCGCTAAGTCTTATTTTCAGGGGAAATAGGTCTTATTTTTCCATGAAAAAGAATACGGTACACATTGATTGTTAAATGAAAATAAAGGAAATGTATTACCTGTATACGGTACCGTCAGAACGGTCGTTGTCAGCACAAACCAGACAGACTGTGAGTCCTACAGTATCAAGAATTGACTCGTTTATTCAACGACAATCATGTCATCGTCTTCTGGAACATCATCGTCACAATCCAATGCCTGAATTTCCTGGTGAGTTTCTTGTGACTCCGTTTCTTTCAGAATCAGTGGACCAAATCTCTCATGTTTAGCAATAGCATTCTGAGACGGAGCCTGGGGGGGCGAGGGGGGGGGGCTTATTTTCGGGGGGGATGCCTTATATTTCACTCAGAAGGAAACCTGTAAGTAGGTCTTATTTTCGGAGGATGTCTTATTTCCGGGGAAACATGGTATATATATATAATATATTTTATATATATAAATAATTTTATTGTTGTTATTTTTTTAAGGGCAGGGCGCTGTGATTGAAATCAAAGCCCCAGCTGTGGCCCCATCTGGCCCCGCCCCGCCCCTCGGAGCCAGCCCCGCCCCTCGGAATCAGGCCTCCAATCCGCTCCCGCCCCTACCCGGGCGGCTGAAGCGAATACCCGGAGCTGGATTATTCTCTCGGATCGGGAAGGCTGCGCTCCCTACCCAGCCGTGCCCCGCGCGCGTGCGCGTGCGTACTCCCTCTCGACTCGCGAGGTTTCGCTGGAGTCCCTGTTTCCCGGTCCGGGGTGCGAGCCGAGGCCCCGGCGATCGGGGAGCTTGGGGGCGGCCCGGCATGCGTTGGGGGCTGCGTCCTCGCGGGCCGGGGCCGGGGGCCCTGGCCGCCGCCGCCTGGCACCTGTGGGGGCCGCCCCGCCTCCCCCGTCGCCCCGGGTGGCGGGGGGCGGCCCGGGGGCTGGTGGCGCGCTCGGTCGCCGGGGCCAGTAACCAGGTGCAGAAGGCGAGCGACGGCAAGTACCGGGACACGGTGCTGCTGCCGCAGACCAGCTTCCCCATGAAGCTGCTGGGCCGCCAGCAGCCCGACACGGAGCTGGAGATCCAGCAGGTGCGGGGGGGGGGGGGGCCGCGGGAGGGAGGCAGGGCCGGCGGGCGCTGGGGACACGGGCGGGGAGGGCGTGGGGCAGGCCCGCGGGCTCCAGGCCCCTTTGGTGTGTGTGTGTGTGTGTGTGTGTCTGTGATCAGATGAGTGGAAGCCTCTTGGTGTGTGTGTGTGTGTGTGTGTGTGTGATCAGATGAGTGGAAGCCTCTTTGGTCTGTGTGTGTGTGTGTGTATGTGTGTGATCAGATGAGTGGAAGCCTCTTTGGGGTGTGTGTGTGTGTGTGTGTGTGATCAGATGAGTGGAAGCCTCTTTGGTGTGTGTGTGTGTATGTGTGTCTGTGATCAGATGAGTGGAAACCTCTTTGGTGTGTGTGTGTGTGTGTGTGTGATCAGATGAGTGGAAACCTCTTTGGTGTGTGTGTGTGTGTGTGTGTGTGTGATCAAATGAGTGGAAACCTCTTTGGGGTGTGTGTGTGTGTGTGTGTGTGTGTGTCTGTGATCAGATGAGTGGAAGCCTCTTTGGTGTGTGTGTGTGTGTGTGTGTGTGTGTGTATGTGTGTGATCAGATGAGTGGAAGCCTCTTTGGTGTGTGTGTGTGTGTGTGTGTGTGTGTGTGTGTGATCAGATGAGTGGAAACCTCTGGGGTGTGTGTGTGTGTGTGTGTGTGTGTGTGATCAGATGAGTGGAAACCACCCACCTAACGGGTTTTCTGCCTGAAACTTCAGTGGAGAACCTGGAGGTAAATCCCTCAGGGGCAGCAGGTTCCTCAGCAGAATATTCAGGGGGAATCGTGCCGTGCCCAGATAGCAGCGCAGGTTGAAGTCCCATTTTCAGCTTGGATCCTTTCCCAGTGGCTTGTAAAAAGTAAATTAATATAGTCACATATAAGTAAAAAATTTGGTTATTGCGCCCTAGCCGGTGTGGCTCAATGGTTGACTCTCGACCTATGAACCCCGGGGGGTCACATTTCTATTCCAGGTCAGGGCACATGCCTGGGTTTCAGGCTCGGTCTCCAATAGGGGGCGTGCAGGAGAGCAAGTCATGGATGATTCTCTCTCATCATGGATGTTTCTATCTTTCTCTTCTTCTGAAATCAATAAAGTTTTGTTTTTGTTTTTTAATTTGGGTTATGAGGACAAGTGGAAGCTCACCTTTGTGGTGTTAATAGATCCCTAGTTGGAATTATGACTTGTTTGCAAGACAGAGTGGTGATACTTAATTTGTGAGTTGCTTCCCAAACTATGTGACTGCTTCCTGTATTAAATAGAATATTCTAAAGGCAGAGACTCACATGTTAGTTTCTCTCCTTCTAGTCTTTAAAGCCCATGACACTCAGGATATAATGGTTAAGTATCGGTTAGCTTAAATATGACGGTTACCAGAGTTCTAGACTCATTGACCTGTTCTGGCCCCTAATTTTTGAAAGTGTTTTATCCAGTACCTTCTGTACTCCAGGAACTGTGGCCGTTTCTCATGTTCTCTTATTTCATCTTCACACCAAGTGGATGTTAGCGTTGTTTCAAAGGAGGAAACAGGCCCGTTAGGGCAAAGTTGAGCAGGCCAAGGTCACGTAGTAGATTGCTCTGCGTGTTGTCTCGGACTTAGAGAGTAGCAAGGGCTTAGGTTTAATCAGAAGGCTGCAAGGGTGGCTGTTGAAAGATTTGAAAAAAGGATTCAGCTGTCAGAGGAGGAGGGGGTTAAGGAGGCTGGTGAAAAACCTGAAAGGATTCAGCAAAAACAATAACAACAAAACACCCAAACCCACCCTAGCCAGTTTGGCTCAGTGGATAGAGCGTGGGTCTTTGGACTAAACGGTCTCAGGTTCGATTCCAGTCAAGGGCATGTACCACAGTTGTAGGCTCCATCTGAGCCTCAAGTTAGGGGTGTTGGGGAGACAGCCAAACAGTATATCTATCTCTCCCACATCGATGTTTCTTTGTCTCTTCCCCTTCTATCTAAAAATCAATATTCATAGACACAGACAACAATATGATTGCCAGAAGGAAGGGGACTAGGGGGAGGTAGAAGAGGATAAAGGGGGGATAAATGGTGATGGAAGGAGACTTGACAATATACAGATGATGTATTATAGAATCGTACACCTGAAACCTATATAATTTCGCTAACCACTCTCACCCTAAAAAATTCAATTAAAAAAAAGTACTCAGAGTGCATTTACAAAACATTGTAAATGGTTTGTGTTTTAGAGCTGAAGACATTGGAATGAGATAGGAAGTAAGTGCTGGCTGTTCCTCATGGTATGATTCAGGAGTATGTGTTTATACGATGTTCAGACATTATCGCTCTTTTTTTAAACAGAAATGTGGATTTTCAGAACTTTATTCGTGGCAGAGAGAAAGAAAAGTCAAGACAGAATTTTGTCTTCACGACGGACCTCCTTATGCAAATGGTGACCCTCATGTTGGACATGCTTTAAATAAGGTAATCATAATTAAGTCTGTAAAACTTGAGGGGAAAATATTTAAATACACTTTACAAAAGAGTACTCGAATACCATGGCAATTATGTAAATTTGCATTGACACATAAAATGAATGTCTTGACAGAAAGCAGTAAATCATTTCGGTCCTGCTTGATGAATAACATCACTGGCATTTGCTTTGAGCTTGTTATTTTGCATTAGTAAATATCGTTTTAGTCAGTTAAGTCCTTATTGAGCACCTACTGTATGCAGGCGTTGTTCTGGTCTGGAAAAAATCAGGGAACAAAATAAAGATAGGTCTTGTCCTTTGGGGCTTAATTATGCTTCAGTCAAGGAAGACATAATCAATAAGATAAATAAAACATGTTAGAGCTGCTATAGACTGAATACTTGTTTCTTCTTCCAAATTCATATGTTGAAACCTAATCCCTAATGGGGTGGTACGTATTTGGCAATCAAGGTTTTGGCTTCTATTGCTGTAGGTTTTTTTTTAACCTATTCTAAAATTTCAGAGAGGCGGAATAAAAGCACATAGTAATATTTTTCGATGTGTGGCTTCTATCAACCATGCATGCAGTATTTCTGAAATTCATTCATGTTGTTTTAGATAATCAGCAATTGCTTTTTTTTTTCATGGCTGAGTGGCATACTGTTGAGAGGATATACCACAATTTGTTCATCAGTTGTTGTTTTTTTCTTGAGTTGTTTATACTTCCATGGGAAAATGGGAGTGGGTGTGGCCTTGGCTGTCTGTCTCTGCTTTCAAATCCAGGAATCTGGTCACGAAACAGGTCATACAGCTTAGAGCAGCATTATAATATGGATTGTATAATTGTATTAGAGAAGTAAGTTGTGTTGAAAAACTCTTAACATTTGAAATATGTTATACACACTGCACATTTCACAGAGGACAAACTATGCTGCTTAATAGCTCATTTTTGAATTATTGCACTTTTTACATCAGCCTGCCCCCCCCTCCCCCCACCCAAAAAAAGCATAACTTCAAATATCTGTTATTCTTGTTTTTATGTAGAACTTGAATTGGGAGATTCAATAGGTTACTTTATATAAATCCTTTTATTTATTTATTTTTAAATATATTTTATTGATTTTTTTTACAGAGAGGAAGAGAGAGGGATAGAGAGTTAGAAACATTGATGAGAGAGAATCATCGATCAGCTGCCTCTTGCACACCCCCTACTGGGGATGTGCCCACAACCAAAGTTACATGCCCCTGACCGGAATCGAACCTGGGACCTTTCAGTCTGCAGGCTGACGCTCTATCCACTGAGCCAAACCGGTTTCGGCTATACAAATCCTTTTAAATCTGGGGTTTCTCAGTGTTTTAAAATACTAAGAAACTAAGGTAACTTGTTGGATACATGCTTCATGTGCGAGTGATGATTAGCATGTTCTTTGCAGATTTTGAAAGATATAGCCAATCGATACCATATGATGAAAGGCTCCAACATCCACTTTGTGCCGGGCTGGGACTGCCACGGGCTCCCCATCGAAGTGAAAGTCTTATCAGAGCTCGGTGGGAAAGCTCAGGATCTGTCAGCGATGGAGATCAGAGAGAAAGGTAAGCGACCCGTGTTTCTGTTTGGAGATGGTGTTTGTCAACACTGGTTCTTTGGAAAAGTCTGGACCTGTTAGAGGGACCTGTTTATTTTGTTTTTGTTTGTATTTATAATGTGAGCTGTTGGAAACCACTTTGTCACAGAAAATTCAGATTTTTGAAAATTGACCTTTGTGAGAACTTATGTTAAGAGATTGAAGGAAAGATTTGTAAACATTTCCAAGTACATCGTTCAGTTCTTGAGTCTTCATATATATATATATTTATTTTGTTAATCCTCACCCGAAGATATTTTTCTCTTGATTTTTAGAGAGAGTGGAAGGGAGGGGGAGACACAGGGAGAGAAACATCAATGAGAGAGAGAGAGAAAGAAAGAGAAAGAGAGAGAGAGAGAGAGAGAGAGACATTGATTAGTTTCCTCCCGTCCACCCCTCATCTAGACGGGGGATCGAGCCTATAACCAAGGTACATGCCCTTGACCAGAATCGAACTGGGACCCTTTAGTCAGAGTGTGGATGCTCTATCCACTGAGTCAAACTGCCTAGGCCTAGTCTCCATATTTTGAGATTATTATTTTGACCAGTGTTTTTATTTCTTTTCCTCGCTAGGGCTGTTGACCTATTTCAAGGGATAAAACAAAAGCAAATTCTAAAATACAAATATATTTTACGTTAATCTCTTATTTGATCCTTCAGTACATTGGGTAGGCAAGGAATCTTGTATTTGTATATGTTAAGCTATTGTATATTTGAATATGATTGCGAAGATTACTTACTTCCTTGTGAAACTTATTATCCTTGACTATATGTACTGCTTAATTTCTTTTGTATAATGAGATATATTCCCTGATCTTTTCTTAAATTCAGAAATTTGAGGAATTCTTCCAGGATATTGTTTTCTAAATGTGAGGTCGTTGTACAAAGTCTAGAAAACACAGAAGATGGTAACAAAACTCCAACTTTGGAAATTCTAGTTAATTTTAGAGCTTGAACACCTTTAACTTTCAAAGTAACTTTCCTGTTAAGTAAACTCTACCATCTAAACTGTGTACAATAACTGCATTTAGAGAGACACATACTAAGCCGTTTTTAAGAATGGGAATTGACCGGTTTTTCAAAGTGTTTTCTTGTCTGTATTTCGTTCAGCCAGGTCATTTGCCAAAGCAGCAATTGAGAAACAGAAGTCAGCATTTATTCGGTGGGGAATCATGGCAGACTGGGGCAATTGCTACTATACGTTTGACGGCAGTTACGAAGCCAAACAGTTGAGAATTTTCTACCAAATGTACGACAAGGTAACGGAATACCTTTTTCCTCCGCGAGTGTTAGATCGTAGAATTCCCGTTTTTCATAGACTCTCTGTCTTTCCTAGGGCCTGATTTACCGGTCTTACAAACCTGTATTTTGGTCTCCCTCATCGAGGTATTTGTGTGTTTTTGCTCACTCAAGGAGAAATTTTGTGAGGTTTCCAGGTCCTTACGTCTAACATATTTTAACCTCAGGACTGCCTTGGCTGAAGCGGAACTGGAGTATAACCCCCAGCACGTCAGTCGCTCCGTGTATGTAAAATTCCCTCTCTTGAAACCTGCTCCCAAGTTGGCATCTCTCTTCGGTACGATTTCTTCATTGCTTGAGTTTATGGCGGTTATGGAATGGGAACATTTGCTAACGTATTTAAAACTCTGTCCTCACAGATGGTTCCTCTCCCGTTAGTGTTTTAATCTGGACCACACAGCCTTGGACGATTCCAGCTAATCAGGCTGTTTGCTATATGCCAGATGCAAAGTAGGTATAGCATTGCATTTTTTTGTTTGTTTGTTTAATCCGCAAGTAGGATTATTACCATTATTTTGAACTTATTTCATCCTCTTTATTCTCTTAAAATTTAATGAGTTATAACTTAACGGTGTTCATATAGATTTTAAGATATTATTTCCAGCTTTTTTGGAAAACAAAACAGATGTAAGGGATGCAGTCCTTTGAAAATAGTACTTTGGGCCCTAGCCGGTGTGGCTCAGTGGATAGAGCGTCGGCCTGTGAACTGAAAGGTCCCAAGTTCTATTCCAGTCCAGGCACATGTCCAGGTTGTGGGCTCGATCCCCAGTGGGGGACTTGCAGGAGGCAGCCGATGCATGATTCTCTCTCATCATGGATGTTTCTATCTCTCTTTCCCTGTTCTTTCCTCTCTGAAATCAATAATAATAATAATAATTATATATATATATATAATAATAATTATTATTATTATTACAAAAAAGAAAAGAAAATAGTACTTTTGGGATTTTGAAGTTAGTTTTTCTAAAATGGCAGTTACACATTTTAAATGTTAGCCGTGGCTTCTCTTCCCTCATTGTCAGTAACTTTACCCTGAACTTTTATTTGAGGTATGCCCTTGTGAAATGTTCCACGTCTGGAGAGCTGTACATACTGGCTGAAGACAAAGTGACATTTGTGGCTTCTGCTTTGAAAACAACATTTGAGGTTATTTCAACATTTTCAGGTGAAGATTTATAGATATTCTGACTATCTCAGTCATCAAAAGGTTGGGTTGACTGAGGCACTTTGCTCTTAGAGAGGTAGAAGAATTGCCGTATGAGATGATTCCGTTCATTGTGCTTTTCTCTGCCTTCAGGTGTCGATTTGGAAAATGGTACTTGCTCTCATCCTTTACTTCCTGATAAAGTCTCTCCTCTTCTCCCTGCAAATCATGTGACCATGACCAAAGGGACGGGACTGGTTCACACAGCCCCCGCTCATGGTATGGAAGATTACAGTGTAGCTTCCCAACACAACCTGTCCACGGTACTGGTCCTCTTCCTTCCTTTTTAATCTCTGCTTTCGTAGAATTAAAGTGATAAATCTAATAACATCTCTTTTTTTTTTTTTTTTTTACAATGAGCAATCACTTTCATCATCATCATTGTGAAATCTGTGCAATACTAGAGCTTCCTTAATTCACCCTAATTGAGAAAGATTTTCCAGACAACACAAAATCAGCACAAAATTAAAATTGAAGAATGTATATTAAATGGGGGCAGCTTTTTCTTTCAAATATGAAGTCACATAGAGGAATTACTTTCTCTGAAAATTGCCAAGTTGACTTTACTAGTTTTCTGTTGTTGTTGTTGTTGTTGTTGTTTTTTACTTTACTAGTTTTACAAGTTGAAAAGAACAGGTGTTTTTAAAACATTTGTTTTAAAAAAACTTTATTAGTTTTACTAGTAGAAAAGGACAGGTGTTTGTATAGTCCTCTCTAAATTAATTTTACACGCACCAATTACTTAGCAAGTTTTTCCATTTACAGGTGAGTTTTCCAGAATCATCACGATGTATGTACGTTGCCATAGATCCATAAATTAATGGAGATCGAATTAAAAGTGATGTTCTGCTTTTCAGTAAACATTAGGTCTCTGCTTCAATAAGACATTTTGCCTTTAGTGGTGTGAATGTATAAATTTACATTTCCTAGTCACTGAATAAATCCTCAACGTTTCAACATAGTGAGAAACTAGGTCAAGCATGTCAAACTCGTGGCCGGCGGGCCGCACGCCTCATTATCAGACTGAGATGTCTTTTCGGTATTGTCTTGCCAGATACTGTCATAAAGATAAAATGTCTCGATACTTTAATTTTCCAAATGACGCTTTGTAGGATTGTTTAGTGGACGAAGATGGCGTTTTCACGGCAGCTGCAGGGCCTGAACTTCAAAACAAGGCTGTCCTTGACGAGGGGACGGATGTGGGTGAGTGCTGTGTATGCTGATGCCATGAATCTGTATTTTCTGAAAAGTAGCCAGCAGCAACCTTGACTTATGCCCGCATCTTATACTTTCAACAAAAACAAAAAGCTAGAACGACATCTTACTTTGCCACGTGGTTTAAATAGAGGTTAGACGTTTTCATCCCTTGCTTTGACGATGCCCAGTTTAAGCAAATCAAACCTGAAAGATCTGTGGACGAATCCTTCCTTGCCTCTTCCGTTTCCGGTGGCTCCTGGTAATCCCTGGGTCAAACCAGTCCTGGGTGTAGAGCTGTGACTCCAGTCTCTGCCTCCAGTGTCACCTGCCCTCCTCGGCTCTGTGTGACTGTGTTTGTTCCTCTTGTAAAGACAGTCATTGGGGTAGGGCTCACTCTAGTCCTGTAACTTCATCTTAACTTGATTGCATCTACGAAAACCCCATTTCCAAATAAGCTCACATTCTCAGCGTCTGGGAGTGAGGGCTTGAGCATCTCTTTTTGGGGAACAAAATTCACCTCACTGTACCCGGTATCTTTTTTTTTTTTTTTTTCCCCCACTGTACCTGGTTTCTGCCAGAATACGTGGTCACTGTTTTAAGAACCTAGACATGTAAGATTGTGACTCTGAATTTCAAGTGTAGGATTCTAAGTGTTTCTTGTTCATCTTTCCTTGGAAGGGAAGGCAGAGGGATAATCCTGAATCTGGTTAGGGTTTTACAGTCCCTCCCTGCGTGTTTGGCCAGGAGATTCCTAGGTTACGCCTGTGATACTTGGTAGGTGGCTACTCTTTCTGGCACATGCTAGTGCAGATTTAGGTCTCCTGGCAGTTTAGAGAGTTCCTAGGATTTTCATAGTACTTGTAAATATGTCTAACGCAAATTGTTACTGGCTTTTATTTTTTTAAGTTATAAAGATGCTTCAGGCTTCAAAGAATTTGTTGCTAGAGGAGAAATTGGAACACAGTTATCCCTACGACTGGAGGACTAAGAAGCCAGTGGTTATTCGTGCCAGCAAGCAGTGGTTTGTAAACATCTCGGAGCTCAAGGCCACAGCCAAGGTAGGCATGTGTCCTGCTGCAGGCTGGCTCCCACGTTCTCAGTGCAGGAGGGCTGCCGTTAGGATTCTCAGTGTGAGGTGGAGAGAAACATCGATCAGCTGCCTCCTGTACCCTCCCCACTGGGGATGTGCCCGCCACCAAGGAACATGCCCTTGACCGGAATCGAACCTGGGACCCTTCAGTCCGAAGCTGACGCTCTATCCACTGAGCTAAACTAGTTTTGGCAATAAAGACTCTTTAAAACATAATTCCAGTGGCATCATCACCACCTTAAATAAGTAATAGTTATTCTATAACATAATCAAATATCAGCATTCACATTTCTTGGATTTTTAATCCAGATGTTAAATTGAATGGCAGGCTCTGTCATTCTGTCAGTAGGTGGTGCTATAAACGGCTTTGGGGGGGGAGAAGGGGTTTCAGGTAAGTGAGGAAACTAAACATGAAACGGAAAATATAACAATGCTTTTATTCATGGGTAGGGAGATTTTTGAAATGAAGTCAGTATACTTTGGCCTTGTTTGAGCTTCTTACCAAACATTTTTGCTATATAATTTGTGTTTTTTGTAATTAACAAATGAAATAAGATGTTTGTAATTTGCAGCTCTCGAGTTGTGTGGTGGGGGGTGAGGGGATGGAGTGGAGTGGGGGCATGGGGTGGGATGGGGCAAGGAAGGAACTTTCTTGAGAAATGAGAGATAGAAAGTAAAAGGGAAGTCACTTATTTTGAGAACGTGTCTTTATGTTTTAACCATACTATATGTAAATTAGGTTAGTTTGCAATCCTTATTTGTCAACCTATGACAGTAGTTTTTAAGCATTTGAAAAATGATTGAATTCAAGTTTGAATTGATTTTAACTGTAGTTTAATGAAATATAAAATAAGTAAACCTGTTATCACAGCCTGTTATTGCGAGTTTTGGTCTGGTGCTTAGAAATGGTAATAAAATGTTTTATTACCATTTCTAAGCTGCCATCTGCTCTTGATGCTCTTTATTTTTATTTTATTTTTTAAAATAGGTTTTTATTGATTTCAAAGAGGAAGGGAGAGTCTTGATGCTCTTTACAAGTTCTTTGTGGCTCTGGGTCAGCTGCCTCTTTTGCTCTGAGATATGTGGTGTTTAAGTTAGTTTTGGGGGGAAGGAGAGTTGGCAGGGGACATGTGAATGAGTATAAATATCTAAGGAAAAGAGCTGTATTAGGATAAATAGTGACAGTTCTAGAAAACTTATTCTGCTTTCTCTTACTGGACTTGATTTGTGACTCAATTGCAGGAATTGTTAAAAAAGGTGAAATTCATTCCTGGATCAGCCCAGAATGCCATGGTTGAAATGATGGACAGGCGGCCATATTGGTGTATTTCCAGGCAAAGAGTGTGGGGTGTTCCGATTCCCGTGTTCCATCATAAGACAAAAGACGAATTCTTGATCAACAGGTAGGACTTTCTCAATATTTTCAACACTTTAAAGTGAGTTGTATTTTCCTCAGAAATGGAAAAAATAGTGGATTATTGAGAACTCCTAATGTATGTTAAATGAAATATTCTAAAAGAATTATCTTTTGGGATGGGATAAAATACAAAGTTCAGCAAGATCCTTTCAATATGATTGAATTTTGTACAGCTGTGTTTTTCAGTGTTTATACATAAGAACAGAAGCTCCAATATTTTTTTTTGTATGAGAATTCATTGTTCCTGTGGGCCAGGCCGTGTGATAGAGCAAGCTATTAGGAATCTAAAGATGGACAGTGTTTGGTGGGGGTAGTCCCAGTGTGTAATTTTTCTTTAAGAATTAGAGTCACTCTCTTATTCAGTCTACCCTCCGTTTCAGTGGGAAGTGTGTCATGTGATTGTGTAGATGCTTTAAAATTTAAGAAACTATAATACAGTTCAATGTATAAAATTACATTTGTTGTAGTGATTACATTCCCAATTGAAGCTAAATTTTTTTTTTTTTTTCATTTGGAAAGATAACACGTGGACATAGTAAACAGTTTGGAGCAGAAAAGCTTATTCAGTGCAGAGGAGATTTTTTCCCCAAGCCAGAAACTTGACCTTTGAGTTAGTGAACAAGACTCCCGTGGTCCCTGCTCATAGGAGATGATCTAGTCCATGGTCGGCAAACTGTGGCTCACGAGCCACATGCAGCTCTTTGACCCCTTCAGTATGGCTCTTCCACAAAACACCACGGCCTGGGCGAGTCTATTTTGCAGAAGTGGTGTTAGAAGAAGTTTAAGATTAAAAAATGTGGCTCTCCAAAGAAATTTCAATCGTTGTACTGTTGATATTCGGCTCTGTTGACTAATGAGTTTGCCGACCACTGAGCTAGGGCATCTGGGGAAGTACTGGAATCAGCAGGAGCCGAGGAGCTGGGAGGAGTAGAACGTGTGGTTAGGAGCCATAATGTGCTGAGTGTGAGGGAATTTCAGAGAGATCAACTCTCAGAAACATTGGTTGGGTTAAATTATAGTGAGTCTTTGAGTACTAGGTTAAGGAATTTAAGCTTTCAAGTAGGCATGAAGAGTGAGAATATGTTTTAGAAAAAGAAACTAAATTCTGGAGCCCAGGAAGTCATTATAAGGCTCTTTGTTACAATTATAATTTTATTAAAATTTGGAGCTAAGACTCTTTGACCTAAATATTGTTGCTTATGTGTTTTTGTTTTCTAATTGAGAGCTTGATCAGATATAAACTACTAATACCTTATTACCTCTATTAAGAATTAAAGTTGATAAAAAAAAAAAAGAATTAAAGTTGAAATAAATGCACACAAGTGAGAGAGAGACACAGACAGAGACAGACATGGATCAGTTGCCTCCCGTATGCCACCCCGACCGGGGATCGAACCCGCAACCTTTGGGTGCACAGGACGATGCTTCAACTAATGAAGCGACCCAGCCAGTGCAGAACAGTGTTTTAGGGCATTTTCTTGAGTTGATTGAGGTAGACTCTGTGTATATATTAGTAAGCAGAGCAAACTGATTTATTGGATTATCATTTAATCACGACAGTTAAATGGTACATAGGTTGATTTGTCAGTAAGCTGGGTGAAATAAATGTGAGCTTCGTCAGAAAAACACAAGCAGATATTCATCAGGCACCATTTAGTTTTATTTCTAGTCAGTACATTTACATGGTTGTTACAGATTCTTTTTTTGTGTGTGTTTTTTGCATGGTCCCACCTGGTTTCTGATTCCGAAGTAGTAGAGATATACAGAATATTGGCCTACAGAAATGACAGACATACTTAGCCACACTGTCTGTCAATTCATAGGTCATTTTCCTGTACACCATTTGTTAGTTCCCAGTGTGGCCTCATGCACGGTGGGCTGGGAGGGACTGTGGGAAGAGGTAGCCCACTCCAGATTGAGCCAGGAACTGAGCCAAGATGAGAATTGCAGTGACTTTGATCTGCTGTCTTTCTTGGATGCGCCTTTATATTGTAGCCAGTTGGTAACCATCAAAAGTAACAGCATCTCCACTGGAAATTGGTACACAGTCCACATGGAGTTGCTGTTACACTTGATAACTCCACTATGTGTATCAAAAGATGTCTTCAGCTTCTCTTGATGGAAGTCTACAAATAATCTCTTAAGTATATTTAATTCATAGAAGAAAATCTTCACGAATTCATATTCTAAATAAGCTTAGAGGCTGGCATATTTGCAACTCTGATGTTTAATTTTGATGTGAATTAAGTTTCTCATCTGCACTTTGTATTTATATTTGTAGAGTCTCAAGTAATTCCATTTCTGTCTTTAACATCATCAGTCATTTTCTGAATCTATAATTTAATGCCATTATAATTCAAGTGGATATCTATTCCTAGTTAACAAAGATAAAATAAGTGTATTTTTAGCGTAAAAAAAATAAACTATAGAAACACTAGCTACCTAGGAAGGAAAAGAAGTTGTTAAATTCCTTTCACAATTTCAGATGATTATAATTAATTGAACAGTATTAATGCAATAGTTAACCAATGCATTTAAGGAACTTAGTAGCTCCTCATCTCTAGAAATTATGAGAAATTTCCTAGAAACAGGGAAGAAATTTCTAGTATAGGTTGGGTGTAAGCTGTGGCTACCTCAGATTTTTACTCATGTTCATGGCCATTTGGTGAAAAATTATAATGTGTATTAAACAAAGAAAAATGTCTTCACTTTGCAAACATAAGCACAGCATTAAGTTAAAAAAAATAGCTTCCTTCTCTAATTTCAGTGTTCTAGAATGAAAATTAGTACATAAACAGGAAATATTTAATCTCTTACCTTCATCTGGTAACTTACAGAAGAAGAAAAGTTCTTATAATCCTTCATGTTTTCTGCTTCTATGCAGACAAAACGCAGGAAACACTGGGACAGCAACCGTTCCTTCATTACCTAGCAATCCTAATGCTGCTTAATTTCCAATAACTCGCTAAATAAGCTCCCAGCCTGGCTGATGTCAAAGTCCAGGGGGATTGGTTGGTGCTGTGGTTGCTTTTACTGCCAGGGCATTTTCGCTGATTGAAGCCTGAGGGGCACGTAGTGCCTGTGTTTAGATAAGGCTCTTGCGTAAAGTTCAAAGTTTTATGACGGACTTATCGCTTTATGAAATAACAGCGTTAAAATGGAAGCATATAGGTTGTGTACTGATAAGAGGTCCCACCCATTCCCGTCGACAGTAATTTACACTGATCTTCAGGTTATAAGTTAATTGTTAAATATAGGCTATTATTCACAAAATGAGGGAATTCTGAAATTTCCAAAAATAAATTTTGACTTCTTCCTTGTATTTTTTCCCCCCCGAAGAATGTTTGATATCACTAAAAAATGCCTATCAAAACGTTTCAAGGTGTTTCAAAGCATGATCTCAGTTTTGTTAGAAAAACAATTACACTTCTAAGTATTTATCCGAGGGACATAAGGGGACTGATGTCTTGTCCAATGATGTGTATGAAAGGTGCAGTGATGTATATGTAAGGAGATCCCATACAGTAGTTGTTTATAAAAGAACATAATAGTGTAGAAAAGAGATAACGTTGGTCCATTTCAGAGAATGAATGCGGTCAGTAAAGGCGGTAGCTCAGCTCTTAAGGGGTGCCTCGCTCCCTGTGTGTGAAAATCACATGAATGGCTCCCATCCAGTATATGGCTGTTTCTAGGGTTTGCTGCAGATCTGTGAGTATCTTTCCATCAGTTGTGTAGCCTTTGCTTGTATTTTTTCCCCAAAAAATTATCTTACCGGATTTTGTTTGAACATTAAATTTATTTTTATTTTGCAATCCAGCAAGCCTCAGGTCTGTAGGTTGGATGTGTGTGTTTATTTTTATTGCAAGTTTTGTTCTTAAAACTCTCTCCCAGAGTTTCTTAGGTTCATTCAGACCGCCACAGTCCCAGTCAACAAGACAATTTTCACAATCTGTTTAGACTACAAGGATGTTTTTCTCTTTGAAATCTCCATTTTTATGTGTTAGAAGTCTGGTTCAGTTTTTATCCTCTAACTCCAGAATTGTCTTTAATTTATTTTTGTTTTAAAAATGTAAGTAATAGTTTGTCTACGGTCTCAAAATGGAATTGAGAAAATGTAGCAATTAAATCAGGACTTATAGTTCATCTAGAGGGGTTGGGTTTTTACAATTTCTTAGTAAGATGCCAGCTGCAAACTCAGAATCTTTCTTTGTTGTTTGGTATCTCTAGTTACCGACGAGGTAGAGTAATTGAGCATAGTTCAGTAATACTTATATTAAATCTTCACTGAGTTATCTGCTATTTAGGGATGTAAGAAAGCATTGGCTTTGGCATTCTAAAATGGACATGTCAAAAAAAAAAGGGGGGGGACATGTAGTGTCACCTGTGGTTGTAAGTTGCTTTTCCCAGGGTCATGGAGACTGGCGCTCAGGGGAGGAATATGCTGTGCTCCTCTCAGGATCTACCGAGTCGCAGGTGGACTCTGATCGCTGGACTCAGGGCTTGAACTGTCAGCACTAATCTCCCGAGACGCCCTGGTGCCCCTCCTTCATCTGGTTCATGGCTAGTCCTGGGCCTCTGCTTAGCAAAGCTGAGAGATGAGGAGTGTGTGTTTACTCTAAGTGGTCTTTTAGATGAGCTGAGAGGCTGGATAGCAAAGTAAAAACATTTGAACCATGACTTACGAGACATGGTTTCAAAGCCTGGCTCTCACTGGCTTAGGCTCATGCGTGTTAAGGAGCCAGGAGGCACAGAGCAGAGCGAAATGTGTTTTCTGTGAATCAATTACTGCTTAAAGGGGCTTTGACAAGTATAGTGTATGGTGGACGCATACATGTTTGTTTTGATTAATATATTGATCCCAACATTTCAATCCTATTTTCTAAGTGAATATGACATTTGAACCATTTGCTTTTACTTTTGTACTATTTTTTATTTTTATTTTATTTCTTGTATGTTTGTTTAATCTGTGTATTTCTAACATTTAAGACTAGTTTTCTATTTTATTTTACTGTTTACCTGAAATTGCAACTGATTTTTACATCATAGCTGCTGGACTTGTGTATAGTAGAAGTGTACTTTTTCCAGTCTCTCTTATTTAGGTTAATTCAGCTATTTTTTATTGTAGTATATTCATATTTTCTTAACTGATAAAATGTTCCGTGCAAACTGCATAAAATAGTAATAAGTAACTAAATATTGTCATATAATTAGTTATTGCAGAGTGTTTTATGGTCTCATCACAAAAGTTTATCTTTACTGTTAAAGTCCATCTAAAATGTGTGACTTGCCCTAGCTGGTTTGGCTCAGTGGATAGAGTGTCGTCCTACGAACTGGAGGGTCTCGGGTTTAATTCCAGTCAAGGGCACAGGCCTGGGTTGCAGGCTCGATCCCCAGTGGGGTGCATGCAGGAGGCAGCCGATCAATGATTCTCTCTCATCATTGATGTTTCTATTCTCTCTTCCTCTCTGAAGTAAATCTATTAAAAATAAAAATAAAATGTGTGACTGTGTTAGATTTATGGACTTGTGCCCATTTTAACAGTATTGCTTTTTATAATTTCTTTAAAATAGATGCTTGTAGCATTATACTTTTTAACCCTCTGTAGCATATTTTGCTTCATAGTGATATTTTGCTATTATAAGGTATTTAATTTATACTCTCCATTTGACTTTTGCTTCCCACATTTTTTTAATAAGCATGTCATCTGTTGATGCTGAGCAGACCCCAAAAGGTGAAATGATTTATAAACCGTAGATACAGATTAAGAACTTAAAGCTTTTTCCTACCCACTACTCTTTCCAGTGTCATTGACTTTCGTGGACCTATTGTTAATTCTTAGTTACTTGCGTTGATGGACTGTGGTAGAAAGAATTAACAGAAAAGTCGGCTCTAGTGTATATTTAACTGTTAATGTGGGTATGTGTTTTGGTAACAAAATGAACTGTCTGAATTTACCTGACTTTCAGAGAATCTCTTTGAATAATAGCTACAGCTTCTCTACTTCTTACGAAGGGTTACCAGACATCAGTTCAGGCATTTTATATATAAGCTTGATTAGTATCTGTAATAGTTTGCTTAATGATACTCTTATTATTTGCATTTCACAAACCAAGGTACAGAAACGTTAATTGCTTTGCCCAGGGTCACCTGCGAGACAGTGATAGAACCAGGAATTAAACCAAAGCTGTCTAGTCCAGGGTCCATGCTCTTGACCATGATATACACTGTGACTCAGTAGAAAGCAACTAGAGGAAGTTGTAAAGTCCATAAAGCTGTGATAATAAATTAAAAGTTGCTCCTGTGAGAAAATTTCGTATAAATTTCCCTGAGTTTAATTTTTAAAAAATATATATATTTTATTGATTTTTTACAGAGAGGAAGGGAGAGGGAGTTAGAAACATCGATGAGAGAGAATCATCCATCAGCTGCCTCCTGCACACCTCCCCGCTGGGGATGTGCCCTCAACCAAGGTACATGCCCTTGACCGGAATTGAACCCAGGACCCTTGAGTCCCCTGGTTGATGCTCTATCCACGAAGCCAAACCAGTCAGGGCCCTGAGTTTAATGTTTAAATAATTTATAACTATCTTCCCAAAGATATGCTCAATTTCAGTTTTCATTTGACCTGCACTTACTGGCTCTCTGCTGGGTGTTAGGACTGTGCTGAGTGTTCATGGGTCGGCTCGGTAAGCTTGCAGTCATCCTTAACTGCTTTATCTCCGGTTCTCAGAACATTGCCCAAGACATTGGAGGTGCTCAGTAGATAATTTTGAACAAATGAAGTTTACTGTTTGCAACACAGAGGACAGCCAGGACTTAGAGGCGTATTGGTACTAGAGCATGGTCCTATAAAAAGTGGCAGAGTCAGGACAGCAGCCTGGGTACCTGTTGTCCAAGGGGACGTGCTGGTGTTGGGGGTGTTCTGGTGTGGCGCTGCCCGTGCCCATGAACTTGGACTCGGGCCTGTGAGCTGTGACGGGCACTGGAAGTGTCTGAGGGGATTGGTGAGGCAGTCTCAGGAGCGTGGCTCTCAGAGATGTATCGTGACATTCAAGGGATGAGAACTGGGGAGGCAGACCATTGCATCCATCTAGAATTGTGGCAGGGAGCTCAGATGAATTCAGTATTAGATCTAGAACAAGTTGGAGCAATATTTCAAAGGAAGGACTGTCAGGATGTGTTGCTTTAGGGCAGAAATTGGGTGGGGGAGATAATTAAGAGGTTTTGAAATATAAATAGTTGAATAGGAAATAGATGGATAGAAACAGGGAAATGAGTACCTGAAATAGGAGAAGTTTTTTTTCTTTTTTCTTTTTAGGGATCCATAGGATTTAATATTATTTTTGAGATGTATTGATATTATTTATTTGAATTTAAAATGATAGCAGCAGCCGAGTGAACAAGTAATTGAAGAGAATACCATTAAAGTTTGGGGAAAGGATAGGAAAATATCCTGCGATAGGGAAAAATATTACTTTTTAAAACATTTAAAATGTTGGCATTAATCACAACAGTTAATGGAACAACTCTGTCTTGTCCCTGTCAAACAGCCAGACCATCGAGCACCTCGCTAAGCTGGTGGAGGAGCATGGCAGTGATGTCTGGTGGACTCTGCCCCCTGAGCAGCTCCTTCCCAAGGAAGTCTTATCTCAGGTAAAGCCCCTCTGCCAGTCACCAGCCCCTGTGTGCAATGCATGACTTTCCAACAACAGAAGAGATTCTTGGGAGTTAAAGAAGGTGCAGAGCATGTCAAACAGGCTGCTGGCGGGCCACGAGCTCGACATGCCCGATGTAAAGTGAAGGAGTTATTCACTGTAAATAGAAGTCAGTGCATGGAGAGTAGGTGTTTTGTTCAGCTAGAGAAGCTTGGTATTGAACATAGCTGAGCGTGTGAGGGTTTTTGTCCTCTCATTGAGCGCCAGAGTTTGAACGGACTTGCTTAAGTAGCCTTCATTGCGAGAACAGGGCCTGACATTGGCACACCAGGACTTTGTAGGACCTGAATTAGGGGTAACCAATGGCATCATACACCAAACATCCGAACTGGAAGATGATCTCGAGAAAATAAAAACAATAGCAAAATTACAAACGGTTTTAAATTTGCATTATCAATGTGTAAATCAGGTGGCCATGCTAATGTTGACATTCAAATGAGTGAGTTGTACGTAATTGTGAAATATCTGTAAGTGTTTTAAATTTAATCCGAAGATGTGAGTGTGATAGCTGCAAGCGCTTTACGTCCTTTGGGCTTTTGGGGGATTTGTCGTGTGCATTCCCGGTGACACTGAAGTGCTCTCACCTCCCTCCTCAGGTCGGTGGTCCCGACGCGCTGGAGTACGAGCCGGGCCGGGACATCCTGGACATCTGGTTTGACAGTGGGACCTCCTGGGCCTGCGTGCTGCCAGGTGACTTAAATCGCAGTCTACACACCGATCCGCAGTTTTGAGGCTTAGCAGAAATCTATCTCCAGGATCCCTCTTGTTTTACTTGGAAGATCTGCTTTAATGTACTCTGAGATGGGAAGGACCTTGGAGATGGTTCAAGCTGAGGATTTGTAATCTTAGTTTTCGTTCTTCCAAATGAAATTTTATACAGAGCCTCAGTGCATGAGATAGAGGAAAATGGGGGTTTTCTCCCTCCTTCAACCTCCCCGGCTCACCTGGCAACCCCGAGGCACCCAGTTCTATAAAAGAAAGTGTGGACAGCACTGAAACGGTCTGACTAGCACTTTTCAGAAGAGGCAATGAGACTGCATTAGAGGCCACTTAGGGGCTGGTCACATAATCTAGAGCAGTGGTTCTCAATCTTTCTAATGCCACAACCCTTCCATACACTTCCTCATGTGGTGGTGACCCCCAACCATAAAATTATTTTCGTTGCTACTTCATAACTGTGATTTTGCTACTGTTATGAATAGTAATGTGAATATCTGTGTTTTCCAATGGTCTTAGGCGACCCTGCTAGCGGTTCTCAACCTAAGACTCCCCCACTCCCCCCCCCCCCGGTCTGCTGTCCATGGTGCTGATGGCGTTTAGTCATTCTGTCTATAGTTTGTGAAGTTCTTTTTTTATTCCCCCCCAGTTTGTGAAATTCTTAATCAAATAATTGTGGCAGAAATGCAGGAATACTTTATTAAATGAAATTTATTGTAAAAATGTACCTAGCTAGCAAACCATATTTTCCTTCCCTGTCACATTTGGGTAATTAATTCAAAGGAAGGAAATTAATTTATTTAAAGAAGTATGTTGCCTGCATAGGAGGCTGCCAGAATATGAACTACCTTTATGAGAATACATAAAGTCTAATTTTAGACCATAGTTTTCTGCTTTTTTACTCAGGTCTTATATTCCTTCTCTCCTCAAAAAAATAAGTAAAATAATCTAATGAGATTACTCAGTAAGAATTAGATTATTGGTTTATGTTTTACCCTATTTTCTTCCCTTTTATTCTTTTATGACCAAAAAAAAAATACAAAAACACAAAACAAAACAAAAAACAACAACAACCAAAACTTGAAGAGATAGGCATTACAAATGAAGTGGGAGTCAAGATACTAGGTGAAGTCATACTTCAAAAGGCCGTAAAGTGAAGGTGACGTTCATTAAAAAAAGACACCACAAGAAGTCACCTACTTTTCCTGAGAAGGCTTGTTGGTATTCTCAAGCGGTTGGCATCAAGTCCAATGTGAAATGGCTGATTATTACCTGCGTCTGCATATTTCCTTGCAAGGACATTATTGAAAAATAAAATCAGCCTGATTCTGAGCTAAATTTTAGCTTACCAGACTTCATCAGTACCTGCTAATGTTTAATGAGATAAATTTGGTGATTACATGGCAAATGGTTTTGCTTTCGCTGACAGATTTTTATAGCAGTGAAAGAGATTTGGCTTATCAATTTTAACACCAGGTCAAGTGCGGTTTCATTGTGCATTCAAGGTCAGTAGAATTTAAGAAATGGAAACTTGAAAACTTCCTGAAAGGGAGTAGTATTTTTAAGTGAATCATATATAGGTAATAAACCATACCTATATTTCTAAAACATTCTTTCAACATTTGCCAAAGGCATTAATTATTGCAGTGATTTTAAAAAAACAAAAACCCACTATGAATTATTTTTAAATTTTAAGTAGACTAATTTTTTGGAGCAGGTTCAAGTTCACCGTGTCAAGATGGAGTGTCAAGCACAGATGTTGACCTCTGTCCCCCTCCCCTTCTGACTCCCCCGTCAACATCCCCCACCCGATGACACACGTGTTACCGTGGGTGATCTACATTGACACATCACCACCACCCAGAGTCCACGGGTGACAGCCGGGTACCTTTCCTGATGTAGATTCTGGGGTTTGAACACACGTGTAATGATATGTGTCCATCATGAGAGGGTCATACAGAGTATTTTCATTGCCCTAAAAATCTTCCATGTTCCACCATTCATCCCAACCACCCCACCTCTTCACCTCCTACCCCAGCCCCTGGTTCACGTGGCTTTTTTATAGTTTGCCCATCTTTTTACCAGGCCATTGGTCAAATTAGAAATTAATAATAATGCCATTTATCAAGAGTTCTTTTTTTATTTCCTGATTAAATTTCTTGGTTGAGCACATGCACTCCAGATTGTCTGGGTTCAGGACCCTTATCTGTTGCTGCTGCTGATCTGCATGGCCTTGTTCAATAAATCCTCTCAGGGTCTCACCGTTCTCATCTGTAAAATGGGTATGATAGTAATGCCTGTCTTACCGAGTTGCAGTACACATCAAATGAATTAACCCATAAAGGAATTACCTATGGTTTGGGAGTTCACACGCAGGATTTATTTCCTTCATCTGGATTAATATTGGCAGTGAGGCTAATAGCCGTTGGTTACTACATGGCACATGAAATAAACAGTGTGATCACTCTGTCCTTTCGGTGTTTGCATACAAGATCCATTTTTGTTTTCCTATTAATTACATCCCTGTTCTTGTCAATACTTGTTTTGAGGTACGGACCAAACAGCAGATTTATACTTGGAAGGAAAAGACCAGCTCGGCGGGTGGTTTCAGTCCTCCTTGTTAACAAGCGTGGCCGTGAGGAAAAGAGCCCCTTTTAAGTGAGTATGGACACACCATATACTTTGGTCGTGCCAGGGCGGGAAGCCTGTGCTGAATTGTCACATGTGTCCAAACACCACCTTTCATGAGCTTACAGTCTCTCGTCTCAGGAGAGAAGTCAGAGTTTGAAGGAGGAGAGAGAGAGAGAGAGAGAAGGGGAGAGGAAAGGAAGAGAGGAAGGAGATAACAATGCAGAAAAGTCTGGTCAGTGATGACCAGAGAACAGGGAAATCTGCGGAGAGCGAGGCCTGCAGTGTGGTCGGACTCCACTCGGAGGAATAGAGACAAGGGCATCCTAGGTCAATCGAAGGCAGCCTGGGCTCAGATGTCCTTACATTCGTAATCTGCTAAAGTGGCTACTGATCTGAAAAATCCCATTAGTGCTGTTTATTAAATTAGGAACTCATAGTTATAATTGCTTTTGTTTGTACAAATATGTGTATAGAGGTTCTAACCAGAAATGTTCTTAAAGAGCTTAACACTTTTGCTATCTTACTATGAAAACCATTCCAGAAAATTTAAATGTTCGCTTCTTGTATAACATGCTTTTCTAAGTCAATAGAAGAGCGGGTATTTTTCTCTTAAATTGCCTGTTTTAAGATAATTGGAGGTGATAATCTGCTCTTTTTATTTTTCATTTATTTACTTATTTTTTTACTGTTTCACTTCATTACTGCTATGTATGTGCTCTCTGCTCTTTTTAAAGACATACTTTTCCCCGGTTCGTTTTAATTATCAAAACCAGCACATCATAGATGCTCAGGAAATGCTTATTTAGGGAATGTAAACATCAAGATCTTTTCTGTGTATAAGTATAGAGCTTACTATTTAATAGTCATAAACGAGCTGTTGAAATTCGACTTTCAAGAAAAGCTCTCCTACATAATCTGTCAAGAAAAATCCCATTTTTGGGTTAAACTCATATATTCTTTTTAAGCGATAGGTCATCTTCAAAATGATCGTGATAGTTGTGCTGGTTATTATAACAGCCGATCTGCCTTCCTAGGACCGTGGTGGTCCATGGGTTCACCCTTGGAGAAAAGGGAGAGAAGATGTCCAAGTCTCTAGGGAATGTCATTGATCCTGATGTTGTCATCAATGGAGGAAAAGTAGGTGGCTTTTCAACATTCATTTTATATGGTTTTAAGGCCCAAATGTAGTCATTTCAATGTTAAAAAAACAAACCCGTCTTTTATATGAATAGCGGATGCCTTACCGTGTCTTAAAACTAGATTCTTAAGTAATATGATTTTTTTTAAAAAAGGGAAGGGCTGGCATTTTGGCCTTTTTAGACCCATTTCTGATCTGAATCCCTAGGTAGATCCTGAACCGTGCTACCCCTTTTTTAATTGTCTGCGCTCTGAACTGTAATTTTCACTTAAATGGAAACGATGTAAGAAAAGAAAAAAAATGAAATTGCAACTTCTAAATGCATGGTTCATTATTCCTGGAAATTCTCCACTTTAAAGCACGCCATTGATGAACTTGAAATCTGGGGCTGCTGCTAATTTGGTTTATTTTGAAGTTGTTTGCATAAAAGAAATCACTGACTGTTGTTTCTCTGGCCTTTCACTGTCCCTCTAATGGCCAGTAGTCATTTCCCTGTGTACAGAGTTGCCAGGGAACATTGAGGGGGACAGAAGCCCTTCCCCTCCCCCATCACGGAGACACCCGAGCTCGGCTCTGTGTCTGGGCAGCAGCTGCCTTTGTTCCTAGCCATGACCGTGACCGTGACCGGGAAGTGGCCGTGTCAGCATCTGCATGGCGAATGGGGTTGCAGGAGACATGCCCCCTTCCCTGTATTGTTTCAGAGGCAGCCTGACCCCTAAGAGGGTAGCCCCCTTTCATTCCAGCACAGGTCTCTACGCTCACCTGTGCTCACTGTGCGTGGGAATAGCAGGAAGGTTTGTGCACCTGCTTGGGGCTGAAATGAAAGCCATGTTTATGTTTGAACGTGCTTTTCCCTCAATGGAAAGGATCAAAGCAAAGAGCCTCCTTACGGTGCTGATGTCCTCCGCTGGTGGGTCGCCGAGTCCAACGTCTTCACCGAGGTGACACTGGGCCCCTCCGCGCTGAACGCCGCCCGAGAGGACATCTCCAAGGTCCGAGCCGTGCGTCCTATTTCCCCCCGAAACGTTTCCCAGACCGTTATTTTAAAGACAGGCACACTCTGAGCAGCACCGCGAGTCTGATGGGCATTGGCAAATATCCAATATAGTTTGTTTAAAACAGTAATAATTTTTACACACTCTTTTTATTAAATGTATAGCATAATATGCGAAATTGTGCTACCAGTTTTTGTGGAGGCTGCATTTTATTTGAAATGGCAACCACTTTTGCTAACAGGCATGCTAACACTGTAAACAAAAAACAGAATCTGCCGAGACAATGCAGCAAGTATGCTTCACCTCCCACACAGAATCCATTCCTGCAACAAACTGCCCCCAAGCCCCGCTCAGCCCACATGTTACGTAACATGGCCTTACACAGGCGCTGGTCACAGCTCAGTTCATTTCTTCGTTAAGGACACTCTAATCTGGACATTGAAGATACTATTACTTCCCCTTATTTATTTATTTATTTATTTATTTTAAATATATTTTATTGATTTTGTACAGAGAGGAAGGGAGAGCGATAGAGAGTTAGAAACATCAATGAGAGAGAGTCATCGATCAGCTGCCTCTTGCACACCCCCTACTGGGGATATGCCCGCAACCAAGGTACATGCCCTTGACCGGAATCGAACCCGGGACCTTTCAGTCCCCAAGCCGACACTCTATCCATTGAGCCAAACCAGTCTTGGCTATTACTTCCCCTTATTTAAAAGGTACATGCCGAGTGTACCTCAGTGGTGGTTTCTATATCTAGGCTCTTCAAATGAGTTTCATGTTCTTTTGCATTTGTAGTCTTATTTAGGAATGCCATTTAAAAAGTATCCCACTGAGCAAGGAACATGATTTGGATAAAACCTAACTGCAGAGAAATAGAAGTAAAAGAACTTTTCAGGGAGAACGTAAAAGCCTCGGACATCTTTTTATCGTTTCCAATAGCTCAGGAACACACTCCGCTTTCTTTTGGGGAACGTGGCTGATTTCAACCCCGAGACAGATTCTGTCCCCGTGGACAAGATGTACATCGTGGACCAGTACGTGCTGCACTTGCTGCAGGGCCTGGCCAGAAAGGTGAGTGGGCACCCTCAGCGTTTGGGAAGTGGACAGCACTGGTATGCGGTGAAATCCGAGGCGCAGGCAAGGAAATTGCTAGAAACTGGAGCTGCGGCCCTGAGAAAAGCTACTACGTACCCTTGATAAATCCCACACGCTCCTAGGTTTATTTTGAGATTTATCTTAAATCTTACGATTTCTTTCCAGTAGGCCTAGACATATTCTCAAACATCATTTTCTCCCCAGACCAGTGTTTCTATGACAGGAAGGAATAGACCTGCACTCTATTTACCTGGTAGATACACCCCTCAATGTCTAGAAATAACTGAAACGAATATTGCTGTGTCTCGTAAGCTATCGTATCATTTGTAGAGAAACACATAGTTTGTGCTTAATCAGAAGCTGGAAATGTGGCGGCCTCCACGCAGCCTGAGGTCAGATTCTTGGCCAGTTTCACTTTCAGGCACCAATGGGGCAGCAGTGGTAGCTGCACGCTGCTGTTTTAAGTGGTCTCAACGTTTAAAACCGGGTCCTTCCCTTTACCGAGTGCTCTGTCATTTCCAGAACAGACTGGAGCAGTGGAGTTTGAACCAGAAGCGATGCTTGGGAGACTCCCCACCCCCCAAGAGCTTCTGCGTATCGCCCTTTTTTGTATTTGTCTGAAACGTATTTCCAGAAGGAACACATCTGACTAACGACTTGCACTCCCACTGGCTTATCCCAGCTTGAATGTTTCTGCCTCTGTTCCCTAGATCGACGATTCCTATAAACAGTACGATTTCGGGAAAGTCATTCGGCTGTTACAAGCCTTTTACACCCGAGAACTTTCCAACTTTTACTTCAGCATAATCAAGGACAGGTATGTACGGCCGGGCAGTCAGGTACTCGAGCACGGCTCGCCTGTTCTGCTTGGCAGGTGCTGGGCGTCCCGGCGTGAGCAGGAGGGCAGCTGGGCGGTTACCAAGGTGGATTCTAGAGTGAGGGCTGCCTCCTCCTAGCTTTGTGACTTGGGGCAGCCTGTCCCCGAATCTGCTTACCTAATAGGGGGCGGCTGGTGCCACCTTGGCGTGGTTATGACAATGAAAGAGCAGTGGTCACGTGCTCGGGGATGTGTGGGATATACATGGTCAAGAATGTGATGCTCATCTTTGGGGTTTGTAAAGCACAGGGGCAGGCAGCCTTGTAGGGGCCACGTTCAAAGACCCCACGTAACTTACTAGTTCGGTTGTCCTTGAATGCAGCAGTCCAGGCTCGATCGCCTGGAAAAGGGAGTTAGAGGTGGCAGAGCTGCTGAGAGGTCCTGAGGTGCGGGGCACCCTGGAAGGAGGAGAGTGCAGGGGAGGATGTTAGGGGAAACGTGCAGGACAGAGGCTCCTACTCTTGAATTCGAAGGTGATTAGACCCTCGGGTCAGCCACTGTAAGCGTGAGCGGGACCTGGGACAGGTTGTGCGGGCAGCCACAGCACGGCAGCCGCTGAGTAGGCCGTCCCGCGCAGGCTGTACTGTGAGAAGGCGAGCGATCCCAAGCGCCGCTCCTGCCAGACCGCGCTGGCAGAGATCCTGGATGTCCTGGTCCGCTCCTTCGCGCCCATTCTCCCTCACCTGGCCGAGGAGGTGTTCCAGCACGTGCCTTACATTCAGGGTAAGGGCAGCGTATGCTCCGAGCATGAGAGAGGGGCCGAGGTGGGTGTGACTGCACCTGAGGGCCCTGACCCCCCTGAGTGAGTGATGGGGGTGGCACACCTAGTCCTCAGAACCTGTTGTGGAGGGGGGTGGGGAGTGAGGGGTGGGGGAGGAGAACTTGCGGGCCTGGACATGCTTTCTGAAATCTTTGCAGTTCAGTGGCATTGAGAAATCACTTTCCCTTAAATATTTATAAAGGTCAGAAACATGAAATTTTTTTTTTAATATATTTTATTGATTTTTTACAGAGAGGAAGGGAGAGAGATAGAGAGCTAGAAACGCCGATGAGAGAGTAACATCGACCAGCTGCCTACTGCACACTCCCTAATGGGGATGTGCCCGCAACCAAGGTACATGCCCTTGACCGGAATCGAACCTGGGACCTTTCAGTCCGCAGACCGACACTCTATCCACTGAGCCACACCGGTCTCGTCAGAAACATGAAATTTTATCACAACAAAATACAATGCTTTTATATACATATATATATACATATAATATATATATATATATATATATATATATATTTCATTGATTTTTTTTTTTACAGAGAGGAAGGGAGAGGGAGAAAGAGAAACATCGATGAGAGAGAAACATCCATCAGCTGCCTCCTGCACACCCCCTACTGGGGATGTGCCCGCAACCAAGGTGCACGCCCTTGACAAGAATCCAACCTGAGGCCCTTCAGTCTGCAGGCTGACGCTCTATCCACTGAGCCAAACCAGTTAGGGTTGTGTATAGTGCTTTTTATAAGCTTTTTTCCCTCTGAATGGATTAAACTTATAGAAAATCAGAAATTATAAATAGGACCACCCCTAAACAATAGCTGTTGCTGTTGGGATAGTTCTCTTTGCTTCTATGCATGGTGGGTGTTTTTTTATTTGTTTGTTTGTTTGTTTTGAGATCTCACTGTATATTTTATCTTTTATTTAGGTTTAGCATGATCTCCAAATGTTCATGTAAATAAATGTTTGGCAAACATTTAGGATAGCTCCGTACTATTTCCCCCCACGGTTACCTTAAATAACAGTTCTTATTTCCCATGAATAATGTTCAGTGGTTTAGTCTAGATTACAGTGTTTCCCAAACTTTTGACGTATGTGCACCCCTTCTGTAATTTTCGTAACGTTGAGTACCCCTGGTACTCATTAGAACGTAGAATTAGGCGCAGCTAAGCACGGTGCAGTGCATATCCCCACCAAACTCTTCCCGCATCCCTGGGGGTACGCGTGCCACACTTTGGGAAACACTGGTCTAGAATAGATGCAAATTAGCGTGTGTGTTTGTTTAAGAACCCAAGAGCGTCTTCCGCACGGGGTGGACCACCACCAGCTCCGTCTGGAAGAAGCCGGGGCTGGAGGAAGCGATGGAGAGCGCGTGCGCCATGAGGGACTCGTTCCTCGGGAGCATCCCGGGCAAGAACGCTGCCGAGTACCAGGTGACCATCGTCATCGAGCCGGGGCTGCTTTTCGAGATCATCGAGGTGAGCAGTCATTTGTCGCTTCTGAAATGGTGTTGGTATCAGTTTCCATTGGAAATTTGTTCTTTAAAAAAAATCTCTGTATTGGGACAGGGAAGGTATAATCAAGATTCGCTTGAAATGCAGCCCGCAGGGCTATTGAGATGACAGATGACAGGTAAATCCAGGGCAGTGGCATAAGAATACACAGAAATCGGGAGTTTGTGTTAATGGTGTGGTTCTCTGAGAATTTCTGTCCGTGTGGTTCAGATTCAAAACAAATGCAAAACAAGATTTCCATTTTTTTTTTCTTGAATTCTGGGGAAAAGATCATTTGTTCCAGCAGATTGTCATGCGATCTCAGAGCATTCACCCTATTTTTTTTATCTCCAAAGTTCTGTCAAATTTTCTAAACAATGACCATCTCATTTGGTTAGTAAGCTCCATTTAAATTTTTAAAGTCGGACTTGGTCAGGGACTGAGGCTTGAAGTAGCTGGTAGATGAGATTGTCAGTAAGATAAGAGGATTGAGAATATACCCACATTCTCATATTCTGTGGTTGGGAAGTTCTGGCTCTTTCGTTTTATTTATGCTGTGACCAGGCCGAGGCCACACAGCCTGAACTGGGTTTGTCCCTACGTGTCCTTTGATTCAGTAGCTCTGAGTAATAAGCTGAAAATACAGTTGGCCTGGATCATTTATATTGGAAAAAAAATTAATATATTTTCCTTGGAAATTACACTCAGTAGCTGTCACATGAAGTCCTGGTTCTGTCAGTTACTAACAGCGTGATTTGCTAAAACGAAATTAGTCTCTTTGAGCCTCTTGTTTTTTCCTGAGCTTTTTAAAAGGAATGTGTTAGCTCACAGGCATTTTGAAGATCAAAATCACCATGAAAAAGGTGAGGTGGCATCATACGCCCCAGTTAGTGTCCTTGTATGCACACGGTGCTGTCAGGCTGTGCTCTGACCTCGTGCCTACAGGCAGAAGCATGATGCAGGGTGAGGTGCCCGATTCAGGGTGAGGTGCCCAAGGGGCTGAGAGCTGGGCAGCGAACTCTCAGAGTCTGCTTGGACGTTTCCAGTTCAGATTGGACGTTTCCAGTTCAGACCTTCCACACTAGTGAGAACTGACGTGCTTTAGCCCAGGAGCGTCAGGAGGCAATGGTACCAGAGGGCTTCTCATGCACACACGCAGTGTCTGTCCCCGGCCTGCGGTTACCAAGGCTCTGAGCTCAGACATGACTGTCCCGTGCTCACTGCAGATGCTGCAGTCGGAGGAGACATCCAGCACCTCCCAGCTGAACGAGCTCATGATGGCTTCCCAGACCACACTCCTCTCCCAGGACGCACCCAACATGCCTGCCGACTCCACTGAGCTAAAAGGGACCTTCCTCATCAATCTGGAAGGTGAGGAGGGTGGGGAGGACTGGTGTGACGGGAGCACGGACTGGCGTCCGGCGGTGCCGGTGCTCTGAAGGCACCTGCCATGGCAACGGGCAGGCTCTTAAGCAGCTCTTGCAAGTGTCCCGCCCCATGAGCTTGGGGATATGGTGCCAAGGATGCGGTGCAAGGGGGTTCCTTCTTGCCTGTGACACAGTGGCTGTCAGCACCCTGACTCCCGTCTGGCTTGTGTCCCCCTGTCCTGTGATACCTGGAATCCGAGTGCTGCCCGGCCCTTCCCACCTTTCCCAGCATAAGATGTCCAGGGTAGCCCCAAATCACACCACTGCTTAGCTGTCCTGGAGGAGGGGAGGAAGTCCTGTGGACCCACTCCCACGGCGTCTCAACCTCACTGCTGCTCACCGATGGACGTGGAGACGGACGTCACCGAGAACGGGCAGATGTGCTGGGAGGTGGCGCTGCCCGTGTCTTCCCTCCAGGGCTCAGGTCCCGCAGGACATGCTGGCTTACGGGCAGCTCTGACCGTCAGCTTGCTTTCCAAAATGCTGATGTCCGGTCTTGGTGCGATGACTAGAAAGAACTTAGTTATCAGCCTGACGTCTGAGGGTATCATACTGGAGAAAGTGTGTCCTTTCGTCCAGACCAAGAAAGGTGGGGACACTGCAGCTGTCTCTAATGTGGCTCTTTTTAAAATTCTTAAATCCGCTGCCTTTCCAGCCACATTAATCAGTCAGAACCACCCCAGATTGGGAGCCGGAAGGTATGGAGTTAGGTATGGAACCCGGAGCTGAGCTGGGGAGCAATCAGTTAACCTCCCGTTCCCGTCAGCTGTGCGATCCTGACGTGGCTACATACGTATGTCATGTGACAGGCTTCCCCAGGGCAGGAGGAGAAAGCTCCATCAAGGAGCACCTGCCAGGCCAGTGGTGACGGCCCATCAAGCACACGTTTCCCTCCACAGGTGGCGACATCCGGGAGGAGTCGGAGTATAAAGTGATCGTCACGCCCACGACCAAAGAGAAATGCCCTCGCTGCTGGAAGTTCACGGCCGAGTCCTCGGACACGCTCTGTCCCCGCTGCGCTGACGTCGTCGGGGGGAAGTAGTGCCTCGCGCTCCGTGGACAGCTGCTCCCGGCACGGCCCGGCAGGCCCGGCTGCGGGTCAGGTGGACCGTTTACAACCCCGGGAAGCAGCGCTAGGCGGAGGGTGAGCGCCGGAGTAAGCGAGCTAAGGTTTCCCATCGCTGGATAAACAGTGTGTGTACACCTGCAGAGTCATATGTGCAGATGGGGACTGGGGTATCCACGGTGGACTCGCTCAGAACACGGGCACTGAGTCCGCTTACCTTCAAGTGAGCTGAGCAGGAAACGTTTTATATTGTACAAATCTTCCTGACTCAGCACTCAGGCTGTACAGTGTCAACAAATAAAGGCATTCTGGAAAAGAAGTGGTGTTGGTGCACAGATTGTGCGTCCCTCCTCCCCAGTGCACGCCCACCTCTCCGAGGAGCTGGCTTGTGTGGCTGAATTGGGATGGGAGCATCCACGAATCTGTTCTTCCCACAGACGAGGGAAAGACCTGAATGGTAGGTACTTACATTTGTGAATGTCGAGGAGACACCATGAAAGCTGGAAGTTTATTTCACTATCATACATAAATTCACAACAAGGAGCGGACAGGAAGCAGCGGTATGTACAGACCTGCATATACATACATACTGGCACGTACAGCACATGACGCCAGGCCACAGAGGGCTCCCCCCCCACTCGGCACCGTCACACCCCCAGGATGGCTGACCTCTCAGCCACTCCTCCCTCTGCTCAGTCCAGCAGGTCCACTCCTGTCAGCCGAGGGGCTTTCCCTGCTGCTGTCAGCACTGCAGAGACATTTCTCCTAGCAGTCACGTGAGTCACAGCCACTTCTAACCGGATGGCTGTCATATTCCTGTCAGCTTGGTATTATACATCTGAGATTTTTGTGGTTTTAAGTTGCAATTAATTGTCTTTTTTTTTTTTATCAAAAGGAAACTAGTTAATTATTAACAGTGTTTACTTTGACCTAAGATGGATTTTTATAACAAAGGTGAAATGGAGAAGAGCCTGTTTGTTGTTTTTTTCTTTGTGCAACGGAAGGAAGCGCTTAGAAGCCTGATGTTTGCTGTTCCTCTTATTCTACATTTATCCCGGCTCTTGGGAGTCTGCGTCTAAACACGCCTGGGATGTAGATGCTGTGATCACTGAGTGCTAGTTCTTTCAGCATCACAGCGGGACTTCACAGGGGCCTGTTTAATGCCGTGAGGGATGTAGGGGGGAGCGGGGCAGGCGTGTGTCTAGGAAAACTGCTGGTTATTGGCTTCCATCAGTAACTGCGCTAAGTGCAATAAGCCCTTTGTTTCAGAACCAGCCACTTGACAGCAAACCTCACTCCTTGACTTGGGGCTTTTCCTCGTTACAGACCGTGTGCAGGCAGACCTCTGCGGCACTGGCTTCTGTCCAGGCCGAGGCAGTAAAGCAGTTCATGATGGATTTGCTGATGGTCTTGCCGTCAGTCTGCACACATTTCGGTGTCTGTGAAGTGCAGGAGGCCAGGCCGGCCTGCACCTCGCTATCTCCTTGCCTATCGGGGTGATGTGAAAAGCCCCTGATGAAATAGTACACTGTATACCTGTTTCTTAACCATACAACTTGGCACTCAACGTTGCAATTCCGAGTGTGGATTTTAGGTTGCACATCTAACTAGAGACTCGATTTGTTACGGTTCTATGTGATTGCGTGTCCTTCCAGTATAAGCTTAAGCAGTTTTATTAGCTTAAATGCTGATTAGGTATGTCTCCTCCTCCCCCAAAGTGACATGGAATCTTTAAAAATGCCTATAATTCCAAGATTATTAACCAGCTTCCAAAATGTATCACTACTTTCAGAATGTATATAGGAAAATCACAGGGAGAACCTGTCTTAGATTAAATGTAACAGTGACTATGACGCTGCCTGCTCACAGGAAACCATAGGAATGCGTCTGGATGGGGCAGTGGAGACCCAAGCAGAGGCTGGACTAGCTCCCGGGGCCACCCTGCACTGCTCTTTTTCAAGGTTTTCAATGGAGCGGTAGTTGCTGAGTTTTAGGCAGGGGCGTTCCTGTTTGGACGTGATCTGGAGTTCAGAGCATTTACACTGGGATGCCCTCACATCGGACAGTTTTCTTCACGGCCCTGAAGCACATATTTCTCGGCCCTGCCCAGCTGCTCTAAGTGGTTTCTTACAGAGGACGAGAAGCGCTGTCACCTCTGTCCCTATGAGCTGCCGCGAATAACAGTGACCCGTGACAGGTACCACTAACTGCTCTGTATGGCTCCTCTCCAAGACACACCAGTGTCAGTGCTCCGTAGCTGTAGAGCTCAAAGCACTTTTTAGAGTTTGGGTTCATGTTTTGGGTTTTACTCAAATAGCTCTTCAGCACGTGGACCGCTCGAGGCACTGTAGGGTACAAGGTTCATTGTATTTTATCCTCTCAACCAGCTCTGAGGTAGGTTTGCTAAAGCTGTAATGTCACGAAGCGTTTTCCTCCCTGTTCCTGAGAACAGATCACATGACCAGCAGCAGACATTTCCAGACATTTGTAAGAAAAATAAAGTTAGACTTAAATGTTTTAGCATCTTTGCCCCCTTTTTTTTAAACATAAGTTTTACAAGATAATACAATTTTTACAATGACCTGATGTGGGTACGCCTTTGACTCTTGGCAAAAAGCAAGTCTTACCTTGTGTTATGATTAATTTTGCTGTGTGGCTCTCACATCTCAGATTCTCAATTTTGGCAAGTACAGACAGGTCCTTTTGGTACCAGGACAGGGGTTCTATCTAACATCTCTTCTGATGGATATGATGACCTTGAACGAGTTCCTCTTTTGCAAGGTCGCTGTCCTCTGGGGAAAGAACCTGTCAGCTTCCAGAACCCCGGGTGGCAGTCCCGTGAGAAATTATAACAAAAGCATCTCTCTAACAGCTGTGAAAGGAGAGTGAGTGGGATGTTTCTCTAGTTGTACTGATGGGACTGTATTTACATGACCATTGAAATTTACTTAGAACAGTAACATTTGCATATGAAATATAGAATCTTGGAATAAGAACATAATCTGTAAATTATAACCCATCTTAAATAGCAAAATTTAACAATAAAGCTACGTAAGTGCTTGAATTAGATATAAACATTAAAACATCTGTATGAGGAGTTAATAGCATCATTGATATTTGTTCATATTTTGCCATAATTGATATCTGTTTATATTTTAACTTCGGTGTTAACCAAAGGAGTGGAACCGAGCCAGGACTGTACTTTTTAAAAGTAATATACATATTTTTAAATTTATTTTACAAAAGAAAGAAAGAAAAAAAAAAAAAAAGACAGACTCCCTCCATGAAATCCCAGCTCTGACTATAAAATAACCATGCACTACATCACGTCTAGGCTGACGGGTCATAGAGAAGGAATGGCTATGGCTTCCACAGCTTCGATGAGGTGTAAGGCGAGACTGTACTGCCCGTGGTTCTCCGGCAGAAGCTCAATGACTTTGTTCACTAGTTTAGCTGTCGTCGCAATTGGCACTTCTGTGTTTTGAAGATCCTGGGGGTCCTACAAAAGAGGACACAAAAAATAACCCATCAGTGATCCACGCCTGAATGAAAAACACTTTCTTCAGAGCGAAGTCAGCTAGTAAATAAGACTGTCTCCTGAACTGGTATGGAAGGGGGCAGACTTCCGGGCGGACTTACCATCGCTTTCAGCCAGGTGCAGAGCGTGGGGGACAGCCGGGCCAGCAGCTCCCTGCCTTCCCGCGCCTGCGTGTGGAGCAGCGCGTGAGCCAGCCTCTGCCCCGTCAGCACCAGCAGCTGAGAGGCCAGGACCTCTTTGTCATGCACCTGCAGGATGGCCTGCGGGGGAACACGGACAACCAGGTAAGAGCCGGCAGGAGACTCACTCAGTTCTGATCTGTGGCTACTGATCTGTTGACCCTTGAACAACATGAGAAATACATTCTTTGCTCTGGCTCATTGTATGGCAAGAGCATATAGTATGTAATACATGTAACACGCAGAATGTGTTCACCAACTGTTTGTTGTTGGTGAGGCGCCCAGTCAACACTTGGCTATTGGTAGCTAGGTTTTGGGGAGTCAAAAGTAGGCACAGATTTTCAACCGTGTGGAGCCAGCTCAACCCCCACGTTGTTCAAGGGTCAGCTGTACAAGCAACATATCATCCCAGTCAAGCTTAGTGTTTACAACCCAAATTTCCACTTCTCAATCTGGTACGACTGCAACTTGTGAGAGTCATTTTCAAGCTTCTGCGTGTTTTCTTGACTGCGAGGCCTGTGCAGAGAGCAGGCCTGCACACCGGACTGTACTCAACATTAAGCAGGAACGTTAATATTTTAATACTCTGTTCCGCTGTGGTGCCTAGAAGCTCTGACAGAAGGATAAGCGAAAAAGCTCTACGGGGACTTGACTGGCTCTTGACTCCAACCAACCACTTTCTCACCGGAGCCCAGTGAGCAAGCACCCTGAGCGGCTGTTACCTCTTCCCCTAAGTGGTCCACTCCGTAGTTGTAGAGTTCCCCCACGTAATGCCTCCTCACAACGTCTTCGCTGACTTGCAGGTGATGGGCCAAGTCCACGGCCAGCACTGGCCACTCCAGGTCTTTCCCAGGGGGAGCGGCGGGGGCCGCGGCTGAGCCGTCCTTCTCCCTGGCGCCCGCGTGCTGAGCCTGGACAGCGGCGCTGACAACCTTCAGCAAGAACTGGAAGGGAGACGGTGGCGTCCCGTTAGTATGTTCCCGTGAAACATACCTGTGAGAGGGGCTTTTCCGTGAAAACTGTGCACTTCTCAAGAAGCGATGCAATATGAAGATAAACTAGCTCTCCAGCATGCTGCAGAAGTAAGCGGTCAGCCTTTAAGGCCAGCTAGTTTTTTTTGTGTTACACCTTTTCCCCAAGAAACAAAAACAAAGCCCCATAGCTGACTTACCTGTTGTCGTAAAGAAATGAAATTTGGGTCCATTTCTCCACTGGGTAGTAACTGAATGGAAGTTAGGTCTTTGAAAAATGCATTTTTCCCCTAAAGAGAAAGAAGAGACCAAGAACACATGAATATGGATTAAAACTAACTGAAGACTGTCCTGGGGCGAATGGCATGTTACTTGGAAGGAAATGGACCACAGAGCAGAGTGGCCGCTGAGCCGGCAGCTGCCGGCTCTCGTCCCAGCCACCCCCTCTGTCCCAGGAATCTGATGGGGGGAGAGGACCCCCCAGGATGGTCCCGCTCCCGCCTGCTCCCCCAGCTCCCAGGCGGCTCTGGCCCTGAGGCACTTGCCTTACTGTCGAAAAGCGACAGCGGCTTCACGGCCCTCAGGGAAAACCGCATGACCGCGAACAGGATGGAGCTCAGGACCGAGTGGTGCTCCACCAGCGGGTAGTGGATGGGCTTCTGCTCCAGGGCCAGCTCCACGATGGAGATGGGCCCTTCGACGGCGAGCCACGCGTCCTCCGTCTCCAGGTCGGGCGCCTGCATCTCATCCCGGCCGACGTCTGCCTGCGCGTTTGAGAGCGGAGAACCGCGCTCAGAATGGGTGAAGTCAGAGCGGGCACGCATCTCATCTAAAGAGCTCACCAGTAGCCCTAGCTGGTGTTGCTCAGTGTTGGCCTGGGGACTGAAGGGTCCTGGGTTCGATTCCGGTCAAGGGCACATGCCCCGGTTGTGGGCTCGATCCCCAGTAGGGGACGTGCAGGAAGCAGCCGATCAATGTTTCTCTCTCATCATTGATGTTTCTATCTCCTTCTCCCTTCCTCTCTGAAATCAATAAAGAATTTTTTTTTTAAAGAGCTCACCAGTAGCAAAGTGCAAACCTCTAGTTCTCCCCATCCCAAAATTATCATTAAAAAAAACAACAACACCCAAATCTAATTCTAGTAAGAAATATCACCATTTTTAGGCTTAAGTCAAAACTTTGAATGAAAATAGTCCTGTAGTGAATATCTGTTAAGTCCAGTGAGTTTCAAAATAATTAGCAGCGCAGACAGTTTAGAGTGAAAAGACACCTTTTACCTCCAACAAAGTCTGAAGGAGATCCAAGCAGGAGCCGAGGAAAGAGGTCATCGCCGTGTCGCTCATCCCCACGTCCTGGTTTCAACAAGGGACAGAGTTAGTTCCTGCAGCGAAGCTGCTCCAGGTGCTCCCCGAGAACTAAAACGACCTTCCACACTGAACAGAGGGGGGCACCAGCACCTTTCTGCTCCTTCCTTAGGTCTCACTGGCTTTCAAGAAGATGGCACCGCGGTTTATTTTTAGCGGCTGGTGTCCCAGTGCACTGCACGGACACTGTATCCGCCACCATGGACGGGCCACTGGTGCTCGCTGCCCCAGAGTCACAGGGGACAGCCATGCGACGGCCACTTCATTATGTCCCACGTGACACTTCCGAGGAAACAGCCTGGCCTGGCCTCAGAGCGCCTTTTAGGGACTGACCGGAACCCTCTGCACAAAACTCAAACCCTCAAGTCTGGGATCTAAACACCCAAGGAAGCTGTATACAACCATCGTTCCTGCTGATGCCCTTAAAGGGCCTGGCCGGGGGGCCCCTGCAGTCACAGGCTGTTTATTAGACCAGCAGTCAGCACATCCCTAAGATGTTTAGAGAGAGAGAGAGCGTATGTGACATCAACTACAGTCACAGGGACACTCGAGCGCCTACCAAGATTCTTCAGCCATGGTGATTTCTGGGGACCGAGGGTCTGAAATAGTTGAGTTAGTCCCAATATTTCTTTTATGTGCAATAATATTTGAACGTTTGAGCAAAAGCCAGTGCCCGTGGGCAGGCGTGTTATCAAACTCTCTGTACAAGTTATTACACACAGGTAGATCAAACCGCGACTCCCGGATCTACTGCAAGTTGAAGTTCGATGTTTTGGGATCAAGTTCTCACTTGAACAACAGCAAAAACGTGAAGCAGCAGCAAGGACTTGTTACCCCGCCGTCCACAGGGCAGAGCTGCAGGTGTCTCATGAAAGGTTGGCTGGCTCACGCTACTTGAGCATCTGCACAGACAAGTCAGGACCAGCAAGAGCTCGAGAGCAGGTCCCCTCAGCCCTACCTTCCAATTTCCTATCTCCTGACACGCCATGAGCAGGTGCAAGGCAGAGCTCACCCCTTGGTTCAAGTGCGGGATTAGCAACCGCACATCCAGCCCAGGGCAATGCACTTACCCTCCGGCACAGCCTCTCCTTGGGCGCCTTTCCGACCTGAGACAGAGGACAGGAAGGCTGAATTATTTAGTGACTTAAACAAAAAGGCGTCAGACACACACACACACACACACACAGGGCATCACTCTGGTGCGGGAAGTAAAAAGTAACCACATTCTAAAAATACAGACACAGCCAAAACCGGTTTGGCTCAGTGGATAGAGGGTTGGTCTGCAGACTGAAAGGTCCCAGGTTCGATTCCGGTCAAGGGCATGTACATTGGTTGTGGGCACATTCCCAGTGGGGGTTGTGCAGGAGGCAGCTGGTCAATGATTCTCTCTCATCGATGTTTCTAACTATCTATCCCTCTCCCTTCCTCTCTGTGAAAAATCAATAAAATATATTAAAAAAAAATAATATAATAAAATAAAAATACAGACACACCTACAAATAAATGTGGCAACCACAACGCAATGCAATTAACTGTGTGGTGGGATTCTGTAAAAGTACATTGCGGGGAAAAATATTATGCTGGGCTTACAAATAATCCTCTTCAAAAATACAGATTTGTGAACTGTATAAAGGAAGACTAACACATCTGGTTCTTACTTGGCGTAATTAAATAACTAGGTTTCCTTGAGACTTGGAACCAAACTCCAGGCTACAGATAAGGAGCAGCTAGAATTCCGTTAGCTGGTGAAGACACAGTGACTAAATGGTTGGAAAGGAGGGACGGACGATCTAACACAGACAGAAGCCCCACGTCTAGCTCGGAAAGCCAGCTGACTCCACGATGCCGGGGATAATAAGACTGCTGCTCACTGCACTGCGCAGGGTGGTGAGTGGCAGGTAGCGTTACGTGACAGGACCATTCGCAGGAGGCAGTGATGCTTGGAAGAAGGGACTCCAGGACAAAGGACTCCGCCTCTTTAGCTCCTGCTGAGATGGCAGCAATGGCCTTTGAACAGGCAAG
Source organism: Nyctalus aviator (assembly GCA_036971965.1). Classification (NCBI taxonomy): domain Eukaryota; kingdom Metazoa; phylum Chordata; class Mammalia; order Chiroptera; family Vespertilionidae; genus Nyctalus; species Nyctalus aviator. The sequence goes on along the minus strand of CM072940.1, from coordinate 5,854,748 downwards.
CTCAGCCCACCCAACTCCAATATGTCTCCCCCTGTCGCCAGACCAGGGAACAGGAAGCCAGGAGGTGAAACGTAGGGTTACCTTATCCAGCAAGTACGTGGCGGCTGAAAACCTCTTCACCAGGAACGTGTTCCACATCATCAGGGCGATGCCTGCGGCAAGCGGAGGAGACGCAGTGAGCGGAGGCTCGGGGTTCCGCTCCCATCACACGGACGAACTCGGCTTCCTGAAGCTTCTACCACCGCACGGGCCGTGTGCCACGATATCGGCTCTTATGCCTCAGGCAACACGCGTCAAATTAACAAGAACCTTCACTTAATAAACATCAGAACGGGGCCTACGCCGGTTTGGCTCGGTGGATAGAGCGTCGGCCTGTGGACCGAAGGGTCCCGGGTTCGATTCAGGTTAAGGGCATGTGCCTTGGTTGTGGGCACATAGCCCAGGGTTGGGGTGTGGGGGAGGCAGCTGGTTGATGTTTCTCTCATCCCTCTCATCGATGTTTCTAGCTCTCTGTCCCTCTCTCTTCCTCTCTGTAAAAAATCAATAAAATATATATTTTTTTAAAAATCAGCACGGGGCTGCAGAAGAGGATAGCCAAATTGCCAGTGACTATAAGAAAAGACTCACGTCTTTAGTGATAAGACAAAGATGAGCTAAAAGGACAGCGATATCACAGAACCAAAAGAAAGGCTGACTTAGACAGGACAATACTGGGTGTGGCACGGATGTGGAGACAACTGGAATGAGTGCTCAGACCCTGCGGGAGGGATGTTAAATGGGTAAAAGCACTTGGACAAGTGGCAGCTCTGAACTAAAGCTAAATAACAGCACGTCTGCCACACGACCCAGCAATTCCGCTGCAGGAATGAGCGCAGCTTCATTCACACAGCCAAACACTGGAAACAAACCAAATGTCCATCAACTGACTGTTCTCATACATATAGTCATCCAGTAAAGTGATGGGTAAAAAAAAAAAAACACACTAAAAACCAAAATACAGACACTGTAATTAAAAAAACAAACAAACAAACAAACAAAAAAAAACACACTGGGGCTTTATACTTGCATATTTAAGAAACTCTGGCATTTAGCCGAGACCGGTTTGGCTCAATGGATAGAGCATCGGCTTCGGGACTGAAGGGACCCGGGTTCGATTCCGGACAAGGGCATGTACCTTGGTTGCGGGCACATCCCCAGTAGGGGGTGTGCAAGAGGCAGCTGATCGATGACTCTCTCTCATCGATGTTTCTAACTCTCTATCTCTCTCACTTCCTCTCTGTACAAAATCAATAAAATATATTTAAAAAAAAAAAAAAAAGAAAGAAACTCTGGCATTTCAATGAAAATTCCCGAAACAGTTGTCAGTTTTATCAGCGAGGACACACGGCTCTGGGGACCATAGACCCGGATGAGTCGCTTTAAATCTCATTTTGTTTCTTGAAAGAAGGTGTGATCTCAAACGGTGAATAATGAACTAACGGTCTAGCTCTCCTGAGGCCTTTGGGATTTCTGCAGTTGGACTTCATCCACCTGCAGGGAGGTGGTCTGGGAGGAGAAAGAGGCAGCTCTGTAGACTTGATCACAGGGACCGACAGGGATACGTCCTCCGGCCGGCCCCAAACCTCATCTCGAACCTTCGGTGAGCCCACTAGCCAAGGCTCAGCTCCTCAACTCTTCTGGGAACTCACGAACCAGCAGCCTGTTTGCAATTTCTCTACAGCGGCCGGCCCCTCCCCTTTCCGGACGGTATTTCTCTAAGGAAGCCAGTACTGTGTAATCAAACAATCCACGCTACGGTTTCAGGGGGTAAGACGATCAATTAGAAACATAACGGGATGTGAATGTAAAGACTCTTGTCCTTGCGTCAGTTATGTTTTTAACGCCTGTTTACTCACCGTTCTGGACGTGTGCATTAAGGATGTGCTTCAAGTGTTCTATTGACCTCACAAGAAAACGTGCTTCCTTACATGAAGGGAGAAAAAAAAAAAAAAAAAGAGAGAGAAAAAAGGGATATAACTGAATAAGTGTTTCAAATACAAACGGGGTGTTTCTATCTCTTTCTCCATCTCCCTTCCTCTCTAAAATCAATAAAAATATTAATACACACACACACACCACACACACCACACACACACACACACCACACACACACACACACACACCACACACACACACACACACACATACATTTATCACATCTCACAGGGAACAGGCAAATCACACTGGTCATAGGTACAGAGGACCCGAGGCTAAATCCCGAGTTAGCAGTGTGTGCTCAGCAAAGAAGGTAACTTCTGTGTACCAAGTCTCGCGTGAGGATGACAGTGCCTGCACGGTCACTCCCAGTACAGAGACATCCGAGGGGAGAAGCCGTGTTCCTCTAAGTTGATTACACAGCCTGAGCGTGCACAGGGTGAACGCAGAAAGACAGCCCCCAAGAGAGGCCGCGTCTCACCTCCGGGTCCTTGTTCCACTGCACCACGTACTCCCAGCAGCAGTGTGCGTGCAGCACGTCCAGCTCCAGGCTGCACGGGAACTGCTCGCGGGCTGCACGCAGCAGGTCTGCAAGGCAGAGGCAGGGGCTGTGACTGCCGCCCCCACGGACACTGGGGGGGGTGGATGGGTGGGGAGAGAGCCTCTGCTCCAGGCGCCGACGACCCTACGTTTGTGTGTTACCTGGTATGGCTCCCAAGTCCACATCCGCCTCCGACATCTCACATAAACCTCGGCTGATGCCCTCCTTGGGTTCGTCTGGGTTTTCGGCATCTCTTTCTCCGTCAGCCAGTGTTAATACCTCGGGGCGCAAGTCCTGTTTAAATACCCACTTGGCCACACTGTCTGCGATGCCACCTGCCGCGTGGAGACGAGAGAGAGAGAGAAGATGAAAAGGCGCAGCACAGCGTCTGCGGAGGCGTCCCACTGGGTGGGACCCGCATTGCCAACCACGAGTCTAAGTGCCCACGCTCAGTTTTCAGCCTGAAAGTGACCCCAACCCAGGAGAGTTTCAGCAGTTACTACCTACCACTCCACCTGGGGCGGTAAGGCATTTCTAGACTCACCTAGAATATTAGGGAAATATAAGGGCATATGCATACACGTCTGGATACTGCATACCTTCTACATGCACAATTCAAATATACTTTATCCGATGGAGACGAAGAGATGAATACATCTTTGAAAAACACTTCCATTTAAATGTAAGTGAAAGCACAGATTAGCACGATACTGGTCTAGGCTTCTTAGGACAATATATCACTTTTTTTTTTTTTAAATATATTTTATTGATTTTTTTCAGAGAAGAAGGGAGAGAGATAGAGAGCTAGAAATGTCGATGAGAGAGAAACATCGACCAGCTGCCTCCTGCATACCCCCTACCGGGGATGTGCCCGTAACCAAGGTACATGCCCTTGACAGGAATCGAACCCGGGACCCTTCAGTCCGCAGACGGACGCTCTACCACTGAGCCAAACCAGTTTCGGCAATATATCACTTTTAAGAGTCAACTAACTTGCCTATATGGAATAATTAGGGGCAACATGTAGCTATAGTAATCAACAATATGACGCTATATGCCATGTTGCAATCGGTTTAGTCCAAAAGCTTATAAATGCAAAAAACTGAAAGGCATTCACAATGAAGAGTCCTGTTTTTTTACCCAGAATGAATTACACCTGTCATTTACTGAAATGTCTTCTCTGCCTTTCCTCCTGTTTTCACTCAGATGTACACCTTCCCACAAAAAGAAAGCCAGCCTCACAGTAAAATTACAATCATCAGGGAAACGGGAGAGAAGGGAGCTGGGCGATGTCACTTCCTGTTTGGCTTCCCGATCACTTGCAAATTGTCCTTCCGGAATCAAGGCCCTGATGCTGCTGCTTCGGTTAATATTTAAAATAGTGTTCCCCGAGAGCAACATTGGCCAGGCCCGGTGCAGCCAGGCCGGAAACAGCTCGCTCCTCGCCTGCCCCCGCCCCAAGGCTGCCTCTCAGACATGGCTGGAAACTTTTGCGGGAACTTGAGGGTCTGCTGAATCAAGTGATGAAGGCTTAGATCTTGGTGTGTTGAGTTAGTATAGCGCTGGGGTGTTGATCTGTAAGCGCCTTGGGTGGGGCCTGGATGAGGTTGGTTGACCTATTTGGAAATGTCTTTTGTGTGAAGTGTATCATTGGGCATGTGGAGATATTATTGATATGAGAAAATGCTAAGTAACTGATTTACTATCTGAAAAGGGATTTACTATCGGGGAAAGGGAGGGAGGAAGAGACTGAACATAAACTGTGCACCTATGGATGAGGACAATGGGGGATGGGGAGGGGGCGGAGGGTGGGGTGGGAACCTGGTGGAGGGGGGAAGAAATGAGGAACCTTTGTAATATTATTATTATGAACAATAAAGATTGATAAAAAAAAAATAAATAAAAATAAAAATAAAAATAAAATGGTGTTCCCACACCTGCCCCAGGTGGCAGCGTGGAGTGCTGTGAATTTATAATTAAAAGCTTCACAGGTCTGATAAGGAATGAGAAAATAAAGTAACTAAATAAAAAAAACCTATAAATACACGCGTATTTATAAACCCAGACGTAGTCATCCCAGCATCACCAGCCTGACGGAGCTGCTGGGAAGAAAAGGGGCCGGTCAAGGTCATCCAGGATGTAAATGCTTATGGTCCTGAGGAGGAAGCCCGGACCGACTGACTCTGGGAGGCAGGACTCCATGTGTCGGAAAAGAGGTGCACGGTTCGGTGGAAATCAGCAGGTAGAAGGGAAGACCTGCAGTCCTGGTTTCATGAGAGCTTCTGGGAGGAGGTGGTGGCACGTGAGCTGAGTAAGATGTACAACTCAGGGTCCAGGAGAGAAGAAGGAGAAAGGGGGAGGCAGGGAGAGAACTTCTTGGTCTCAGTCTTAGTCCCTGAATGCGTGAACCACATGGGCAGCCCCGAAGACCCAAGCTTATGGCTTAGATGCCTCAACAGCTATGGCATTAGACATTAAAATGCAGACATTGTAAAGAGTGTTGTTATAATTAATTTTAAAGTGGAAAAAAAAAATAAACCCACCGTAGGTTAATGTTTTATGAAAAGGACTATAATTCTCAAAGCCCAACAGGATGTCCAGGGAAGAGGGGCGCTACACTTGGCAAATCTCTCTCCCGTCTGGCTCCATCTGGCTCCGTCGAGTCTCTGTTGAGCTCTCCTCCCGCCCACTGGGCTCTGCTGTGCTGGGTGAACTGCTGGGGGAAGGAAGGGATGCACCCAGCCACGGAGTTGGAAAAGGGGGGACACGCTGGAGGCCCTTTAAGAACGGCTGCTTAGCCGAAACCGGTTTGGCTCAATGGATAGAGCGTCGGCTTGGGGACTGAAGGGTCCCGGGTTCGATTCCGATCAAGGGCATGCACCTTGGTTGTGGGCACATCCCCAGGAAGGGGTGTGCAAGAGGCAGCTGATTGATGATTCTCTCTCATCGATGTTTCTAACTCTCTATCTCTCCCTCTTCCTCTCTGTAAAAAAATCAATAAAATATATTTTAGAAAAATAAAGAACGGCTGCTTATTTTGCAAGGCTGGGGGGTGTGGGCGGGGCTCCCTGAGCAGGGAACTGACAGGATCAGACTCTGAGAAGAAGTGTGTGGTGGGCTATTAATTTTAAATCTGAGCACATTGCTCGTTCCGCATTCTTTCAGTCACTGCCACAACAAACGCTTCCACCACCACCATAGAGCTGCGCACACACACACACTCCCGTGGACCCCCTTACCTCTCCCTCCTTCCAGGAGCTTCCGGACGGAGAGCCGGGGCAGTGGCTCGGGGGGCAGCGAGGGCGCCCGGGTGGGGCGCGCGTCCGCTCTGCTGTGCAGCAGGGTCTGCAGGATGAGGCAGTCCTGCAGCTGCTTCAGCAGCAGCTTCCAGTACTCGGTGTCCAGAGACAGGGCCTCCCAGGAGTCCGTGAGGGCCTCGGCATCCGCGCCCGGCTCTGTCTGGGAAAACTGACAGACAGGGCCTGGTGACGACCTGGTGGGGATTCCGCATCACCTCACCACGAACGTGAAGGAGCTTTGAACCCGCGGGCTGATGGACAGCCGGGTACATCGCACAGAGGTTATACACTCAGCTGGATGAAACATGACGGTCAGGAGTGGGTGGGAGACTCGGGGGGAGGAGGATGGAGTGTCGCCCCCTCGCCCGTGGGCTGTCAGGGCCACGCTGGAGAGGGCCCGGCTTTCCTATCGGTACCGGGATCTGACCTCTCCTTAGAATGCACTCACCAACACAGAAAAACGTGTCCCAAATGTCTCCCTCATTATTGCAGACCTCTCCAGCTGGTGATGTTAACGGATGCTATGAACTACGGGGACTGAGGGTTTAGGGACTCTGCAGACCTAGTTAAGTGTCTCCTCCAGGTTAATGTGGCTTCTCTCCGAAAGAAATAATCCGAGCTACTGTGGATGTTAGTTCCCCCCACCCCTCCAGCCTCCCCACTCGCCTACCCCCACCCCCTCCATTTTGAAAGCATCTCAAAGAGGTGAGGAGAAAACTCCAGGAAAGGGTCAGCAGGGGCCTCCTGAGTCGATGGGTGCTGTGTGCCCCCCACACCCTGTGCTCATATAAGGGAGGCTGAACACAGCCACTGCATTTGCAGGAGCTGGAGCAAACAGGTCGTCTCACCCTGGCCTCTTTCAACGTGGGAGACTGAGGCCACAGGACTCATTTTTAAGGGACTCGCCCCGATCACTAGCCACTGGCAGAGCCAGAGTAAGCTTAGCACGTGCCCCCTCGGGGTCACGTGTGCTATGCTCACATGTGGGTACCGTCCAAATGAACAGACTAGGGCCAAAACCGGTTTGGCTCAGCGGTAGAGCGTCGGTCTGCGGACTGAAAGGTCCCAGGTTCGATTCCGGTCAGGGGCATGTACGTTGGTTGCGGGCACATCCCGGTTGGGGTGTGTGCAAGAGGCAGCTGGTCGATGTTTCTCTCTCATCGACGTTTCTAGCTCTCTATCTCTCTCCCTTCCTCTCTGTAAAAAAAATCAATAAAATATATATATATTGAATGAACAGACTAGGGGCAGGAGAGCACCCCTTACCCCCTCCTGACCCTAAGAACGCGGGCACACATCTCAGACCCCCGATGCTGCACCACACGGGGACGTGCGTGCGGTCCCTCCACTTACCCTCTTCTCGGTCGCGCTGTCGGAGATCTGCGCGGCGACCGAGTGGCCCACGTGGGCGGAGAGCAGGGCGGCCCCGTTGTTCTCGGACTGGATGCAGGCCGTGCGCATCTGCTGCCACCACGGGGACACCGACTGGGAGTCCCAGGCGTCGTCGAGGGCCACTGCCAAGGTCAGAGAGGAAGCTTAGTCTCCCAGTCCTGGGCCCGGCCTTCCAGGTCAAACACAGCGTTAGAACTCAACCCCCTGCGGCCAGCCTGCCTGTTAGCTCCATCAACTGGAAAAACGGGCCTACGGTCCAGCTGAGTCAGAACACGCTATTCCACTTCCCTTTGCTGTGTTGGTCCCTTTGCTTCTGGACCAACTTTATTTTTTGTTTTTTTTTAATTTTATTTTATTTTAAATACATTTTATTGAATTTTTACAGTGAGGAAGAGAGAGGGATAAAGAGTTAGAAACATCTATCAGCTGCCACTAGGGATGTGCTCGCAACCGAGTCACAGGTTCCTGACTGGAATCGAACCTGGGACCCTTCAGGCCGCAGGCCAATGCTCTATCCACTGAGCCACACCGGTTTCGGCTCTGGACCCACTTCAAATCCCTGCTTGGAATAGTTCGTCACTGCGCAATCTACCCTCCAATGTGTAATAGGACCGATCGTTGTACTCCAGCAGAACAAACGTAAGAAAAGCAATGCCCTCCAGCAGAGACCATGAGATTGACCTCGGAGCTAAGCAATCCCGCTGTTCAGAAGACACTGTTTTGGGGAACAGCACAAAATGCGACTGTCACAAAGCCTGGGTCTGAGGCTTAGGGAGCAAGACGTGGCAGCCGCCACCTCCTGGCAGGACAAACGCTCTCCCTGCGGCTTCGCCAGTGCCCCAAGCACTGAGCTCGGCTTCTGAGAGCAGAGGCCACTCGGAACCAGGCTCCAGCACGTCACCTTTCATCCGGCTCAAGAGGGACAGCGTGGTGTGCAGACAGCGGACGGACTGTGGCCTCTCCAGGATGTCCTTCTCCTTAGAAAGCCACACGCTCAGGAGCAGAGACTGAAAGAGACAGAGAGCCTCTTCAGTCCAGACAACATTCCTCTTACACTCTCACACTTGCACGTGTGATCCAGTGTTTCCGGGAAAGGAGTGGGGGCTGGGACATCACGTGACAAGGACAGAACGAGGCGCCCTGTCTGCCCAAGGGATCCCTAGTCCTCTGTGGAGAGAGATCTACCTCCCGCCTCTCCACCTCTTCCCGGGGCTAGGCGCTCGATGCCTTCCAGCGGGAGCGTCTGTGGAGGTGCCTGTCACACTAAGTCCTCAGCTAATGTCATCGCCAGGGCCTGCCACTTTAAGCAAAAGGATGTGTAACAAAACCCCAACTCTTCCGTAGACTCTCACACACATACGAGTTAAGTTCCCTTGGTTCCACCAGTGGTTGGCAACCGCCGCTTTGCACCACGGTAAAAAAAAAAAGAAAAGATGGACAGATCTGATGTGAGCAGAGAGAACGGCATCAGCAGGGGGACGCTCACCAGCAGCAGCTGCGGGCTGAGTCCTGCCGCCTCCAGAGAGCGGCACATGTCCTCCGTGGAGCTCTCTCCGTGCAGACACTTCCAGAAGAAGAAGCTGCCTAGTGGGCGGAACCAAGACACATTAACCAGCGACTGCTTCCCCTTTGGACAAGCTTTCTAAACGGCACCCTAACCTAACCCTAACCCTGACCCTTACCCATACCCTAACCCTGTCCCTGACCCTGACCCTGACCCTAACCCTAACCCTAACCCTTACCCTAACCCTTACCCTAATCCTGGCCCTTATCCTAACCCTGACCCTTACCCTAATCCTGACCCTGACCCTGACCCTTACCTTAATCCTGACCCTGACCCTGACCCTGACCCTAATCCTGACCCTTATCCTAACCCTGACCCTTATCCTAACCCCGACCCTTACCCTAATCCTGACCCTGACCCTAACCCTGACCCTGATCCTGACCCTAACCCTGACCCTGACCCTAACCCTTACCCTAATCCTGACCCTTACCCTAACCCTGACCCTAACCCTAACCCTGTCCCTGACCCTGACCCTGACCATAACCCTGACCATAAACCTGACCCTAACCCTACCCTAACCCTAACCCTGACCCTGACCCTGACCCTGATCCTGACTCTGACCCTAACCCTAACCCTAACCCCCAGAGAGCAGGAAACTACTGGTTCACTCTGCTTGGCTTTGGAAAGCAGAAAGCACACCCTTACACGTCTCACACCGTCTCTTAAGTATACTCAGTAATGCAACACAGCTCTATGACACGGCGCCTACATACCCAGAGCGTCTTACTTAAATGACAAATTATTCGGTCATTTCTAAATGAACCGAGTCTCTGAGATGCTACAAGCTCGTCCAGGCTTCCTTCGAGAGCGGGCGGGATTCCAACAGGGGTCTGTGATTCCCCCCACCTCGGGCCAGGGCCTCTCCCTGAGGTGAGTGCACCCACCAAGGGCCACGTGCTCCTCCTCACTCATCTTCTTGACGTTGATCACATCTTTCTCACACTCCAAATATTCCAGGAATGTTTTCACAGGCAGCACCCCGTCCTGGTCCTCAGAGAAGCGGACAGCAGCCCTGCTGTTTTCCTGCTTGTACTTCTCTAGCAACGCCTGCAGCTTCCCGAGCTCCTTTTCGTCCAGCCTCAGCAGTACAGCCAAGTCCTTAAAGACAGGGAACAATTCTGAATAGACCATGCTGCTCTCTTCGAGTCTGCTGTGGGCGTCACCCCCGTCCCCGGCAGCGAAATGCAACACCACTGGCCAAAGATGGATTTTTAATTCATGCGACCGCTTCGATGAACTCTGCTTAGCACCTCACTCTCAAATGACTCTGCGTGAAACTTGACCCACATTCATGAGGAGGTTATCTAAATAAGGTAAACTAAAAGTACCATTTTTTAGAGCATTCTCCTGAGATTATAGTTGTCCAAAGTTTTCAGATTAAAAAAAATATATATTTTTTATTAAATTTTTTTTTTTAATAGAGAGAAAGGGAGAGGAATAGAGCTAGAAACATCAATGTGAGAGAAACATCGATCAGCTGCCTCCTGCACATTCCCCATTGGGGACGTGCCCTCAACCAAGGTAAATAAATGCTCCTTGACTGGAATTGAACCTGGGACCCTTCAGTACCCAGGCCGACACTCTATCCACTCTGCCAAACCAGTTAGGGCTAACATGTTCAGATTTTAATGAATGTGTTACTGTATAATAATAAAAAAAAAAATTTTAACAGGGTGTCAACTGCCACTCTTGTGTTTCTGAGGAAACTAAGGGACTATTAACTAAGAAACTGACTCCTCATATTCAGCAGCATAATTTAAGTGTGTTACATATAAATTTTCCGTGTGGCTCTCGGGGGTACAGAGATCGGAAGTCCCTGATACAGCCTGCCTTTCGAGCCACTCTTCTAGACCGATGTGCAGGAACATCTCCTGATCCGACTGTTTTCTAAATTAGGGAAAAGCACACACGCACGCGCACACTCACACACACACTTTACAGAACATACTTTCGCCATAGCAAGCACAACTTGCTCCCCCCATGTGACATGAGTAAGGCTGCCTCCTTAAACCAGAGCAGCTTTATCTATTTATTGACTAAAGCTGTTGTTTCTACAAACAAGCAGTAAACCACCAAGTGCTACCGAATGCATGCCAGCAGTCCATGCTATACTGAGTTTATAGACGAGCTAATGGCCCGTGTCTCAGAGACAGCAACATGAATTAATTCAGCCCAGAACTTCAGTCCTATATGCTCAAAATTAGCCAGTCCGCCTAGAGGCTGAGTGTATGTTGTGTAAAGGATGTAAACAAGTCTACCGCGAATAAGGTTTTCATTCCTAAGAAGTGCTTTAAAAATAGAAAAAGAACAATGTGACACCTGCTTTTTGAACATTTGTAATTGTTTTATCTTTGCAGAGTATCAGGTGGCAATGCATTCTGAGACCTTAGCAGAGCCATCTGCAAAACTTCCTTCGGCAGGGCATGAGACGGTTAGCTGGGATCTCATGAAAATATGAGCCACTGAATAATCTGAAATGCCTAGGCAGGCCTGTGGACATAACTCAATCTACCTGCACTTTCCTGTTGCTTGAAACAATTTTACGTGATTGATGACGTAGGCAGCAAAACAAAAGATCCTGGAAAATGGCTTTGTCATGTGCAATGGTAGCTACAGAATACTATGAATATATTACTGCTCAAATGCTTTGTAAAATCCATCTATAATCCCAAAGCTAAAAAAGATGTTAGAATGTGGAGGTTGATTCCATTACAGAGAGAAAATCTTCTCTCATTTTTATGTTTAAGAAATTGTTATTCACGCCCTAAACCAGCTTGGCTCAGTGGGTAGAGCGTCAGCCTGCCGTCTCAAGGGTCCCAGGTTCAATTCCAGCCAAGGGCACATGCCTGGGGTTGCGGGCTCGATTCCCACTGAGCTCACTCCCCAGTAGGGGACGTGCAGGAGGCAGCCAATCAATGATTCTCTCTCACCATTGATGTTTCTATCTCTCTCCCCCTCTCCCTTCCTCTCTGAAATCAATAAAAAAATATATATTTTAAAAAAGAAATTGTTATTCGTGTACGCATGTTTAAAGTACATTTCAGATGCACCAGATAGTTTTCTTAAAGGAACTACCAGTGACATGATATCAGTAAAACCAGAGAGCTGGCCACGGTCACACACAAACTGGAGGGGGAGAGGGGACACACTTCTCTCTAGTCCCCACTGAAGAGACTTCACTTCTCTGTATGGAACCTAAGGGTTTTATACACATGCCTCTGAATTATACTGCACTGCAATAAATAAAGATTACCAGGTGGTGTCGCTTTGGTTTTATGGAATAAAAGCATAGAACATTTACTATAATTATTGCAAACACTTGGATGTACAATAGAATCTTCTAAACACACATTTCTTTATGTGTACACAACAGATGAGCTGCGTGAGTTTGCTGACAACACAGAAAATGCGGTCTCTGGCAGAATCATTTTGCTACTTCAGTAAAATGACACTATTTTTTTTTTTTTTTGTCCAGAAGTTGTATTATAAGTAGTAATCTTAAAAAATGAGCTCAGCCCTGGCCGGATGCTCTGTTGGTTAGAGCATTGTTCCGTACACCAAAAAACGAGTTCAGACCCTGGCTGGTTTGCTCAGTGGTTAGAGTGTTGGCCCATGGACTGAAAGATCTCAGCTTTCATTCCCAGTCAGGGACACATACCTGGGTTGCAGGCTCAATTTCCAGCCCCTGGTAGGGGCAAGTATAGGAGGCAACCAATCGATATCTGTCACATCGATATTTCTCTCTTTCTCTCCCTCTTTTTCTGCCTTTCTACTCTTTCTAGAAAGCAAAGGAAAAAAATATCCTCAAGTGAGGATTTAAAAAAAAAAAAATTATTCAGAAAAATTAGAAGCTTCTAGGGTAGTATCAATGAATTAACAATAAAATTTAATTTTCTGGCATAAATAATACAACTTTAGCAGCAAGACACAGAGAACCAGCAGGGAGAGGGTCTTGTGAAGAAAACACACCTGTAATGCTTTATAAAAATTTTCCATTTTTTCACTCCTTTACTACCGATTTGAAAAACTGAAAATAATCGCGGAGACGATTTTGTATAGTGGGAATGGGGGTACTCACGTTATCAGAGAAGGACGTGTCTGAAGGAGGACCCAGGGCATTTAACTGGCTGACAGACTCGTAAAGATGGAGCAGCTTCAGCTTACTGGCACAGAACTGGAGCAGCGCTTCGTCAACAGACTCCGCCTCTAAAAGGCAACGTGCATTAAAGAGACGTTTCACAGATTCATACGGGGCCTTTCTTTCATGAAGTCTCTTATTATTACAAGACCCCCTGCTCTCGTTTATTAAATACTGGGAAGATTATGCTATAGAAGATTAATAAGGCAAAAAAATAACTTTTCTATCATGGCCAAGATATTTAAATGTTTAAATGAAATAAGGTCCTCTAATAGTAAAAAGAAAAAAGGAAGGAGAAATATCTTGGTCTAATAGATAAATGATCTGGAAAGAGCTTTGAAAATGTCCTCACTCAGCCCATGACTCATCAGCTGCCTATTTGTCTTACATACTGAAGATAACACCATTAAAGGTGCTATTGTGGTGGTCACAGACATTATGATTCAACCAGAAACTGTGGATTGTGCCAGATGGATCCTCAAGAAAGGTTGGCAAAGAGACCAAAAGTAGAATTCCTATCCATTAGGGTTTTTCCCCAAGATTAAGAAAACTTAGATGAAGAGCAACTCATTCAAAAAACAGGGAACAAAAAAGTCCCCAAGTGCTAAAGGTATGAAATGTTTCCTTTTATCTTATCTATTTTATTCCCACCTTAAAGTAATAGGAAAGCATCATAAGCCGTGGGGAGCTTTCTATTTCTACAACCAGTTATAGAATGAAGTGAGACCATAACCACCAACCAGTAAAACCCGATTACCTTGACTTTTCAAAGTGTCCAGAAGAGTTTGGGTGACATTTCTAAGGCAGGAAAATGGTAGACGTTCATTTGCCAAAATGCTTTCCAAAGCCTAGAAGAAAGATAGCAATCCAAGTCATTGGAAGGCAATTATTTGTTTATATTTGATGTTGATTTCATTACACCACATTTCAAAGGGAAGCTCATATTCAAGCTGCATTATTTTATATATATACACCTGTGAGTGAAGGGTGCATTATAAGTAATATGTAATCAATTTCTCATCACGCTGAACATGATAGGACAAAAAGTTCAGATGAAAATGAAATAACCGAAAGTGACTGGTGTTCAACAGAATAGCCAGGACCAATTAGAAAGAGAGTTAAGCTACTCACTATAAGATGAGCTTGAATAAGTCTATATTATATAAATATCAATGAAAAGTAAAGGCTGTTGTCAGTAACAAAAGCTGACAACTTAATTACTGCTTAATTACTGCATATGGGCGAGGCTGGCTGAATCGAGACCAATCTAGATATATAGGGTGTCCCCAAAAACGTACACACGCTTTGAATGATTATAAAGTTGGTGTTTGCTAACATACAGTTCATTTTCAAAACTTAAAAGAACCTACGGAAATGAATAATTTTTTTTTGTCAATGCGTTTTTCACATGGATGGCCCTTCTAGTCCAGCCTCTGCTGATAATGTGAAGCAAATCAAGAATCATCTCATTGGGTATTTGTGGGCCCTCAATTCGTCAGCTGTTGATGGTTTTTGTACCATAAACTTTATCTTTTATGTATCCCCTTTAAAAAGTCTAGAGGATAAATTTTCTTTGTTCAAAGTTTAGTCTGGCTTCACCCATGATTTCAAATCAGTCAAAGCTGAAAAGGAGTGAAAACTAAGTGAGATATCAGCTGTTAAAGTGTGTATACATGTTTTTTTGGGTACCATATATATATATATATATATATATATATATACTCCCCCCATCTCACTGCACCTGCCCTTCTTCCCCCTGGTAGAAATTTAAGAGCCTCTACTACCAGTTTCCAAATCTCTCTTCATGCCTAAAGAGGCAGCCATCAGAATCCCCAATGGGCTGGACACGGCAGTTACAGCTCATACCATCATTTCATATTAGCACAGTAAACTGGATTGTTATTGAATGGGTGAGTGTAGAAGGTTAGGCTGAGAAGGTGGTGTGTGACAAACACCAGCTATGTGTGTGTGTGGGGAGAAACGGGCTTAGCAGGTGGCTCGAGAGGCTGGCCTGGCCCATGATGACACAGCTGCCAGGAGGCCATCAAGAAAGTGACCCCAAGTGGCAAATACCCCGGGAGATGCCATCTGCATCTGCTCTGTCCACTCTGACACAAGCCGGCAGCTGGCTTGCTTTCTTCCCTGCTATTCAGTCTTCCCAAGTCACAACTAGATTCTTTCCTCCCACACTTGCCTGTGTGGTAGGATTACTGACTTTTTCAAAAAAAAGAAAGGAAAAAAGGGATAGCAGGAACTGCCATGTGGGGAATATTAAAAAAGGATGGGCATGAATAAGAACACAAGAGGAAGCCTGGCCTTTTGTGCTTGGAGGGGAACGAAGGAAATAAAGATTTTCTCCGGAGGGAACTGGAGTAGCTATTCAGCAGGAAACTTCACATATACACTCACCTGCTTTTTGGTTGCAGGGTACTTTATATCGAGAATTAATTCCTTTATTTCCGTTTCAACCGAATCTAGAAAGAGAAAATTAGGCAAAGTAAAATTCTCTCTTTTATTGCAGGCACATTTTATTCCGAAAGAAAAAGGCATCTGTGTGAACTGCCCGTCTGCTTAGGGGTTCCTGGGTCTTTGGGTTCCTGTCACAGATGTGAACACACCCTGAGAGGGCGACCCACTGGAAAGCACAGTGAGCAGCGCCTCCCCTCCCTCTGAAGAGGAGCTGTCACAGCTCATGAACGTGATCCAGTGTGTGACTGCTCCATGTAGAGCAGGGGGTGGGGAATTGTTTTCCTGCCAAGGGCCACATGGGTATTTATAACATCATTCGTGGGCCACACAAAATTATCAACTTAAAAATTAGCCAGCTATATTTGGCCAAACATTTAATGAACTCACCTCTAATGCATTGACAGGGCCAGACCAGAGGATTTTGCAGGCCTCATACGACCTATGGGCCGCACGTGCCCCACCCGACTTGGAGAACAATATTAATTGAAGGAATAACGGAGTATGTTTTAGTATTTTTACTACAAAACACCCACCGAGACTGGGCGATTTTGCTTTCAGCAAGGCCGCTAATTTCTTCATTAAGTGCATGTCCTTGGCCCGTTCGCTCTTCTTGTCGCTGAAACAGTGAACACAAAGCGTTCTTACTTCCTTCTAATTCTGACCCTCCCACTGCGCCCTGCCCTTCACACTCTTCCTACTTAGCACACCGTGGACCAGTCATTTCATTGCTAGCTTTACCCAGTGGCCAGGTAAGTCCCTATTGAACAAGTACAAAAACACGTTTTACGTAAACGTTCAAGGCATGCTTTAAAATTAAATACCCACTGCATTTTGAAGTTGTTTATTACATCTTCTTACAAGCTAATATCTTTTTTTTAAAGTGTGATGCTTTGTAAAATACCGTGTGATATGAAGCGAGAATTCTCGTGATCTGTCTGCAATGTGTTAAGTTTAAAGATATCGGTCTCATAAGAAAAAAAAAAAAACACACACAGGAAAACTATCACTGCCAAACAGCTAGCAGATGTGGGAGGGATGAGTGAGAGACCCCCGAGCGGCCTCACCTCAGCGCCAGGTGGAAAGGAACAGTCACCGTTTTCACGCCCGCAGACACGGGATCCACAAGGCAGATCTGGTAGGTCTGTGGCTGCCAGCTCTGACTGGTGACATTATTTAAGCCCATTATTTTATAGCCAGGATACAGGAGCCTGTAGATATAAAGAAAACACACGCCAAGATGGCGACCACATCAGAGAAAGGAATGCCACGGCGGGCTTCTAGTACAGCCTGGGACCCCAACATTATCCGCAATTCAGAGTCACCAATGAGGCAAATAATACAAATGGGACTCTATTGTCGGAGTTCTGCCTGTTAAAAATGTGCTAGAACCGGCCAGGGTGGCTCACTGGTTGATGCTCAACCAATGAGCCAAGGTTGTTGGTTTAATTCCAGGTCAGGGCACATGCCAGAGGTGCAGGCTCGATCCCCAGTAGGGGGAATGCAAGAGGCAGCCGATAGATGCTTCACAACGATAGCTCAATCTCTCTCTCCCTCCACCTTCCTCTCTCTCTAAAAATCAATACAAACACACGCTAGAAAAATGTGCAAGAAAAGGAAATGAGCACCGGCCCGGGTTGCAAAAGGCAAACGAAGCAGCCGCCACATCTGACGTGTGACGACGGCATCTTCCCTCCGGAGCCTGCACAGCGTACGGAAGGGACGGGACTGAAGGCAGCGCAGAAGCTAACTCCTTCGGCCGCACATCACGCCTTCTCGAGAGGATTCCTTTGGTATCACGGACTTGCAGGAAAAAACCGTGATAAAGGACATGTCGGGTCTCAAACAGTTTCAAACGGATACGCGGAATGAATGGAAGCTTTACTCGGCTGAGTAAACAGGAAGAAGCGCAGTGCTCACCTGCAGTGCTTCCCCACGTTGAAAGCGCCCACTCTGGGTCCCTGCTGCGTGCTCCACACCTCCAGAATGCCCCTCCTCGGTGCGTAGATCACCAGGAACTGAGCCACTCGGCTGGGGCCCTGGGGACTCCCGAAGGGGGAGGAGTCCCCCTTTTCGGGGACTCTTTCGTGGAGGTCCTCCACCACCTGGACCCAGCCAATCTGCGCGTCCCGATACCCTGGGGACAGGAGAGAGGGATGCTAACGGGCAAATTAAGGTAAGTTTACCACTAGCCTTCTCAAGCACTATGGGATTTTTGGGGGGAGGTGGGGAAGGAATTTAAGAAAAAGCTATAAAACTTGGTTATTTCTAATTATGAAATAGCTTAAACAGAAACTATTAATAATTATAATAAATATAGAATCAACCGTGAAGTCGTATTAAGTCTTCTATTTTGCTCAGTTTGCTTCAGATCGCTCTTGTTTCTTTAAGGAGAAAACGGGTGTCATTGAAGCCTCGTGAGCTTCCTATCTGATTCCCTCTTTTCCTCCCTTTCAAACACTCTGACTCAAACATGGCCTCATGAAGTGGAATAAATGTAGCAGGGGCAAAAACACTGAGTTCAGGAATGGACAATGACGGTGAGGATTGAGAAGTACGTGAAAAAAAATAGGTAGAACAGGCTTATGAGTTCATCAAACTTAAAGACACGTCAATTGGATTTCTGGAACAAGTTCTGATCTGAGTTCATGTTTTTTTTTAAAAAGCATAAAAGAGCTGAGACCGGTTTGGCTCAGTGGATAGAGTGTCGGCTTGGGGACTGATGGGTCCCGGGTTCGATTCCGATCAAGGGCATGTACCTTGGTTGCGGGCATATCCCCAGTAGGGGGTGTGCAAGAGGCAGCTGATCGATGACTCTCTCATCAATGTTTCTAACTCTCTATCTCTCTCCCTTCCTCTCTGTACAAAATCAATAAAATATAAAAACAAAACAAAACTAAATAAATTAATTAATTAATTAATTAATTTTAAAAAGCATAAAGGATTAAACAGTGTTATCAACCAGAAGCTAAAGAATGATAACGTTGCTCAACTATTGGGGTAAAAAACAAATTGAGCTTTTTTTCCTGGATTTTTGTAAGGAAGTACCTTTCCACATGCGTATTGCAATTCCTCTGGCTACATCCAATAAGATAACTCTGCCAAAATCATCCGTTACTGCTGCCAGCGTGTTGCAGGGAGACAGACAGATGCTCTCACCGTGGCGTCTAGAATCTGGAAGCCCAAATCTGATATTTAAAAGAAAACAAAAAGCTCAAATCACATTCCAATCTAGAAATATATACCACGTAATGAAATATGTAAAGGACATAGGCTGAATCTATTTTTACATAAAGAAATACGAACCTTGCATGGAAAAATAATTACCCACAGATGAACGTTCACACTTTAAGAAGTTTCCTCCATTATAAAATAAAAGCATCTATTTCTTATTTTATAGGTTTTCTATATAAATACCCACAACCTCGTTTTTCAGAGAACATCAGGTACATCATAATGATCTCTCCTGGATTAAGCGATATGTCACAGAAAACAATACCCTCACAACCAGCTCAATTTTAGAAAACTTAGCTCCTACTCAGGCGTTTGCCGTCTAATTTAAGTTCTTATCCCTAACCTGCTTTCTCTTTGCTAGATATCCCATCTTGCTGATACCAATGTTAATTAGCTTGAAGGGAAAATTTCCCTTCTAAATATTTCTCTTTAAGCTGCTCTTGGTCTATAACCAATCGTACTAGAGCTGTAAGGATAAAACAAACAAACAAACAAACAAACAAAAAAAAACCCAAACCCTAGGAGATAAACTTCAATAAGTTATGATAATATAATTAGTTATATCTCTTTAGGTGAAGAACATCTAAAAAGGGGAAAGGAGTATTTCTACTTCCCTTACTTTACATTCAGTAATAAAAAATAAATTTTAAATAAAATCTAGCAAAAACCACCTCTTCTCCTCCCCAAACCTGGCAGCACTAAGGATGGAGGTAAGCTAAGAGCCAAAGCCGGCATTCTGAAGACGGCCTGAATGCAAGGAGGCTCCTGCTTTCATTTTTTTTTTTTCTTAAGAAATTACTAAGTTTTATAAAATATAGTTTTACAGCTTACTGACAAACCAAACTATTTTTAACAAGATCATCAGCTATCACAAACTTGATGTTCCTGCGACTCAGAAGCTAAGTTTATAGGTGTCTGTAAAACAACCACACACACACACACACACACACACACAAATACATACTGAGCCCCTGTGATGTCACAGGGAGACAGCAGTGAATGAAACGGGCAAGAACCGCTGTCCTCCTGGAGTTTACCTTCTACTGGAAAAAATCATCCCACACCAGTGACTGTTAGCGGCTCCCAAGAGTCATGGGATTAACGAATCAGCTGAGCTCATACAAAGACCCTAAATCCCACGGGTTGTTTCCAAAAACGACCACCGTTTGAGAAGAGCGTGGCCGACTTGCCTTACAGCTAACGGGGTGGCTGGTTCCACCTTCGGCTTCTGCTTTTGGACAGCTTCTTCCTCGTGCCTACTTTTCCAACCAAGCCAACCGCTGGAAAGAGAGAGAGCATGAAGATAAAACCAGGGCTCGCCGAGTGTCCAAGTGCAGACTGTCACATCAGAAGCCCAAACCAAGCTTGACAAAGTAGATGCGGCTCAAGTTAATTGTTATGCGATTACCTGGCGGCATTAAACAGAGCGGAAGTGAGTTTGCTGGCAACGGCGAGGGCAACATGAGAGAGCAACGGCTGTGTGCTTCCCTGGAAGACAGAACACGTGCCAGCTGACCAAGGAACAGAATACACTTTCTTTTATATATATATATATATTTTATTGATTTTTTTTTACGGAGAGGAAGAGAGAGAAATAGAGAGTTAGAAACATCGATGGGAAGAACCATTGATTGGCTGCCTCCTGCACATCCCCTACTGGGGATGTGCCCGCAACCAAGGTACATGCCCTTGACCGGAATCGAACCTGGGACGCTTCCGTCCACAGGCCGACGCTCTATCCACTGAGCCAAACCGGTTTCGGCCAGAATACACTTTCTAAACCTTTCTAAAGGAGGCCTGCTATAACGTTTGAAAAAGCTGTAAAGCCTGGATAGCAAGAACCTGTGCAGCTCCTTGAGGGGAGTATGATAACTTTTTTCCAGGAGGTCTCAGTATCACCATAGTGTTACCTGTGCAGTGTCAAGGTCAAAGCCACTGGCATTTTAGCTTTCGGAGCTCCCTGAAGATGGCATTACTGTAGCAGGGCTGTGGATTTCCCAACCATACACAACTGGCTCTTTGCCCTCTTTAAAAAATATATACCTACATATTTTACTAAAGTAAAAAGATAGGTTAGGCACTTCTGAGAAGGCTGCTTTCCAAGCGAGAAGAACGAGCTGCCAAATCTAATTGTCCCCCGCTTTAAGGAGCCATTTTCACCACATGGATGACGACAGCGGGCAGCCAGTTCTGTCCTGACAATCCTCACTGACGCAAACCCGCGGGGGCTGGTCTGCACCCCGAGCTTCTGACCACCCCACAGTAACTCGGTGTCCATGAACATGGGCCATCAGAAACCAAGTTCAATTGTTTTACACTGACTTCAGTGCCTTCCAGTTAATGTAAAGAATTCAGAAGGAAGCGAGCTGAGATTCATATGAGCTTAGACTGAAACTCAGCAACAATGTACACTGCTTAACCTTTGTAAGGCTCAGGGACCATATCCATGTTCAGGCCAGTTGAAAACTTAGTCTGCGTCCTTCCCCATGATCAGGGGGGCAGCTCTTACCTCTAGAGCATAGAAGAAGCCAGTGAACGGGTTCGACCCCACAGTGATATACTGAGACATGGCAGGCGGGCTGTTCTTAATGGCCGCATTGAATCCACCGATATTGGAGGCAGTTTTCATCTGATCGAAAGGGGACAGCGTCATAATACCTAGTGATAAAGCAACAGCAAGGCATGATCTGAGCGTGCTGAAAGAACACTGTCAGTGAAGGCCATTGAGTGTTTACATCAATTCCATTCTAAGACACTAACATCTCAACGTAACAGATAAAAGTCATTTCTGAAAGCTACAAAATTGATACCATAATGTACTTGTAGGGTTAAAATTATACTCCTAAGTCCTCTAAGCTATGAAACATTCCATCTTCTCTTCGCTGCTCCCTCTCCCAGCGCCTCTTCCCGGAGCTGGCTCCTCCTCACCCTCATGTCTCAGTCTGAACGCCACTTCCCTGGACAGGCCTTTCCTCACAGGTCCCCCCTGGGGTACCCTCTTTTAAGATGTCACCTGTCTTCTATTAGGACTCTGATAAAAATGTTTATTTGGCAAAATTAATGTGAAAGCCTCTTTATAATATGTTGATAAGGGTTATAATAGTTGGTATGAATAATCCTAGTTTTGAAAGCCTGTCTACAATAACATAATTATGGTACACATACAACTCTGAATGAATGTTTACCAAAATGCCAATGATAAGTAGTTCTAGATGGTAGAATGTAAGAGGATATTTTTTCCTTTTAACATATTTATGTATGACTTAATTTTTTTTAAAAAAATATATATATTTTATTGATTTTTCTCAGAGGGGAAGGGAGAGGGATAGAGAGCCAGAAACATCGACCAGTTGCCTCCTGCACGCCCCCTACCGGGGATATGCCCGCACCAATGTACATGCCCTTGACCGGAATGGAACCTGGGACCTTCCAGTCCGCAGACCAACGCTCCATCCACTGAGCCACACCGGTTTAGCAGCACTTTTTTTTTTTTAATATGTCAGTAGTGGAACGATCCACCCTTTTCCCTCGCAAAGTGTGAACAGAAAGCTACTATATTTCTGTAGGACATTTACAAAGAGTTTTCTTCACCTTGAGAAGAAACTGAATAAAGTAGATGTCCACTTTATGACTTAATTTTTAACAAGCAAATATTACATTGGATAAACAGAAAAAAAATATTAAAATAGCATTTTCTTCATCTCCACCCCATTTCTACCACCTTAATTCAGGAGCCCATTACTTCTTGCCATGATCATTACAGCTTCCCTAGTGTACTCATTTTCTCGTCTGACCCTTACAATCGCAACCTCTGAACGCCCACCTAAGTGTCTGTCCTAACAGGCTGACATAGTGTCGTGCTCTTGCTCACGGTTCCTCAGTGGCTCCCAGTGTGACTGTGGGCAAGCTCCAAGTGCCTCTTGCATAGCACAACCTGACTCCTGTTTCTATACTGGGCCTCGTTCTTGCCAGTTCTCCTGGGCACCCACTGCTTTTCCAGGAGACAATGCACTTCCACCCTCCTGCCTACACGCAAGGATGCCTTCTCTGTGTCTGTTCTCTTGGTCAAGTCCTTCTTCTTCCAGGCCCAGATTAAAGTCCACCCCATCCCCCACTCCCTCAGTGCCGGGGCCTCTCCCTGTTACACTGCAGCAGTCCACTGTCCACTCCAATGACTGTTAGGCTGTGGTCCTGTTCCATGGGTTTCTTCCCACTACACTCTCACTTCCTGGCAGCAGCGACCATGTCTTCCTGACTATTCCCAATGCCCAGCACGGTGAGCCTTCAAATACTGGTTTCAAGGAGAAATCTGCTTTTCTCTAAATTCTGCTGGCTTAAAGGTTACATTTTTAAAACACTAATCTATAGGGAAATTATATGGATTAAATTTGTCTGCAGAAAAATCAAATCAAATTGTGACAATGCTGCACAGTCCCGCTACTGAGGTTAAAACCCGTAACAATCCCTAAGTCTGAACCAACTATAAAAATGTTTAAACCAAGCCGAAACCGGTTTGGCTCAGTGATAGAGCGTCAGTCTGTGGACTGAGGGGTCCCAGGTTCAATTCCGGTCAAGGGCATGTTCATTGGTTGCGGGCATATCCCCAATAGGGGGTGTGCAAGAGGCAGCTGGTCGATGTTTCTCTTCCATCGACGTTTCTGGCTCTCTATCTCTCTCCCTTCCTCTCTGTAAAAAATCAATAAAATATATATATTTTTAAAAATGTCTGAACCAAGAATAAATCTACAATGAGATCCTGCAATCCAAAGGAATAAAAAGTAAATTTCGAAAGAACTGAACTAGTAATGCTTACCAACACTAGCATGATCAACGATGGTGTCAACATCTTGCAGACCCCATTTCTTATAAGCTAATGGCGGTGGCTGGATGTTCTCATTGCCTGAGGCTGCAGCTGTCAAAGACAAAAGTTGGACAAACCAAACTTCACTCTGAGGAGTACGATGAAGTTTTATATTTTTTTAAAAATCATAAAAAATGCAATAACATTTTATGTTTTTATTGATTTCAGAGAAAGGAAGGTAAAAGGAGAGAGGGGTAGAAGCATCAATGATGAGAGAAAATTATTGATCAGATGTCTCCTGCACGCCCCCTACTGGGGATCAAGCCTGTAACCTGGACATGTGCCCTGACCGGGAATCAAACTGTGGCCTGGTTCATAGGTCGACACTCAACCATTGAGCCACACCAGCCAGGCTATAGTGACTATTTTTAAGTGTCCCCAAGACAGTAAAAGTTTATAGTGGGCTAAATTTCAAAAATTATGAAATAGCTATAAAAATTCAACTGAATTCTGATGTAGTAGAAAAGTGTGTCTATTAGAGATGCACATTTTGCTGAATCCATGAACAAGCCTGTTGTTCCTGTGCTGGTCACACTCATCTCTGGCAACTGATAGGTTAAATAGGTTAAATGAAATTAGACAAACATCACCACAAAGTTAGCTATTTCTTGCCAAAAATTACCTTTTGCTACCTGATTTCGACAAGCACGAAGAGACTGAAAAAGGCTGAACCCATCAATAGTCACAATGGCAGCAGGGTATAAGATACTCAGCTCTTCATTCTACCAAAGAAAGAAGAAAATAATAAATCATCATTGCCAAATAAATGTATCCATTTTCCTATGAGAGCTGAATGTCATGACTAATGTAAAGTAAAAAATACTATGACAACAATTATCAACCACCAACACAAAAAACAACAACAAACAACACAAGCAAAGGAAAAGTAAAAATTAATGGAAAATTAATTTCAGGATGTTTTTGGCCAAGAAATTAAGATACTTCTCAAATACAAACTTTTGTTCATGGTGAATAATGCTTTCACGATACAAGGTGAGATTAACAAAAAAAAGGTATATGTTTTATAAAAATAAAATACAGTCATTGGGCAAATACAAACATTATATAAAAGTAGAAAGAAAAAAGGAAAACTCACCTGAAATCCCTGACAGGTCTCAGTACATATCCTCACATATAATCATACACTTTTGTGTGAGAATATACCACATATATTATCCCATAACATGTTTTAATTATTCAGTAATATGTCAATGACTTTCCATTTTGCTAAGTGAACAAATAGTGTTTCGTTGTGGCTATACAGCAATTAACTAGGCATTGCTTTACATTACTAATTAATTCTTTCTTAGAATTAATGGGTATTAATTTAGTCTTTCTTATAAGATTAATTTCTTCTATTGCTCCAGTCCTTATAGCCTTAGTCTATTTATGATGCTAGTGAAGTCCCCACAGGCAATATCATATATACACCTGTTAACTTCAAATCTTTTGGAAGAAGGGTGTTACAAAGAAGGATCGAATATATGGGATGTCCCCCAAAATTGTATACGTAAGTTTGAATAATTATTAATTCCAATGGGTTAAATCTGAAAAGAAAGAAATATCAATTGGGCTATTGGGAAAAGGTGTGTATACATTTTTGGGGGACACCCTGCACATATATTTTGATACCTAAACCCCGATTAAAACTATATAAAGTTATATAACAATCACACTTTTGTTTTAAGTCACCATTAAATTCTAAAAATAAGAAACCTTTCTTGGCTTCTGACTGAAGTCTTTTATTTTACTGCAGAACAGACATGCAAACCCTCATTAAGTAAGTAAAAGCACGACTGGTATTCTCTTGGCTCAGCTGGAAATTGGTTGCATCACAAGAATGTGACAGTACAGGTAACTATGCCACCAGACAAAGATAGCTTTACCTCCCACCTGATGCAGAGGGAAGACACGACTTCAGGTAACGCCACTGGTACTTGAATGCGAACTCTCACATACCTGCTCGGTCACGCCCGGATGCCGTGGGATCTCGTAGGTCCTGCATTTGAGCTGCAGCACGGGGTCCTCGTTCAGAAGCTGTGCGAGCAGCAGCACGCCGTTCTAGAGGAAGCACAAAGGAGGGCCTGGCTCGATGTCTCACCAACATGCCTGAGCAGATGCGGCCAGGCAGGGAGCACCACATCCCCAACAAGTTCTCCATGGACACCAGGCCCTCTCTTCTCAGAAGAACACAGCTTCTCTTCTGGATCGCTCTTTCCAGAACTTTCTACCACTGCCCCTCCCATGCCCAGCCTCTACCCCCATAAAGCATCAACTATGTGTCCCCCAACCGGCAGGAATGAATCACAAATGAATAGTGGTGCCCAGCTGGGTGTCCCAGTCACTGCCATTTCCAACCAGTGGGCCCAGGGCTCACCTCGGTGTAGAAGCGCACGGAGCCCGAAGTGAAGCCCAGCACGATGCAGGTCCAGTCAGGGCGGCCCGTGGAACTCCTGCCACAAAAGAGAGTCATGACCGGAACAGCCCAGCAGTCACAGCAAAGCACACAAGCCCCTCCTGTCCGTCCTTACCTCTTCTGGCTGGCCAGGGGGATGCACAGGGCACTGGTGACATGCTCCCTGAGAACAAAGACAACAGCGTGAGCTTATCTCACGTATGAACTGCTTTTACTTCTCTCTAATGTGACATTCAAGAGCAGTGAGGGATGAGCTCTGCGGACCAGTCTGATTCAGCGTCTCAGTAAAACTCAGTAAGCACTGGCTGGTTTGGATCAATGGATAGAGTAATGGCCTTCGGACTGAAGGGTCCCAGGTTCAATTCTGGCCAAGGGCACATGCGCGGGTTGTGGGCTCCATCCCCCAGTGTGGGGCATGCAGGAGGCAATCGATCAATAATTCTGTCATCACTGATGTTTCTATGTCTCTCTCCCCTCTCCCTTCCTATCTGAAATCAATAAAAACAAATTTAAAATTAGCAAACTGCACTGTAAGTAGGACCACAGGATCCATTCCCACGAAAGGCAATGCCACATTCACTTGAGGTTAATTTAAAAGCAGCATTTTTCATTCTGTATTGTCATGCAAAGCATGAAAGTAAAGAAAGCAAAACCTGTCGGCACACTGATTATGTACACAGAACTGAGACGCTATCAAAGCTCACCAGGCTGTCGCCCCAGTCCACTCCCCTCTCCTTTCAGATTTTGCAGAAACTGGCCCTGATAACCTATCTCTAAGCACAGGTTAGGGTGGATGGTCCCTAACGGTTCTTTTCTCTGACATGTAGGCTTGGAAAATTTGTCAGGAGCTCAGAGATCAAACCTCAAAATTAAAATAACTTCTTGACTGACTATTATTTAACCAGTCAAACCTCAGGACCGTAAGGAGAAACTAGATTCCCATAAACCAGGGAATCACTGAACAAAATCAATCTTTTTGCTTGTTGTCTTTAAAGGAATTCAACCATTATGTTCGCTTTGCATTCGGGACAGAAATGAGGAGTCTTTAACATGCTTTAGACTAAATGACTTAAGGAGAAATATTTTCTTTTTTAAAAAAAAATATATTTTATTGATTTTTTACAGAGAGGAAGAGAGAGGGACAGAGAGTTAGAAACATCGATGAGAGAGAATCATCCATCAGCTGCTTCTTGCACACACCCTATTGGGGATGTGCCCACAACCAAGGACCTTTCAGTCCACAAGCCAACGCTCTATCCACTGAGCCAAACCGGTTTCGGCAATATTTTCATTTTTTGATAAGACTATCTACAATGTGCAGGCATGTACTATGGGCTTCCA
Organism: Nyctalus aviator; assembly: GCA_036971965.1. Taxonomy (NCBI): domain Eukaryota; kingdom Metazoa; phylum Chordata; class Mammalia; order Chiroptera; family Vespertilionidae; genus Nyctalus; species Nyctalus aviator. The sequence goes on along the minus strand of CM072940.1, from coordinate 5,827,522 downwards.
CTTGGCTTTCTTTTATCTGAATTCAAAGTCTACAAAATCGTATTCATTCTGATCAGAGAGCTTTGGGTGATAAAAATGTAATTCGAAACAGTTTTGGCTCCAGGTTGAGGCTAGCAGCTCCATCATGTAACCATGTTAGAGATATGGTTATATGACTCTTACTGGGTCAGCAGGAACCCTTGAATTCACCAACTTGCTTTTTTGAAGTATTTGTGCGTTCTAAGAATTAATGTTGCCCTGGGGTGGTGAACACAAAAAAACAATGTAGAGATGACATGTTATAGAAGTGAACACTTGAAACCTATATTACTTTATTAGCCAATGTCACCCCAATAATTCAATAAAAATGAAAACAGAAATGAAAACGAAAAAAAAAGAAAAAAAGAAAAAGAATTACTGTAGCACTGTCCCCCTAAAGTACCAGTCTAATGCCAGCACAGCAGAGAAGAAAATTATTGCCCTTGATTTTCTGGCTGAATAAAATTAGCACTGAAAGACGGCGGAAAAGACAAAATGTAGGAAAGATGTTAAGAAAAAAATTCTCTCTGACCTCTTCTTGACATCCTCTCCAAACAGTTGTGTGTGTTTTTAATTAATTACATGATAAGTCAAATTAAAACTTGCTGAGTCATGCTCTATCACATCAAAGTTGAAATGAATGTACACTTTCCAAAAGATGAAACTTCTTAATAGATGAGCTTACAATTCAAACAATTTCATATACGCATTTAATACACACAGAGGCAAAAAATTAATCGGTACCTACCCTTCTTCGACATTTAAAGAGCCACTCCAACCAACAGCAAATTGCATTTCTTCCTTTCCTTTATCACTATATTTCCATTTTGCTGAAAAAATTAAGTTATCATATAAAATCACTGTAATATACTAAAACAATAACTTATAAATTTCACTCTTTCCCTTTAGAAGGATGAGTACAAAATTTAATAGTTCTGTATTAACAGATTTGGGTCATAAATATAAGAGAATGTCCAAAAATTTTAATAAGGTATTTATAAAACTCTACCCTTCGTCTCTCCTTCCTCCAATTAAATCCATATAATAAAGTTATTAATTCATATATACCCCCCAACCTATTTTAGGTATAAAACTATGTTTATCTTTAGATGACAAAAAAAAAAAATTCCTATTAGATTTATGCTACTGAGGGTAAATCTGCTTTATAAGGTCATCCCTCAGCCATTCAATATAGGATCTTATCTTGATCAGTGAGATTTTCCTATGCTCTGTATACCCAAACCATAATTTTTTCCCTTATATTTAATAATTTTTTTTACATAGAGAAAGGGAAAGGAATAGAGAGTTAGAAACATTGATGAGAGAGAAACATCGATCAGCCACCTCCTGCACACCTCCCACTGGGGATGTGCTTACAACCAAGGTACATGATCTTGACCGGAATCGAACCTGGGACCCTTCAGTCCGCAGTCTGACGCTCTATCCACTAAGCCAAACCGGTTAGGGCCCAAACCATAATTTTAACCTTCAGCAAACATCATGAGCTGAAAACTTATGTCCCAAATAGGAAATTGCAGTACTGTGAGTTTTTAATTCTAGTTGACAATCTCCTTGCTCTTGTTATTACTGAAAAGGGTCAGTGGCCCTCTGAGCTCTGGCTGCCCTTGCAAAGACTGGGCAATGCCCAGCAATGTCTCCAAAGTGCCACAGAGAGATGGCTAAAGTGTGTGCAGCCAAGAAAGAAAAACTTAGATGGGGGGAAAAACAGAAAAGGAAAAAAAGACAAAGAAATATAAAAAAGGAAATACAAAGTTTTATACAATATACACTGAGTGGCCAGATTATTATGATCTCTGAACACATAATAATCTGGCCACTCAGTGTGTGTGTGTGTGTGTGTGTGTGTGTGTGTGTGTATTAGAGGCCCAGTGTATGAATTTGTGCATGGATAGGGTCTGGCCAGCCTGGCCAGGGGGACGAGACATGGGCGGTTGGCTGGCCTGCCTGCTGGTTGAACTCCTGATCAAAGGGACAATTTGCATATTAGCCTTTTATTATATAGGATATATACTGAATGGCCAGGTTATTATGCGTCCAGAGATCATAATAATCTGGCCACTCAGTGTATAACATAAACTTTTGAATGCCACCATATAATGCACCCAATAGAAATAACATATTTTATTTTTAATACATATTCTGTTCTAGTCTATGCATTAAAATTAAGGCCACTGGAAAATAACAGATACTCACGCACTAGAAATACAGCTTTCTGCTCCCGGGCTATCACCATAAGATCATTGGTTGGCGATAAGGATAAAATGCAATCTTGAAGCCAAGAAGCTTTTTGTGTTTTGCAAGTATTTCCTTCTTCTTCCTGTGGGTAAAATTGCCAAGACTGTATATGCAAAAAATATCGAGAGTATTTCAATTTAGCTTGTCCATGCTGAAGGGCGAGGGGGGAGAAAAAAGGGAAAGGAAATCTTCCCAATTATTTTTATAAAGTCTCAATAATATTTCTTATCAAAACATGTTAAAGGTGTCCAGCAAAATATCCACTGCATACATACCTCAGCTTTGAATATTAATGCAAAAATTTTTTAATGCAAACAAATGTAAACCAGCAAGACATGAAAAGAATATCACATAAGGGCCACTCCGAAAATGACTATTAGAAAATGCAGTAATAATCCTATGCCAGAGAGAGCCAGGCTGTCTATAGCCAGATAGCAAAAAGAACTGCCTGATGATTACGGCTGTAGGATCTGTGAACTATTTGCTACATCTGACACTTTTTTCTTTTTACTTGACCTGAAAGGTTTTTTTTCATTTTTTCAAATGAGAAATTATTCATGCGTAGGTCAATTCCCAGAGTGAAAAAAATCAACAGATCTTCAAAGGTCTGCTCTGGAAGGTTCCTCTCATACTCCTGTACTCCAGCTGCCCTGCTCACTCTACGGACAACCCACACAATCAGATTTGGGTGTATTTCCAGAGAGGCTTTCTGCAAGTAAATACATGTATTACCTTTCCCCCTTTTTCTAACCCAAACGACAGCTCAGTATATACAGGCGTTCACAGAAGTAGGTTACAGAGGAAGACAAATAATACAATAACTAATAAATAATACAAGAGTGTGGGTCTGTCCCATGTCAGATGTTTCTAGTCTAAGTCCAAGTAACACCACCAACATCCTGGAACAGCCGAGATGAGGAAATCCCCTCGCCAGTCCGGGTCCCAGTAAACTAGTGTTGAACTCATTTGCTTACATAACGAGCAACAAAGCTGGATTTCCAAGTTGTCAAGAAAGCTGAGGCTGGAGAGCGGGCTGGAAAGCCCGGAGGAGAATGATCGGTGAGCACCAGCACACACGGGGCACCGACAAGATGCAAGCTCATCGGATTGCTTTGTACCATCAAGGCATCTGCCTACCGGTTAGGTTTTCGGAACACTTCCCCCATAGTAATGGGACCCACAGTCAGCAATACTGCTCCCTGGAGGGGACTGATTGTTCAACAACACCATCATTGGACAAGCTAGCTAATTTCCCAAGAGAAGCATGAAATTAAAAAACAAAACAAAACAGCACCACCCAGGACTACCCTGGCTTTTCACAAAGACTAGCCCTACCAATTACTAAAGTAACATTAAATGCACCCATTGGCTACAAGCCTAACTCCTGTTGGGGCTTGGGGAGAGAATGTATAATTTTATTTAAATGTGGCCTCATGTAATATTTTAAACAATAAAAAAAAAATCTGTCTGAAAAAAAAATTAATTAAAGTAGGGCAAGGCAAGAGGCTCTTTCTAAATTTCATTACTAACCTGATTACAGGTGACCCAACGAACAAAATTTACAAACACCATTAGTTACATAAACCTACAATTTCAATTTTTAAAACAATTTTCCCTCGTAATTTTAAAGGAACTTAGTGATAATTCAGTAACTCTTACGGTTTCACTTCCATTGGCAATTCAAGTAGGATTGATTCTATTACTATTTATTTTTAAGTTGTATGTATACTCTGATCTCATTTTAACAGAATTCTGTTTGCTCATTCATTCATTCTCTCTATCAGCATAAAGCTATGGCAAAATGCCCACCTTTATAAGCCCTTAAAGTCAATAACGAGACATGCAGGGAAGGTAAGTGTTGAGTTTGCTATCTGTTTCTATTCTGATTAGGTGGCTACATCTTGGCTACCGCATGTACTTTTGCATTTTATACATAGGCCAAAATTTGCTCTTATTCTTGTTCTGTCTTTGGAGCTGGCTACGCCTTTGGAATGGCTCGTAGTCACGGACAGTATTGGAAATAACACAACACGAATCTACTTAGTACAGATAAGCACAAAAATGCTCTTGACAAAGATTTTAAAATGTCAACCTAACACTGCAATGTGTCACCATCACTACAGAAGGAAAAAACCATTGTCAGAGAGCATGCACACACTGAGAAAGACTCACGGGTTCCTGAAGAGCTGGCTCCGTTTCCTCCCATGCTCCCCACCCATCATCTTCCCAGTTCGTTGATTTACCTGTTTTAAAACAGATGAAAAATATTTACAGGAAATGCAGAGCTTAAAGTCTTTTAAAACATTTTCTCTAAACATAATAAAGACAAGCCCTGATATACAGTAAACATCATATAGATGTACAGTATATAAATATAATGCTGGCATATAGTAAACTGTATTGTATCAGGATGTTGCTTATGTAATAATAACCAGGAAACTTATGTCCTAAATTTCCAAATCTATGTCATAATATAACGGTGCATGTTATTTGGATCTTAAGACACTGGACATCAAGTTTCTCCACATTTAAACCAAACTGAAATGGTGACTTAAAAAAAAAAGAAATCTCAAAATGACAGCATTTGTTACTTAAGACATTAGACAAATTAAATATACACACGGACAAAAACACCTAAAATTTTACATAGATGTCTTAAAAAGTGAGTTATTTTTGATAAGACAAGGTATCAATGAAAACTAAATATTGAAATGACAGATCCACTATTTTCCACCTTTTTCTGATATTCTGTGATTTCTGACACATGAGAACATTTTCGTGGATTAAAATAAGATATTCAATAAACACAAGGGATTAAAAATCCCATATAAGTTTGGAGAGTATGATTCCTTATATTGTTCATGTTTCATGTTTTTATATAATATTTTTGCATTTATCTCTTATGGTATCCTATCAGAAAGAATGAATAAAACTATCATTTTTAAAAATCATCTATTCTGAGTCAAAGAATAGGTGAATTATAAGTTTAGACCCCAGAATCAGATTTCCTAGGTTCTTAGCCTGGATCCAGCATTTACCATCTCTGTGATCTAGAGCAAGTTACCCACATCGATAAGCTTTAGTTCTCTCGCTGTAAAAGCTTGGAAAATAACAGTATCTACATCTAGGAGGGCTGTTATATGATGAAAACCAGGTCGCATACTAACGTCCTCAATGCCTACCATGTAAGCTGACAGTGCTAGTCCTCAAGATTTAGCCATTACAACACTATAAAATATGAACAAAATACTGTATTGAAACCAACCAGATTTAAGGATCTGAAGGGAAGAATCAATGAAAAAGATGGACTGAACCTGATATTTAGTATGCCTACGGTAGGAAGGAAATAGATCTTTCCCATCTATGAGGTTTTACAAGTTGCTAAAACTGACTAGGTCTAGACGGCAAAAAATGTTACAGTCTAGTATTTGGAATCAGTGTTCAATTAGCTTCATAGTAATAATATCCTCTTAGATCTCTGGGATTTAAATACCAAGTAACTGGTTCTGAATATACATTGCTAGGTATATATTAAGTCCTCAAGGAGCACTGTCTTCTGATTAACGCCGTACAATTTACAAAAGGTTTCCAAATACGTGTCCCTTAAGCAGTTTAACAAATGTTCTGCTAAATACCATGGGCAGCAGGAACAGAGCCAAATACAAACATGTTCTTTAAAGAATCTGTAGTGTAGTTAGTGTGGGGGACAAACATATAATTATAATACACGCTGAGTGTTGTAACTGACTACTATGGGGACTCAGACGAGGCAGGGAGAGAGATGAAAAAACATAGTGAGGAGTCATCCTAAACTAAGTCCTTAAAAAGTGGCCAGGAGCCGAAACCGGTTTGGCTCAGTGAATAGAGCGTCGGCTTGTGGACTGAAAGGTCCCGGGTTCGATTCCCGTCAAGGGCATGTACCTGGGTTGGGGGCACATCCCCAGTAGGGGGTGTGCAAGAAGCAGCTGATGGATGATTCTCTCTCATCGATGTTTCTAACTCTCTATCCCTCTCTCTTCCTCTCTGTAAAAAATCAATAAAATATATTAAGAAAGAAAGAAAGAAAGAAGGGCTTACTGTTAAGGTTGAAAGTAAGAATGGTTATTGTTTTAATATAGAAACATTTCCTGGAGATTGAGATTTGGAGTCTTTTTGTGTGTGTGCCTTGGAAAATTACAGTTTGTTCTCTGGCAACCTAATTCGGTTAGGTAATCTCTCTATTCTGCTAATTTTTCCATTGCACCGAAGACAACTGCCTTATTGTGGGGCCAGTGGCAACTAGGCCATCCGTTTACACCGTTTGAGAAAACTTACTGGCTCTGGTATGAGAAAGCAAAGTAACCAGCAAAGTTCATCACCCTGAAATCCAATTTTTACATTGTTGTGAAAATAATGGATTTATCAAACTACCACTATCTTTGAAAACCATGCAGAATTTACAGCACCTGATGAAGGTCAGCTAGCCATCCATCCATCCATCCATCCATCCATCCAAGAAACATAACATCTTTTTTGTCTTGAGACTGAGCTAAATGCTGGCGATACAAAAGCAAATAAGCCTTCAAACAGATTAGTCTGTGCACATGACCTTTGTTGAATGCTGTACAAAACCAAACCATGGAGACTGTTATTTCTCCTCCATCCTGGCATAAAGAGTACCTGACTCAATTCACAGATGACTCATCCGATCAAACAGAACACAGCAAATTGGACTTCCTACCCCTGCAGAGACCCAATATCTCTATATGCCACAATTCAACACATCCTTGGAAAAAAATGCTTTCTTTTATACAAGCTATCTGTGTTTATGACGGCTTAGCCATTTCTCCATGCCCCTGGCAGGGGAGTTTCTATTAAGAAGTGGGAAAGAATTTAATCAGGCATCTCCCACTGTCACAGGAATACATTTTCCAAGTACAAACAGAGGTTAAAGGAAGGTGAAACAAAGCTATCACTTGGGTAGCCTCAAGATGTTTTTGAAGGCCAGCCTAGAATCCCAAGCCTCTTTATAATACTGTAACAAAATGCACTCCAAATTCTAGTCGTTTTAACAATGGGAAACGTTTTAAAACAACCATCCGTCTGCAAACTGTGCACTGCCTTTGTGGCTATTTCTGTGCAATGCCAGTGACAGAATGTCTGCAGTCTCCTGACTTCTGTTAAAATCATTTGACCCTCTTTTGCAGGCGGCTGAAGTCCAAATCAACAGAACCGAGCAGGAAATTAAGAAAATGGCATTCACACGCATTGCCTTCATACAACCAGAGCTGGTCTCTTCTGCTGATCCCCCTCCTTCTCCAGGCAGTCCTAAGGCCTCAGCAAGGACGAGATCAAAGTAATGAATGAGGGATGAATGAAGTTTCAGGGTTGGCCCCACCCACAAATCAGAGGCAGATCGCTAGCTTCCAAAGATAAGCTTGAATCCCAATAAAATCTGATCCTAAACATCCTTTTCCCACCATCCATCACCCTTCTCTCTTTTTCTCCACTTGGACTCTTCCCTCACTGGTGGGCAGGCGTTAGCAGCACTAGCCAAGAAAAATACCATGCGAGCCACACAAGTAATTTAAAATTTACTAGCAGCTGTATTTGAAAACTAGGTGAAATTAGTTGTAATAATATTTTATGTAACGTAATAGTGAAAGTATTATCGTTTCAAGATGCAATCTATGTTCACTGGCTCATGATATTATTTTCTGTGTTTTCCACACTTAGGCTTCGTAGTCTGATGTGTACTTAACACTTAGGGCACACCTCAGTCTGGGCTAGTCACATTTCAAGGGCTTGCCAGCATCTCTGTGTGAGAGAGACAGCCCAGTTCTTACCCTTATCGAGTTAACTATTAGGTCTCTGGCTACCTTTGCTTGAATAACCACCTTTACCCCTAAGGAGTTATATGACTTTGGACCATTTAATTAATCTCTTCCTGCCTTGGCTTCCTCTTCAGCAAAATGGAATTAGTAATTGTATCTACTCATATATACAGTTAATATACACAGAGCACTCGGAGACACTCTTAAGTGCTGATAAAATGATCGTTCTCCAAATACAACATCCTTGATTCCTCTTTCTCTGCCTCTGCCTCACACACACTGTCTCTACCTCTCCAGATTCGGCTTTTTCTCAAAGGCTCAGAGGAATCCTTTAGGAAGTTTGCTTGCATCCACCAACGATCTTTCTTGTGAAACCACAGCATTTGGCTGCATTTTTCCCCCCAGGACTTAATTACAAACCGCGTGGGTCATCTGTTGAATTGTCACCTTGTCTGATTTTTCATAAATATAGATGCCTCTGTCTATACAACTAACGATTAAGCCTTGGAGGGCAGGGAGTGGGTATACTGTGTGTGTGTGCCAACACTTATACACACACATACCTAATCTTTTCACATTCTAGCTATCTGTCCTTGAAATTCACCCAAAATCAAGGATGTATTGAAGATTAATTTGAAGTAAGAAGACTGACCACTTAAAATATTTTGTTAGTCCAACTCCTTTGCTGAATACCCTTCTCTCTGATGTTATACCACATCTTAAATCATACTTGCTCTCTTTTTGAATAAAAGAGAATTAACAAAAAGCAACTACCTACCTCCTCACTGACTAGTAACTTGACTTTTCAGTCCTTAACTTTTTTGTACCCAGCACTAAAGAAGATTAGAATAATTGGTAACATAAGCATAAACCCTTGTTCTTACCCTTATCAAGTTAAATGTTTTGCCTGAATAAATGAAACCAGTGACTTCAAAATATAAAATGTAACTACACCTCCTTCTGGAGAGAAGTTTTTCCCTGAATAGATCAGATTATACTAGCATGAAAAAACTGTTCAGTCTCTCACTTGATAAATGATATACTCACTGAACTCTTCACACCACTGAGAAAACACATTTTATCAACCATCAAAAAAAAAATTACTGATGTCTTTTTTAGGGTTATTTCCAATGAATGAGTTATTCTACCAACAAAAGCTTAAATAAGAAATTCAACTTCTGCTTTCTATAGCGATTTTTAATTCCAAAAGTACATTATTCTGATTTGCTTCTGAACAGTCTGTCCTCATAAAACTCATAAACTGCCTGTATGTTTGTCATATAGTAAGAACCTGATGCTGGAAAGGAAATTGAATTCTAGAAGTGGGCAATTAATTTGACAGCATTTGCTTTTTCCAATATGAGTATGTCAAGATCGAGAACTAAATGAGACGCTGAAATCATTAAATGTTAGGAAAAGAAAAAACGTAATTTAATCCCTATGGCCTAATGAAAGAGCTTATTAGCATGGAGGCAAATTCATTTCCGTTCTTCCAGAGACAAGAAAAAGAGGGATTATGTACTTGTTTCTATAAAGAGGAAGAACCTCTAGAAAATATGGCTTGTAAATAATTCAGGGGATCGCCGAAACCAGTTTGGCTCAGTGGTAGAGCGTCGATCTGCGGACTGAAAGGTCCCAGGTTCGATTCCGGTCAGGAGCATACATGCTGGTTGCAGGCACATCCCCAGTAGGGGGTGTGCAAGAGGCAGCTGGTCAGTGTTTCTAGCTCTCTATTTCTCTCCCTTCCTCTCTGTAAAAAATCAATAAAAATAAAAAAAAAATTCAGGGGATCCAACGACATTTAGTTGGGCCTTCCAGGCCATGATTAGGAAAGTATCATGTAGCAATACAAAGTTAAAAAAGAAAAAGAAAAGATGCCGAGACCGGTTTGGCTCAATGGATAGAGCATGGGCTTGGGAAGGGTCCCGGGTTCGATTCCGGTCAAGGGCATGTACCTTGGTTGCGGGCATATCCCCAGCAGGGGGTGTGCAAGAGGCAGCTGATCGATGATTCTCTCTCATCGATGTTTCTAACTGTCTATCTCTCTCCCTTCCTCTCTGTACAAAATCAATAAAATATAAAATAAAAAAAAGAAAAAATAAAAAAAAGGAAAAGAAAAGACTAAAATCATGGAGAATCTGCTTCTGGATTGCCTATGCCTCCGAATTATTAATATTTTTCTATTTCTAAGGAGATGGAAAGGAGAAACTAAATTTCATATTAGCATTTTCTTTCAGCACATAAAAAATGTGCAGCATTCTAAAATGACGAGGCCATCCCATTTTCAACAGCTGGGATTTAGCTCTTTCAAATCCCATGATTAAATCAGACTGGATCTGTAAGGTCCCCTTCGGTTCTAGAATTCTAATGACTCATATTGTCAAATATGTGACTCATATACATCCCATAAGAACACATGTTCTGATAGCCAATTCACAAAGTGACAAAACTGAAAATATCTTTAGGCAGAAAGAGGTTTATTAAATATGCTCCCTTTGCCCCAAAATGTGAAATCTTCTGATCTAACTTAACAAAAACAATAAAACAGACTTGAAGAACTTTAATATGCCCTCTTTTTTGTTGTATTATTTGGTTTTCAAAGGAAGGGCAATAATTTGTTAGAAAGAACTTATATATCCCTCATAATCATTTCCTACAACTTCATACTTATGTTACTGATTTATTGCATCCGAAGCAGCAAAGACAAGCCTAGCTAATCAGGCGAGGGAGGGTGTGCCACTATGAAATGTAGTTGAAGGTGTGTGAATACTGCTAAGGCTAATTCTGAATATTCTAAAGAAGCCAATTCAACATCTTTCTTATTAATATTCATCCTAATATTCAACTACTGTCCCTATGAGAAAGCTTCCCTTTAATCCTTCCCAGCAATTATGATGGGTTATCACTAATAAAAACCACTGGGAAACAGTAGGTTTGATGTCTCCTTTAAAGTGACAGAGGACAGCCTCATTTTATAACTGAAGATAAAAGGTAACCACATCATGTTGCTATTCTCTGATAACTCAAATACCCAAGTCCCAGCTAGCACTATGTCTATGGCAGCTGCTCACATTAAAATAAAAGAATTATTAACCCAATTGATAAGCCTCCCAAATTATCACTTATCTAGGACAAATAGTTCATGACAAGTAAGTTTTCTTTCTTTCGGATACTCTAGACATTGGCTGAGATAAGAAATTAAAACAATGTGAGCTAGGAAAAGAAATAATCTCATGATTTCTGCTTCCCAGTAAAGTAATCACTTATAACAATAATAAAGTGGAGAAAATCAAAGTCAAACACCATCAGCAATTTAAGGCAGGGACTTTGTTTTGAAAATGTATTTTTTATTGATTTCAGAGAGGAAGGGAGAGGGAGAGAAACATCAAAGAGGAGAGAGAATCACCAATCGGCTGCCAACTGCACAAGCTTGGGGATCGCACATGTGTCCTTGACCGGAATCGAACCCGGGACCCTTCATTCTGCAGGCCGACGCTCTATCCACTGAGCCAAACCACCCAGAGCAAGACAGGTACTATATACCCCACTCAACTAACTTCATTATTACTCTATAGATTTCACCCTCACAAAAATTTAGGTTCAGTTTTTTTGTTGTTTTTTTTTTAATAAAGAGCTTTTTACAAAACCTCATCTTTTGCAAAAGATGGCTCAGAGGGATTACTGAAATCCAAGGCCCTAGCCTTTCCCAGAATCCAAATAAACTACCCACAGCTGGGAAAGCTATTTCCTTGATTTTTATTTATAAATTAAAGCACCATTTAAACCATAAAATATAGTCTTGGCAAAGGGCTCACTGGGTGAGAGGTTCTTTCTCCATTTACTTTCTACCTGAACTGATGTCAGCCATAATAATACCAACCAACACAAACCTAAGAATTTGATTTAAAAGAGTAATAAATTAATTATCTTCAAACTCATAGGCAAATTAACCTGGATGTGTGGGGTATGATTACATCCCCAACTACCTGGATTGAGTTATAAGGCTACCCTTCGCTGTGTGACCTTGGACCAAATTGTACGTGCCTAACTTTTAGCACCTACAACTGTGCCATGCAGTATGGCAGCCAACAGCCACATGGGGCTATGTAAAGTAAATAAAATTAGAAATATAGTTCCCTTGGTGGCTCGTGCCACGTTTCAAAGGCTCAACAGCCCGATGTGGCGAGAGACTGCCACACTCGACAGTGCAGACACGGTGATGAAAACAAGCAAGATGACATGATTGAGAGCAGCAAATGAGACCGAGGGAGCAGGAGTGGCTACTTTAGATTCAATGGCGGAGAGGGCCTCACGGAGATGTTGACATTTGAGCTGAGACTTGCATGACAAGATGCAGCTGGCATGCAAGGAGCATCCAAGGCAGAGAAAAGGGCAAGGGCAGAGGCCGCTGGCGCCAATACGCTCGGCTGGTTTAACAACACAGAGTATGTTTGAAGCATAAGAAATAAGGGAGAGGAGCATGAGGTGCGGGAAGTGGCAGGAGGCGGGGCCTCAGGGGTCTTGTAAGCCAGGCAAGAAGGTTGGATTTTATATGTAAGTGCAATCGGAAGCACAGAGGTTTCTAAAGAGGGGAATGTTACCATCTAAATGATGTCTAAGAACTCATTCTGTCTGCCTTTGAGAACTAGTTACAAGAAACCAAGAGTGCAAGCAGGCAAATCTGGTAGAAGACAGGTGCCATTGTCCAGGTGAGAGCAAGATGGTGGCTGGGATTAAAGGAGTGAGCTAAAGAGACTGTGTTATTTTTCTCTGCGTCCCATCTATAGTCCCGTGTCTACTCTCCTTCACACCTCGGCTCCTTGAAGTAGTCAACTTCCTTTTGTATCTCCTCGTTATCCTGCAAATATACTTTCTGCCACCTCCTTTCCTGTCCTAAAACCCAGTCACCTCTACCTTCCCCAGACCAACAAGCACGTCTCTATCCTTACCTCAGCTCACCTCTGCTGCATTTGCAACAGCTGACTGCTCTGACCTCTCATCCATGTCTCTCCTCCATCAGCTGCTGGGACATTCAGCTCACCTACTTTCCCTCTCTCTTATTCTTGCTCAGTCTTCTTCCAAGTAACCCCCACCAGACTCAAACTTGAGTACTCAGTTCAGGTCAACTACGCAGCCACCCACTGCAAAGGATATTTCCGCCAATGATGGACCGCATGTATGATGGTGGTCTGTAAGACTGTAACGGAGCTGAAGAATCCTCGCTGTCTAGTGACTTTGTGGCCATCTTAACCTCACAGTACAACGCCTTACTCTGTGTTTGTGGTGCTGCCAGTCTGTATGAAATATGGCACATACAGTTACAGCAGCAGGCTGTACCACCCAGACGTGTGTAAGTACACTCTATGCTGTTCACATGACAACACGACCACCTAACTGTTGGGTCCTAACGGGACATGACTGTATGCATAAACCTTGAAACTCATCGGACGCTGCTAACTCTCAACATCTCTGAGCCAGGAGTCCTTACTAAGTTTTTGACCTCTGTATCTGGTGTTGGACTGGACCCCTTACTTGGGCGTACCACAACATTTAAAATGCAGAAGGTCCAAAACTTACCTCCTTCCTTCTCTCATTTTATTCCCTCGCTCAAGTCAAAAGCCCAGAGGCATTCTCAACTTCCTCTCACTCATCGGCTATAACCCCATCAACAGGTCCTGCAGATTCTGCTTCCTTCATGCTCTCTAATCCAGCCCTTCCTCTCAAGACCTGCTCAGGCAGCTTTGGTTCAAGCTCCCATCACTTCTTGCATGGACTATTGGGATAGTTTCCCAACCCAACTCAACTTCCTACCTCTCCTGCGGAAGTATGTCATAGCGATTCAAAAACTTCGCTGACTACATCAAGTTCCAATCTGACCATCCACGCATGTCGCTTCTCTGCCTAAAACCTTTCGGAGGCATTCCACTACTTCCGGGAGGCTTCTCATGATCCAGCTCCCTCCCTGTGACCTTCACAGTCCTCCCCCCCAAACCCTCCCCCCTCAGTCCCTCCCTTTCTCCTCTTCCAGGTTTTCTTAGTTCTCCAATGCCCTGTCATTTATTTCGGCCATCCTTCCTCCACACATGTTATTACCTCTCCCTTACTCATGGAACTACCACTTCAAAGGTAGGCGTACGCATGACCACTTCAGGAAGTGTCCCAAGGGCCCCATAAAAATACAGTAGATGTGCGTTTATAAGTATATTCATCCATGCACCTAGCTCACTCGCGCTGCATGGTAGCTGCCAGTGTATCTGTCCCAGGAAATTATGAGCGCCAAGAGGACAGAGACCACCAACCTTGTTGGATTTGTAGCGCTAGAATAAATATTCAGTTTTGATTTGCTATCCTGGAAATTTTTTTAAAAGGGGGTGGAGCTTATTTGGGGGGGCCTTTGATCACCATCCCAGCACAGCCCAAAGTGACAGCAGGTGCCTGCTGCCCAGCCCAAAGTGCTACTTCCGGTTGGAAATGGGAAGAAAACACAACACAAAACACACAACACACGCCCTTTCTTTCCATAGGAGGCTCGGAGGACACGGCAGTGACTCACAACCCTGCCTTGGGACCTTACCCGACGCGGGCAAAGGCTGCGCACTCTTTGGTGATAATAATGGTGGGAGGCCTCCCCTATCAATGAACGTACACGTACGTGGGAATGCCACGCTACACGCGGTTTTAGTGCTTGCTGTGGGTTCTCGCTCCCTTCCTGACAGGCTATTACCCTGACTTAGGAGCCGCTTGCTCACACCTTCGCAGCCAGCCACTCGCTTGTCAATCAGCCATTTGGTCTCTACATCTGAAGGTGGTGGTGGGGGGAGGGGGGTAAGAGGATTGGGAGGAGAGGGCGAGAGGGGGAAGATAAACACTTCTGGAAGGGGGAATAACAGGAGGCCGGGGACCCAGGGAAGGGGGAGCCAGACCTAGGAATTGGGGGAGCCAGGGAGGAGGGAGCAGGACCCAGGGTGGAGGAGCTGGACCCAGGGAGGGGAGAGCCAGACCCAGGGAGGGGGGAGCCGGGGACCCAGGGATGGGGGAGCCGGACCTAGGGAGAGGGGAGCCGGATCCAGGAACGGGGGAGCAGGACCCAGGGTGGAGGAGCCGGACCCAGGGATGGGGGAGCAGGACCCAGGGTGGAGGAGCCGAACCCAGGGAGGGGAGAGCCGGACCCAGGGAGGAGAGAGCCAGACCCAGGAATGGGGGAGGAGGACCCAGGGATGGGGGAGCAGGGCCTAGGGATGGGGGAGCCGGACCCAGGGATGGGGGAGCAGGACCCAGGGAGAGGGGAGCCGGATCCAGGGAGGGGGGAGTAGGACCCAGGGGGAGCCGGGGGTGAGGCGGTATCGGGTTGTAGCGCCGACAGCTGTCATCAAGGCGCGGGGCACACCGGGTGGGCAGGCAGGCGGGGGCGATGGAGAGGACACTCGCCAGGGGTGGGCCAGGGGTGGGGGCCGGGGGCCGGGCCGGACGGAGCCCCGAGGAGGCAGGACGAGGCTGGGGGCAGACGGCGATGCGTTTAGGAGACACCGGGCGACAGGCAGGCGACCCCCACGCCGCCGGGCGGGCGGAGGGGACTTGGGGGCTGCGCCGGGCAGGGGTCCCCGCCGGGGAGGAGAGGAGAGGGCAGGGCGCGGGGCAGAGGATCCCGCCCGGGGGCAGGGGGCAGGGGGCACTTACTGGGGTCCCTCCGCAGGGCGCCGAGGGGGGTCTCCTCCCGCAGCTGAGGGAAGAGGAAGTCGCGGGCGGCCAGCAGGTCCTGGAAGTGGCAGAACTGGACCACGGAGCAGGCCATGGCTCCCGGCGGCCCCGCCGGGCACTCACCTGACCGACCCGACCACGCCCTGCCCCCTGCCCCCCGCCGCCGCCGCCGCCGAGCCCCGGAGCTGCTGCCACGCAGGGGCGGGGGCACCACACCGGAAGCTGTCAGCGCACGCGGCTGGCCCGCCCCCTCCTCGCACTGCGCAGGCGCAGAACGCCCCGGCAGGCCGGGTCCGCGTCACGTGACCGGCGGGGGGGCCCCGGGGGTCCCACGCCGACGTGGAGGCCTGGCACCCATTCCTGCGCGCGTTCTCCTCCCCGGAACGAGCCCCTTTATTCATTCTGGCTAATTCTGGCTGTTGGCCCCTGTCACTGAAGTGATTTTTTTTTTTTTTAGTATATTTTATCGATTTTTTTTTTATAGAGAGGAAGAAAGAGGAATAGAGAGTTAGAAATATTGATGAGAGAGAATCATGGATCAGCTGCCTCCTGCACACTCCCCACCGGGGATGGGCCTGCAACCAAGGTACATGCCCTTGACCGGAATCGAACTTGGGACCCTTCAGTCCGCAGGCCGAGGCTCTATCCACTGAGCCAAACCGGTTTCGGCTACTGAAACGATCTTATGAGGCCTTTGCTATAGGCAAGATCCTGACAGTGCAGAGGACAATCCCTGTGAAACCAGAGGCAGGCCGGTGGGCGAGGATAGCATGCAAGTGTCCGGGTTTGCAAAGATTGACTTCTCTTCCCAGCTTGAAATGCGCCTCCTGCAAATTCCCAGGGTGCTCTGCACACCCCATACTGTACTGCGTGTTACACCGTCACTGGCTTACGCTTGGGACCTGCATTGGATTTCCCATTCATTCACCCATCCAACCATTCAGCAACTGTGCATTGCTCCCTGATTCCATTCCAGTACAGAGCAGAGAATAAAAGAGATTAAGCACTTGTTCCCATTTAAAATTCTAGCAACTGGCACAGGTAGTCAGCAATTCATGAATTACTTAGCTATTTAACCGAAATGGAAAAATAAAAAAAGCCCACACGATTTAGCCTATAATGTTAAAGAAAGAAGTACTAAGTCTTGTAACAGAACGTAGCAGGGAACCTTGCCTAGTTTTTTGCTGTTTTATTGGGGGTGTGGGTGGGGGTGGAGGGTTGCCAGGCTCAGGTACAGACTTGGTTGTGAACTCCTGGACTTGGGGGCTCATTAAATCCCACTTCATGTCCACAGTGTCTAGCATAGGATCCAGCACAGAGTGCTTCACAAATATTTGCTGGAGGAATGAATAGAATAGAATGTGTACATAAAGTAAACAAAAGGAGCCATTTCTTTACAAAGCACTTTATTTTTTTTAAAGTACTTTTCCATACATTGTCCAATCGGGTAGTCACAAGGTCATCTAGAAAGTGTGTCTTCACTTAATTTTTCAATGAAGAAATGTAAGTGTCTTTGAACAGACTCTTGACGTTCATTTCAATAATTTTTCTAAAACACAAAAACTGAAGAAGAAATTACTTTAAAGTTAACGCAAAGCACTGTAGATACTCATATGCTTTCTCAAAGAAACCTCAAGTGGTTGTCCACTCTGTATGACAGAAAATGGGATGGAAATAAAATAAACTGAAGGCACATAGGGAAAGTCCAGAACATTGATTTCTGTCGGGGCTGTTACAATAATATAAATACTCTTTAGTGCCCAGGTTCCTCCTCCATTAATCCCTGTTTCTAGAGCAGGACGAATTTCACAAAATAGGATAGAGCAGTGGTCGGCAAACTGCGGCTCTTTGACCCCTTGAGTTTTCAGCAAAGGCCAGCTTAGAAGTACCCTAATTAAATTAATAACAATGTACCTAGATAGTTTAAGTTTTAAAAATTTGGCTCTCCAAAGAAATTTCAATCATTGTACTTTTGATATTTGGCTCTGTTGACTGATGAGTTTGCCGACCACTGGGATAGAGGATTCCTATGTTATCAGGTTAACAGAGAGCAGTTCTTCATCTACAAAATACCTGGTTGGATGAGATGTGCTATAGGGTTCCTTAAGCACAGAGGCCTGCAATTCTATATTCAAAGCTTGCAGAAAAGGCAAGCCTTCCATATTCCTTTTTCCATCTGGAAAAAAAGAAATCAGCAGAAACTGGTTTGGCTTAGTGGATAGATCATCCATCGGTCTACAGATGGAAAGGTCCCAAGTTCGATTCCCGTCAAGGGCATGTACATTGGTTGCGGGCACATCCCCAGCAGGGGGTGTGCAGGAGGCAGCTGGTCGATGTTTCTCTCTCACCGATGTTTCTAGCTCTCTATCCCTCTCCCTTCCTCTCTGGAAAAAGAAAAAAAATCAATAAAATATATTTTTAAAAAAAGAAAGAAATCAGTGCTTCCTCAGATCATCCAGATCTGCTGATTAATCCCAAAAATATAACCCCAATCCCAAAGTAGAATAAAATTTAAATCTAGACTCTCAGCTTTACAGGATGGATAAAGGACACGTGACACTTTTTGGAAGCGTACTTGTCACTTCTTGGAAGTCACTCAAGTTCCTTTTCAGGTAAATGCATTTTGTGGAAGTAACTGCTCTTGGCTGATTCCGCTGGCCTTTGTCCTGCCCTCAAGCTTTCATGCATCTCTGTGCTGGGGCTTCATTATGGCTGTTTCGCTGGTGAAGTTCCTGACTTCCGTCCAAGCTGTATAGAAAAGGCCCATTCATGGATGTTTTGAAGGACTTTCGATGCCCTTCACAGAAATCACAGCACATTCATGATCTGCACTCTTCCCCCCAGGAAGTTGTAAAGCTGCCGGGGATGATCCTGGAGTCCTGCTGCCATGGTTTCCGGAAGGCTTTGAATATAGGATTAGACAGTGAATGTCGCTCACTGCCCAGTCCTAAGAAAGCACATTGCAGAAAACGGACAAGTTTTTACACAGCCCGGCCCAGACAGGGTCGCTTGCCGAAGTGTGATTTTGGGAGCTAAAGTGGTGTGACCAACATAATCAGGAGAGGAAGCTAACCTGAACTCCCTCGAGCGTCTATCCCTGTGAGTTAGAACCCTGATCACTGTGGCGAAGAGAAAGATGCTTGCTCAGAGTGCTTCACAAATATTTGCCACTCTTGACCAGCAGTCAGAGTTAGAAGGTGTTCAGATGGACAGCAACGTGTGAAAGAAAGAGCAATGGACATGGAGGTCTGTCTCAGCTAGGCCACTAAGATAGTCACATGGACTTGGGCAATTCATGTCACCTTCCTGGACCTTTAGTGTCTTGGTCTAGAGCAGTGGTCGGCAAACTCATAAGTCAACAGAGCCAAATATCAACAGTACAACGATTGAAATTTCTTTTAGAAGCCAATTTTTTTAAACTTAAACTTCTCCTAACACCACTTCTTCAACATAGACTCGCTCAGGCCGTGGTATTTTGTGGAAGAGCCACACTCAGGGGCCCAAAGAGTACATGTGGCTCTCGAGCCGCAGTTTGCCGACCACTGGGCTAGAGGAAATGAAGAAATTGAACTCTAAAGTCCATTCCAGGAATGTGTAGGTTTTGGTAAGATATTGGGAAGGAAAAGGACTGGGAGTTGGAGTTGCTCAAAGGGTGTGTGTGTGTGTGTGTGTCTAGGTAGGCACCTGAGGAAGAGGCTGGGAGGGCAGAAGTGAACTTGAGGACACTGAGCATCTCTAAGTGAATCAAATGACAGCCTTAATGATAACTGTGCTGCGGGCCATCCTGGACATCAGAATTGAAATGTGAGCAGAAGCAGGGTCCATAAACAGCTAGTTTTATTTGCCAAACATCACGGAGGATATGTACCACCTGCTTATTGAATTAAAGGCGCTGTGGTGAGCGCAGAGAGGTGAGAAGGACTAGCCCACCAGAGACACTACCTTGCTGAAAAACAGACAAACGCAGAAAGGTCTGACAAATGCAGAGGCATGGGTGCCCGTTGGTCCTCCTACAGAGGCATGCTGGGAACATCCTACGGTACTTGGTTACTGAGCATCTGCCTTTGCAGTCCTTCAGAACTCAGCTCCAACATCACCTCCTTGGTGAAGGACCGGACATTCCCAGGCAAGATGAGCTTTGTACTATGCATCTGTTCTAAAACTTAGCGCCTTGATGACGGCGTAACCACATATCTGTCTCCCCCACTAGATGGTGATGTCCTCAAGGGCAGGGGTTGCAATCTGTTTACCTTTATTCATTCACTGAATATATATATTTTTAAAAAGCCTATGAGGCACCAGGAGCTAAACATATACATGGCTCATACCCAATACACAAAAGAAACACACATTTCTACTAACAGATAATAGATTGCAATGACACACAGAGTTGAGTAGGCAGTTATAACTCTGTTTTGAAAGTGCAATGTTGGGCAGAGCACAGGGAATGCGTAAGAGCACCTTGCTTTGGAGGGCTTCCTGGCACTAGCATAATCTCAGCTGAGACCAGAAGGAACGAGTAGGTGTTAGTCAGATATAAACCAGATGGAGGATGTCATGGGAGCAGAGAGGCTCAGTATTCTCAGACACAGAGAAAAGGGAAGACAGAGTTTATTTAGTGGGCTGAGTATCCTTCAACCTGTCTAGAGCTCAAAAAAAGTGTTACAGTGAAGCAGGTAAGATAGGAAGGGTGAAATCATACAAGAACCCAAGGCAGGGACTATGGCATATACACATTTGTCTCTTTCTCCAGTGTCTAGCGAAGTGCTTGACAAACAGGTGGCTGGCTAGTAAATGTTTGTGTAAGGGAGGAAAGAAGAAAAGAATGAAGGAATGTACATAAATGGCATGAAGCCGAAACCAGTTTGGCTCAGTAGATAGAGCGTCAGCCTGTGGACTGAAGGGTCCCAGGTTGAATTCCGGTCAAGGGCATGTACCTTGGTTGTGGGCACATCCCCAGTGGGGGGTGTGCAGGAGGCAGCTGATCCATGTTTCTAACTCTCTATCCCTCTCCCTTCCTCTCTGTAAAAAAATAAAAATAAAAAATGACATGGAACACAGATGGTGCCTGTCCCTGCGGGCATTGGACAGACAAGACAGCTGTCAAAGTATGGGAATCAAAACAGGTCCCGTTTGATTAAATATCAGGAGAGAACAAGGCAGGCAAACATGGTGAGGTCTGGAGAGATCGCTGGGACCAGAGTTGTCACAAAAGCCTGCCTACATTGCACTGCTTCTGAAGGTGAGTAGGATTTACTAGGGAAAAAAAAGAAGAAGGACATTCTGAATCTTACTAGGCAGAGGTGAGGGCATGGAGAGAGAGGCAAGGTGAAGGAGAAAGTGAATCCTTTCTAAACCTTCCCTTTTCCAGTCAACGTCTGTTAAATTCAGCTGTTTGGAGGACATCAACCTGTTTGCTGAAAGGCCCCATCTCATAAGGCACGGGATTCTGCCCAGGAAGGTCTACTCATACAATCAAGAGTTAAGAGACTCAGCCAAAACCAGTTTGGCTCAGTGGATAGAGCGTCAGCCTGCAGACTCAAAGATCCCAGGTTCGATTCCGGTCAAGGGCAGGTACCTTGGTTGCGGGCACATCCCCAGTAGGGGGTGTGCAAGAGGCAGCTGATAGATGATTCTCTCTCATTGATGTTTCTAGCTCTCTATCTTCTCTTTTCATCTCTATAAAAAAAATCAATAAAATACATTTTTTTAAAAAAAGAGTTAAGGGCCTCAGGTTCATATACTTGACTTGAACAAATGTCAAAGCTAACTGAAGCACTGCATCTATTCTGAAAGTCATTTATTCTGAATAGACGTTGTGCTTGAAAAAAACAAAAGGTTGGATAATCATTTGTAAGCAGGAAAATAAAAATACTTGTTGCAGAATTTGAAAAACCAACAGTGTGGTTTTTATTTGTATTTTAAAAATATGTTTTTATTTATTTATTATTATTATTATTATTATTATTTAGAGAGAGAGAGAGGAAGGGAGAGGAGAGAGTGAAACATCGATTAGCTACCTCCTGCATGCCCAATATTGGGGACTGAGCCTGCAACCCAGGATGGAAAAGGTGACCGCTAGGTGGGTGAGACGATGCTCAAGCAACTGAGCCATACCAGCCATGGCCGATGCTGTGACTTTTAAATTGTCTAGCCATTTCCTTTGCATCTACTAATCTTTCAAACAGTGGCTGTGAAATAGAATTGCTATACCCGATTTTTAATGCTTAAAAAGTGATGATTTATATAGACAAGGAATAAAAACAAAAAAAGTTTATTATTTACTCCATGCTTTATGTAACTCTAGGAATCTCACACACCCTTGACCTTTGACGTGAGGAAATGATCTGCCAGCCTTCATTTAATTAGAAAATAGACTCTGACTGTGTGGTATGTATAACTGTCGATTTAGAAAATCCCTATCATTAATCATGGTATGAAACCAATCTAGAGTTTGAATGGAAATGAGCCACCCACATTTATTTTTTTAACATCTTACATTTATTAACCAACGTAGTCACATACTATTAATCCTTAAGCATCCATCTGTATTCTATTTGCATTTGTCTGTTCTCTTCCTCTTCTCTCCTCTCCCCATCATCACTACATATTTGGACATAGACTATATCTCTGTGAGCAGCCATTTTGGCTAAACCAGATTTCCTAAAAACATGTACCTTTTGGAGAAAAAGTTTTTTTCTTGACATTAAGCCCTGTAAACCTGGCAAAATCCACTTGGAGGTTATTTTTTCCTAAAGAAATTGGAGGTCAAGCCGAGACTGGTTTGACTCAGTGGATAGAGCGTCGGCTTGGGGACTGAGGGGACCCGGGTTCGATTCCAGTCAAGGGCATGTACCTTGGTTGCGGGCATATCCCAGTGGGGGGTGTGCAGGAGGCGGCTGATCGGTGACTCTCTCTCATCGATGTTTCTAGCTCTCTATCTCTCTCACTTCCTCTCTGTACAAAATCAATAAAATATATTTAAAAAAAAAAAAGAAATTGGAGGTCAAAAGTGCTGAGATGTTAAGCAATGAATAAAACAAGGGAATAAATAATTCACTCGTGTATTAATAAATATTTCAGGGCTTAGTGGAGTCCTGGTTAATGCATGTTAGCATCTTAGTAAATGAAACTCTTTGAATGCTTTATGGTACAACTTCAACTATTGAGCATGACTGAGCATGGATCTAGAGATAAAACATGTAACAAAAGTCAGTAATGAATATGAAAAGAGCGCTTGAAGGGTGTTTTGATAAATAAACTCATTCATAGTGCAAGACATTCCAAGGCAAACATATGCATTTATCATACCCTGGACCTGATTTCACTGCAAGTTGTTAGAACTCTTCTCACTCAAAGTAGACTGCCAAGGTGAATTCTGAACACGGACATTAGTGAAGAGGTCAATGCCATTTACTAAACTCAGAGTCTCTCTCTCTCTCTCTTTTTAAAAATATATTTTATTAATTTTTTTACAGAGAGGAAGGAAGAGGAGAGAGAGAGCTAGAAACATCAGTGAGAGAGACATCGACCAGCTGCCTCCTGCACACCCCACACCAGAGATGTGCCCGCAACCAATGTACACGTCCTTGACGGGAATCGAACCTGGGACCTTTCAGTCTGCAGACCAACTCTATCCACTGAGCCAAACGGTTTCGGCTAGAGTCTCTATGTCGCACATATGTCCCTGAAATAACAGCCTGTGTTGAACAATTTTGGGGGCGCTCCAGCCAGAGGTCAGAGGGGTGTCAGGAACTTGGAGCCATTTTGGGGGTTAATTGTTTGGCTTGGGGTGGCATTGGATTCCCACGGAGAGCCAGGACAACTCATACAAGCTCTGTGGTTCCCAGCTCTGCCAGAAGAGGCACTGCTTTCTGCTTTTGCTCAGGGGCAGCTCTTAGAATCTGACTTGTAGGAAGGACATCCTCAATTTGAAATGAGCCCCAGGCATCGCTGTCATTTCCCATATAGACACCAAAGCCACTCTGGTCACCGACGCTGGCACTGCCCGCTGCCCCTGCAAGCTTATTCTCGGGTTTTGCTTTCCTTTCTAGTTCCTGCCATTCCCTTGCTCTCATGCCCTTAGCTATGATTTAGAAGCATATTTGTTCTATTTTCCCCAGCCCATCAAGGTGCTTGTAGCTGAAAGAGAGTCAGATATTTCTAGTGGCTGGAACCAGAACTCTCTCAAATTCCTCCTAAGACTTTTACATTGGGCTTTTACTCAAAACAAAGCGTGGAGGCATTTCTTTTTTCCTGTTGTGAAGAAAAAATATATATATAATGAAAGAGCAGAGCAAGAAAACCTGAATGGAAATGAAACCTGCTCATGCTTTTACAAGGTTTAGCTCCTCGGCCTGCTGTCCGTATTAAGTAGTTTGCTCTCCTAAGTGCTGGGGGAGGCATCTAATGCAGTTGAAGAAAATGGATTTCTGCCTTCTGGCTTTGCATCTTCGCCTTTCCTCTCTGCCTCTGGTTAACAAAGGGATGTGTAATTTATCCACTGAGAGCCTCCTTTTTGCACCGGATTCATTACCCTGAACTGGTTCTTCCAGCCTACTTGTGATTTTGTGACATATCTACTGTTTAGTGAATTCTCATCTTCCTTAAAGCAGTTTGAGTTATTATTATTTACAACAGAGAATTCTTACTGATATAGGATGATGACTTCTTGAAAAACTTTTCTTGTAAATTGACTGAAGTTTGTTTTTAGCACTAAATGTTAGCCTAAAATGTCAACCACATTTTTAAGAAAACCCACTGTGGAAGTCTACACACAAAGAGTTAGAAAATCTTAATTAAAAAAAAAAAAAGGAATATTAGTCTTTATTTTTTTCTTTTAAAACAGACTTTTTAATAACATTCATTTCATTTAAAAACAAAAGCTTTTTGGGGGGGGTCCTTTTCTTTGTATTTATTTACTTACTAATTTATTGGGGTGACATTGGCTAATAAGATTATATAGGTTCCAAGTGTACACTTCATACACTTATATACATCATCTGTATATTGCACTATATGCCCACCACCTAAAATCAAATTATCTGTGGCCATATATTTGACCTCTTTTATCCTTTATTACCCTCTCACTCCACTTCCTTCTGGCAACCACGATACTGCTGTGTCTATGAATTTTTGTTTGCTTGTTTGATTTGTTCACTTGTTGCTTCCAGCTTTATATCCCACATCTGAGTGAAATCATATAGGTTTTGACTTTTTTCTGTCTGACTAATTTCACTTAGTATCATATTCTCAAGATCATCTATGTTATTGAAAATGGCAGCATGTCATCTTTTCTTGGGGCTAGGTAGTGTCCCACAGTATATATGTGCCACATCTTCTTTATCCAATTATCTGTTCAAGGACACTCAAGCTGTTTCCATATGTTGGCCACCGTGAACAATAAGTCTTCCTTTAAACAATGAGACCTCACGTGTGTTTAAAATGGTTTCGTTCCCAACACACTCTCTGTCTGAGACTCTGATAAATGTGCTGATTCAGTTCAGTCTGAGCTGCTTGTTCACTCATTCATCCAACCATGTCTGCCTTCAACACTTCCCAGGAACCTCTCTGTGCCAGGCATTGATCTGGCACCAGCTTCCTCCTTTCCTCCCTTCCTCCCATCTCTGTATCCCAGCACACTACACATTCTGAACAAAAATGAAATAGTCGGCAGGAAAAGTTTAGGAAGCAACTTCATCCACTCATGTATTGTCTCTGAGTGCAGGGTGTGCCCTGCTGGGGGTGTGGCACTGAGAAGCAGCAAGTTTTCGAGGCCACAGTCTGTCTTGCTTCCTTCCTAGCTCTTGCAGGAGGCTCACTATCAAATGCAGGTCTAGAAAAGCCTACGTTCCTGAAGTATGGTGGCCATTAAGACACATTTTGCCTTTTACGTCTTCCACATTTCTATTAAAACCATAATTACCCTTGATGCGTAACCACAGGCCTCTAGACATCCGGCTACTATTGGCTCCAAACCCTCTCAGACTGATGTCTGTGAGAACAAGAAGACTGTATTTTATTCATCTTTGCCCCATAAGAGCAAAGATTGGAGGAAGGAACCATGTAAGTAATGTTTTAGAATTTTGAATATTTCTCACCAAAAAAAGTGTTGCTTTCTGTTGCCTGCTTACTACCAACCCTACACAACTGACCTGGTACCTGCAGGTACTCTCAACTCAGCTCACTTCCCTCAGGAAGGCCTTCTCTGAGGTCAAAGGCAAGGTCTGGACTCCCTGTGATGAGATCGGAGAAGAACCTAGGTTTCCACTTTATGGCACCTACTTGTGTTTAGGCAGTGCCGGTGTTCTCTGTTAGAATATAAACTTCAGGAGGGCTGGGCTGCTATACATCAGAAGCAGTGCCTAGCACACACTAGATGCTCAATAAACATTTCTGGAATAGGTACGTTTTGATCAATAGCATTTGTAAGACTAACCTTTCTCTCCTTTTCATCCTCTCTTGTCTGAAGCTGTTTAACACTCTTCTGCAGGTATGTGTGTGTGTGTGTTTTCTATCAGTTTTCTATTTCTATTGGATGGATGCATGGTATCTTGATGAATCCATGTCAGGGTGGCTAAACATTTCCATGCAGGAGAGATCTCTATTTTTGCACTTCCCCAGAGCTTGGATTGACAAGGTAGTGGTGTCCTTCTGTCCCCAAACTTTTAACCTCGTTGTTCCATGGGAATGTGCCAATAGGGATCCATGGAGAAAGTTGTTCCTCTAGTTCAGTGGTTGGCAAACTGCGGCTCACAAGCCACATGCGGCTCTTTGTCTCCTTGAGTGTGGCTCTTCCACAAAGTATCTTGGCCTGGGCGAGTCTATGTTGAAGAAGTGGCATTAGAAGAAGTTTAAGTTTAAAAAAATGCGGCTCTCAAAGGAAATTTCAATCGTTGTCCTGTTGATATTTGGCTCTGTCGACTAATGAGTTTGCTGACCAGCGCTCTAGTTCGAAACTGAGATACTCTGGTCGCTTTTCCTACTTCAGCCACTAGAGGGGGCAGTGGCATGCTCTGTTGCTGCACCTGAGCTGCACCTGAAGGATATTAGAGCGAGCTGGACCTCAGTGGTCTCCTGGGCCAACTCCTCCCGTTGCACAAACAAACTCAGAGACGAAGGGACTGGCCTGTGGTTATGGAGCTGGTCAGTGACAAAACCCAGACCTCCTGCTTTTTCTCCCAGAATGCTTCCCTGCAGCGCGTGGTCCCCGGCTTGCCAGTCCCTGGAGGACCCTTGCAGAGTCCGCTGACAGGGATCAGCTTGGACAACGCTGAGTCACTTGCCAAGAATTCCTTGGCCTGCCAATGTTGTCATCCAAGTTTGTTTATCGGTGGTCCGTATCTACGCATGTGGGCTGGCGGGCGGGGTAGCATGAGGTAATGGCAGTTGTGCTGAATCCTAGCCCTTGCAGAAAACAAGATGTGGTGGATGGTGCTGATGCTAGCTCTGGCCTTTTGGTTACACACGCGAGCTTTCCTATTGCCCCTTATTCTTGTCACTGTTGGCCCTTCTCCCCTCCCCCTTCACAGAGGCACAGGCCAGTAACACCAGTCTGCCTCATCTCAGCTCCCTGTTCTCTCCAGACACAGCGATGGTTCAGGAGAGGGCATGGTGTCCAGCTGTGTCTGTCCGAGTCCTGCCCTGGAATTTCTGAGTTGGAAATTGGAGGAACGATGAACTATCTTGCCTCGGGGCTCGCAGTGCTGGAAGGATGTGAGGTTAGGTGATGACTGTGGCCATCATTCTAAGCAAGTGGAGAAGACTTGTTCCTGGAAGAGACGAGAGGTAAGCACAGAACCAGAGAAAAAAGCCAGGTGGAGGACTGCATCCCAAGTCCACTCCTTCAGCCCTGGCTCCTACAGCTTCTCACGTTCTGAGTCACCCAGTTCTTATTCCTAGCCATCTGAGCTTAGCCATTCCTTTGTTTTGTTTGGTCTAAAGACAGAGTTACATGTGTGTCACAGTGAAGGATTTTGACTAGTACAGAGACCGCTCACCCTTATCACCTTTCCTCTGACCCTAAACCAAAGGACCAGCCAATAGTCCATCTTTTAATACCAGATTCATGGTATTCATTTTTTTGTTGTTGTTGTTGTTACTACATCCTCACTGTTGTCTACCCTGGTTAGTTCAACCAGAAAGAACATGTTGCGAGTGAAGGCAAGCCCACAGGTCACATGGTTCAGTTAGTGCTGCTCTGTCTTTAACAAAACCTGCCCCTAAAAACATCCAGCTGTGTTTTAACAGGTGACCTTGGCCATGATATGAACCAGGGAGGCCCAGTGCATCTCTGCACTGACTCTGGAAGGGAGCAGGGGTTATGGAAGCAGCACTGGTCTGAGCCTTGGGCTATAGCATTCTAGTCCCACCTCCACCTTTTCCTTGTTAGGGGGCCCCCACGTGAGTCATTTATCTTCTTTGGACCTCCATTTATCAGGTTACAAAAAAAATATGACAGTTGGGCAACATGATCCAAAGATACAGTCTGGCTCTAAAGTGACATTACTCTCAAAGATCAGCTGAAGGGATCCTCCATGAATGGCAAGTCATTCCTACTGTTTTTTTTGTACCGAAAAGACGACATATAAACCCAAGTGTGTTCTCGTCAGACCTTAGGGCAAGCTGGGTAAGGAATCATTACGCATATTATAAATAGTTATCTTTGCTTTTAGCCCCAAAGTGCAGTCCTGCCCTCCATGGCAAATGCTATGTTCCTCTCAGGGCTCAGTCCTACCTATGCCAGGGGAAGCGAATCCTTTCTAAGTATCAATGATCAGGGGAGCAGCCATTCTTGTCTTCAGGGGCTGGGGGTGGGGTGGGGGGGGAGAGCTTTCCTCCGTGCTCACCTCTGCTGCCCAGGCTCCCTTTCACACCTCCACCTCCCAAACGGAAGAGCTGAGGGTTGCTAGGAGACAGGGCTGAGGTGGCAGGAGGTGATCAGCTCACTGGGGAAGCCAGGGGGAGGCATCCAGCCCTTGAGGAAGTAGAAAAGCAAATACTTCCTAGACTCCTGATGTAGTTTTAAAAATAGAGTTAAAGTGCAAATGGGGATAGGTTGGGGAAGGGAAAGGCGTGTAGACGAGAGGCAGAGCACCCCGAGGAGGCACTACATAAAGCTGCGCAGAAGGCTCAGAAATGGCAGGCTTGTTGCTCAGAGATGATACATGCACAAGTCATTAAAAAAAAAAAAAAAATATATATATATATATATATATATATATATTTTTTTTTTTTTTTTTTTCAGAGAGGAAGAGAGAATCATTGATCAGCTGCCTCTCGCACAACCCCCACTGGGGATGTGCCCGCAACGGGAATCGAACCTGGGACCTTTCAGTATGCAGGCCGACGCTTTATCCACTGAGCCAAACCGGTTTCAGCTGCACAAGTCATTTTGATGGACACTCCTGGTGAATTAGATTGGGACCCTGCATGGTGGACGAATGCCTGCAGGATAGCTAAGAGCCAGTGGCCGGGGCCGTCCTTCCTTGGCTTGAACTTGACTGTGGGAAGCACTCAAGCTGGTCCAAGTGCAGCTGTATCTGAATTGCTCTGGATGGCCAGAGGCCGATCCAATAGAGCTCAGGGTTACTATGAGGGGGACAAAGGTCAACTGGATCCTGTTGGGTGCCGCCTAGGACACCAGGTTAAGACCACAGTAGGCGAAGGGTAGCTGCTTAGGTGGTCATGCTGTTAGCAAGGCCATGAGCTTGCCTGACACATGGAAATAGCACTTGGCCCACAATAAGAGCTCAGTGAATGATTGCTATTTCTATTGTTGTGGTTTTAATTATCCTTACAGATGGGTATTGAGTATTCATCTTCTCCTTGCACCTCTGGGGTTTGCACACCAAATTTCAATCATCACTCCTACCCATTTTTCAACAATCTATAACTATTTTAAGGTGATTATGGATCCCAAATATCCTTACAGTGGGCCTTGTCTGCTTTTAATGTCCCGTTAAGGGCTTCTTATCCCATTCCCATCCCTATGTGAGTTACACACTCAGAGTGAGCTCCTTAGCCAATCCACAGTGATGATTCACCCCAACCTCTCTCTGCCCACATAACTCAAACCTGACAGACCGAAAACACCTGACTCCACAAAATGCCAACCACATGCTGCTACGCCCGTGCCAGGAAAAAGCCACCTTCCTTTCATCTCTGACCTTCCATTGCGGAATGTTCTATGCATGTCGAATGTGTTGTATGGCCTGCCCCAGAAGTCACTGCGTTTTGGTTGAGAAGCAGTACCACCCCAGGAGTGTCTGCTGTCTCGCTGGCTCCACTGCTGACCTGCACAGAGCGGCCTTTGTCTGAGGTCCTGGCTCACTGCTCGGAGTGGCAGCAGCAGCAGGAGCGGCCCAGGGCCGGGGAGCTGAATTGGAAATCACACCCTGCCCTGATGTAATGCTTCCGAACGCGTGGTGGTTGGGTCACATGAGGCCTGACATCATCTGGAGGTGGGAGCTTCCGGGAATGCTGCCACCAGCAACTTTGCCCGGCAGATACCGGATCTCAGCTCTTCCAGGAGACGGAACAGCAAACCAAGCAGGGCAAAACCAAAGCTAGGTGCCAGCTTCAAAAATCCGAGGAGTCAAATCGCAAGGGAGAAGAAAGGGGCGTTGTAATACTTAGTCCAGAGACTCAGCCCTCACCACTCAGCATTCAAACTCACTGATAACCAAGAGGACCTTGGCAGGCTTATCGAGTTCAACCATCTGCCTCTAAGGAGCATTCTATCTGGAACTTCAAAGCATGTAAAACTCTCCAGGGGAATGATGGTGCATAACCTGCTTTGATAGGTGGCTCGAATGTCACTCCCCGTAGAGCGGTGGCTCACAGGTGGATGAGCTAGATGTCCGGGAGGAGTGGCGAAGGGGGAAGCTTAGGGGACACATACCCCCAGCAGAGATTCTTCTGTGTGCTGAGTGGGTGGAGAGACAGGATCTTGGAGAGAGGCGTGTGGGGTTCAGTAACAAAGCTTCTGCAAACTCCCTGTAGAGACTAAAAATAGTATTTTAAGAATACAAAGCTTCATCTTTATTAGTCATGAGGGTATTTTTAATTACAAAAATTTCAAATACATAAAGAAATTACAGAACACTAAAAGAAATGCCTATATATGTATATATATATATATATATATATATCCTTCACCTAGATTCATCAATTAATAACCTTTTTCCATCTCTGTTTCATTTTTGTCTCTCTTTACACAGACACACACACACACACATACACACACTACGCTAAGGGTTTTGTAGCCTAAGGATCAAGGATTCTGGAAGATGGATGATGCAGTAACAGAAGCAGTGTTTCCCAAATGTGATGGAGAACAGGATCCCAGTGGATTCGTATGCAGATGAGCATGAAACACCATGGAATCCTGCACACCAAATTTCAATCATCATTCCTACCCATTTTTCTTCTCTGCTGAAATGACCAGTTGGCTTAATGCACAAGTAGCCCCACTAATTATAGCTTCCCTTCGAAGTAAAAGTAACATAAAGTCCATTCATTTCTTTAAAAAAAAAAAAAAATATATATATATATATATATATATATATTTATTATTGATTTTTTTTACAGAGAGGAAGAGAGAGGGATAGAGAGTTAGAAACATCGAGGAGAGAGAATCATTGACCAGCTGCCTCATGCACACCCCCTACTGGGGATGTGCTCGCAACCAAGGTACATACTCTTGACTGGAATGGAACCTGGGACCCCTCAGTCCGCAGGCCAATGCTCTATCCACTGAGCCAAACCGGTTTCGGCAAGTCCATTCTTTTCATAAATCAAAATGAAATAATATAGCATTGTTTTGATAATACAGAAACACATACCGTAGACAATGAAGAAAAAGAACGCATTGACATTTTCTGCTTACTATTCACCCGGAGAGATGGGAAGAGATGGTGCAGGACGAAAAATAACTTTTTCTATGACCTTATTATGTTCATTAAAATGTCCTTGTACCATGAAGGGAGCGACACAAAAGAGATCGCCGCTATTCCAGTTCCGAGAAAATGATTTTGTCAAAGATAATCCCGCTTCCTAGTACTGAATTATAAAAATGAGATCCTTTTGCCTCACAAACCTGGCTGCTCTTTCCAACTTCTGCCCACCCACCTCTTCTCCTGCCTCCTATGGCTTTTGAAAATAACTGAGTTGAGTCATGTCACCCATCTCTCAATGTGAGTCTGTAGGTGCTTTCATATCTAGTGCTTCACCCCAGGCCCCCTGGAATAGAATGTTCCTCCCCCCATCAGATTTGATGAAACGGCAAGAGGTTTTCAGGGAAATACTGAAAAGCCTAATTGCTAGCAACAGGAACAACGATTCCACTTCGCGTTCTCCAGATGTGGGTGAATCCTGTCCACACAGATAGCATTTAAAATTTAATTAGAAGCCCTCTGAGTTCTTCAGAAGGAGATCTTTAATGAACTATGGGAACGGATGACAATTTTAATTATTTACAATATCCTTTCTTTAGAAAGGCAGCTAGAGCGGAACAAGATAAATGCTGCTGATCCCAACTTCCTCTTCTTTTAAAATTAGACTTGATTTTTTATTTTTATTTTTTTTAAATATGTTTTTATTGATTTTAGAGAGGAAGGGAGAGGGAGAGAGAGAAACATCTATGATGTGAGAGCACCACTGACCCACTGCCTCCTGCCCCCCCTTCCCCCTCTACTAGGGATCAAGCCTGCAACCTGGGCATGTGCCCTGACCGGGAATCAAACCGGTGACCTCTTGATTCCTGGGTCAACACACAACCGTTGAGCTACACCTGGCTGGTTTAGACTTGATGTTTTAGAGCAGTTGAAGGTTCACAGCCAAACTGAGCAGCAAGAACAGGGTTCCCAGAGTCACCTGCCCCAGCTTAGTCTTCCCCACCATCAAAAGGGCCCCCCAGCCAAAACCGGTGTGGCTCAGTGGATAGAGTGTCAGCCTGCAGACTGAAGGGT
Organism: Nyctalus aviator; assembly: GCA_036971965.1. Lineage (NCBI taxonomy): Eukaryota > Metazoa > Chordata > Mammalia > Chiroptera > Vespertilionidae > Nyctalus > Nyctalus aviator. The sequence goes on along the minus strand of CM072940.1, from coordinate 5,794,767 downwards.
CCCAGGTTCGATTCCGGTCAAGGGAATGTACCTAGGTTGTGGGCACATCCCCAGTGGGGGGTGTGCAGGAGGCAGCTGATCGATGTATCTCTCTCATCGATGTTTCTAACTCTCTATCCCTCTCTCCCTTCCTCTCTGTAAAAAAATCAATAAAATATATATATTTTTTTAAAAACGGGCCCCCCAGAGTGGGACATTCATTGCATATGCTGACATGTCATAACCACCCAGATTCCACCGTCTGCAGTGGGGGAGGTAGGGGGGAGGTCACTGTCACCTTATTTTTCGCGTGGGGTCTAAAGGGCAAGTTCAACACCAGTATCCACGCCAGGCAACCTCCTGGGTTTCCTTACATCTTTGAGAAGCCCTTCTGCTGCCAGGCAGTCCCTTCCTTCAGCCCCTGTGCCCAGTGCTGTCAGACTGTCAGGATAAGTCCACTGCTGGGCTTCCCCAGCTCCCTCCCCACATCACAACTTGTAATAATGTCTTATTTCCCTGGGAAGAAGTTCAGTGCCTTTCAAGGTCATACGTAGTTATTTATACACACATGTGAGCTAAGGTGCTAATGAGTGATCCTGGAGGCAAGAGGATGCTACAGGAGGCAAGGCTGACCCAGAGGAAGGACCTTCAGATTCTGTGAATCTCAAGAAGTGGCAGGCTCAGGCAAGCCAGAGGACTGACAGTTCTGGGCTGCCATTCTCAAATTAGCCCAGGTAGGGGGCTGCCCACACCTTGATTTCAGCCCAGTGGTACTTGATTCCGGGCTTCTGGCCTCCAGAATGGTGAGAGCATAAATGTCTGTTGTTTTAAAAATCATCATCATCATCATCATCATCATCATCATCATCCCAGGTAGGAGGCCGCCTGCTCTACCTGTGCGAAGAGAGAGCCCTGTGTTTTCCTGTTCATCATTTCTCCACCGCTTTAGATTTGGAACACTTTAGATTTAGAGTCGGATTGTCTAGAATAGTCCTTCCCTTCCCTCGCTCTCTCCCTCTCCATCCCTCTAACCTCTCCCTCTATTTCTTCCTTCCTTCTTTCTTTCATTTTACAGGTGGGATAAAGAACAGATGACTCACCGAAACCATTTTGGCTCAGTGGATAGAGCGTCGGCCTGTGGACTGAAAGGTCCCAGGTTCAATTCCCGTCAAGGGCATGTACCTTGGTTGAGGGCACATTCCCAGTAAGGAGTGTGCAGGAGGCAGCTGATCGATGATTCTCTCTCATGGATGTTTCTAACTCTCTATCCCTCTCTCTTCCTCTCTGTAAAAATCAATAAAATATATTTTAAAAAAAGAACAGATGACTCACCTCAGGTCTCCTAGGGTGACAGACCTCGGGCAGTGTGGTGTTGGTAATGTTTAACAACTGGCTGTCTGAAAACAAGGGAAATTTATGAGTTCAGTGTGAATTTTATTGATATAAAAGAAGTGTGGAATACAACTTGCAAATAATAAAATATACAGCACCCTTTATTGTAATTGCCACGTAGCCCGTTGACCCTCACAAAATGCTTCTGCTGATTTTTGCTGAATTCATGCGTTGAGCCTATAGCTGTGATTCAGCCACGCGTGATATGACAAATGGAGTTGTGTCCCATCTGCTTTTCCCAATAAGTTGCATCTGCTGTGTGATCTTCAGTTTATTTACTATTTATCAGCCTCAAACAAAGGACAGTTGGCTGGTGAACGATGCAGGGGTTAGAGGTACCAACCACTGCACAGACGAAAATCCACATATAACTTTTTTAAAGATATATATATCTTATTGATTTTTTACAGAAATGAAGAGAGAAGGATAGAGAGTTAGAAACATCGATGAGAAAGAATCATCGATCAGCTGCCTCTTGCACATCCCCTACTTGGGATGTGCCCGCAACCAAGGTACATGCCCTTGATTGGAATTGAACCTGGGACCTTTCAGTCCACAGGCCGACGCTCTATCCACTGAGCCAAACCGGTCTTGGCCACATATAACTGCTGACTCTCCAAAAGACTGCGAATAGGCTACTTTTGACTGGAAGCCTTGCCAATAACAGTCAATGAACACATAGCTCATGTTAAGTATTATATACTGCATTCTTACAATAAAGTAAGCTAGAGAAGAAAAGTTATTAAGAAAATCGTAAGGAAAATATATTTATCGTAGTGCAATTCAGACCCATGTTGTTCCAGGGTCAAATGTATAACCATTAAACTGAGAGCTCTCTCAACTCTAGTAATGTTCGTAATATAATTTTTTTTTTATAAAATAATGCTTTTGTTTAAGAACTGGCTTGCAAAATTCCTAGAAATTTAACCACTGGCCCTCATGAGCCAAAGATTCCAGCTTCCCACTGTCTTAGGGCCTGTGAGCACCTGGCTGAACTGTCTTCTCATCTTCAAAGCAGAGCTACTCAACAGTCAAAAACCAAGTGTTTGTGCTGGGGCAGGGAGAGGCTGCTGACACCTTGCTGAGTTTACATCTGGAATGCTTGACCCATGGTCGGCAAACTCATTAGTCCACAGAGCCAAATATCAACAGTACAACGATTGAAATTTCTTTGGAGAGCCACATTTTGTAAACTTAGCCTTCCTCTAATGCCACTTCTTCAACACAGACTCACCCAGGCCATGGTATTCTGTGGAAGAGCCACACTCGAGCCGCATGTGGCTCTCGAGCCGCAGTTTGCCGACCATTGGCTTAGCCCATCCAACTCAGTGACCTGGGCCTCTGGAGAAGGTATGAGCCTCTGTAGGAAGTGACACCCCTTTATCTCCGGGCTCATGCAGAGATGCTAAACCCCCGTGAGGAGAAAGCATGGCTGAGGCAGGGAGGGAGGGCAGGAATCGAATGAAAATGTTTTTCAATGTTTTCTCCAAGCCTTATGCCTTTCTACCCCCTAAGTTTGTGACAGGGACAGGGTGGCTGTCCAGGGATCAGCGGGACAATCACAGATCAACACCAGCTCCCTTACTACCCTCTAGGCCTTCTGTTCTCCACTGGAATCTGATTGGCCACAAAAGCTAGTTCTGGGAGTAAGGAGGTAAGAAAAGAAAAAAAAAAAAATCAAATCTATAAATAACGCCAATGTGCGTCTAGGGGTGAGGGTGTGGGTAAGAAAAAAACCCAGGTATGTTTCTTTGCTTTGCTTAGTAATCCCCTGTCCAGGCACCCGTGGGACTATGTCTGCTCCGGTGGAATCATGGTCTCCCCAGAGACTTGCCTAAAAAGCACATGATTTCCTCTTTCAGATTTCCTATTGATCTGGCAGTCAGTCGACTGCCCTGAAGTTGAGATGTGTGTTTTTGCCAGTCTGGCTGCAGCGAGCAGCATTTAATTTCCACTGTTACTAATGCTACCATTATTAATACCCTGACTCCAGGAAGGAGGAGGAGCAGACAGAGCAGGAAAATGTGGGGCAAGGAAGGCGACAGCTAATATTAATTTACTTTAAAAAAAAAAATCAGAATAGTTTTACATTGAGGTAGAATGCGCTTATTTATTTTTATTTATTTATCATTTATATTTATCTATTTGTAGAATGCATTTAAAAGTCAGCATTTTAACGTGCATAAGTCGGTGGCATTTGTACATTCATAATGTCACCCAACCATCATCATAATCTAGTTGCAGAATATTTTCATCTTCCCAAAAGGCAGCCCTGTATTCAGTAGGCAGAAGGCCTTACCTTTCTCTCCCCTGCCCCTGGCTCTCTATGGATTTGCCTAGTCTGGACAGTTCATATACATGGAATGATACAAAATGTGGTGTTCTGTGTTTTGCTTCTTTCACTTCGCTTAATGTTTTCAAGCATCATCCAGGTTGTAGTGTGTAGTGTGTAATGTGTAAGTGATGCTTGGATAAAAAAGGAGGAGAAAAGTCACAGACTCTCTTCACCGGCCTGGGTATAGCCTTCCCCTGTTTTACTTGGTGGCCCCTGAGAGGAAATATTGCCATGGCAACCCTCTGGTTTTGTGCCTTATCCAGGCCCCAAGGAAACGGGAAAAGAGGATGAAAAGAAACGAAGTCTAGCTATCCCAAGTGAACAGGTCAACTATTTTTTTTTTTTTTAAGTTTTGGTCATATTTTGATTTCTAGTTATATCTACTTAAAGAGCCTTGTGTTAGAACTGACTTAGCATACCGTTTCTTTGTTTTATTTTTAATAGCCCTGAGGAAGTAAAAGATAAAACCATGGCAACGTATAGACCGAGGTAATAAACAAAAACCTCCAAGCTGCTCACGAAGGAAAATGGGTGGTGGCATCTCAAAGACTTCATCACTGTCAAACACGCTCTCAACTCCCGGCAGTCCCGACAAAGGGATGCTGCTCTGAGAATCTCTGCTGAAACCTTTCCTTGTGGCTCTGGAAAACAGAGTCACGTTGAGGTCCCCGTGTATTCCGCTGTTCTCCCTTTTCCGCTAAGCTTCTCCCTGGATTGCAAACTCTTTCTGATTCATATTTCTGTAACGTGCATGTCTGGTGGCTCAAAGGATTCTCGTCTGTGTAATAGTAGGGCTTCAGACACCTCTTTGTGTTGCTGTGTTAGTCAGAGTTATTAATGTGAGCTGCCCTAGCAAAACCACCTTGAAATCTTGGTGGTTTCACCCAGTAAATGCTTCTTCTTTGTTCACATCACAACTCAAAACAGGTCTGACAGCTCTCCTCCAGGCGATGACTCAGGGATTCAGGCTCCTTCTGTCTCTCGGGTTTGCTGTCCTCCATGGCCCTCTTGGAGTCCTGGCCATAGCAGGTGAACTGAGCTGACCAGCAAGCAAGGAGAGATCAAGCAGTAGATACGATGGAGATTTTAGGGTCCAGACCTGAGAGGAGCCTACATCACATTCAGTCATGTTCCGTTGGCTGCTACCAAGGGTCTGGGAAATGTAGTCTCCTGTATACTCAGGAGCCAGGAACAGTATTGTTAAGCACCTAGCCGGTCTCTGCCATATCCTTCCTAACCCTCCAGCATGCTTGAAAAGAGGTGGGTGGTGGAAGATTGACTCATGTTGGTTCCCTGGTCAGTCATTTCACACCTGTGCTTCTGCTTTGCATGATTCTGGGTGGTCAAACTCCACTCTATATTGCTGATCACCATTCCCTTCCCTGCTGGACACTTTCTGCAGTTCTAGAACCTACTATCTCCCTCCAATCACCTCAGGATAAGATAGTCTGATGCCCCTTTTCCATTCCACACCAATCTTTCCCTTACTCATAACCAAGAGAGGCCGGACTGTAACAACAAAACTTTATTGAAGGGTTTAATATCACAGAAGGCAGTTACAAGAGGGGGCTATGGGGACCCCCACTTGTAGCCAGTCGGTCACAAACACAGATGACAACCTGGACCTGTGATGGATGTCTAAAGTGTTGGGGGGACAGAATCTGACACCATCTCCAGGTAGATAGTATTAGAACTAAGGTGACTTGTAAGACACCCTCTGGTGTCTGAGATTTGCTCAGTGGTGTGGAGTGAAAAATCCTCATCAGAATTGGTATCAGAATCACAAGTGGCCATGTCCTTGATAATTGAGGTTTCCAGAGCAAAAGAATTCTCATCCTAAGATGATTTTATTTTCTATTTGCTAAACCACTGAACACTGCTCAAAAGTTTGATATGAGCTTTTTTTTTTGGATTTAATCCTCTTCATCAAGATCATAGGTTCAAGTATGGGTCAAAGCTCAAATTACCTGACATCCATCCCTGCCTCTTGCAGGAATTCCTGTAGGAAAAGTCTGCAAGTGCAGAGCCTGAGGGCTCAGGGCTGAGAAGACAGCCAGAGAAGGTCTATGTTCCCCTGCACATGGAGCGCCGGGTGTCTTGGTCTTTTTTCTGTCATTCTTGCGTCTACCATGAGTCCAGGGCAGTTCTTTATACATAGTCACCCGTCAGCGAATGCTCATTGAATGAATGGATCATTTGAACCGAGGGCTGTTCCATTTTTGGCTTCTAGAAGGACTGCAGGTGAGAATGTCCCAGCCAACTCCTGTGGTTGCTCAAGTCACCGAAGCTGCTGAAGAAGTGCTGGCACAGAAGATTTGCCAGCTGAGCGTCTCTCATAGTTGATGGATAAGGAGCTCTCCTGGTTTCCACTTGCTCTTCTTCTGCAGAAGATTCAGGCTGGGCCTGTGAAGACAGAACAGGAGGGCTCTGAAGGACAGACAGCCACCTGCAGGCTGGTCACGGGATGACTCCATACCAGATCCTTTGTCAAATGTGTTTGCCTTAGAAGTCTCTTTCCTGAAGTGTCTGTTTCCAGAAGGTTCCTCTGTCCCTTCCATAAGTAAATTCCTATTGAACAACCCCCAACTCCCCATCCTTCTACATGCCTTGACATGCCCGATTCCTCCAGTGAAGCCCGCTTAGGCTCATGCTGGGTTCTCTGCATGAGTAAGGAATGAACCAGAAGGGGCTTACCCAAAGTAATCCACGAGCTTAATTAAACCAGTAAGAGCTAACGTCACTGGGCGGGTATAAAGAGGGTTCCGTTTCTTGGATTAGTTTCCATTCTTCCTCCAACTTCAGCATGGATTCAATATTTAGCCCCAATGAAAGCAGCGTCCTTCAACAGTCACACCTAGAAATCTTGCAAGCGCAATTATAATGTAAGGAATTTTAAGGACAAGGTTTTGTTGGGGATTTGAATGAACAAAGCTCGGTGGGGAATTCCAGATCTTTCTGCCTATGGTTTTGCTCACAGGAAGAGTCTCGCTTTCTGTTTTTATTTAGACACAAATGTACGAATGATCCGTGTGTCTCTGAATTCCCTGGCAAAGGTGCTTATTGAAATCACCGGGAGGGGGGGGAAGGGGGGATGCTGCTGGCAGTAAGGAGGAAGATAAGACTTCCTGGCTTGCTTTAAAAAAACAAACAAACAAAAAACTATAAATAATCGACTGTGTTGTCACAGCGCAGGTGATAATGCTTGCTTGCTCTCCTGGCGCTGACCAACTTATCTAACCAGCTCCTCTTCCACACATAGCATCTCCCCTCCATTTTGGGTGAAGTCCATCATTTCTGAGAATTTGGGTGGGGGAGGGGTTTCTGGCACTGTTGATTCACTGGCTATTTTAGCGGAAGCCACCACCCGTGCATAAAGCTAAGTGGCCAGATGCTACCTTAGGTAACTGGAGCATCACTCCTGGAAGTGAGAAGCAGCCTCTAAATTATTCAGTGAGCCACCTTCCAGTCCACGGTCCTTTCACAACAGTCGGGAAAGCAGCAGCAACATGTGCCGTGATGGTCTGCACACAGCAGGATTTAACGGGAAGGAAAAAAATAGGGGAGGAGGAAACATCAGTTGGAAGATGCCAAGGAGGGCAGAGCGAGTTGGGAAACCCAGGACAGCTCTCCTCTTTTCCAGGTGGGAAGGTAGGAAAGTGGGAAGGGGGAAGAGGGCAGTGGTTCTCAGCCAGGGTTACTGCACCTTTGCGGGTATTTTTTAATGTGTGCGTTAATGTGTGTATTGTTCACAAGGCCCATTTCCTGCTGGGCTATTTGCACCTTGAGGGCAGGGGAGTGCCATTTCATTTTAGTGTGATATGCCCTGCCCTGGCACTTAGCTTAAGGTGAGCAGACGTCCCGCTTTTGGCGGGACAATCCCGATTTTGAACAATTTGTCCCGCGTCCCGTGGCATTTTTAAAAAGTCCCGATTTTTGGAAAGAAATTGGGACTGTCCCTCCAAAAGTGGGACATCTGGTCACCTTAATTTAGAGGGCTCTAGATAAATGTATGATGAATGAGATGTGCTCTGTTTGAACTTCTTTTAGCTCAATTCATCTGCTAAAAAACACACACAAACAAATCACAAACTAAGTTTATTTCTTTGCCTAAGCTTCCAGTCCTTCGCATAGTTGAAGTCGGCCTTCTTTTGTCTAAGAATGGCCATGTCAGGTGCCTCGTAGTTTCAAAGGAATTAATTGCTTGGCGGATAAGTCTTTAAAAATGTTGGAAACAATAGAGATTCAAGCCCTCCCAAGTTTTATAGGCCACCACTTAAGTGCTTCTGGGCACTACACATCTGATGCAGACATTTCATCAACATTCTTCCTACATTAGGACAGATATTTACGATTAGATATTTGTTTCTATGGTCAATACCCTTTGGAAGCAATAACTCTCGTTTCTATAGATCCATAGCTACTCTAGTATCCTTAGGCTGCTTCATTGGACAGAGTCCTGTGTATCTATGGCCTAGGAAGATCATTTACTCTCTTTTGTGACAGACAGCCAAAAGGCCAGCTCCATCCTACATACCTCAGCATGCAGGATGGCATGAAGAGGAAAGAAGGCATATATGGCAAGATCGGGTGTGGAGAACTCCATATGGCTGGATTGTTAAGTATGACCTGAGCTTAGAAAGAGCTAATGGTCAAAGCTGGATAGAATGGCTATTTGTTGCTTATTTTAGAATCCATCCTTTCTCCATTTCATTCCTTGTGGTCTAGATGAAACTCCTGTTCTGGGAGTGGACATTGGATTGAGGCCTAAGCCAACTGGTATACCATATTCTACTGGAACAAATGTGGGAATGCCATCTAGACTGCTCTAACCAGTGTCAATCTCTGGACCTTTTTTTTTTTTTTTTTTTTTTTTTTTAGAATGCTGAGTTAAAGGTACCCATTCTTTTCTACCAGTTTAAAGGGAGGGCCTATCTGAGACTGGAATCAACACTGAGGAAGTTGAGTCACAGCACTGAAAAAGGGTCCTGAAGGTATCATTTTGGGCCCCTACACCAGGATGACTCTGAAATTTCCAGTACATGAGCCAACACATTTCGGGTTTGGTTTAGGCCAGTTTAAATACTCTTGTTATCAGCAACTGAAAAAAATCCCAATGTATACACTGGATTAGCCAAATTCCATCGTCAAGTCCAAAGGGTGAGCACAGGGTGAAGGTAGGAAGACACTAGAAAAGTCTATGGAGTAGGAACAATACCTGCCATGAAGCGAGAGGGTCTGTGATGATACCACTATATAAGGACATACATGTGGCTGGATTGGCATCTGAAATCCTACTTATCATACAATCTTTTTCCTTTTTAAGTTCAATTTTTGGATTAGTTTCAAATATTCTTATTTAAAACATAGCTTTAGTAATCTAAATATGGGATATAAAGCTTCCCAAGGCTAAATGACCTTCTGAGAAATATTTCAACCATAAAACCCCAAAATAAACCAAGTCCTTTTCGAAAAGTTTCAACCATCTGAAAATCAAAAAGGGGCATAGATTCCTATAGCTGCATTCACTCCAAATTTTGGCTCCCAAGAGCAAGGAATAGTACTGCTCTCTTTCTTCATATTCTTCTTGACAAGTGGGTAGAAAATCTGTAGTATCATCTCACAGTGCAAGTATGAGATTATTTTAGATAGTCACAGACACAAGATAAATTAACTGTCAACCCCTAACAACTGCTCAGCTTCTTTGGCCTCAATTTCTTTATTATTTCCCACCCCTACTGATTAGAACTCAAGAGTAGCCATGCCCCATCATGGAAAGAGCCATCTTTGCTTTTTCATTGACCTCCGTTAATGTGATTTTGACCCTTCTTCTTATGAAATAATAGCCCTAGTTCATTCATCTTGTTTTCATCACAGAGGCCCTCACATTAATTGCAAATGCCTCTACTTGGTAACAACACAATGTGCTATATGGTATCTCTTGAAATCTTGAATTTCTCCCTTTAAAATTGGGTTGCAGATGGAGTGAGGTGAGGAGAAGCAGGCAGGATTTTTTTGTTTATTCCTGACAGGAATATCCTTGAAAAAAGGAGATAGGCGTGGAGGAATCAGGTTAGAATGTCCTTCCCTACTGATTTTATTTTTATTAGATCTAAGAATCATAGCAGGATAATACCGCATAGGATAGGGGTCATAAAAATGACACAGGCATAACAACCAAACATAAACAAGTATAATGTGTAGTGTAGGTGTACACCTAGCATCACACCACTGACTAAATAGGCCATTGTGTGGATATAATAGAAGTCTGTCTCAAAATAATTTCCCCAAAATGTGGTTTGTACTTCAAAGTTATTTCTAACTGTGAGAAAACATTTTAGACCTGATATCTTCCCGAGAGGTGTTAGAATCTTACTATTTGATGCAAGCAGGGCTATACCTCCTTCCTTCCTCCTTCCCATCTTTCCTTCCTTTCTTCCCTCATTTCATCTTTTCTTCCAAGTATTTTTTTGGGCATTTTCTGTGTGCCTCATACCCTACTAGAGCTGAGGAAGTTATAATGACCAAGAAACAAAATCTCTGTCCTCATGCATTTACACCCTAAAAACCTTGAGATGTTTTAATAAATGTTGACTGTATGTAGAGTATTATTTAGCCCTAGCAGGTTTGGCTCAGTGGATAGAGTGCCGGTCTGCAGACTGAAGGGTCCTAGGTTCAGTTCCAGTCAAGGGCATGTACCTTGCTTTCGGGCACCCTAACCTTCTACCCCTGGATTTTGCTGCCCACTTTTCTCATTCATCCAGAATGAGCTGTTTCAAACTAGAGGCAGCAGTCAGAAAAATCATAAAGCATCTTCCCATCTCCTTTTAGGTGAATAGATTTGATATCTTTTTCAGCAGCAAAGTAAACCTGACCTCCTGATTGTTTTCTGTAAGTTTCATTTCATCAGCTTTATTATTAATAAAAATATCTGTGAGATTTTTACCTTTTAAGTATTTAGTAGGCATGTAGAGGTATTTGAGAGAGGTTAGGGTGGGGCTGTGACTTAGGTGCCATTCTAAATGAAATGAATATATTTTGTTTCACTTTTATACCTAAATTATAGTATTAAACAAATTAGAATCAAGAACATTTTCCAATTGGCACTGTAGCTGACTCTAGTTCAGTGAAAGTTTATAATAACAATTCTAAAGTACCTTTCCCATAATAAAAAAAGGTCAAATTCTACTCAGTAGAATTTTTGAACACATTTTATTATTTTCCAATTAACTAGAACCTAGAGGCCCAGTGCATGAAATTCGTGCAAGGGTAGGCCTTCCTTCTCCGGGCTGCTGGCACCGGCTTCCCTCTGGCACCCGGGTCCCGGGCTTCTCTCTCAGCCTTGGCTTCGTTCGGAAGGTTATCAGGAAGGACGTCTAGTCTAATTAGCATATTGCATTTTTATTATTATAGATTAGTAATCTCAATATAAAATAAATGACATCTTTCTGCTGACAGGCTATAGCACACTTACTGCATTTTATTTTAATAAGTCATAGTAAGAATGAGGAGTAATTGTCTCTACCAAATTACTTCATAGTGAATTAATGACAAAATTGAAACGACATATTGATCATTCATGAAGAAACTCATCTTGTTTAGTAAAGTGAGAGGGCTAGTTTCTTTGTGTTTTTAGGGATTCACTAATTTATATGTTATCTTTAAGGACACTCATTGTTGCAGCTCAAGACAAAGCCGAGAAATAGATGACAGAAATCTTGCCCCAAGACCCCATACCACTTAATCTAATCCGACACATTTTTTACTCCGTCTTCTCTGGCTAAAGTTTTGACCCATGATGATTTGAAAGTTTAAAAAAAAAAATCTTACTTCCTCCTCTTGGAGAGACTTAGGCGATCTAGATTTAGTCCATAGAGTGTGTTCAAAAACATAGAGGGGATCCCAGAAGCAAGGAATCAAATCCAGTGGATTGATCACACATCAAAAAGGCTTTGGGTCAGAAGCTCTTCTATCTTAGCTCTGCCTTCTGTATAGAATAAATTATAAAGTGGAACTGAGACACAAAACACAACATCGCAGTTGTTCTTGCAATGGCAACGTCGCAACACATGAGCCAAACATTCCTTCTTGAACCCTGCCCCTCCTCAGACTTAGCACACAGCTAAGCTCTGACCACCTGACATTTGTGGCAGCTGTCCCACTTGTCTGGAGGTGCCTGTCTGTTGAGCAGGCATCCATCCCGTCTGGCCATTATTGAAGTCTGCGCAAAGCCAAAGAGCTGGCAAGGTGTGAGGTCTGCAGGGTCAGGGAGACAGAAAGAAAATGGGTGGAGCCTAAGCCTTTTGCCTTTGAGATGTTAACTTGGAGCTGGGGACCTGAACACAATATCCATGTCAATAAGCCAGAGTTCTCTAAAGGTGGGATGAAATCCAACAGACGGAAAAGCTGAAGTTTTGCTGTAAACACTGGCCCTTAACAAGACACCTTTTGCAATTATTTCCTCTGGAAGGACAAAGGCAAACAATAAGAAAGTGTGCCTTCCTTTCCTTAGGTAAAATAATCTTCTTAAGGATGCTGTGTGGCACCTGAGATAATACCTGTCAGCAGAGCTGTCCCCAGATATGAGGGTGCTCAGGCCAGCGTTTGTCAAGAAGCAAGAAGATCTCATGGAGGGTGAGATTCACCACGGAGACAGCCAGGTATGCACGTCCAAGACTTTGCTTTCCATCAACCCTCAGCTATCTCGTACTGCTCTGCTCAACACCCCTATAGCCTAGACCCGTGGTCAGCAAACTGCGGCTCGAGAGCCACACACTGCTCTTTGGCCCCTTGAGTGTGGCTCTTCCACAAAATACCACGGCCTGGGCGAGTCTATGTTGAAGAGGTGGCATTAGAAGAAGTTTAAGTTTAAAAAAGTTGGCTCTCCAAAGAAATTTCAATTGTTGTACTGTTGTTATTAGGCTCTGTTGACTAACGAGTTTGCCGATCACTAGCCTAGACTTTCAACCACTGTCTCTCTCTTCCTTTCCTGACTCTGACCTTTGCTCTGACCTTGATGCCAGGAAGGGACCCTAACTCCTTTTTGTGTTGCTAACCTCAGGGATCTGTATAAATATCGTTCTGTATTCACCTGGCTCTCCCTCTATCAGGCAACCAGATCCTTTAGCATCCTTCATGGTCAAGTCTAGACGCTCCTGACCTTGAGGCACACTTAGAGATTTAATAAGTCACAGCCTTATCCCCTGGCAGGATTTTAGCTTCCTCCTTTAGCAAAAGGCTAGGTTTATTTGAAGTTGAGTGAAGAGCCTCTACAGCAGTGGTTCTCGTTCTGTTTTTGTTGACTCAACATAACTGAGGGATATGAGCAATATCATCGATAATAGCGTCTCCTCAATATAGTGACTCTCAACGGGAGTGGACAGAAGAGAATGTTGACTAAGCCCCCAGGAGGGTATTCAAATTCTCCCATCTTGGGAGGGAAGTCTTGCAGTAAAAACATCCTCCTCCTTTGCTAGATGCTTCTGATGTACTCCAGAGCAGTCAGCCTTCTATCCAATACCTGTTCCTCTTTTAGGCATCACTGCTAAGTAAGGGCTCAAGGAAAGACACCTTTACATGGAGCTGGCCATTGTTTCATATTCCCCCACAGTAGCCAGAAAAGAAAGAAACCGGGGCACACGCCAAATTTCAGGTTGATCCAATTTTCTTATCTGCAACGATTAATTTTCTACAGCGAAGCTTATCTTATGTGACTCTTGGGTCAACCGGCCTGGGTTTGTACACCATAAGCTACACTTTTTGCAACCCTGTCTGCTCCCACCCCCATCCCCGTGCTTCTTCCAAATTCCTAGCCACAATTATAAACCAGATGCCTAAGTAGGTTTTGTCTAAGCCGCATTTCCCAGACCAGGGAAAACATTACCCCACGAGCCGTTAGCCAATGTGTTGTGAAGACGTTATGCTGTGCTGTAAACAATATGGAAAATGCTGCATTAAAATGAGGGGAAGTGTTCACTTACTCCAGGACTTCTTATGATCTCTAATATAGTTAATTTTTTTTTCTTTAAATGTTAGCCTTCCCCCCCCCCCATTGATTTTAAAAAGGGAGGGAGGGGGAGAGAGAGAGAAACATTGATGTAAGGGAGACATATCCATTGGTTGCCTCCTGAATGCGCCCTAACTGGGGATGGAATCGGCAACCCACGTATGTGCCCTGACTGGGAATCGAACCCACGACCTTCCGGTGCACCTGATGACACCCCAACCAACGGAGCTGTAATATGTTCATTTACATAGTATCTTGCAAAGAGGGACGCAGTACAGCAGCCTCCCTTATCCACGGGGCATAAGGGACACCCCCTCCCATGGGTGCCTGAAACCCTGCCTAGTACCAGGCCCTATACATACTGTGATTTTTCCTCCAAGTACCTATCCATAATAAAGTTTAACTTGCAAACTAGGCACAGTAAGGGATTAACAACAATAACTGACAATAAGGCAGAACAATTATGACACTATGCCGTAATACAAGTATGCAAATGCGGCCTCTCTCTCCATATCGCAGTGTCCTGTACTCCGTCCCTTCTTGTTAGGATGACGTGAGGTGACAAAACGCCTTATCAAGTTGACAACTTTCACTTTTTCCGTTTAAAGGCAGCTCTTCCGGCTTCTCTCGGGCACGGCCGAATGCCCAGCATCTCCACGCTTGCGCTTTGGGGGCCATTAGTAGCTAAAATAGGGGCGACTTTGAACACAAGCACTGCGACCCAGAATAGTGCATCTGCAAACTGAGATGACAGCTGCGCGTGCGTCCAGGGGCGCGTGCGTCCAGGGGCGCGTGCGTCCAGGGGCGCGTGCGTCCAGGGGCGCGTGCGTCCAGGGGCGCGTGCGTCCAGGGGCGCGTGCGTCCAGGGGCGCGTGCGTCCAGGGGCGCGTGCGTCCAGGGGCGCGTGCGTCCAGGGGCGCGTGCGTCCAGGGGCGCGTGCGTGAGCTGGTCGCCCGGCCACAGCTGAAGGACCGTTTCCTGCTGCCATGCCCATCCCTTGCTCTCAGCAGGAGCCACCTCTGGGCGGGATGGAGAGGACGTCACCTGCCTGGAGGCCTGAGATGGATGTGAAGACCGACGGGACGGTGTGGCCTGCCTGTTGGGAGAGACACCAGGAGAAGTGTTCCCATTCACAACGCCTCACGTTACCGCGGAAGGGCCTGCTGTGTGGCCCCCCAGAAGTTCCAGCTTCACCAGGTGAGTCCATGCCCACCTCCTTCTCCCCCCAGTCTAGGGCTGGGAGTGGCTTCTGCTGCACTAATTGCCAGGTTGACTGGTCATCCTCTTCCTTCTCAGCTCTTCCTTCACCTTGGAAACCAATTCCTTGCATTATTTTTTCTCTAAATGCCCACAGTGGTTTCCGTTGTTCTGTGTCGACCCTGAGTACCACAGTGGCTTACAAGGCCATGATGAGAGGGACCTCACTGACCTGGCCGGTGCCCTCCAGGCCACTCTTGCTAATGGCTTTGGACATGCCTTCCACGCTGACTTTCCGCTATTCCTTGTCAGTCTCTCCCCTGCCACAGGACCTTTGCATATGCTGCTTCTCTTTTTAGAAATAGTGGAAGAGCTCTGCCCATCCTTGCCAGTTAACGGCTTGCTCGGTCGTTAGCTCTTGTTATAAATGTTACTTCGCCAGATGGACCTCTGTGATACCGCATGGAGATTAGACTCTGTTCTGTCAGCTTGCAGACCCAGAATTCTTAGTAAGACTTCAATGGCATAGTCAGCCTCCCCGCCTTAGATTGAAAATTCCATGAGATTAAAGATCATACATTTTTTTTCAGTCACCATGTTATCCCTAGCATCTAGCCCAGTGCCTGGTACATATCAAATGTTCATTAAATATTTGTTGAGTGAATGAGTGAATAAATGAATGATGAATGAATGAATAAGAAATCCACTCTCTCTGGAGCATCAGTTCTTTGCACTCAGAAATCACTTGGTGGGGGAAAGGGGGAAGGGATGTTTAAAATGTACTGGTGTGTGGGTCCCACCCCCAGAGCTGTTTAACTTAATTGGTCCAGAGTTTGGACTGAGTGTTTGAAAGGTCCCTGGAGAATGCTAATAAGCAGCAAGGTTGTTGCAGAATGTCTTTTCAGAGTGTCTGTGTATGTGTGCATATACACTGAGTGGCCAGATTATTATGATCTCTGAATGCATAATAATCTGACCACTCAGTGTATATCCTATATAATAAAAGGCTAATATGCAAATTGTCCATTCGATCAGGAGTTTGACCAGGAGTCAGGCCGCCCAACTGCCCGCGTCCCCTCCCCCTGACCAGGCTGGCGGACACCACCCATGCACGAATTCATGCACACACAAACACACACATACTGAATGGCCAGATGATTATATTGCTGGCAAGTAAAGACAGGGTATTACACCACCTTAATTTTTTAGCTAGAAGAACTCTTTTCAGCTTCAGAATAAATGCTCTGAATTGCAATAAACCGGCTTTGACGTTTTACAATCCTTGCAGAACATCTCAGTGTATTACACTTCCTGTTGCGTAGATCCCAGTGCTCCGTCTTCCCATCCAGATGCTACGTTCCATTCCCAGAGTTCACAGACACCCCCTCCCCAACTCCATTTCCCCAAATATTTTAGCTCGTGCCTTGCCCGATATCGGTGATGACTCACTAAGCCGCCTTTGAGGCAGATCTGCCATTTGCTCCGTAATCCTTCTGGGCGGAGATCCGGCATCTGTTAGGGAAATAATTTCTGTGAGGGAGAGGCCAGCGTTTCCAGCACGCAGCTGGTTAATGTGAGCAGATTTTCCGGTGGCCTTGATGGCAGGGGAGGTCATATTCCCACCCCCAAACACTTTTGTGCTAGTTACTGTCCTCACCGATGACAGGAGCACACTCAGGCGGCAGTTCTCAGGGATGTGTTTCCAGCTCCGTAGCTTCCTGCAAAGCCTTCCCACTCTCTCTGTTGTCGGCTGATGCGCAGCAATGCACAGGTTTCCGAGGAGCTGGTCTTCCCGTAATTCCTATCAGTAAACCCGGAGCACATTGAACATGCTTTTAAAAACCAGATACTCACTCCCCTCTTGAGGTTTTAATACAGTCTCCCTCCCTTGAAAGCATTACTGGCTTGTTGGTGTGTGTGTGTGTGTGTGTGTGTGTGTGTGTGTATGCACGCACTCTCAGAATGACAGGTGGCATTATCCCACTCTGAAATAGGCCCAGTGACTTTGGGCCACCCCGGGGCAGATCAGAATCAAGTGGCTCTGGAGTCCCTCCAATCCTGGCACACACACACCCCAAGTCCCTGCACTTGGCCTTCTCAGGTACCCAGGAAGTTCAGGTGGAAGGACAGCAGGAGCGGTCCAGCAGTGCAGTTCTTTGCTCTAGCCATTTTGCATCTCTTCCAGCTCTATTTTTTAAAATATATATTTTATTGATTTTTTTTATAGAGAGAAAGAGAGAGGGATAGAGAGTTAGAAACATCGATGAGAGAGAAACATCGATCAGCTGCCTCCTGCACACCCCACACCGGGGACATGCCCGCAACCAAGGTCCATGCCCTTGACCGGAATCGAACCTGGGACCTTTCAGTCCACAGGCGGACGCTCTGTCCACTGAGCCAAACCGGTTTTGGCCCAGCTCTATTTTTAAATTCACTTGGGCTTCGAAACTCGCTTCTGCTGACTTCCTTCTAAATAGGTTGGCCATTCCGTTGGCTTCATTATCCTTCCTTGAAGGTGTCGGAGATGCAGTTTTTCTCCGAGTAATCTGCCTACACAAACCATCTTTAATGGAGTGTGGTTTTTAAATGGCGTCTTTGGAAACAGGCTCGCTGGTAGCAGACAGAAGTCTTTGCCGTTTCCCAGATCGATTGTCAGGTTGTGACCGAAAGCTTTTGGAGTTCAACGTCCTTACCTCCTCCTCCGATTCTCAAACGTGTGTTTTTGACCGTCATGTCCCCGTGATCAGCCTGCTCCAATGGCATCATTTGCTTCCCCAGCAGCCCTTCCTCGTTTGCCACACCGAGTGCTCATGGGGTCCCTTGGAGTTTTATTTATCTTGTTTCCTCACGTGACGTGTACACTCTATGGAGACACATTTCCGAGTCCCATTTCCTTGATGATGGCTTTGGTCCAGCGCCCCCAAACATGCTTTATAGAGTCCTTGCTGCAGGAGATGTTAACAGATGAGTCATGAAAACCTAATTAATCACCTAGAGTCTGATTCTGTGGTCAATTAAGTTTGGGGAATGTTCTTCTTGGAGAAAGTGTAAGTGTGCTAACCCATTAAAGGGTTTGAGGAATCCAGCCTTGAATAGTGTGTTTACTGTGTCTAATCATGAAATTGCTAACTTTCTCCCATAGTGCATCTAGAAACATCCAATGGGAGAGTTGTCTGTGGACCAATAATCTGGGGGAAAGCTCTTTATAAAAAAAAAAACTAGAGGCCTGTTGCACAATAGTAAGAATAGGCCTTCCTTCCCGTGGCTTTGCTCCTGGCCATCTGGGAGCCTGCAAGTCCCCGCTCATAACAGGAGTCCTACCCTTCCCTGCAGCTCCATGCCTACATGTGCAAATTAACCTGCCATTTTTGCTGGGTTAATTTGCATATTCACACCTGATTGGCTGTGGGCCATAGCAGAGGTACAGTCAATTTACATGTTTGTCTTTTATTAGGTAAGATGTTTTTATTGATTTTAGGGAGAGGGATAGAGAGAAACATCAACGAATATCTGTTGGCTGCCTCCTGCACACCCTCTACTGGAGATCAAGCCAGAAACCCTGGGCATGTACCCTGATGAGGAATCGAAACAGTGACCCCATGGTTCATAGGTCAACATTCAACTGCTGAACCACACTGGCCAGGTGAAAATCTGTCTTAATGGTTAGAAATTTTTTTCATTTATTGACTGGAAATCAGCCTCCCTACAACTGTCATCCATTGGTTTTAATTCTTCCCCCTGGAGTTACTGAGAATAAGGCAAGTCCTTTCTCTAATGCTTGCCCTTTGGCTAGAAAAAGCCGCCATGTCCCTCAAAGGGCCTCTCTTGACCAAAAAAAAACAAATCAATTCCCAGTTTCAGTCACTCGCTTGTGCCTTAGAGAGACCCTCACCATCCTCTGTACTTTCCCCTTGGCCTCGTGATGTGTAGTGGCCAGAACTGGCACAGTTCTCCAGATGGGGACTGACAAATGCAAAATACAGATGATTGTCCCTTGGCCAATGGACACCACACTTCTGAAAATGGGACCCGTTTTTTGCAGAGGCCACATTAGCTATTGCTTCATTTTAATTTTCTGCTCAACGAGGAGCTTCCAGGCATTTTTCTCTTTGGCTGGTTTCCAAACCAGTTTTCCCTCTGTGGAGTCAGACTGTCTAGGTTCAAATCCAGATTTGGGAAACCTATCTGCTGTATGACCTTGACCAATTAATGTAACCATGTACATCTTGGTGTTTGAGTCTATAAAATGGGCAGAACAGCAGTACCCAACAAATAGTTACTGTAGTAGTTTGAGGACTGAGTGAGGAAATATTTGTTAAGGTTTTGCATGGGTCCTGGCATACATTAAAAATTTAATAAATTTCAGCCAAAACCAGTTTGAGCGTCAGCTGCAGACTGAAAGGTCCCGGGTTCAATTCCGGTCAGGGGCATGTACCTTGGTTGCGGGCACATCCATAGAGGGGTGTGCAAGAGGCAGCTGATCGATGGTTCTCTCTCATAGATGTTTCTGACTCTCTGTCCCTCTCCTTTCCTCTTTGTAAAAAATCACACACACACACACATCCCCAACACACACACACAAAGTCTTTGTGCCAGCCCCAGTTAGATCATCATTGGGATTGTTTGGGATGACATTACTAGAATTATATTTAAAATGATCCTGGAAACATTTCCCTTCTATTAGCCATGCTCCCCTTTAGAGTTTGGGCCATGGTATTTACCTGTCTTGTCTCTGAGGGTCTGACTTCTACTTTTCATCCAAAGATTCCCAGCATTCCGTCCTGGATTCACCAGCCCTCAGATGACCGGGTCACCAGGTCCTGCTTGAGTTCAAATACCAGTTTCTCTCTTGACTCCCTCTGCCTTCTCTGGGAGGCCTGCTCGGTGAGGCCACCCTAAAAGAGAGACTGTCATTCCCGCAGGCAGATCTGTGCAACACGTCTAATTCAAACCAAATGTCAGGCCCAGGCCCAGCAGCTCTGGAGCCCGGACAGCAGACCGGAGCAAGGCTGGAGGCGCTTTCTCTAGAGCACGGGAGCCAAGGGGGCCACATGGAGTCAGTTTGGGCTGAGCTAACGGCAGGCACTGGAAAACAGCTTTCTGCAAGGCTGCCGTCGTCATCTCGCCCTGGGTTGTTTTCAGAGGTATTGGCACTTCCAATCGAGGGGTCATATCTAGTGCACTCCCTGAGTGCATAGGAAAGGGCTCACATTTCCGAGTGGAGACGGGAGGGCATTAGTCAGCATTTGTAAGAGACTAGCAGACACACAGAGCTGGGAGCACACATTACTCAAGGACTCATAATGCCACCGACATCCTCACCAGGCTCCTGGCTTTTCTTCTTTCTTTCTTCCATTCCTCCCTTCCTTATTTCATTATCAACATGCCCCACTAGAGAGGTACATGTGTATACATGATGAACCTACCATGACACGTCATTATCACCCAGAGCGTAAACCCATAGTGAACGTTAGGGTTCACTCTTGGTGGTGTACATCCTATGGGTTCGGACAAACGGATAAAGACATGTATCCACCATTATAATATCATACAGAGTAGTTTCACTGCCCTAGAAATCCTCTGTGCTCTGCCTAGTCCTCCCTCCCTCCTTGCTAACCACTGGCAAGCACTCATCTTTTTGTTGTCCCCGTATTTTTTTAAATATGTTTTTTATTGTTTGGTTTTTTTTTTTACAGAGAGGAAGAGAGAGGGATAGAGAGTTAGAAACATCGATGAGAGAGAATCATCGATCAGCTGCCTCTTGCATACCCCCTACTGGGGATGTGCCGGCAACCAAGGTACATGCCCTTCACCGGAATTGAACCTGGGACCCTTCAGTCCGCAGGCTGACGCTCTATCCACTGAGCCAAATCAGTTTCGGCTGTGCCCGTATTTTTACCTTCTCCAGAATGTCACATAGTTAAAATCATTCAGAATGTAGCCTTTACAGGTTGGCATTTTTCACTTAGTAATATGGATTTAAGTCTCTTCCATATCTTCACGACTTGATAGTTATTTCCTTTCTTTTTTAGTTCATTGTTTGGATTTACCACTGCTTATGTATCCACTTACTTACTGAAAGGCATTTTGGTTGCTTCCAAGTTTGGGCAGTTATGAATAAAGCTTCTATAAAGTTTTCGTATAGAAGTAAGTTTTCCACTCCTTTTGGTAAATACCAAGAAGCATGATTTCTGGGCGTATGTATGGGAAGAGAATATTTAGTTTTGTAAGAAACTGCCAAACTGCCTTCCAAAGTGACCACGCCATTCTGGATTCCCCCCCAGCAGTGATGAGAGTTCCTGGTGCTCCCCATCCTTGTCAGCATTTGGTGGTGTCGATCTTGTGGAGTGTGGCCACTCTAATAGATGGGTAGTTGTATCTCATGGTGGTTTTGTTTTGTGTTTTTCTGATCACATGTGTTGTGTAGCATCTTTTCATATGCTTATTTGCCATCTGTATGTCTTTGGTGAGGTGTCTCTTAAGGTCTATGGCTGATTTTTTTTTTATCAAGTTTTAAATGTTATTATTGAATTTTAAGAGGGTTTGTGTGTGTGTGTGTGTGTGTGTGTGTGTGTATTTGGGTAATAGTCATTTACCGGATATGTTTTTTGCAAATATTTCCTCCCAGTTTGTGGTTTGTCTTTTCATTCTTTTGACTTTATCTTTCACAGAACAGAGCTTTTAAATTTTAATCAAGTCCAGCTTATCAATTCTTTCCTCAGGCTACCTCTCCCGTTTCCAATTCTTAGAAAAGGTCAGGGTTAACAGAACACACAAGAATCCTACTCACTCCAGGTCTTGGGCAAGAGAGTGACAGGATGTTCCCGGACTGACATAGCATGGGCTGAGATACAGAGAAGATAGGATTTTTGGCATACACACACACACACACACACACACACACACACACACACACAAATGGGCTAACCTCTAGCCGGTTTGGCTCAGTGGATAGATAGAGCATTAGCTTGTGGACTGAAGGGTCGCGGGTTTCATTCTGGTCAAGGGCACATGCCTGGATTGCGGGCTCCATCCCCAGTCGGGGGTATGCAGGAGGCAGCCAATCAATGACTCTCTCATCACTGATGTTTCAATCTCTTTCTCCCTCTCCCTTCCTCTCTGAAATCAACAAAAAATGTAATTTTTAAAAAATGGTCTAAGAGTGAGGGCTTGGAAACATGGCAGATTTTAGGACTCAGATCTGGAGGAGTTGTAATTGCTTCTGGACTCTTGATTGGGCTGAGAAGATTTGAATATCACCCACCCAGGCCAAGATAGGCACTGGGACTTTATTTTAAGAGGTTGGTGGAGAGGGCGTATTTGGGGACACAGGCTAGAGGCTGTAGGAAAAGGGGATTGGACAGGAGGATCACAAAGTGTGGGGAGAACTAGTGAGTGTCTGTGAAGAGCTTTGAACCCTCCTCTGTGCTGCTGATGTCCAGCATCACTATTCCTAAGGTGCTTTGAGACCCTCAGACCCTCAGATAAAAGTCTCTGTAAAGTTCAATGTTGCGGGAACCATAATAAACAGTGCTCTTTGGAAAGGCCAAATGCATTGCTGACCAAGTGTTTGTCGTCTTTCCACTCTCTGACCAAACTGTAGCAGACAGTCAATACCAAGCCAATTTCCTTGTTAATCCCCGTCTGATTTTGACCTGTGCCCACCTCATGGCTCTCATTGTATTTCTAGTAAGTGGTTTCTTTTCTTCACTCAGTCCCTACATCTGAGTGCTACTCAGATTTCTTACAACCTGTCCAGTAACCCAGCTCCTCGGGATAGGGCCCTTCCTTGCCCCTCACTTCCCATAGCACACTTCTTACAGAAATTGGGACCTTCCTGCTTTTCCTAGTTCCCACAACTGGGTGTTTGTTACTTGCTGCTAGATCTCTTGGTGCTAATGGCTTACCTGCCTAGATATCTCTTTTTAGAGGGATGGAAGGGAGAGTAAGAGGGATGGGGGAAGGAAGATAGAGAGAGAAACATTGATATGAAAATGAAACATCAATCAGCTGCCTTCTGCATGCTCCCTACCAGGGATCAAGCCCACAACCCGGGCATGTGCCCTCACTGGGAATCGAACCAGCAACCTAGAGGTGATAAATACATTTTACAAATCTTTTCCTATGTGAAGAGAACAGAGACCAACCCCCTTCAGTGTCAATGGCCAAGGAGTGTGTATGTGTGGGGGGAAGGGGGGGAATCCTGACTATTACCCCTACCCAATTCCCCTGTGTAGCAGTGTCAGAGCAAGCCAGCTAAAACAGGTTTAAATAGGATTCCGTGTCTTAGAACACAATAGCTCAGATGTCAAATTTCCCATTGAAAATCACTTGTCACACCAAGAACTTGGAAGATCTGAAATGGAATTTAAAAAGACAATGAATAAATGCCAACAGCGACCTGACAGAGATGTTAGAATTTTTTTGACAAAGATTTTAAAGCAGCCATTATAAAAATGCCTCAGTGAGCAACTATGAAAATATTTGAAACAAACAACAACAAAAAGTCAGCCAGAAGCATCTGGAGAAAAAACATTGTCACCAAGCATTTTGAAAAAAACAAAACAAAAAAACTGTCAATGCCTGCAGCAATGAAAATAAACTCAACGTTTTCTTTTAACTGACTTGGACATCTCACTGTCAGTAACATAACTTGAAAGTTAAAATGAGTAAGGGCGGAGCATTGTCTAAGCTAAATCATACAAATCAAACCATGTCACTCCCACGTTGTTAGGAGTAGGCGAGGTATGTGATGTTGAAGGCACTAACCATCTTCCATGTACCATAGCTTGTCACTACGTCCCCCAGACATGGCACTGAGGAAGGTCTGTCACCCTCCCTGGTGTCTCCACTGTCTAATCTCATGGCCATCAAGTCCTGGTCACTAGACTTCCCACCGGGTTCACATGGTTCAAGATGCTTCAATGCTGTCTCATCTTTGTGAGTTTTACCCTCCAGGAGGTGGCAGCAGGTGGCAGAGAGGAAAAGACTGAGGGCTAGAAATGGAGTGTGAGCAGCCAGCTCACTCTTCTCATCTGTGGATGTTCTGTCATCTCACCACCTGGTGTGGGACCTCCCTATGACCTGCCTATTGTGTGTGACCACTCGTGCTGATTGGTTTTATTGCTATTGGTATAGTTTCTTGCTTTTGCCAGAACTATTTGGCTTCCTCTCAGTTCCCAATATTCATGATTCCACACTTATACAGGAAGAGAGCTAGATATCTATTCTTTTTTTTTAAAAAAAATGCATATTTTTATTGATTTTAGAGAGGAAGGAAGAGGGAGAGAGAGTTGAAAACATCCATGATAAGAGAGAATCATGGATTGGCTGCTTCCTGCAAGTCCTCTATTGGGGATCAAGCCGGGCATGTGCCCTTGACCTGAATCGAACATGGGACCCTTCAGTTTGCAGGCTGATGTTCTATCCACTGAACCAAACAGCTAGGGCTGAATATCTATTCTTTTTTTTTTTTTTAATGTTTAATTGGGAAGTAATTGATTTTCCACAGAGAGGAAAAGAGAGGGATAGAAAGTTAGAAACATCAATAAGAGAGATTCATCGATCAGCTGCCTCTTGCACACCCCCCGCTGGGGATGTGCCTGCAACCAAGGTACATGTCCTTGACTGGAATCAAACCTGGGACCTTTCAGTCCACAGGCCAATGCTCTATCCACTGAGCCAAACTGGTTTCGGCTGAATATCTATTCTTTATAGTCATGGATATACTGGGCAAAAGAAGAATTTGGAAAGATGTAACATTACACCCTCACCTTCTACCAAAACTATTCCAGATGAATTAAAGATTTATTTACATGTTAATTAAGGACTAGAAGAAAATGCAGGAGGTTGTAGAGTAAGGAAGCTGTTTATGAGAATAACAAGAAAGATAGAAACCATAAAAGAAAATATTTGAATCGTTTTAATTATACTAAAAGTAAAAATCTCTGCATTTCTTGACTAATTCTGGGCAGTGATAATTAGGTGATTATACTTTATCTTATTGTTTTTCTATAGTTTTAGTAAACATATAAAAAGAAAAAAATGATTTTGTGTACCCCACACAACAAATAATATTGAAAGTCAAACATCAAACTGAGGAAAGAAAATTATAGGGTCTCGGTGATTGCCTTATGGAATGCAATACCTAGATTTCTTATACATCGGTATAGAAAATACTCAATTCCCAATAGAGAACTGGGTAAAAGTAGGAATAGAGCATTCACAACAGAGACTCTACAAAGGAGCAATTCATTTATTAAAATGCTTGGTGTAATATCCATTTGAATAAATGCAAACTAAAACAGTAATAGAACCAATTTTGGTGGGTGCCTATCATAATGTCAGCTTAAAAATAATTTTATGCATGGCTGCTAAATTGGTATAATCTTTTTGGGAAGCCATTTGGTGATGTGTCCAAAAACTTATCATTTGTTTACCTCTGGAGTTGCAATTTTTCTGCTAGTAATTGATCTTTAAGAAATTCCCATAAATGTATCCAAAGGGCAGATTTTATCCAAAGAATTTTTTTCAATAGGAAAAATGTCAAATGTGTCCCAAAATAGGAGATTGCTTAAGTAAATGATGATATACTCATAACATAAGAAGACAAAATACATATGCAATATAATAGCATATATACATACATATACATATATATTTAACCCTTCATAAACGAATTTCCAGAATATCTCATATGAAAATATATAGTATAATTTTTAAAGTAAAAAATACTTAAAACACACACACACATATATGTAGTTGATTTTTTTATCAAAAAGAACATGTATGTATAGAAAAAAGACAGGTAAGATATACACATTAAGTATGAATAGCGGGTACCTGTAAGTGGTGGAAGTATTTGGCTTCTCTGCATTATATACATTTTCCTCAATTAGCATATATCCTGTGGGAAAATATTTAAAGCGTGTTTTGCACCATTGGCAGCCAGCATGAGCAGATAAAAGAGGCCGCCCTCTTTGTAAGGCCTGTCACCCCTCCACAAAGGTTGCGGCAGGACTGTGCCGACAGCCCTAAAACCTCTCAATCTCAGCCCACAATGGGAGCTCGAGGAGACGTTTCAGAACGTTCCAGGGTGAACATTTCCTTCTCTTCCGGGCTCAGGAGGACAAACGCTACAGTAATATTTTTGTCCACCGATTCAGAGAGAGAGAGACCCAGCCCAGGAAAGACACTCCCTTGGTCTGTCCATTGTGAATTTCCCAGGGAACCACAGAGGGGGCGGGGGGAAGGGTTCCATTTGGTTGCTTTTCCCTGAATAGCAATGAGCCAGGAGAGAGCCCATAACTAATCAGCTCTGTTGGAGGGGGAAACACTATCAAGTCTTTTTCCTTTCTATTTTCCTTTAAAACACACACACACAACTTTCTTTTTAAAATATATTTTTATTAATTTCAGGGAGGAAGGGAGAGGGGGGAGAGAGAGAGAAATATCAATGATGAGAGAGAATCATTGATGGGCTGGCTCCTGTACGCCCCCTACTGGGGATGGAGCCCACAACAGGGGCATGTGCCCTGACTGGGAATGGAACCGTGATCTCCAGGTTCATAGGTTTTTGCGCAACTACCGAGCCACAAGCCTATGCACAGTGGATGCACAGACTTGATGTGACCTATTATGCAGTGGTATTGGTGTTCCAGCCTGTTCTGGACTGGGAGCAAGAGGATAGAACTGAGACTCGTGCATGACTGTCCTGCATTACTTTGCCTCTGAAGGAGCTCACTGCAAATATTGGAGGCAGCATCTGTGCCGGAGGAAGAGGCTTGAATCAATCCTCTGTTAGATGGGATCTGTCCTATCCAAGGACTCGGAGTCGAGCCTCAAACAGCTCTGGCTTCCTTCCATGAGAGAACCTTCTGGATTAGGACCAACATCTCAAAAGAAACAGCCCCCATTTCCGGTGAGATAACCTGCTCAGTGAGGGATGGCAGACAGCACGGACATTTTTAGTTCCTTGTCTCTCTCCGTCTTTTGCTCTTCCTTCCTGCTGTGGGTTGTTCCACCTCATTTACCAGGCAGGGGATGTGGTCTGAGCGTCCTTTGTTTCATCATCCGAAAATGTTGGGGGAACAGTCCTTGAAGCTGGTTGGACAGCCCCAGCGGGATGGGAGTGCAGTACCTTCCTTGGACAATTGTTCTCCAACAGGGCTCTGTCCTCTGTGGGGCAAAGCAGCGGGACAAAGGAATGGAATTCCACTTTCTCCACTGGGAAAAAGGAAAGCTTGAAACCGTGAGTTTTCCCAGGCTTCTTCTGGGACGCCAAGGAAGACGCGGTTGCATAATCTCACAAAAATTCAAGCTGTAACCTACGCCTCCATAAACTCTCATAATATAGAGTCAGGGGATTAGGGAAGCCCAGAAACATATGCACGATTTCCTGACCCGAGCACAGTGAACGACCCTGATTGCACAACCTAAGTGCCTCCAGACCAAAGAACTACAGAAATGCAATTCACCACGGACGCTCCTAATGACACAGGAGGTTCTTTCATAACAGTGATGGCGAGGCTCCGGAGACACATATGAGTGTGTCTTCTGTTGTACAGTAAACTCAGAAAGCCCATATTGGAAACTTCCTTCAGTAGAGATTGTATCTAAAGGCAAAGCTAGCTTTTAAACATTGTTATTTTAATAGATTTGCTTCTCTGAGGCCCAAAGCCTATATATATATATATATATATATATATATTTTTTTTTTTTTTTTTTGATTTCAGAGAGGAAGGAGGAAAGAGAGATAGAAACATCAATGATGAGAGATAATCATAGTTTGGCTGCCTCCTGCAAGCCCCACACCAGGGATCAAGCCTGCAATCCAGGCATGTGCCCTGACTGGGAATCGAACCGTAACCTCCTGGTTCACAGGTTGACACTCAACCACTGAGCCACGTCGGCTAGGCCAAGGCCAAATTCTTGATAGTTCTGTATGTGCATTTAAAATGTGTTCTTTGGTTTTTGATAAGAGCTGCTGGGCTTCGGGACCCTTAGCCAACTATTCAGGTGACCTCAGGGACAGTGGTGGCCCAGTCTTGACCAACATGAAGGAGAGGGATGCCTGGGCTAGCAAACCCGGAAGGAAGGTTACCAAGGGAACAGGGTTCTCCTATTAAATGAAACAGCTGTTTATTAGGCACCCATTTGTGCCTCATGCTATGTCAGAGCTGTACACTGAGAAGGCAGAGGTAAGCATGACACATCCCCTGCCCCGAAGAACATCACAATCTGATGGGGAAATAGATATAAAAATTGATGTCATAAGTGCTAATTTATTCATATGAACACTGTTTTCATATGCGGACCTCAGGAGTAGGGGAAGGCCTTAAAAATTCTTCAGCAAGAACCAGGGTCCAAAAGGGTTTATCTGGACTTGTTACAGGGATCTTTCTCTTGATTTCTAAGTCAGTGATGTCCACAGTAAGTGTGGGAACACTAGGAACTACAGCAAACAATCATGCAGATGCATACATGAAATATTATAGTGTATTCTTTAGGATATTTGTGCATATTTTTAAATATGATATCATGGCTTATAGTAAATGCTGACCACTTATAAAAAAAATAATGTACACATTGAAAAGGAGGTATATACTCAGAAAAAAACTTGATGTGAGAGGATGAACAAGTTTGAAAATTATTGGGCTCAGTTATCCCTCGTCTCCAAGGCCCCAGATGGCTTCCTCAGGCTTTTGGGCAGTTTGGCTCTGTCTTAATGACTGTCTTCCATTACCTCCGCTCAGCTAAGAGAGGACCCTCTAACTGTCTGCATCCTTTGTTCTTTGAAAGCTGTCTGTAGTTACTGGAGTCTCCCCCCTTTATGTCATAAATGGAGGAGGAGGTGGACACCCAAATAGCTGAAGCGACTTGTTTGACATTATAGGATTAGTATTAGCAATGTGCTTTCTGGCAGAAACAAAACAAAACAGCCCCGATAATGGCTCAAGTCTTCTTAACAATAAGAAACCGGCCAAAGTCTTAAGCAGCAAAGCAAAAATCACAAAACTCGTTGCTACAAGAACTATAAAAGCCATGAGCTTAGTGAGAATTTACGGGAATGAATCAGCATAACTATGTTGTAGTCCTACAGGACCTGAGTTAAAATCCCAACTTTCACTTAGTACCTGTGAGGTTGAAGCAATTATTGAATGCCTTGTAAGTGAATCAGTTGCTGTTCTTGGGTTGCAAGGAATAGAAACCGGCTCTGGCTAACATAAACACTCTTAAAAGAAATGTGTTGGAAGGAAATGGAGTCATTCCCGGAATCAAAGGGATAGCTGAAACTGAGGTTTTGAAAAGGACAGGATCCAGGGCAGGTCCAAGGATCTTGGCAGGGATGTTAAACATGTTGGATCTTTAGGGTACTCAGCTCTGACAACTCCACTTTAGCTGCTTTTGATTCTGAATATTTCTCTACTCTGAGTTCAAATTCCCAGGATAGAGTTTAATTGGCCTAACTTGGTCACATGTCTATCTCTGTGGTTCTGTGATTGGACATAGTTGGGATTTTAATCCCCAGTATTTACAGAACGAAGGGCAGGCTGGTACTCAAAGGAAGGAGAGCTGAGCAGGCAAAAACAAGTCATGTCTACTACATTAATCTCCAATTACCTCATCTGGAAAATGGGGGGTAAAAATACAGATCTCATATGGTGGTTTTGAAAATTAACTGAAGGAGATAATGTTTGCAAAGTTGTTAATATGAGGCCTAGCACTTAGTAAGTGTTTAGTAATGATAGCCACCATTATTATGAATTACCAGAAATTATTAAAAGGCCATTCTCTCCCTCTTATACAATGTTTGTAGAAGTGGCTTTATGGAATTCTCATAGAGGGATCTGTTTGATTGAATGCTAATGATGCAATAAATATTTGGATTGGAATGGGGTAATACAGTGAGAAATTTTGGTTACTTTTATCCCTGCTTTGTGTGTGGAATCCCACTCCTTTTCCTATTTCATTATTTCTAAACCCTGTGGTTCCAAGTGCAGATTTGCAAAAAAATAAAACATCCTTTAGGTCACCCTCTCCCCACTTGCTCTTTTCATAGATCTTGAGGGTTCTGTCCTTGGTTTCCATGAACTCTCCAAGGACATGCAAGGTTTGGGAAGGAGGGGGTAATCCGACCTTTGAGGGTAAGTTACTCATAGGAAGTGTCAACATGGCACTGAAGAGCTAGTCAGTTTTGTTTTTAAAACAAAATCAGTCAAACCCCCCAGGCAGGATTTGAGATAACTAGTGGAATTTTTTAGTCAGTGGGCAGAATTAAATGCATATTTAAGCATCAGGTCAATAAAACCTCAGATTTGCCATTAATTTGTTGCATGGTTGATAAACAATCTCCAATTGAATGACTGTTATTGGCTAAGTGACCCACGTCCCCATAGTCGGTCATGGTTTATGAGGGATAATGAGCATGGGTGATGAGGGACCAGCTTGTGAGCACCGAGTCAGGGCAGGTGGCATGTGCCCTGGCCCCACCTCTCCTCTCAGCCACGTGTTAATCGCTCTGGCAGAGTGCTAATCTCTGCCCCAGGGACAAGTTATCCCAGGACACAAGGTCTTGTGCGAAAGAGCCTTGAGATGGGAGCACTGAAAGGGCTTGTTCAAGTTCAAGATGACCAGGAGAATACCCCGAGAAGGTCCCAGCCAGCCTGTGTCAGCTGCGAAGTAAACAGATGGCTCTTGCATGCAAACGGGAGCCATGCTTATGTGCGGTGGGTAAGTCTGCCGCTGACACAGCAAAGTGGGAGCTGGGAAATCCAGGCTCACTTAAAAATTCTTATTTTTACCGAGTTTATTGGGGTGACATTGGCTCATAAAATTATATAGATTTCAGGTGTACAGTTTTGTAATACATCATCTGTGTATTGTATTGTGTGTTCGCCACACCAAGGCACCATTTACCATCACCATTGACCTCCCCATACCACCCACCCCCTTTTCCCTGTGGTAATCACCATACTGTTGTCTTTGTCTATGAGTAGTTGTGGTTTTGCTTAATCCTTTTACCTTCATCACCCAGCCGCCAGCCCCCCTCTCCTCTGACAGCTGTCAGTCTGTTTTCTGTATGTATGGGTCTGAGCAACAGGCTCATTTTTGTCCAACTGGGCTGAGTCATTCAGAAAGGTCAGAGCAGAGCTTCAGCAAAACAGGTCTGTCTTTGATCCGGGGAGTTTCTCCGAGCTGGATTTTGCAATCCCTTTCTCCCTCCAGCGGGTCATTGCCTTGAACAATCTCTGTCCCCCTTTCCCCTGCCCCCACCCCCACTTCACCAGCTTACCCTGTCCTTCAAAACAGACAAACAATATCCCACATAGACATCTGGGGGAGATTCCAGGCAGTTCTGTCCCTCCTCCTCTTATGCCCTTAAAAATAAAACACACTTTCATTAGACATTCTTACTCTAAAGATAGCTCATTTGGGACATGAAGTAAATGACAATGAATTGGTGTCTTTCTGTCTGAAAATTAGACAGTGGTTCATACTCTCTCAGGCTATTATTCAGTCCTTGGAAACATGGGCTCCAGCAGATGAAGAGTTTAATAAATGGTAAATTTAGTGCATGAGTAAATCACAATTTTATCCAACTTGTAAGTCAAAATAAATTTACTATATATACATACATCCACATACTCGCATGTATGTTTGTTCAGTAGATAAAATGCTTATAAGGGGCTCTTTAAATAGCAAGGTCCCTGAGTACATTTAAAGTATGATTTCAATTACCACATGCGACTTGAACAGAACCTTTGGGGAATGCATTCTTTGCTTAAGTTGTGGCAAATGTACAAAGACAGTGTTTAAATGTTATCAAAATCCTTGGCTGAGGACTAGTCAGCAACATATATCTTTGGTTTACAAGAGGCAAAATGTATTTTTAAAAGAAACAAAAAAAAATGTTTCCCCAAACTTTCCCTTGGCCTGTCTGTCCTGGATCCTCATAATTTGGCCCAAACCTTATCTTTCCAATCTCCGTTCTCATCAGCCCCCCACCCCCCTACACAATTCTTTTATTTCTGTTGCTTACAAAGCACACGACTAAACATTGCAAAGTGCACAAGACATCTATGAAAACCATGAGGTCCAAGATTGAACCTTAGGACGTTCTGTGGTCTTCAGGCCTTGTGTTTGAAAGAACTGCGGAGATTGGGGATCCCATTGGAAGATCATCTTTTCTTCTTCGCACTCCCCACGCCCTTTACACCCCTACTTCTGTAGAACACCGTGACAGTACCACCAGTAAGGGAAGAAGCTGGCCTGGTGCTGAGAAAACAGGTCCTGTTTTAAAAGACATTTTAACCGGGTGGATCTCAGGGGTCACTGGCTTGAGTTCTATGTTAGGGTCAGAGCGCCACAGGTTCAGTCTTCCTCAGCGGCTAAAGTCGGCTTTGCTGACGAAGTCTGGTCTGCCTAGCCTTCAACTTGGGACCCAGATGGCACTTCTCTGCCTTTCAAGCTATCTTGGCTGTCAAAGCTTGAGTTCTCCCTTTGACCATAAGGCAAATGAGTCCTATCTCTCCTATCTTACTTTTATTAAAAAAAAAAAAAAAAAATTATTTTATTGATTTCAGATAGGAAGGGAGAAGGAGAGAGAGAAACATCAATGGTGAGAGAATCATTGGTTGGTTGCCTCCTGGGCGCCCCTTACTGGGGATCAAACCCACAAAGCAACCCTGGCATGTGCCCTTGATTGGAATCAAACCTGGGACCCTTCAGTCCACAGGCCATCGCTCTATCCACTGAGCAAAACCATCATGGGCTCCAGCCTCACTTTTGTCTCTGTCCTGGGGCAAGGAGATGCCAGTTGAAATGAACTCTACCCTACTACCCTATCCCTCATGCCCTTGTTCAAAAGCCAAACGTCCCTCCTCTTCCTAACTGTACCTGTGTCACAGCGTCTAGCAGTATTCTGCACAGAAGGGAGGGAATAGCTGAGTAAATTTCTATTTGAGTGGGAAAACAACATGTCAAAAAAGTTTTTGTACTGTGGGGCAAAGAAACTTTCCTCTACCCTTCAAGTTTCTTTTGGCTGGCCTAATAATTAAATCTACATAAGACAGATGAACAAGAGACAATGAGCACATTTAATTGCATATGTACGTATGGGAACTCCACATACAAGAGAGGTGCAGGGATAGAAAGTTAAGATGAGGTGTATAAGGGCATCCTGAGCTCAGGATGAGGTAGAATGCCCTGGGGGTCTCAGAGGAGAGGAGGGTCACTTTAAGACAATAAAAGCAGATGTCTAGCAATTAGAAGTTCCCCTGCCCTAGAGATAAATGGGTCACAAGGTTTGTCTCTAATCTCTTGTGGACAAGGCCCTTAATTTAAATTCTTCTAGGTAGTTAAGGCAGGGGAGAAGTTTCTCTTGAGCCTTCAGGGTCTTGGTTGCCTTTAGCTCCCAACAATTTGCACACCACAGAGGTACATCTTAGGGTGACTTGCTGGGAGCCCTTACAGTATGATAAACTGATTTTTTTTTGTTTCAATTCAGATGTGTGAACATCACACAGAGCAGTTGGTGTTCAGTGCTCCTTCTTCCACGGGCATCTCTAAGAGAGACAACTTTGGATCCTCACTCTGACCCCTCCCTACCAGGGTGTTCAGATGGGCAAAGTGAGCAGGTATGAGATTAGGGTCAGGATCTTGGGGTGTGAGTCAAACTTTCTATAGGAGCTTTCTGACCTGGGTCAACTTACCTTCCGCAAACCCCATTTCCTTCATTTGCTTGTGATGATAAGGTTTTGAGGATAAAAGGAGATATTTATGTGAACTTAGGACATTGTCACATATTATATGGGCGCTTTTTTTTTTCCTTCTTCTTCTGGTAATATATGATCACAAAGAGCTTAACTTGTGAAGATCTGAAGAGTCAACTGGTATAGCTTATGTCACGTCGAGACTGAAATCTACTCTGGGTAATGACTTGTGTATTTAAAAGGTTTCCAGAGATGAAATATTCACAAACAGCTTTGGTGATATGTTCAAAGTACTCAAAAAGAAAATTGCAAACCCAAAATGGAGTCATTTGCCCCCAAGACAGTAAACCAGGACTTAATTATGGTTTCAACTTTTTTCTCAGGAATGTGACCTTTAAACAGTGGATCTGAAGCGTCCAGATGAGCAGCAGTGAGGTAAACTGCACGATAAAGCTCCTGTTTCCCATCTGTCCCCCCACCCCACCCCCTTCCAAAGATGGCCTGGCCTGATGCAACCCTTTCCTTTTCTCCTGCGATACCTTCTTGCCCCACCCTCCTCCTGCCTACAGAAAGCTTCCTTTCAGTACAACCCCTGGGAGTGCGCCTCTAGATTCTAGATGGATCCCTGCATAATGCCAATTAGATCTTCAAATTTACTCCATGGAATGTTGTTTTTAACAGAAGATTTAATGACTCGAATCCTGGAGAGGCTTCGCATGTAACATTGTTTGTGCTGCCTTTCGGTTTTATGGCATCTATTCTCTAGCATATATTTATATAGCATCTAAAATAACTACCAAGTAACTCCTGGTGTAAATAAGCCCCCCCCCCCCTCTTCTGGCTACAGGGTGTGTCTCTAGCAGTGACAGGCAATGAATGATTACTTCTTGCTGTCCTGTGGTCCACAATGGGGGTTGTGCCCCTGGGACAGTGACAGAAAACATTGTCCCTCTTGACTTTCCCTGTAGTAACCCCACACTGGGCTTAATAAGGCATGAGACATTTTAATGAAGTGCTTCTGGTGATCGTTCCAAAGCTGCATAGAGTTGTGATATTGTGATTTATAATAAGAAATACACATTTGCTCTTCTAACAGCCTGGACTTGCATTTGGAATCTAAAAATGTGGGCAGATCCCTTAACCTGTGGGATCTGATGCTATCTCCAGGTAGATAGAGTCAGAATTGTGTTGAATTGTAGGACTCCAAGCTGATATCCCACCTCAACACACACATGTTGTAATTGGCGACCAGAACTTTTAGGATGGAGGAGGAATTGGCATTATTCCCAGGTTATTTCCATGAGCCCACATAAGGGTCAAGGTCTCACTGCCTAGACGTGCTAGAAGGATTACCTTAATGCTCCCCAGGCAATATGAGGGTCCCTTATAGACTTCTCTTGGTCATAAACTCTCTACTCACATCCCTCTTCTAAGAGCCCTTGCCTTTTCACTCCTGACCACTTCCAGTGCCCTCACTTATCCTCAGAATGCCCTTTCTATATCTATAGGAATATCAAATTCTAAGTCCACTCTCATGTCTTATAAATTCCACAGCCTTCTTCAACTAAATATCAAGACTGGGGATAGGGGTGGCATAGGGGACCAGAACTACGCAGTTGGGTCCATGGTTAGAGTGAGTAAGGGGTAGAAATGGTATTCCAATCCATACTGACTAACGCCAGTAGTTTTTCTATTATTCTAATTGTGGTTGGCACTTTCTAAGTATGGTTGATTTGACTGGTTTTCAAAAGAACCTTTAGATCCTTGATGTTGAAAATACCTTCGTAGTTATGTGTTGTTACGTTTGAACAATCTCAGCTGTCTATAGTAAAGAGAATATGGGTGTTCTCAGTTGAGGGCTACCCTAACTGAAATGATGTTTTTAAAAAAGCCCTCATTTCTGATTTGCTACGTGAATTGAATGCTTCAAATGGGGCCAGATTGATAGCTTGCAAGATAAATTCTGCTATTTATGCAAGAAATGGATACAGTGGTCTATTTGCTTCAACCCTCACCTTGAAGGGCCTTTCCTATAGATCATCTTAGTCTATCTTGGTTTCTCTGAACTCTGCTGCCATAGGTGCTGGGCCAGTGGTTAGAATTGTGCCAGGAGCCTTTAGAACTGTAATTCCCAAACCTGCTTGTATATCAAAATCACTCGGGGACTTAAAGTAGGCAGATTCCTGGTTTGAACTTGACCAGGAATCTGTGTGTATTTCCTAAATTCTGCCCCAGGTTTGGGAACCATTGCTTTGAGGAAAGTTCTGTCCTCTGTGGGTGATTCTTAATTTTTCTCTTGCACTGCTGCTTGCGTGTTTACCCCCATCCACCTTCACACACTTACTATGAAGCAAGTGTCTTCCCAGTGTCAGGAAAACTGGAGGAAACGTCAGGCTTTGTCAACTGAAGTCAATATTTACTTGAGAGGCCTTTTGGCACGTCTTTGTTACTAGCAATTGTCTGTCCAAACTGCTCAGAAAACAAAAATCTCAATCAAAAGGCTATATTTAAATACCGCCTCGAGTCCTAAGCTGCATTCTCATTTTTTGTTAACATATTTTCCTCATTACTTCTTCTCAGTGTGCTTCAACACTTGTTTATTTTATTTCTCAAGATTCGTTCCTAGAGCCTGGAAGGCACACAAACTGAAGCATGGCTAGAAACAGATTGGGGGAAAATCTCCACCCTTTTGATAGAGACTAACATAATACACATTTTGGCAGTTTGTTTAAGAGAAATATTGTTACAGTACAATAACCTTGTAGTGATTAAGTGGAATTGGCAACATTGCAAATCTATGGGGAGTCCAGGCAAGAAGGAAGATGTAGAATAAGTGGCTGAAATTCTTCTGCAGGTGTTGCGGGGGAGGAAAGGGAGGCTGGAGAGAGAAGAATGTGCACATGAACTTGACTTTGGATGCTCCTAGCATTATGTCTTTTATTATTGCCTTATGTTTTTATTAAGAATATGTAACTTATGTGCGTGAGAGTCCTGTTGTTATGTCATATAGGTATTGACACCAACAAGAGTCAGAAATCTGGGAAAAACGCACTCTGAAGAATAGTCACATGTTTCTCCATAGTAAGGACTCATAAGAGGTCGGATAAAGAGATTTAGTAGCTGGAAATTGCAGTGGTAGACCTGAGTTCTACAATATGCCTTTATGTTTCATAGCCATTCAGAGAAGTCTTACCCTGATATCATTGATTGTTAGACTTTTTATTTTTATTTTTATTTTTAAGAAATGCTCTTGCCGAAACCGGTTTGGCTCAGTGGATAAAGCGTCGGCTTGTGGACTGAGGGGTCCCAGGTTCGATCCCAGGTCAAGGGCATATACATGGGTTGTGCGGGCACATCCCCAGTGGGGGGTGTGCAGGAGGCAGCTGATCGATGTTCTCTGTCTTCCTCTCTGTGAAAAATCAATAAAATATTAAAAAAGAAAAGAAAAGAAAAAAAAAGAAAAAAGAGATGCTCTTGACCGCAGTGATAATTTCTATTTCCAGTTGTGCTGGCTCCTCTCACATGCTGATTTCCTGTGTGGGATCCTCTCCAGTGTGACACTAGCTTAGCAATTGGGTAATGGGCAGCAAGGAAGCTGACATCTAAGGCTGAAAAGGGGGAGCCTGTGTGGTGCAGTGGTGAAACATGGGGTAAAACTGTCACCTCCCTTAATGTAAGAGGCAATTTTTGGTCCAGGGAGCTAGTTGGAAAATAGCAAAGTGTTAGTGAAAGTGTAGCTTTTATTGGCTACCTTTAACAAGGTGTGACAAACAAACAAAACTCAGGAATCACAAGATACAATGTAAGGGAATAGAAAGAGTCCAGGAAATTGGGGACATCAGATTTGAGAAAACTACCAGCTTCTCATTCCCAAGAGGTAAGATTTTGAAAAAACTTTTGATTGACAAAGATCTAGTAATACTCCTCAATTGAACAAAGTAGCTTGGCCCTTTGACAAAAATCAGATTAGGGGTGTGTCCTTTCTTCATATTGTTTCAGACAACTTCAAGATGGCCGACATTAAGGAGAGAGAGGGAGTGGAGAGAAAGGGAGGGAGAGAGAGAGAGAAGAGAAGAAGAAGAATGATGGATGATAGAGGCAAAAAAGGAAAGAAATAAATTGGGTTTGAGGATTATACGTGGGTGTGGCTCATGGAACGGATTGGTGGCGAGTACACCGGGAGCCTGTGAAGTGTTTGAAAGGATTCTATTGCCAGAGAAATCATGAGCCTGGGTTTTCCAAGGTGTAACATAACCCCTGGGCTTCCAAATGTGCTTCAGCAGGAAGTGGCCTCCTGTGAAACCTCCAAGGGAGACTTCCCCCCACCCCCTCTCCTTCCCCACCCCCAGTGCTCCCTTCAGACACTGACAGAAAGATCATTGACTCAGGAAAGACACCCTAAAGGGTAGGCAGAGCCAGCAGCCACAAAGAACGAGGAGCGAAGGAGTTCTCCCCAGAGAACAAAATTAGAGCTCAAGGAAGTTCTTCTCCAACCTCAAGGAAAGGAGCCTTCTTAATGCCTGGCTCATTGTGGGCAAACGTGTGTGTCACTTCTACTTCTTTCTAAATACCAGTATGCTTTCCTTCCCCTAAGTCATCACTGTGTATTGGGTGTGTGTTGGGGAGGGGCATGTATACATTGTATTTTTAATAGAAAGTCACAACTCTCTAGACTAGAAAGGGCCACATCTGGACTGAATGCAGAGAGCCGTGCATCCCTTGCAGATCCTAGACGTAATCTGGGTCCCCAGATTGATTGGATGGGCTTTGGGGGACCTTTGCGTTGTCTCCTGTAGATTGCCTATTAAACAACTATTTGATGATCAGAATGGGGTGTGTGTGTCTATGGCAGAGGCTGCTTAATTGCTTATCCAACCACTCATTTTTCTCCTGGGCATGTAGTCAGATGACATGTTCTGTCCTACCCAATGGACAACCATGTCACTGAGTTTTGTAGGATTTTATGGATGCTGTTCCCGTGCTGGCTCATAAAACCTTCCGTATGATCCTCTTTTCCTTCATTTGCCAGTTTGGCTTAGAGGATCCAGCAGAGAACTCTGAGGGGACAATGAAGACTGGTGGGAGGTGTCTAGATGGAATATCAGTGGGAGGCAGAGCCCCCTTCCACCCAGCACTGGACAATGACATGAAGGATAAATAAACCTATACTGTGTTAAGCCACTGAGACTCCAAGGCGCATTTTATAATAATTTTCCTACTCTTACAATGGAAATAGATTTAGAGCAATTAAGTCATCTGCTCAAGGTCGTGCAGCTACCAAGGGCTAGAGCAGAACTAAAATTGAGGGATAAGCTCAAAACTTGGATCTGTAGAAGAATGTGATCAGAAATACTTGGGAACTTTTTCAAAATACAAATTCTTCAGCTCGACTCCAAAAATGCTGCTTCTGTAGTTTTGGGTGGAGAGGGGAGTAGAGGGGCTGTAAATCAATTTTTACAAGCTCCCTGGGTAATGTTTCCCTAAGTGATGCTTAGAAGCACCAAATACGAGCAGTTATTCTAAAACATGTCAGCTGGATTTGTGTGGAGAGCTGTCAAATGAGTAGGACGGTCATCTAATTTATTGTCCAATCTGAGACACTTCCGAGAGTGAAAGGGGGAGCTATTAATAATTACGCTGGGAAACCAAGCATAAAACGGGACTTTCCCAGGGAAATAGACACGTAAGAGGCCTTCCACATGAGAGCAAAGTCGGCACAGCTGTGTTCTCTGCTAATAAAAATCCTGGTTCCCGTTAAGAAGTTCTCAATTTTTTCTGGAGAGTACTATCTTCCATCTGTGTAGGACAAAGGTAGCCTTCAAACTAGGGCCAAAGCTGAATTTTGGACAAAAGTCCTAAAAGGCAACCCCGATACTTGGACTCACAAAACTCGAGTGTCATGGAGTTGGCGAAGTGACACCAGGTACCCACAACTGCCCCCAGAGACCAAAGAATCACCAAAGGCTTGAAGAGTAAATCCAAGCAGTAGGAAATGGGGGAATAATTCTGATTGAGACCAATAAAAGCCAAGAAAGAGGTCAAGTATGGAGCTAGGATTCAGGGTGGTGTGCCAGAGGCGCCATCTTGACTGATTTTCTAAGGAAGCTGGTACACCTATAGCGTACAAACGATCCTCCACTCAAGTAGGAAAAGGAAGCATCAGAGTTTGTCTCATGTTCTCTCTCAGGACCACACGAAATGATGACGTTCTCAAATAATTTGTCAACATGCCGCCACTTGCTAGCTGAGCAACCTGGGATCACCTTAATCTCTCTGAGCCTTAGTTTCTCAACAACATAATGGGGATATACATCTCTCTGCCCGCTTCATTAAGAGTGACTGGGTGGATCAAACCAAAATATGTAAATAGCAGTGTTTCCTAACAGTAATGATTATTGGGATGAAAGATGGCATCCGTGTTAACAATATTAACAAAAATGTGTAAAGTATAGAATCAGGTAATAACAAGTTTCCCGAGAAATGTGAATTTTTTTTTTTTTGGTGATTACATTGATCCTTGAAAGAAGTAAGCTAGTGTTCTTGTTTATGTAAGAGTGTGTGTGTGCCGTGCGCATGTGTGTGTGCGTGCGCATGTGTGTGTGCGTGCGCGCGTGTGCCCCCACATGTCCCTTTTACTTCATATATTAGTATTTATTGGGGCTGCTCGGTAAAAATGCAGATTCATCCTAAGTTTACCGAATCTCTGGTGGTAGGTTCCAAAAGTCTGGTGGTAGGTCCCAAGTGACTCTTATGCACCATTTTTTAGATGAATTGCTTTAAGCAATGGGGCCCTAGGAATAAGCTTCCCTTGGCTTGGAGCTGACTGGTTATCAAATGTTGTTATTACTTGACCCAGGAGGAGAAATTAGTCAATCTAACAATCTCTCAACACCTCTCCGAAGCTGATGGAGTTCTCTGATGGGAGAATGCATTGCTGCGCATGGTGTGATGTCATCAGTATCTTTTGCGATTCAAAGGCCAATTGTGGGTCATGGCACCTGATTGTTCACAAAGGAATGAGAGGGTAGGAAAGTTTTAGCAACCTAAAACCAACCACCTGAATAGTTCCATTAATTTCTCCAGGCCTCTCTAGAGCTTACAGAGGTATGAGTAAAATTCAGGTCCAGAGAATAACTTGTTCTTTAAATAAGGTCTGATTCCAGGAAAAGAGAAGCATTAAAAATATTTCTTCACATCTCCCCTCTGTTAGATGTCAAGAAGCTTTCATTCATTTTGGGTTAATTTTTATTTCATTCATTTAGCAAATATTTATTTCTCATTTTTTATGTGCTACAGACCCTATTGGACAATACTGAGCAAGATCCTGAAATGCGGTTTGATGTCTTCAAACATTTAGAGGTAAGGGGAAGGAATTCCCTGTAGCAAGTATCACGAGAAAGAATAAGAGACATCTTTAGGTCTTTGGGAAGTGGGAGGTTTGTGTGACAGATAAGCTTGTGGCAGCTGTCAAAGGCAGATGCGGAAGCTGTGAGGTATTAAATAACTTATTCCCGGTTTGAGTTCACAAAAACCATTGCTACGCCTTTGAACCCAAACCGCTCTTTGTCCTCTGAGTTTGGAGTTTTCAAATGTAGGCCTGTGGTTTTCAAACTTCAGCATTTACTAATAACACTGCAGAGCGTGTTAACCACAGACTACTGGACTTGACCTCCAGAGCTTCTAAGTCAGCAGGCCTGGGGTGGGACCAAGCATTTGCATTCCTAACAATTTCAAACAAAGGGATGCTGATGCTGCTGGTCTAGGGACCACATTTTGAGAACCACTGCAATGATTAAATGGACAACAGGCAAGTGGGAGCATTGTTGGGGAGAAAAAGAGATGATTCATTAGCGTGCTCACGTGGTGTTTCCTCTGAACTCCTATGGCAATTCCTGGCTGCACAATACATCTGGCAATTAATCATGTCTTGCCTTTTAACATGTCTTCTCTTTGCCTGCATCCTATTTACATATTTCTGTCGGGTTTATGTGTTAGAACCAGTCAGGATTTGGGGCCAGCAGGGGGATAACCAGTGGCAGAAAGAGGAGGGGGATCCAGGCCCAAAGGGGAGCAGGAAGAGGGTAATTAAGCAGACAGAGGATCTGCCTGTGGGAAAGTCGAGTGAGAGCTGGACTTGAGCTACATCTAAAGATGAAGGAGGAAGAGAATTCACATGGTGTCCAAAAGATGCAGTATGGAAAAGGCAAGCAGACACCAGGAAAGTTATAGGGTAACCTCACTGCTAGCTAAATGATCCAGCTGCCAAGTGAGAAAAAGGGTGGGCATGGAGGGGGGTTATGGAGAATATAATAAACCCTAAAAAAAGAACCCCAACATTTTTGGGCATTTTCCATGGTACTGAGGAAGTTGCTCTGTGTGTGTGTGTGTGTGTGTGTGTGTGTGTGTGTGTGTTGAAGACAAAAGGGACTGAGCAGAAGTGTTTAATCCTAGGAGACCAAATTCATGGACCCAAGTAATTTGGGTGGGTAAGTTCCAGGAAAATGGATCGGGATCAAATGCTTGGGAAAAGAGCATTTTAAAACATATCAAACCAAGAAGAATGGAGCTAGAGCCTGAATCCAAAGGAAAGCCAGGGTGTGGGTTGGTTTGAAAGAAACAGGGTTGGGTTCTTGAGATGGGTGGTCAGAGTTTTGCTGAGACTGTGGCACCCTCCCTCCCGTGGGCCATTTGTGAAGGGCAGGGCAGCGTTTCTTACCTGTATCGGGCCAGCGAGCCCATCTGGGGTGCTGGGTGCTGAAGGTCTCAGGGAATTCTTGGAAGTATGGCAGTCATGAGATGTCTTGGATAAGGGGGCGAAGCTCTCAGAGGAACCCTCACTTTTGGACTAGAACTACTGTTTTATGTCCAAAAAAACAAACAAAAGGACTTCTGGTGAAAAAGCAATGGTCTCCTCTTTCTATCCACAGCAGACACAAGCTCTTTTCATTGTTTCTGTTTAGTTTTTTGGGTGCATCCAAACATCCAAACAGTTTGTTTCTACTCCTTTTAATTGAGTTATCCACATGTGTCTATTGACTCCTCAATATGAAAGCTGAATATTAAATCACTAATATTACTCTATTTTTCCCCATCTTCCTACCAATATTGGTTTTATTGTTTTTAGTTCTTCTATTGGTTACCTTCAAACTAGATTCTATAATGTGCTAAAATTTCTATTTCTTGTTATGTCAGCTTTGTATAGAATCGCTTGATTCTCCATTTCATAAAATGGAGATATTTTCTTCTATACTGTTTCTATTATTTTTTCTCTCCCCATTCCATCTCGCATTCTAGCAAATCTTTCTACTTTTACATTGTGTCAAAAACCGAACATTTGCTTTTCTCTTGCAACAGAAACCAAGTCTTCTGTGCGTGTAAACGTTTAAAATCAATATCTGCGTCACATTACTGTTCCATGCTATGCTGAGTGCTAGGATTACATACTTTCTGGGAGTCCAGTGATAAAAATCCATGGGCTAATTAAAAGAAAATATTCCTAGCTTTCAGGTCAAATGGATATTCTTTTTTACATTGTATCAGTTGCATAAGATGGTTTTATTTGTCTAATATTTGATCTATGTCTTTCTTGGATAGCTTTCTGCTTTTCTTGGAGTTGCTAACTTTCTGTTCCTTTTCTCATAATTTAGTATATCTTCAAGTTTTTCCAATCTTTAACCCTTTTTATCTACTCTAGAGCATATTTT
The DNA here is from genome assembly GCA_036971965.1 of Nyctalus aviator. Taxonomy (NCBI): domain Eukaryota; kingdom Metazoa; phylum Chordata; class Mammalia; order Chiroptera; family Vespertilionidae; genus Nyctalus; species Nyctalus aviator. Next base: position 5,751,444 of record CM072940.1, on the reverse strand, counting down.
TCCAGAGACATGCCTTTTCTTGGAGTCCTGGGTCCAAATTAGACTAGCTTCACAGCTGACATCCAAGAATTCTCCCTCTGCTTTCCTGAGTTGGATCTCTGGATTCCATGTCATCTCATTCTTGGTTTATCTCCTATTTGCTGGTGTCTATCATCAAGTAATATTCTAAGAAGGGATGATTTTTTTTGGTATTTTTTGAAAATGTTTTAATCTGCCCTCATAGGAGCTTAAGAATGTGCTGTGTATAGAGCTCTAAATTAGAAAACTATTTGGAAGACAAACATTTGAACATCCAATGTTGCCAGAGACTTGTTGGCTGACTAATTCTTATTATTTTCTAGACGACTTGTTTTGTTTTCTCTGAAAGCTTTCACATCTCTCTTTTGTCTTTGTTGTCCTGCAACTTCCTAAATTGGAATGGATGCGGGGTGGGAAAGCCCTCATCTGAAATTGCCTGAAATCATACATCGTCACCAACAGCCGCAGACTGGTGCTGTCCTGCAGGCTGGAGTGGTGACCAAGGAAGTCTGAGAAAATTCATATTTTTACCTGTTCAGATGAGAAACTGTCACTACTTCATACTTATAACAGCATTAGAATTAGATCTGTAGTTAACAAACACTTGGGGGAATAAATTAATATGTGTCTTTGTGTCAGTAAGTGTGTGAGACAGGAGCAGACAGACAGGATTTAAAGACACTTATTTCTTATTGAAGGACCTATTCTGCATTTCATTGAAGTGACTGATTCAGTGAAAATGGATCATGTGTAATTAATTGGGCCTTACCACACCAACCCCATCTATGTACCGGAAGGCCTCTACCATCAGTTGTAATTTTCTTTTACATTCACTACCTTTAAAATGATACTACTAATATTAAACACATTTTTATAAGTAATTTAAATAATTTAAATACAAAAAATATGGACAGAAATGTGAATTTTCATTCTTCTCTTCTGACTCATCTACTTAGTGGGGAGAACGTCAACATTTTGATGAACATCCTTCTGGCCTGTTTTAGAAGACTTTGTGTGTGTGTGTGTGTGTGTGTGTACGCATGGCCCACAAAGTTTTGTTTGTTATTTGATTGTTTTACCCATCTATGATCATAACATTCAGATTGGCCATCCTTCAGCTTGCTTTTTCAGTTAATATATCTTGTTGAGTGTTGCACATTACCGCATGTAGCTCTACCTCCTTCTCATGGCTGCTAGTATTTTATATTATAGATACAATACATATTGTAGCACCTATCTAACCAATAGTGAACATCTTTGTACTTTCATCTTTATGACCATATCTAAATGTTTCTTTAGAATGGGGAAATTGCTGAGTCAGAGGGTGTATGTATTTTTTAAAACTATTCTTTCTGATTGACTTCTCCCCACATTTACATTATCCATCAGTTTCTGGTTAAACATGTGATATTCTCAGTTGTCTTTAACCTAGTGGTTCAGAATGTAGACTCTGTACCCAAGACTGGTGTTGTGCTCAAACCTGCCGCATTACTTAGAGCAGTGTCCCCTTGGGCAAGATAATTAACCCCTCCGTAGCTCAGCTTCCACGAGTGGAAAGCGAGAACGGGGCCTACATCCTCAGGCTGCTGAGAGGTGAAGTAAGATTGCTCCTACACAGTGCTTAAACTTGTTCCTGGCCCTTCATACTCGATAAATGTTCACTATTGTTATTAGTTTTTATGTTTGAGGGCCAATAAATAATGTCACATAACCTCCTAACCTCTGAGCTAATTAGTATACAGTATATTCAAGGAGTTAAAACAGATGATCAAAACGTCACCTTTGTTACTGATAATGTGTTACTGTAGACTGTGCTTTTTTATTTCTGGGCAAGTGACTTCCTTATGCAGAATCCCAGAAGTAGAGGGACTTATCTCTACCCACAGGTGGCAATGAAGTAGGACAGGCCTGTCCCTGTAGAATTTATAGTAGAGAGAGCTGACCACATGCTTCTGTGCTCAGCAGACCCCTTTTCTCTCTCATGCAATATAGCAGTTATTGTAAATATAATTCATTTGGCGATTAATCCCATGCAACCCATTGCGACCACAGTAGAGGGTCAGACGATGTCCGTGCACCACTATACCCATCAGCACAATGGCCATTTCTGAGCACAATGTTCACACTGATGACACACCGGTGTGTTTCCATTTCCAAAAGCCAGCACCTACGTCAGCACTTAGCACTGCACCTACACCTACACCGGCACCTACACTTGCACCTACACCTCTCTGTAGGAAGGCTGCTCCCAAGCAGCTGTAACCCACATTGCCTGCCAGCACAGACAGCAGGAAGCACCTGGAAAGTTGTAAGTCCTCTCAAACTTTCTCCTCCTGCCAAGTGACTCATAACCTGTGACTGATGAGTATAAGTATGCCAGCTCCTTGCCTTTGACCGGACACTGTCTTCAAAGCGCATCTGCAACTCCGAGCCAGAGTTTGCCTGTGTGGGCCTTCCCTTCCTCCCCCCACTTTCCCACGCCCCAAATCACTCTCACACACATCTGCATCTGGGGAGCCCTACCTAAGACAGAAAGCTACTCTCTTTAAAGCCTAGGCTGTTCATATTTTTTTTCTTTCTTATTTTCAGTTATTTTCCAATGTTTAATTGTTTCAGTAAAGGGACCCGCAGGGATCTGAGCAGAGTGTGGAGAGTACAGTCCTGGCACTTTCGCGTCCTCCCCGGGGACAGTTTTACACATAATAAGGACTAAATGAAACTATTTTTATTGCTTTCTCAACGTCAGACAGTCTCAAATTAGATGAAAACACGAGGTGTTTGGAGAACATGCATACTTACCATGCAAAGAATGTTATACACAGTCATTAGAATTTTAAAGGTTTTGTGTTTTTTTCCTGAATACAAAACTAAATTATACACATTTATAAAGATCTCAGAGAAAATTCAGGGTGATGTAAATGTTGTATGAAGTTGTTATATGGGCTTCAACAACTCATTACCTGCTCTTAAAGACATTTTAATGTTGAAGTTGCTTTTAAGAATTAGTAACTAGTGAATAATTGAAATGTTGTCAGAGTGGATTCAGGACCAATTACTTTGGTTGCAGATAATAGGACCTAAGAAATCCATGACTTTCAACAAGGGAAATTAATATGATTTTATTTGCATGCTAAAAAAAAGTTCAGTGTGGGTACCAAAATGTGCCTTTTCTAGAATACAGTAATTTAACTTTCATGCCCAAACCGAAAGTGTGATACTATCATAAATGAATCCAATAATGGATATGCAGGAAATAATGGCATAATTGTAATATCTGACATTTGTACGTGCTTCATTACTTTTTAAATACATTTTACAGCTTTTTTTACCCAGATCACTAGGCCTTGAAACTTTGTAACAGTTTATACAGGTTATAGTTTTCCTTACTTTGAATAGATTGATTGATGAATTTCAAATTATCAGTTAACATTTTTATACCAAACTAGAGGCCTGATGCACAAAGATTCGTGCAAGAATGGGCCTTCCTTACCCTGGCTGACAGCACCGCGTTGGCTCTAGCCAGAGCTGCTTTTCTGCCTTCCCACTCAGCCCAGAGGCCCTGAGCGGCTGGGGTGGTGCAGAATGCCTGCATCCCACCCTGCCCCTGGGCACTCAGGCCTATATATGCAAATTAACCCTTTGTTTTTTTGTTGGGTTAATTTGCATACTCGCTCCTGATTGGCTGGTGGGCGTCACAAAGGTATATTCAATTAGCATGTTTCTCTTTTATTATTGTAGATTAACTGGTTATTTGGCCAAAGCAACTGGCTTGATCCTTTGTTCTGGTGACAAGCAGATACTTCCTGAGACAATGTGTGTCAATGAATGCCTCCCTTCAGCCAGGCTCAGCCAAGGTGAATTCAATATTCAGGTCATTAAAGTGGATGACTTCAGTTGCTTAAGTGGACTCTGTGCTTGGTCACCCGATGGACTGTGTGGTAGTTTGATTCAGATTTTGCTTTTGAGATTTTGTCATCCATGTCATGATCTTGCAGGCATGGCAGGAAGTTGTTTCTACATTGCTTTAACCATCACTGAAGAAAAAGAGATCTCAGATGCTATTAAAACGAATGAGCGGTGTTGACTATACATGATTGGTCCAGGCACACACACAATCCTAAATAATAATAACATCTCTCATTATGGAATACTAACTCAAATGCCAAGCGTGAATCAACTCAGTACTTTTCATGTATTAATCCAGTGAATCCTTAAAAGGACTCTATGAAGTAGATATCCTTTTTATCCCAACTTTACAGATGGGGAGACCAAAACACACAGAAGCAATTTATCCCAAATCACATAGCCAGTAAGTGGCAGAGTCAGGGTGTAGACCACTTGTGGTATCATTTCTCTGTAAATACTCACCTCAACATCTCAACGTGGACTGGCCATCACATGATCACCTCAGGCATTGTAGATCCCTATACACTCTAGTAGAATAAAGCTACTTGGTCTAAGTACTGGGGCCAGTGCTTCATTTTACTCCACATGTGAAGGCACAGCTTTATATTCCAGATGCTGAATTATTTGTCTTTTCTGTGCTGTGCAGTGGGGACCCACCTTCTAGGAATCCTACCATTAGAAGGGTCTTTTCTATGAGGGAAGTCACAGCCTGAGGAGGGGAAGTCTGATGTTTCGGGGATCTTCCCATAGATGCCACTGATGCTGACTCCTATTTCTTGAAGAATTAAAGGTCAAGACCATGTCCTACACCATTCATTGAGTTTCTCTTACACCTCTTCTAATAAATCAGTTGTTGTTGTTTTTTGTTGTTGTGTTTTTGTTTTTTGCTCTGCATTTTGCCGTTATAGGAATTACCTTTGAATGACTTTGAGTAATTCATCCCCTGGAAAGTTAGTTTCCTTACCTATGAAATGTAGACCTCTGAATGTTAGGGCAAAAACAAACCTTTGATGAACAGATATCTAATCCTTTTCATACACTTTTAGATATGAACAGCATTCCATAGCTGACTGATGATAAAGAATTTCAACAAATGCCCTTAGGAATGGAAATACTTCCCCCTCTCCCCTCTTATATAGTTTCTTATCTTAACAGCGAATCTCCTGGCTTTGATCATTGTAATAAATTCATCTTCAGTCGAGCATATTGCATTTTTACGCCGTGTTTTTGATAGTGCCCATTCATGTTTTCGATAGCAATACATGTTGTGGAATTTCAGGTAAAAAGAACTCTGAAATATCTTCTCTCTGCCCTTCCCTCTCACTGGGGTGTCACCATATGGCCAAGAAGTTTTGGTTAACTTGTTCATGGATTTATCAAAAACATTTTGTACAAAGGAGGCACTCAGGAATTATCAGTTGCATACATGTACATATCCAACTTTTAGGAATGAATCATTTTAACTATTAACCTTTGGAATCACAAGATTCTGTTAGAATCCCTCAGTTTACCAATTGTGTGACCCAGGGCAAATTCTGTCTCTTTGAAATGTAACTTCCTCATTTGAAAGTTGGGGGTGAGATCTAATTCACAAGATAGGCATGAGGATGAGTAGGTCACATGGGCAAGGTCATGTGGCCTGCCTCTTGTGCCAGTGAAGTCCTGGCCCCTGGGAGTGCTGTTAGCTCTTGTCTATCTGTGATCTCCAAGCACCGCTTAGTCACTTACGTGAACAGGCAGGTAAAGTATTATCTTCATTCTGCCAATGGAGAATGGCGGTACAAAGAGGCACCATTGGTTAGCTCTTTAGCGCATTTTCAGCTGGCTTTCCTCATGCTCCAGGATGCTTAGGGATGACTTGCGATTTAGAAGATTCTTTGAGAGCTGGAAGGGGCTGACTATGTGAAACCTCCCTACCAGTTCCTATGGTCTTTGTAGTAACCTCCAGTGGTGAGGGAGAAAACACATGTTATCAGCCCATGGCTGGAGCTCTACCCATCTGGCAGGGCTGCAGGATGGGGCAGATGGGAAGACACGATAGGAGAGCAGGTGACGACATGCTTGATGACTTTAGGACGTTATTTATAGCCCACGGGGTTGGCCACAGCACTTTCCATTGCAGCTTTCCTCTGGAATTCCTCAGGCTGGGGAAACAGCAGCTTTAAAGTCTCCTTTCTTAAAACTGAGCCGAAACCGGTGTGGCTCAGTGGATAGAGCATCGGCCTGCAGACTGAAAGGTCCCAGGTTCGATTCCGGTCAAGGGCATGTACCTTGGTTGTGGGCACGTCCCCAGTAGGGAGTGTGCAAGAGGCAGCTGATTGCTGTTTCTCTCTCATCGATGTTTCTATCCCTCTCTCTTCCTCTCTGTGAAAAATCAATAAAATATTAAAAAAAAAAAAAAAAAGACCACACTGAGACTGGCTTTTGCTGACTGTGTTTGGCAGGTTGGGGTAGTGGCTGGGTGGTTGACTCTGGATAAGCATCTCCACGTGGTGGCATGGGCTTGTGTGGCCTTCCTGCTCCTGCGAGAGGGGAAGCTGGGCTTAGAGGAGGCTGCAAGGAGGTTTTGCTCTTATGTTTGCAATGTCCTGCAGTCGCAGCCCCAGGCCAAGAGAAGCACCTCTGTGTTGTCTGTTACACTCCCACTGGAATGAGTGGTGTTGGGGAGGGGAGTGCCTAGAGACAGATACCAGGAAACTTGGGCTGATGTTTTCAAGGAAAGCTGGCTTTGCCAGCACTATTCTCGCACTAGCAGCAAGACTGCAGAGAAAGAGCAAACTGGTGACGAGTCTTGGCAGCACACTTTCCATCACTCCGTTCTTGCAAAATACGGCTCTAGATGCCAGTGTTGGTGGGGAACCCTTAACCATCCTTTCGGTGCCATTAATGCTCCATTACTGTATCAGCCATGCGGCCATCTGTTTAATAGGCTCCTGTTCTTCATTGTGAGCCATCTCCAACATGGAGCTGGAAGAAAATACTGAATAAAAACGCTCCTGCTTGTGACCAAGGCAGCGAGGATGACTCCATTCTTCCATTCTGTCATGATTCAGGTGGACTTGGCCACAAATGGCACCTCATGAGCAGAATGATGAGTTGGTGGAGGAAGGCAGGACCAGACAGGACCCAGAGTGGAGGGAGGTCAGCCAGCCACATGGAGATAGGGAGACCTATATGGAGGGTGAAGAAGGAAAGAGAAGAGCACACAGGGGCCTGCCCACGTCTGGTATGAGATGTGTGGGCAGGAATTCAGATCAGCAGGGACCTGACCCACAGATGAGATGAGGGAGTTAGAGCTCAGGCCTTGAGGTTCTGGATATTCATGTCTTTCACGGCAGAAGCCCAGACAGAAGCGAGGGGTAGGAGCCAAAGTGTTACAGGCAGAAATGATATCAGGACCCCAGTCAAGATGACGGGCTTTGGGCAGGATTCAAAACCCAGTGCCAGGCAGAGTGGGGCCATGGGCTCTGTGGGCAGAGTCTGCCTTTGTTTGGTCTCCATGTGTATGTGGATGCCAAAGACAGTGCCCTATAAGAACATGCATCTACTGATTATTTGTTGAATGAAGAAATAGAAGGAAACAAAGCAAAAGCCAGCCGAGTTATCCAGACAGAGCTGGCTGGCCAGACAGGTCTGGGTTAAGTAGGTGTACAGGTGCTTACTTAGGATAACAACAGGTCTGAGAACCAGTGAAGCCCAGACCTCACCAGTGGATGGACCGAGTTTGACTATCTTGCCCATGACACGAATGACTTGGGAACTGCCAGGGGCAAAGTCTTTGGTTAGAGGAGGGCTCCTGTGACCCCACCCCCCCAAGGCTGACTTCTGCAGGGGACCCTCAGGTGGTCCCTGAAGCAGGTTTCCTTCCCTTATCATGGAGGACACGGGCACTCAGGTTATACACATAACCTGACAGATTTGGAGATTTTCAAAGCTGGAAGGCATTTTGCAGGCCCTCTATTTTTTTGTTTTTGAATATATTTGTATTGATTTCATAGAGGAAGGGAGGGAGAGAGAGAGAAACATCAATGAGGAGAGAGAATCATGGGCCAGCTGCCTCCTGCATGCCCCCTACTGGGGATCGAGCCCACATCCTGGGCATGTGCCCTGACCAGAAATTGAACTGTGACCTCCTGGTTCATAGGTTGATGCTCAACCACTGAGCCACGCCAGGTGGCCCTTTAATCCAACCTCCTAGTTATTCAGTCAAGGAAACTGGGACTGAAATGAGATTAGTGACTTGTTTGGCCAGAGTCCAAAATAGTTTCTCTATTACTCTGTTTGTTTGTCTTCACATGGCTTTTGTTTTGTGTTGTGCCTCTACTAGATTGTAAGCTCCCCGAGGAAGCAATAATGATAACATCACCATCTCAGGTACATATAATTTTATACACAAGGGGTCTCAAATATGACTGTTGGCTGACTGACAAAATGAGGAGCAAATAAATAAAATAATGTATTTTTTTGAAGGCGAGTAAGTTGTTTTGAAATCTCAATTCCCAGGGTAGCTGCTCATCTACTCATGCATGCCAGTGTTCAGGGCTCAGGAATCTTCCAGAAGTTGTGTTTCAGGCACCATCTCCTCTGCTCCCGGGTCTGGTAATGGAAGCAGAGGTGATCCTGGGGGTTATTATCTCTCAAGACCCAGATTCAAGCCCAGGCAGGAAGGGCCCTTGTGACTTATGTGACAGGGGCCATAAACCAGAAAAATCCCAGTTCTTTTAAAGGGGAAACTTCATGTTTTGAATCTGTTCAAGTTATTCACACTATGCTGCAGATAACTGACAAGACAACACTCCCATTTAGGGCTAATTGAATTTATTTTTCTTTGAAATGGTATTAAAACAGCCGACAATGCAGGGGCGACCTAAACAAGAGAATCATGAAACTGTATTTGAGAATATATATTTTAATGAACGAAATTATAGAAAGAAAACACAAAGACAGACCCTATAGGAATCCAGAAGTGGGGGAGACCCTGATGGGCTAAGAAATCTAGGGAGCTCCATCAAAGAGGAGCTAGATTGAGGAGGAAAGGGTAATGTTGCCTTCACTCACTTTTTTTTTTTTTTTTAACTCTACTTGTAGAGTTATTTGGATTTTAACTGTGGTCAAAAGACAGGAATGACTCTAATTATGGGGTTTTAGCCTGAATGAGTTCATGGCCAGGGTGTTTGAAGAATTGAAAGTCTTTCTAGGTACACACCTAGAAGTAACAACGCCCTGAGGAAGTAAACCCTGGTCCGAGAGGCTCTGGGAAGCTGGAGGGCGGCTGAGGCCAATTCCAGAAACCAGATCACTGGAGAACTGCTCCCTTCCCAGTACAGTAAACTAATACAGTTCCCAGTATAGTAAACTGCTGTCCCCATACCCCAGAGCCCAGGACACGGGGCAAAAGACAGCCCTGCCTTTTCTTTTCCTCCCCATACCCCCACTAGCGGGCCTTTCCATGGGAACACTCGCAGTTCAGAACGAGTGTTGCTGTTTGATGTATACAATAAAAAATAACAAAATGAAAGGTACGGTGCCAGGAGGCCAGACACCTCTGCTAAGAAACATGTCTGAAGGTCTGGAGGGTGTGTAGGGACACGTAAACGCCATGGTTAATTGTTGACTTTCCCATTGATGAAACGGAATCAGAGGACATCGTTTCTGTGGTGTCAGGCAATATTCCTATTCAGGCCGGGTGTCACCTGACAGGCCCAGGTGAGTAATGGCCTGGGCAGTGTGTCCCCCAGGGCTCAGTGTTAATTACACCAGCACCAGCCTTTCACACTTGTCCTGGATGGCTGTTCCCTCCAGCTGCCTCTCCATTGTTCCACCTTTCCCTTAATTGCAGCATTCAGGTGACTACTGTTTCTCACATTAACTCATTGCCATGGTTTCCATTCGGTGTGAGATGATGTCACCCTCGATGAGGAATAGAGCTCCTTTTACTGGGTTACAGCCGGTGACAGCTCCCTTTTCACCTCTCTACAATACGGCTAACGCTCACAGCAATCAGTTCTCTTTTACGTGGGTTCTGCCTTCCCTGGGTATGTGATTTCCAGTGGATCCCTGGGCAGGAGCTCATCAGAGATGGAAACTGGGTAAGATTTGGCAGGGATGGAGCAAAGGGTATTACGCTAAGTGAAATAAGTCAGACAGAAAAATGCCATGTCTGGGGTTGGTGAACACACACTACAGTGTACAAACAACGTGTTGTAGAATTGTGCACCCAAAACCTGTGTAATTTTGTTTCCAGGGTCACCCAATAAAGTCAACTAAAAATAATAACAGACAAAATTCCAGGTGATTTCATTTTTATGCAGAACCTAAAGAACAATATACACAAACAAACAAGACAGAAACAGCTCATAGATACAGAGAATAGGCTGATGGTTGCCAGGGGAAGGAGAGCTGAGAGACTGGTTGACAAAGGTGAAGGGATTGGCAATTACAAAATAGTCCCAGGAATGTAAAGTACAGTGTAAGGAATATTATTAATAATATTGCAATAATGATGCATCGTGCTAGGTGGAAACTGGAAATATCAGAAGGAACACCTTGTAACTGAAACTAATACAAAATAATATCGAATATAAACTGTAATTAAAAAATAAAAAGTTAAAAGAAAGAAGGCAGGATATAAATGTAAAAGAAAGCTGGGGTATGCAGGATCTGTGGCTGGCAGCCAGGGGCAGGCTCAGATCATAGAAACAGCCTCAGGCACAGGCAGGGAGAACAACTGATAGATGATAAATTCTACATCTTTTAAATGTTTTATTACACAAATAGAAAACTTTAAAATAAAGGTAAGTAAAGAGACATCAAACCATCTATATCCTGGTCAATATGGCTCAGTGGTTGAGTATAGACCCATGAATAAGGAGGTCACGGTTCCATTCTGGTCAGGGAACAAGTCAGGTTTGTGAACTCAGTCCCCAGTAGGGGGCGTGCAGGAGGCAGTTGATCAATGATTCTCTCTCATTGATGTTTCTATCTTTTGACTTCCTCTCTGAAGTCAATAAAAAATTAAAAAATTAAAAAAAAAAAGAGCCGGAACCTGTTTGGCTCCTTGGATAGAGCGTCGGCTTAGGGACTGAAGGGTCCCGGGTTCAATTCTGGACAAGGGCATGTGCCTTGGTTGCGGGCATATCCCCAGTAGGGGGTATGCAAGAGGCAGCTGATCGATGACTCTCTCTCACTGATGTTTCTAATTCTTTGTCCCTCTCTCTTCCTCTCTGTAAAAAAATCAATAAAATATATTTAAGAAAAAGAAAAAGAAAAGCTGCCTTATTCATAGATGCTGCTTCCAACTCTCTTCACTGTCGTTGAGACATTCTAATGAATTCTTTGTCTCTAAATTTCTTTTCTTTGGGATCTTTTTCTCTGCACTCATTGACTTTCTCATACTTTCTCCCACCTTTTTATCCCATCAGCAAAACATTTTCACAAGAAGCCAAATATAAAACATAGAATAGTCTTTAGAAGATCTGACAAGGGAAATTATATTTAAGGTTTTAACATTTTTGTCCCTTTCATAAAATGGTCACAACAAAACTTAGAAAAATGAAATATTTTAAAAGGAAACATAAAATGTTATTTAATGTTAATATAAAATGTTACATCAAAAGAGTGCACCTTCAGTGAAAACAGTATTTTTGTGTCTTTTATTGTTTTCTCATGGATTGTCTTAATTGTAGGAATGATGTTGTTGAATCAAAATCCAAACATTAGATGTAGCATTTAATCTCTATTTTTCTTTATTGCAAAAATCCTTGTACATGTGTGCTATAGAGAAAAGTCCCAAATTTCATATTTTGAAAAATCTTGGTACTCTTGACTTAGATTATTCCAGAATAATTCATTGTTTTACTTTGGACAGCTTGCTTCTAGGCATTTTGAGAAAGCAGAGGTGGTGACCATTTTGATGGATTCTAGCTTTTGATTATTTGATTGTGGAACAGTTGGACAATCTCAAAACTCTTTTTAGCCACAGATCAGTGGAGAATGAGTTTGTATAGTATAAATATTTAATATATAAAAAACATTAAATATTAATTTATGTTGAAATTGTAAGACAAAAATGCATAATATATAGTAGCAGCATTGAATAAGTAGTAGGGATCAACCTGAAATCAATGCTGCTTCTACAATGTAGACAAGGTAAGTATTCTCCATTCTTAGATCAAGTAAGAATCAAGAAATGTCTTCTTGGCTATGGTAGATGCTTTTTGGCGTCATTATATTAAAGTATATTTTGCATTTCTCTTTCTAAGAGCACCTAAATGAAAACAATCACTAGCATTGGCCCAATTTACCTTGTTTTCTAAAGCATCAGTTAATGCCTTGAGACACAACAGTATTTCAGGTCAACTCTAAGATGTCAAAGAACCCTAATGCCTGTTATTCACACTCTTGTGTAATCCCCTTCCCTGGAGTGTGGGTGGAATTTGTGAATTACTCCTAACCAACACTGATAGCAAAGAGGATGGGAGGTCACTTCTATGATTAGGTTATGAAAGATAGTGAATTCTACCTTGTCAGCAGGCTCTCTCCCTTGTTGGCTTTAATGAAGAAAGTTAACAATTGAATCTTGCCCTAACCGGTTTGGCTGAGTGGATAGAGTGTCTGCCTACGGACTGAAAGGTCTCAGGTTCGATTCTGGTCAAAGGCATGTACCTGGGTTGCAGACACATCCCCAGTAGGAGGTGTGTAGGAGGCAGCTGATTAATACTTCTCTCTCATCGATGTTTCTGTCTATCCATCCCCCTTCTTCTCTGTTTCTACCTGAGCTATCACCAATGCAACTGATATATTTAAAAGTCTGTTCTTGTTTGGTTTTTCATTTTGAACTTTTTGTAGAACTTTTCATGACATGCTAGTTTTATCCCTAAAGATTTTTTTTTCCTGCATCGCCTAAAAAGCATAAGAACTTTCTTATGGAATACCAATAATGTAAATCCGTATTTTTTTATTTTGAGAAGGCAATCTCAATCTCTCCCCTGCCCCTCTTTCTTCCCCTCCTTGGAATAGAGGGATAAAGGAGTAGGAAGGTCAGGCTTCTCTGTCTAGTTCTTTGTCACAAGCACCATCACTGTATTAAAAGACCTTGATATATACATAAAAACTCAGGTAATAATGACCATGATAAATGTAAGTGAAGTGCAAAGAGGAGATGCTGGGTAAAATAATATCCTGTGTTTTTACAGCTTACATCCGTGATATGCTAGGTTGTCAATAAGTATTAGCAGATTTCCTCGACCTTCTAAGGTGATGAATAGCTAATTGGAAAAATCCACAGTTGTGGTAGAGGCTACATAAAGAGCCTGCTTTCTCTGTCAAGTCACTTATTTGCTTTAAAAAAATAATTTTACGGAGAATGAGGAAGGAAGAGAGACAGGGAAAGAGAGAGAGAGAGAGAGGGAGAGACAGAAACAAAGACATTGATTTGTTGTTCCACTTACTTATGCATTCATTGGTTTATTCTTATATGTGCCCTGACTGAAGATCTAACCCGAAACCTTGGCATATCAGCATGCATTTGCTTTTTTGTTGTTAATCCTCACCCAAAGATATCTTTTCATTGGTATTTAGAGAGAGTGGAAGGGAGGGGGAGAGACACAGAGAGAGAAACATTGATGTGAGAGAGACACATCAATTGGTTGCTTCCTGCACATACCCCAATCGGAGCCAGGGATTGAGTCTTCTATCCAGGTACATGCCCTTGACCGGAATGGCCCCTTCAGTCTGTGGGCTGACGCTCTATCCCCTGAGCCAAACTGGCTAGGGCTACATTTGCTTTTTAAGAGTGACATTTTTAACAACTTTCCCACCTTAGCAACCTGGTTCCTAGTTCATCTCTGGTTGGGAGGAGAGGAGATGATGCCGCATGGTGAGGCCATATTTTGGGGACACGGTCTTTAGATGTCCTTAATGTTAATCCTTCGCACAAGACTGCCTCTGTTTCTGGCTAATATCTGCACTATAGAACCCTTTTATCTTGCTGCACTGTGATATAAAATGTGGTTCTACATGATCATAAAATTGGTTTAGACGCTCTTATTTCAAGACTAGTTAATGGCCATTTATTATTTAACAATACCTCTAAGGTCACGGGCAGCCAGGGAAGAGAGGCTAACTTCTCAGTCCTCTGTGCTTCACTCAGAAACACATGTTCATTACTGGAAATATTCGATAATGGCTTTGGCTTATTTGTTAATTTAGGGGTTTATTGCATGGTAAAACAGGGCTGCGCGTATTTGGCTACCTTAATTGCTACCAAAGAGTCTCTTAAAGAGAACTACTTTGCTCTCATTACAGCCCTTGTTTCTGAAAGGTCGTAAGCTGCTACTTAGGGGTGTTCCCAGGCTTTTCCCACATGAATTCATCTTTCGAGCCTCCCTCCTCAAGGTTCTCAATCCGCTCAGCCAAGGCTGCTATTACACAAGCAGCCAGCTTTCTCCTGTTCGCCAGTGACCTCCTAGCTGTCTCCACCTATCGCTTCGATTCCAGCCTGTCGAAAGGCACTGCCGGGAAAATCGATAACGGTGGCTTCAGCGTCTCCCTGATCCTTTACCCCAGGATAGCAGCTCACTCGCCTTCCAAGTGACAGCAGTGCAGCCCGCCCATCCGTTATGAGGTCCCAGCAACCGGCCTTCAGACGGGGCTGGGTCAGGGCAGCCCTGTTTTCTCTGGTGTGGGCTTTGTGCTGGAGGCAGACAGGAAGGCGGTCTCGGATGCAATGACATCAATGGGGCTGGAAGGTCTCTTGGAGTTTGCGTAGCCTATCTTCATCCTAGTCTTCATCTTCACTTGGTACTCGACACTGAAATCTTTCTCTTTTCGCCTGCAGACGTGGGGCATGCAAACACAGACCTCCCCCAAAACACAGTCTGTTAGAACAAGGAGGGACCTAAAAGGACATTTATCCCCACCCTACCCCACTCCCCGGGAGAAACAGGGAGAGAAGTGACGCCAGGTCTGTTTGTGTGGCATGGCGCTTGGTGCTGGGCGCTGGGCACTAGGTGCTGGGCGCTGGGCACTAGGCTAGGGGACATGGTTTTGACCTTCGGCAGCTCCCAGTCTGGTAAACAGACAAGCCAATCAGCCCCTCTTCTGACCAGGGCATTAAGTGCTATTCTGGAAGCTTTCCAGGGGCACTGAGAGCACAGAGGAGGGCATGGAAATGGACTGGGGTAGCCTGGCCGGCGTGGCTCAGCAACTGAGGGTCGACCACGCATCAAGGGGTCACAGGTTCGATTTCCAGTCAGGGCACGTGCCCGGGTTGGGGGCTCAGTCCCCAGTAGGGTGCATGCAGGAGGCAGCTGATCACTGATTCTCTCTCATTAATGTCACTGTCTCCCTTTCCCTTCCTCTCTCTGAAACTAATAAAAAACAAACAACATTTTTTTTTAAAAAAAGAAAAGACTGTACTAGGACCAGAAAGGAAGCAAGTCGCAGGCAAAATAACACAGAACAACAAGCATGTACATGATGATATTAATTCCTCAGGTGACTTCCAAGCCTTTGTTCTCAGTCTGTGCTTCCAGATAAGTATTTATCTGAGTGCACTCAGAGCCTGTCTCCCCCACATTCACAGGGGGGAACATGTGACCTGCAGGCCTCTAATAAGCAGGCTTGTGGACAGGACTGGGAATCTGTATTTGAATTCCCTGCCTCGGTGATTCTTGTCTACACTCAAGTGTGAGCACTAAATCTCTAGGTCAGTAGTGTCAGCCCTTTTTGGCTCCATCCAGATATGAAATACATTTTAAGTATATTTTTTATTGACTTCGGAGAGGAAGGGAGGAGGAGAGGGGGATAGAAACATCAGTGATGCGGGAGAATCATTGATCGGCTGCTTTCTGCACGTTCCTAGTGGGGATCAGGCCTACAACCCAGGATGTGTCCTGACCAGGAATCAAACCATGACCTCCTGGTTCATAGGTAGATACTCAACCACTGAGCCACACCAGCCGGGCTGAAATACATTTTACATCAAGATCCTGTACTCAACACACGACTAAAGTGTCATTAAATTATACTTGCCTTGATTGCCTTGGAGGCACCAGGGATCATTTCCTTCTGTTCTAATTTGTTTTTAATGCCCACCGTGACTCATGGCACAGGTCACAACTGGTGATTTGGAAAACACAGTGTCTGAATGAAGAGGAAATGTTTCAGGAGGCTTGAATCTCACATTGGAGATCCCAAGATAGAAAAAGAGCTTCTCTTCCATGATAATTGCTTACATTAGAGGTTTTAAACTTTTATATGCAGCCAAAACTGGTTTGGCTCAGTGGATAGAGTGTCGGCCTGTGGACTCAAGGGTCCCAGGTTCAATTCTGGTCAAGGGCATGTGCCTTGGTTGTGGGCACATCCCCAGTGGAGGGTGTGCAGGAGGCAGTTGATTAATACTTCTCTTTCATAGATGTTTCTAACTCTGTAAAAAATCAATAAAATATATTTTTAAAAATAAAAAAACCTTTTATATGCAACTCTTGAAAGTCTGATGGGAACCAAAGCCCCATTTTACAGAAAAATTGACATGCACACAGGCTGTCTCATCTTTTCAGGGAGCTCCTGGGTGGACTCTTTCTCAGGCTTCAGTAAGGTAACCCTGAATTGACTTGTAGCTCTATGCAGAAGCAAGGACAAAGAGTGGGCGACTCCCATCATTCCAGCATGGGGGGCGGGGCTTGAAGTTCCAGGAAATTATTTCTTTTCATCTTTAAGTCATAAAGCCTGGTCCCCACGGGCTGTTCTTCTTTATTTCCTAGTTATCTGTTATCACAGGAATGCAGTCATCAGAGAAAAATGTTGCCAAAGGATAAGAATGGCTGATTGAGAGCATTTTTTTTAAAGGACTCAGAGGTCATTCATGGACACGGCACAGGTCACCAAAATCAAAGGGTGGGAAAGAGAAAGGACGGCCATGGTTCCTGACTCACTTAGTTCAGGAATGGGGCCCGAGGAGGCGGCGTACCTGGCATTCCTCTGGGATGGGTTCCGCTCTGACTCAGCAGGGCCACAGCACGCCCCAGGAATCCCCCAGAGAGCCCCGAAGTGGCATGCAGCCTTGGAGTTGTCTGGGCAAGCCTGGAATATTTAGCTGTCTTACCAGAAGGCTGAGTGATTAAGTGATTAAGGCCACTCAGATGCAGAAGCTCCTCGGATGCAGCTCTGAACTTGAAACGGAGGGAAAAGATGAGAAGATGCTTGTCTGTAAATGCCCCAGCACTAGCTGCAAACCTCTCCATGCATGGTCCGCTACCAGCATTAGGAAGGGTTTTGGGGAGGACACAGGGAGAGGTGATGGACAGTTTGGGAAGAGGGCTTTAGGGTAAGGTGACCAGACGTCCCGCTTTTGGCGGGACAGTCCCGATTTTTAACAATTTGTCCTCCCTGGGACTGTTAAAAATCGGGACTGTCCCACCAAAAGCGGGATGTCTGCGTCTGGTCACCTTACCTTAGGGCAGCTGACTCCACATGGTTCATTGTTGTTCAGCGATGAGCTAGGTAGAAATCGAGAATGCTTAGAAACACAGACTTCAACAGAGTCATTTTACGTCTGTTGAAGGTAATAATAAATGTAAACTTTTATTTTTGTATGTCTGTGTTTAAAATTCTTAAATGTTTTCTACAAATTCATTGGAATTGCATGTGACAGCAGTGTCGGTTTTGGGCAGATTTGAAATTTGGAGGGGAAAAAACCTGGCTTTTCAGCATGGATGGTGTGAGAAGCACTGTTCTAGGAAGATACATGCATGTTCTAGAACAATACACGCATGTTCAGAAGCCTGGGAGAGATTCAAAGGCCCAGCGACAAACCCCTGTCAGAACTGGGCCACACAGAAATGCACACAATTTTCAGCAGCACTTCAGTTGCCATCTGAGAGAGCTAAGATGAATGGTCGATGCGCTACTCGGGGCATTTTCTTATGACGTCACAGAGATTTTATATTTTTACCATATTTGGAAGAGATCTTTTAAGCCTACGTTTACATATTTATTTATTTATATCCTTTGTTTATACTTGCACTTCACTAGGACTTTGCATATCTCTCATATGCTTCGACTATGAAGTGAAAATGGCTCTCTCCATTTGATAGGTAGAGAAAACGAGGCACTGAGACAGAAACCAGGAATCAGCAGTTCCAATCATTCCATTCATCTGGTATGGCTTAACATCCAGACCCCACTGCCTCCCAGGAGGGGATTCTGGCGGGCTGGGGTGATGTTCCTGTATTGTTTATTATGTAAACCTCTTGTTATCACAAATACATGGCCCGTAAACACAACAGGCAGAAACACAGAGCAAAGCAAACATGTTTCTTCAGCAACGCATTAAGGCATCTGACGAGAATGAGTTTCCGCACGTCGAGCTGGGAAATATTCTTGCAATACAAATAGTTGTGGTCTTGTTTTGGGGAAAGAATGTCAGCACACCCGCAATAATACATTTCAAGTCGAAATGAAAACAGTTCCGCCCTCAGGGAAAGGGAAAGTTTGGTGATTTTTCTTGTTGGGGTCTTTAGACCCCAGGGAGTGAGTGCTGCTAAAGTTCAGAGCAGCCCACAGACACAGAGAACTGAATGGTCCCATTGGGAGAAGATGATGAAGGCTTGGAAGAAAGCAGGCAGTGATTCCCAGCGTTATTTTAAAGCCCTATCGATAGAGCTCCTGGTTCTATTCAAGAAAGCTGGCTTTCACACATGAGCATGCTTAGTGTGTCCTTAAATATATTTGTGTGTGGCCGAAACCGGTTTGGCTCAGTGGATAGAGCGTCGGCCTACGGACTGAAAGGTCTCAGGTTCGATTCCCGTCAAAGGCATGTACCTTGGTCACGGGCACATCCCCAGTAGGGGGTGTGCAAGAGGCAGCTGATCGATGATTCTCTCTCGTCAGTGTTTCTAACTCTCTATCCCTCTCTCTTCCACTCTGAAAAATCAATAAAATATATATTTTTAAAAAGTATATTTGTGTGTGAATGAGTCCTCTGGGCTGCATCCAACTTTGTTCCAGTCAAGCAAATCTACTTGTTTCCTCCTGTCCACGGCGAGCTCATTCTTGCCTTTGGCCATTTTATTCTCATCAGAGAATGAATGATTCACTCCTCTTCGCTGATACAGCTTCTTTCTGTCCTTCAAAATGCAGCTCCAGGCTCTACTCCCCAGAAGCCTTTTTTCTAATCATGGCCCTGATGGATGCATCTCACATTATATTTCTATGCAGTTATTTTTCTATACATTTTATTGATTTTTTTTTTCTACAGAGAGGAAGAGAGAAGGATACAGTTAGAAACATCGATGAGAGAGAATCATCGATCAGCTGCCACAACCAAGGTACATGCCCTAGAGCAGGCTGGCGCTCTATCCACTGGGCCAAACCGGTTTTGGCTGCAGTTATTTTCTTTTATAGGTGCTTTGGTATGAGCGTGTGTGTGTGTGTGTGTGTGTGTGCTCGCATGCGTGCAGGTCCTGCAGCAGTGAGATGTGCTGGGTGGGGGCCCTGGTCTCACTGGGTCCATTGTGAGCTCCTTGACTGTAGGAAGGATTCCCTTGTGGCCTCAGAGTCTGGCGGAGTCTGACGTATTCCCTAACGGTGTGTGGCTTTGGGTAACTCCCATAGGAGTATCGTGGAGATGCAAGAAAATGCCACATGTGAACTGCGGGGAGCTCAGTAGGAGTCAAAGAATAGGAAGTGTCTATTTGGTAGTGATTCTAGTCCAAGGCTTGGCATCTGAGCTCTCGCTTCCTGATCGCTGGTTGTTTGTGTTGCTGTCGCTTAATAGCAATGACCCACAGGTGCTCCTCTGAGATAGACGGTCCTTAAAACGGACTCGAATCGGACACACCTTGTCTTTCACTGACTTCTTCCCCCTTCTCGGGCAGGTGGTTGTGCAGTTAGTGAAGCTGCGTGCACTGAGGTTCTGGGACCAGAACTAATAATAGTAAAGCAATCATAGTAGTATAATAATAATAACAATGAGAAGGGACGGCAATAAAATAACATTAATGAGAGATAATTATGGTGCTTAGAACTATATTATGCAATTTATGGACTGACTACATAAATTGTGGGCCCAGGGTAGGGGCTCTCACTTAAAAAGTATTCGGAATTTCAGCACAGCCAAAGAAGAGCATAGCACCAAGCACAGGGTTCTTATGAGTGTGGGACACCTGTGACTGCCCAGGGCGCATGCCCACAGGAATGACACTGCTATTCCCATTGGGGCAGTTGAGTTCTTTGTGTCCAATTGACAAAGAGGACTGGTCTCCTAAATCTTCTGAGGGTCCGCTCACCCTGTCCACCACTTCCCCAGTGCACCGAGTAAGGCACTTTCTCACACTTCCATGCACTATGCCAATCGGGGGTGATTTTATATTCAGTACCTGTGCTGTGTGGTGGCCTGTCTATTCTTGGTGTACATTGGTTGAGTGCTTAGAGTAATTTTTAGCCTGATACTTGCTTAAGTTACTTGACCTCCTCCCACTAAAAGAAAAGATCTAAAGCCTTAAATATAATTTGTTGACCTGGCCGGATAGCACAGATGGCTAGAGCTGTGGTCGGCAAATTGCGGCTCGAGAGCCACGTGCGGCTCTTTGGCCTCTTGAGTGTGGCTCTTCCACAAAATACCACCGCCTGGGCGGGTCTGTTTTGAAGAAGTGGCATAGAAGAAGTTTAAGTTTAAAACATTTGGCTCTCAAAAGAAATTTCAATCGTTGTACTGTTGATATTTGACTCTGTTGACTAATGAGTTTGCCGACCACTGGGCTAGAGCTCGTCCCAGTATGCCAAGTTTGCCAGTTTGATCCCTAGTCCACAGCTCTCTCCTGACTATCACCCAGGCTAAACTTCTCTCCATTTCCCCACATAAGTGTGCTCCCCTCCTTACCCATCCCTGCACACACAAACACATACCCTCCAGGCTGTAAGTTACATCTTCTCATGATTCCTTTCCTAATTCTAGTTTGCTCTTGGTTTTAAGTCTAATCTGATCTTATCCACATCAAAACATCAAACAAGCTACCTAAGCCAGTATGGCCTCTAGGGCAGGACCTGAGTTTATTTCACATTTATAGCAAATAGGTTCACAGCAGTTACCCACATGGCTCTCTGTCCTTAACCCTCACCTCCACGCCTCAGTTGCAGTCCAGTTCTCAGATGCAGAATGCTGATAGTGCTTTGTGGGGAGAGAGAGGAGGACTATGGGCACTGAGTCAGCGATCCTCCTGTAGATGTCTCGAAGTCCAGGAGAAAGACCCAGAAATAAATTAAGAGTGGCCCTGGTTCCGGGTGGGAAACCCGTTTTTCCGGGTCAAGCGTCTCCTGAAATGGATGTCACTAGGCAATCATTTCACCTTCTGAGGCTTCCTCTCTTCTCTGGGGAAAGTACCAAGAATAGTTGTCTGCATACCAAGACTTTAGTGTGGATCACAAGAGATAAGGTAAACACAGGCTTTAGGAAATACACATAAACATTGGCTCTTTTTGTTTAATTTTTATTGAGGTATAATTGTCGTATAGCTTTATATTAGTTTCAGCTATCCAATGCAAAGATTTGATATTTGCATGTGTGTCAAATGATCGCCACAAATCCAGTTAACATTCGTCCCCTTACATAGTTGCAAATATTTTATCTTGTGATGAAAACTTTTAAGATCTACTTCCTTGGAAACTTTTAAATATGCAATACAGTACTGTTATTAACTATAGTCCCCATGCTATGTATTACTCCCTATGACTTCTTTTATAACTGTCAGTTTGTAACTTTGACCCACTGCACCCACTTCACTCACCCTCCAGCTCCCTCCTTTGGTAACCACCAATCTGTTCTCTGTATCTATGAGCTTTCTTTTATATTTAATTTTTTTTTTTAGATTCCACATACTCCATATAAATGAGATCATATGGTATTTGTCTTTCTCTGTCTGACTTATTTCACTTAGCATAATGCCCTCAAGGTCCATCCATATTGTCAAAAATGGCAAGATTTCATCCTTTTTTTATGACTGAATACTAAATGTATTATATAGCTCACATTTTCCTTATCCATTAATCCTTTGGTGGACACTTAGGTTGTGGCTATTTCCATGGTTTGGCTATTATAAGCAATGCAGTGCACATGGGGTTCAGATATAAGTATTTTTATTACCTTTGGATATATATATATATATATATATATATTGCAATACAGTACTGTTATTAACTATAGTTATAGATCCAATAGTGGAATTGCTGGGTTATATGGTGCTTCCATTTTTAATTTTTTTGAGGGACCTTCCTAGTGTTTTCCATATTGTTTGCACCAATTTACATCTCCACCAATAGTGCACAAGCACTCTCTTTTCTTCACATCCTCACCAGTATTTATTTCTTGTCTTTTTGATGATAGTGATTCTGACAGGTGTGAGGTGATATCTTAGCATGGGTTTGATTCGAATTTCTCTAGTTGGTGATAGTGACCATCTTTTCATGTACCTGGTGGCCATCTGTAAACATTGGTTCTTAATGGAGATGTTGATGATGAGTATTTTTAAAAAATGTTTTTTATTGATTTCAGAGAAGAAGGGAGAGGGAGAGAGAGATAGAAACATCCATGGTGAGAGAGAATTATTGATTGGCTGCCTTCTGCATATACCCTACTGGGGATTGAGCCCACAACCTGTGCATGTGCCCTTAACTGGAATCGAACCCAAGACCCTTTAGTTTGGAGGCCAGTGCTCTATCTACTGAGCCAAACTGGCTAGGGCTTGATGATGAGTATTGATGCTCTTATAATGAAACCTCTTTTTTTTTTTTTTTTTTTTACTTTTGTCTCTAGTACCCTTTGATCTAACAATTAACACTCTAATTTGTTCTTTATATTCTTGTGTCATTCTATCAAGATTGCATGTTCTTTAATTACATGAGCCACATGATCACGTGTAGAAGTGATTATAAAACAATGAGAACCTCTCTTTAAAATAATCAGTTTTCAAGGTTTTTTGCTTATTCTAAAAAGGCTGTCATCTTTCAGTGTTTTCATTGTTTCTTGAAAGCATGATTCAACTTGATGAATATGAGGAAATATTGTTGAAACTATTATACTTCTAATATTTACTCAAATGTGAGGTTATCCCATTTAATCATCCCTACTATCCATCAAAGTTGATTCTGAATGACTCGGCATTAAAAATAAACCCTCCAAAGACTATGACTTACTACCACGGAGAATACACAAAAGCTCGGTGCCACAGACTCCAGAAGCAATTACAAAAGAGGAGTTCCTTTTTTGTAGGGAAGGTTCAGCTCTGATTTGCGATACAAGTCTTGGCATAGTTATGTAAAAATTAGAGTAGTACTAAGCACGTAGTAGGGACTCAGTAGTATGCAGTTGATTTGTGGCTTAGTGTAAAGGTGGAATAAAAGTTTGATATGCCATAAGGAGAGAGCAAAAGAATGGTTAAAAAATAGTACAAAGGAAGTGCATTTTTTCACATATACGTAAACCTGGATTCTTGCCATGGTAATCTTCTAAGATGTATATTCCACAATTTTAAAGCTTTTAAAAAGGAGGCATTTATAACGTTAGGAATTTGGATACTTGTTTTAGAACTAGAAAATGAAGATAAGGCAAGTAGTGGGAAAAGTTCATCTGGAGCCTTGTCAATGGAGCTATTTAGCAATGGGGGCGAATGCCCAAGGGATGTCTGTGGAGGGAGTTTGGAAAGATGAAGGGATACTTAAAGGGGCCCTTCACTTATGAATGGCAGTCTACTATGGCTGTCTGAAAGTAATCTGGGATCTGAAAACATGTGCAAATGCAGAGAAAGCATTAGATCTGTGATACATCCCTCCATTCAGTGTCCATCGTAGTTAATTGAGTAGCTACATATTCCAGGTCTTTAGAAGGCTCTGGAGACGCAGTACCAGAAAGAATGCTCAGTGTCTCCTATCAGTCATTATAAGAATGATGAAGGGAAGAGGAATATACCACCAAAGTGAGTAATAGGGGCTTCGTTTTTATAGGACAGATAGGGAAGAACTTCCCCCAAAATGTTTTCTTTCTTTCTTTTTTTTTTTTTATGTTAAAAAAGGTTCTTCTCAAATGGCTATAAGCATAGGTTCTTATTTATTGCACGATTCTTGCAGACCTGCTAAAATATTGACAGTTGACTAGTGGTTGAAGGCAAAGCAATTGCTGATGAGGAAGCGCAGAAGTATCCCGGTGTCAAGATAATAAAGCTGAGATAATATTACAAAACGTAGATCAAATGCAAGTCACCTGGGCAGGAAGGCATCTTTATTATTGGGTTTAAAGTACCCAAGCTACCTGTGGAACCAGTTGAAGCCGTTTATACAAAAGCTTATTGGAGAAGGGCCAAAATATCGAGAGAGAAAGCAATTACCTTTAGATTGGAGAAAAGATCTAGCTACTGCCATTCATTACTTAAAAAAAAAAAAAAATTAAGCCTGGTGCTTCTGTTAGTTAAAAAAGAAAAATAAGCAATGTGTAGCATAAAAGGTTATTTGCGTTAGGGGAGGCTCTGGTTTTGAACTGTCTAGACACTGCAAGTGCCTATCAAAATGTAAACTTCATATGGGCGGGACTTTGGTCTATTTTGTCTACTGCTCTTTGTGAAGACTTTTGAATGGTGTCTTGCATTAGCAGGACTCAATGTTTTTTTAATGAATGAAAAACAAAGTAACAAATGGTGTCAATACTTATGTAGAAAGGAAGGAACTCATCAAAGTGCAAGTAATGTAACATTTAACATAGAAAACACAGTTTACAGGGATTGAATCAATTGAGTGTGTGGCAAGAAACTGCAAAACCGATCATTTAATACTAACAAAATAAGTATAAAATATAAGGGAACAGGGCACCAGAATATGGTCCCTGAAATCAGATAATCAAATCACAAGGCTGTTTAAAAGGGTGTTGAATTACATCATGTACAATTTGTAAATGCCAAGGGAAAGAAAACTAAACTCTTACTCTAGGGTGGCTACCACAAGACTGTCAAAGGATTGTTTTGCTTCCTATGTGACATTACAGAACTGTTGTTTGGACAGGACACTAATGTGGGTGTAGCCACACATATAGGAATCTATACGTAACCATATCCATGATTTGAAGATGATGCTGTTCATTTTCATCTGCGTTTTTTCCATGTTACCAGAGACGGGTGTGTAACTCCCACCAGTAGTCACATCCACTTACGTGTCTTGTCCTTTGTTTTGCTGTCCTGAGTTCACTGTCAGGTGATGCTGTGACGCTCAGCCTGCTGAAAGGGGAGGTTCTGCCAGCCCTATTGCTCTCAGCATTCCATCATCACGTGATTCCACCTCTGACTTTTCATCCTACCCTTCACTTGCTTCCTCCCAACCAGGGAAGTACTTGCTGTCAGTAGACCTTGGTTTATGGAGAGTCTCATTCAAAAGACTATTTTATGAAATATCCGTGATGAGCACTTCCTATGGATGAATACAAAAGAATGGCGACAGCAGAATCACAGAGTAGTAACATTAACAGCGCTGTGTTAAGCTACTGCTCTATAGGGAATAGAAAAGAATCACGTTGCCATCCAATCAATAATATTTATAGGGAAAATAGTTTGTATACTACGTGAAATCTTATCTGCTTCTACAGTCCCTTCTTGCAAACTTCAATGATTCTCCTATACTATTTTCCACTCTTATGTGATGCTTCTTAGAAATTCAAAAGAATATGGAGCCCTAGCTGGTTTGGCTCAGTGCATAGAGCGTCGGTCTGCGGACGGAAGGGTCCCAGGTTCGATTCCGGTCAAGGGCATATACCTTGTTGCAGGCACATTCCCAGTAGGGGGTGTGCAGGAGGCAGCTGATCGATGTTTCTAACTCTCTATTCCTCTCCCTTCTTCTCTGTAAAAAAAATAAAAATAAAAAAATCAATAAAATATATTTTTAAAAGAGAATATGGAGGTGCAGGAAAGTTTACAACATGGGATGAGTCAATCATGGTCATTTAGGGAACTGGGTAACTGCCAATTGCTAGGCACTGAGCTTGGTCCTAGGCAAAAAGAGTTAAAGAAGACATTCCCTCCCTTTACCCAGACCTGAGACCCAGTCTGGTGGGCCACCAGCCAGGCACACAGTGCGAGGAGAACAGCAAGAATGACCAGGGTGCGGAGGTGGCCAGAGACAGTGATTGATGAACTCTGTGGGTGTCGGGAGGAGCAGGGGTGTCAGGGAAGTCTTCCAAGAGAGGTTTTTAAAGACCAGCTCAGAGTCCATCAGACGGGAAGGAGGGAGGACATTCCAGGAAGGGAGAAGAGGTGACTCAAAGGTGCAGAGGAGTCAGTAGAACAGTGTGTTTGGGGAATTCCAACAGCGAGGCCTAGGGCGCCTGTGGGGATGAAAGGAGACTAAGTATTACCTGGACATAGATTGGACATGGAAGGGGGGGGGTGGGGGGCCAACCTGGACAAGCCGACTCTTGGGCTGACACTGACAGCTATGAAGACACATGTAGGCCATGATCACAAGGACCTCTTGGGCCGTCTTCCACGGCCACATGCACAAGGTAAGCAGCCTCACACAGTTTTCTTTCTTTTCTTTCTTTTTTTTTTTTTTTAAATATATTTTATTGATTTTTTACAGAGTGGAAGAGAGAGGGATAGAGAGCTAGAAACATCGATGAGAGAGAAACATCGACCAGCTGCCTCCTGCACACCCCCTACTAGGGATGTGCCCGCA
The DNA here is from genome assembly GCA_036971965.1 of Nyctalus aviator. Classification (NCBI taxonomy): domain Eukaryota; kingdom Metazoa; phylum Chordata; class Mammalia; order Chiroptera; family Vespertilionidae; genus Nyctalus; species Nyctalus aviator. Next base: position 5,724,813 of record CM072940.1, on the reverse strand, counting down.
ACCAATGTACATGCCCTTGACCGGAATCGAACCTGGGACCCTTCTGTCCGCAGACCGACGCTCTATCCACTGAGCCAAACCGATTTCGGCAACCTCACACAGTTTTCAACCTAAACACCTCTTTTCCATTTTGGTGCCTGCACATTTTCAGTGGTGACTGTTGACATGCAAAAAACTGACCTTGTGAAGGGCAGGAGAGCAAGGGGACCCACTTGATTGAAAAGAACTGATTGTTCTTTCCCCGAAGGACATTCACCATGTTCCTCTTTCGCTGGGACAACTCTTTGTTACCCAGCTTGTGGCTCTCTGCTGTGAGTTAAATAGACGATTGCAGATCATCTTGTACCCTCCAAAGTAGGCCCTCACTAAATAGTGACTGACTGGCCAACACTATCAGGCATTTGATACATTTAAAACCCAAGCTGAGTATGAACTCCACTGAATCTGTCACGTTTGAGGAAGTCTTTGTTTACAAGTGAGTACCATCTGTGAACACTCATTTGTATGAATCAGCCATGTTTTCCACTTAGCGCTGTAAAAAGAATATTAGAATGCTAACTGCTAGCACTATTAGGTGAAGAGCATTCCCTTTGTACAGTACAGTGCGTGGCATGTGTCTGAATAGCGTTTGTTGAATCAAAGAACAATTTATTAATAGCTTCTAATCAAGGCCTTTGATTTTTTTTTTTAGCACTTCTTTATTTTCAGCTTTTACCTTATAGAGAAGTACTGCCCAACCGATACAGGATTTAAGACACATATGTAATTTGTATATCTTTCAGTATCCAAATTGAAAAAGTAAAAAGAAACACTTGAAATTAATAGCATGTTTCTTGTAACCCCACATATCAAAATATTAGCATTTCAATATATAGTCAATATAATATTAAAGAGATACCTTGCACTCTTTTCCTACCCAGGCATTAAAATTCTGGTTTGCATTTTATTTTGGCAAACGTATCTCAATTCAGATGAATCATTTTCATCAGACATACTTGATCTGCATTGAGATTTCAGAATATTTAGAGTTAAGAAGTTTGATTCGTGGATCTGAGTTTTTCTAACATATGTTAAGTGTTTCCAATAACTGAATAAAAGATCGGCTTGTAAATGGTTTATAATGAAGCCACATTAAAAATTCTGTTCCTTGGTGACATGTCAAGCGCTCGGTAGCCACAGGTGGTCCTATACAGGACAGTAGCGCCAGAGGATTCTGCTTCATAAAGTGCTGGAAAGCAACACTCTTCCAGCATTTTCCGTGTGAGTGTAGCACCCCCAGATCTTCAGTTCCCTCTCCTCCCCGAAACCTTTGTGACCCCAACACCTTAGGTTTGAAACCTCTAATTCAACATGCCACATTTGGCTAATACGCCTCAAGAAAATGGCTCAAACCTTCAAATGAAATACTCCTATTGCCATGTCTGCCTAGCCACAGGCACGAGAAGCTGTACGTAGTGACGTAAGAGAACGTTGCTTCTGAGCATGCTCATTATTAAGTCAGGGTGATGGCCACCCAGCTCTGACTCAGCCATACTGCCTCCTGCCATCTCAAGGGGCAGAGCGCACACTCTCCTTTTCAAGAACACGGTGCCTTTTCTAACCTGTGCAGAGAGAATGTCCATTATGTAACAAGCCCACAATGGCAGGCGTGACTTATTTGAATGCCATTTTTTTTTATATTTTATTGATTTTTATACAGAGAGGAAGGGAGAGAGATAGAGAGCTAGAAACATCGATGAGAGAGAGTCATCGATCAGCTGCCTCCTGCACACCCCCCACTGAGGATATGCCCGCAACCAAGGTACATGCCCTTGACCGGAATCGAACCCGAGACCCTTCAGTCCCCAAGCCAACGCTCTATCCATTGAGCCAAACCGGTCCCGGCTGAATGCCATTTTTTTTAATAAAGCTGTTTCTAGTCTGTTTTGTGAACCAGAATTATGGAGTTGAGCTACCCATCCAATGAAGACTCCCTCTGCTGTTACAAAACCCTTTTCTTTTCTTATAGGTTGATTGAAAAATTAAGTATCCCGGACTGTCGTTATGTGATTTTCAGTTCAGGTTCCATATGTGAACACAGTGTAGCACATAAAGCTAGGGAGTTTGCCCATAACTTGTTTAAAAATATATATATATTTCTTGTTTTCAGAGAGGAAGGGAGAGAGAAGGAGAGAGAAACATCAGTGTTGAGAGAGAATCATTGATCCGCTGCCTCTTGCACACCCCGCACTGGGGATCAAGCCCGCAACCTGGGCATGTGCCCTTGACCGGGAATTGAGCCATGACCTGATTCATAGGTTGATGCTCAACCACTGAGCCACACCAGCTAGGCTGCCCATGACTTTTAATGCACCCTTTAAAGTCTTAGGAGCCACTGTACGGGACTCCCGGCTACTCCGTGGAGCTCTGTCTCTCATTAACCTGATGCATCACAGGTATAATGAACCTTACAGCGCAAACACCACCACACATCAGGTATCTTGTGTACACGACGAGCCGGGGGGCATCTGTGATGTTGACTAAGCCAACCGAATGGACTTTTGTAAAAATAAAGATGCTTGCCTTGGCCAATACGACAGGAAAGACATAGGATAATATGGGACTGGGCCTTGACAAGCAAAACCCAAGCTGTCGGTGGAAAGGAATGGCCACATTCCCAAGGGACTGAGCATCCTTTCACGAGTCCTTGTTTATTCCCCCGTGGTAACAAGGGGATCTGGGGCGGCTCGCTGTGCTGCTGACACCGAGCAGCCCCTATAGGCAGCGGCCACCCCCGTTAATCAGAAAAAGCACAAGCTCTGCCCTGCATCTTGGTGATTCAGGGTGTCGGCAGAGGAACGGTGGAAGCCTGGCATGCCCAGGCGCTCGCCATAATCCAGTTTGCAGCCCGGCAGTTCCACAGCCTGAACGGGGTTTGCGGGGTAGCGAGGGACATCAAAGGGATCTGTGACTTTTATTGGCTTCGTGGAACTGGGAGGTGTTTACAAGATACAGGGCTGAAGAAACTCATACATAGATGGTGTTCCAGAAGGGACTGTATCCTGGATCTCTGCATTTGCTATTTTTAGGTCTTTTGGAACATGTTGTAAGGGTCAAGGGTTAACTTTTCAGAGGCTACCTTTAATAAGACGGGATAAAATCCGTCTGGTGCAGGGTTCTTTTTATCTTTCTTCCCCCAAATGGGTGGACTTCAGGAGAGAGGCGGAATTGCCCATCTTCAGAGTCTCATTGGAAGCTTATGGAAGTGGCTTAAAAATGAGACCTATCCCCTTCTATTGCTTATTTTATCTACTCGCCCACCCGGGAGAGGAAGTGAACAGGCAATATTGGAAGGATGGGGCCGAGTGTGCAGAACGTAAGCTCTCAAGTAAGACAGAAAAGTAAGCTCTCAAGTAAGACAGAAAAGTCTTTCTGGACCGCCGCTGGGCCTCTTAGCAATGTGAGAAGTGGCAGGTGGGCGGGCCGGAGGAGGAAGCCACCTGGAGAAGCAAGGACAAGGCCCAAATCAGAGGCTGCTCTCCTCTGTCTGACCAACTGGCCCCACGACACTTCCTTGTGTCCCAGGAAGTGACGACCAGCCCCTGTAAACGTCGTGACTCCTGGGGGCACCCACTATGGGGGTGGAGGGGGTGGCTGCGATGGGCACCGGTTGACCTCTCCCACGGTCCCCATTCCTAAGGGGTCACCTGGGCGAGCTGCCCGGCCTGAGCCCCAGCTGGCGCCTCTAAGGGCTTTTGTGCCCTGTGCCCACTAGTAGGGTGACCCTGACCGCACAGGCTTCCTGCAGAGGGGGCTGAGAGAAGGCTCGGGAAGGGCAATGATTGGGGAAGCCTGACATCATGGGGCCAAGGAGGATTTGAGGACTGGAGACCCCGAGGTATAGCAGCAGGTCGGGGGGGGTGCAGGGCCAGGGTCAGATGCATCTAATTCTTCCCCCCAACGAAACGGACAAAAAAGGGACCAGCGTCCCCCGTCCTCCCTCTGGCAAAACCCAGACGCAGAGAAAGAGCAAAGGCACACAGGCCCGGAGGCAGCCCTGCTCCGCGGGGGGGGGGCGGGTGCGCGGGACCGAAATAAACGGGGCTCGAGCGATCGCGGGCGGGAGGGAGGGAGGAGGCGGCCCCGCATCCCTAATGAGGGAATGAATGGAGAGGCCCCGCGGCTGGCGCCCGCCCACCCGCCGGCCGCCGCCAAGTGGCCGGGGCGCTGCGAGCCGCGCCCGCCTCCTCCCGGCCCCGCGGCGGCGCCGAGCGCGGACCCAGCCGGGACGGCCCCGCGCGCGGCTGCGGCTGCGGCACGGCCCGCGGGCGCCGCTCTCCCGGGCGGGCGGGGCGCGGGGCGCTGTCGGGGCCGCGCTCGCCGGGGCCGCGATCGCAGGCGCGGGTTCCCCTTCGGCCATGGCCCCGGGAGCCTAGCGGGGCCCGATCGCCGCCCCCCCGGCGCCTCTGCCCGCGGCGCCGCGCCCGCCCGCCCGCCCGCCCGGAGCCCGCCCTCCCCGGCGCCCGCGTCCCCGGCGCCGCCGCGGGCAGCGCCCCCTCCCCTCCCCGCCCCGCGCGGCCTCTTCCCCGCTCCGCGCCGGGCCGCCGCCTGCACCGCCCGCGGCCTGCGGGAGCGCTGCGCCCGGCCTCGGCCCGCCTCCTGCGCCCCCGGAGCCCGCACGCAGCCCGGCCCGGGGGGACCCCGGCCCGATCCCGCCGCCCGCACAAGATGTCGGCCCGGACGCCATTGCCCACGGTGAACGAGCGGGACACGGAGAACGTGAGTAGCCCCGGCCGCCCCGCAGCCGCGCGGCCGGACACCCCCCTGCGCCCCGGGCCGCCGGGTCTGCGCTCCGAGCCCCCCAGGTCTCAGCCCCACGCTGCACCCCGACCCTCCCTCCGGCGTGAGGCTGGGGGACTGCGAGGGGCGCCCCCCGCCCGGAGGTGGCCCTGCCGGAGAGCAAGGGGGTGATGGATGGAGGGCAGAGGCAGGGCTGGGCGCAGTGGGCATCCCGGCGGCTTCTCCGCGCCCGGGGCGTCTGCATCCCCACCCCGGGGCTGGCTCCGGGTCACGGACTCTCTCTCTCCCACCCTTGCTTTTCTGGGTCTTTCAGTCCTTTGCACGCATCCTCCCCCCCCCCCCCCCCCCCCCCATCCCCTTTCCTTTGCCCCCGCCCCCACGCCACCCCCTGCATTGCCCCATGACTTTGCTTTTTGTAGCATCGTGGCCACGCCGGGGTCGAGGTGGAGGGCGAGGATGGTGGGTGGAGGGGGGTGTGCGTTTGGTGCACAGAGTTTGCAGAGCGTCTGCTACTCCAGGGCGGCGATGAGTGGCAGAATCGCACCTACGGCTTTTCTGTGTCCCCCCCCCCCCCCGGGGGTCACAGCACCAGGCTGAAAAGCCACAGGAAACCAAGCGCCTGTTCATGCTTCTCTTCCCTCGCGTCTGCGGCGATAGAGCAGGGGAGGTTTTACTTTAAGTATCTCCTCCCCTCCTTCGTGGAGGGAGCGTCACAAGGTGCATTTCTTTGAAGGCAGGATTTTCTGCGTCTTTGATCAACTTGCCCTCAGGAGTTTTTTTCCTCTCCCAGATGCAGATGTCGTTCGCGTTTCCACTCTTGCAAACCAAAGGGACAAACAAGATCAGTTTGTATTTCCACCTCCTGAGAAGTACAGTTGTTTTGTGCGTGTGTGCGTGAGTTCTTTTGTGGGAAAGACTTAAAACAACAGCAGCAGCAGCAGCAATGAAACAACTCTCCTGGCCTGTGAACGGGGCCTATGCTGATTTTCTGACTTTTTCAAAGGAGCTAAATAGGGGTAGTAGCAAGCTTTGGGGGGCCGACCAGATCTCTCTAGTTGTCTAGTTAACTCAGGGACCCTCCAGTTCTTGGTATACCCATGCCTTCAAAGGGTGGGTCAAATAAAATAAGTGCCTGCACGTTCTTAGACAAAAGAAGGAGACCGAAGAGATACAGACTCACCCCGCAAGTGTTGGAGGGAGGTGTGGTCAGAGTATTTGATCTTGGAGCGCTGGAGACCATGAGACTTCATGTGATTATGTGAAGGGAGAAGAAATTCTAGGGTCTTCAGAGCTAGGAGGATGTTGCAGCGTGCTTTTGTCCTCTGTGGTGTGTGTCTTTGCCATGGCAAAGTCTGATGCTATCATAAAGGATCATATAATTTGCATCGTAATGGTCCCTATTAAAAACATGATATATAGTTTTGATGGAGAGATTGAAGGTCAGGGAATAAGACGAACATTTTGATAGAAGTTGATTTGAAAGCCACGTTTGGTGCCGACGAATTTTTCTCACGAAAAAGATCCCTGGTATTCTGGGTGTCATTTCAGTGTGCATGAAAAGTAAGACCTTTATTTTAATTAGCAAAACACCATGTGTGTTCATTGACCTCAGACGGGTGGGGTAACACATTGGCTTTATTTTCTTCTGGATTTTGAATAGTCCACACAGCTCTTATGTGAATAAGGTAGTTTATACAGACATGAGCTAGCGATATAGAAATAGGAATACATCACATGTAAGACCCCCAAAAAGCATTCATAAGCTAAGCAATAATCATGCGATAAATTTTGTGGTCCCCTTAGAAAATGATTATGCTGCCTAAACTCATTTGCTCTGTTTCTGAACATGTTATTTCAAAGTCACTGTTATGGTCTTGTCCCTTGCTGTCATTGTGCCGCACATAACGGTACCTATAATAAGCTTACTTTACCCACATCCCGATTGCCTCCTAGTTGCCATGGAAAATGTGCTTTATTTTTTCTGCAGCTAACTTATCAATAAGTATACACTCAGCTTTGGTTCTGAGCTGGAAGAGATATAGTAGTAGTATTTTAAGACAAGACCTCTCCCCTCAAGGAACTTACAGAAAAGGCAAATATTCCAAACTATACAATGGAAACCATTGTGTAAATAGGGCTAACTTGGTGTTTAAGTGCTATAGGTGTTTAGCAAAGGGACCACCCATGAAGGTTATTTAAATCACCAATTGGGTCTGGCCAGGTGGCTCAATGGTTGAGTGTCAACCGATAAGCCAGGAGGTCACAGTTGGATTTCCTGGTCTGGGCACATTGCCTTCGTTGTGGGCTTAATCCCCAGTAGCGGGTAGGCAAAAGGCAGTGATCAATGATTCCCTCTCATCACTGATGTTTTTATCTCTCTGTCCCTCTCTTTCTCTCTAAAATCAATTAAAAAATTATTTTAAATCACCAATTGGTGCCCCTCATTATTCTCTGGTTGGTAGTAAATGTCATTATCCATTCTTAACTTCCCTCTCATCAATGAACTCACAAACCTGTTTGATCACTAATAGATTAATGCCAGTGTGGCAGTCAACCTACACATTAGTGTTGTTTCCAGTTATAATGACGTCTTTTAAAAATTGGTTGTGAAAATTTACACTCATATGACAGACAACCAAGGCTTCTCAGTCTTTTGGAATATTAAGGTCATAGCTAAAATCATTTCATTACTGCCGGAAGGTAAAATAAGCAAATACAATCATTTAAAGAACCATCTTGGCATTTTATTGAAATCATCTGCAATTTGTATAAAAATTTATTTAGCCAGCCCAAAAAAAAATAAATAAAAATAATAATTTATTTAGCCATACATAAATGTATTTGGATGTTGTGTCCTTGGGTGTATGTAATATCTACCCATGTCACTAATATATATTGAGGATGAATTTTCAAATTCGAAGAGGAATAGGCTAGCACAGAGCTTCTATAGACAGCTGCTGTTTAGAGGGAGAAAGAATTGGTTTTCTTTGGCAACAATCTGTTGGCACTTTTTCAGAAGTATTTTGTTAGGTGAAGGATTCCTATGTGCGTTCACAGGCCTCACGTGGCTAAATCCAACAGCACACCAATGATTCGCTTGGGTGGAATAAGCATTTTATAGTGGCATAGATAATATCATGTTGCAGATAATATCATTGACTTATGCAAAATGGGTTTGGTTTTAGATTGTAAAGAGTAAGTCCAGAAAAAGAACAGGTATTTGAAATATTTCTTTTCTTTCTGTTGGATGACTTGGATAATTCCAGCATGAATATAGATAATATATTGCCATTACTTTTAAATTAAGCAAGAACATTTTTTTTTTTTAAAATACTTCTTATGCTAATTTTTATGGATCCCGAATGTCCAGACTAGCTTTCTGTGGGGAAATGCGAACAGTATGAAGAAACTGATTTTGACTCCTTTTGGGAATGTTTTTAAACGGACTTTGGTAATTTTTAAAATGGCCTTTGAAACTCTGACTAACACAACTCTGGATGGTGATTCTGTTTATAGATCTGAAATTCACTGACCGGAACAAGAATTGGCCGAGCTGAGGTGGCCATCAGTAGTTTGTCCCTGGGAATCACTGTTGCTAACCACTCCCCTCGGGATTGCTCAGTACCCTCTCGTGTCACAGTATCTATCACGCTGCATTCTAACTGTGGGTTTATTTGGTCTACTTAATTCTGCACTTGCCAACGCCCAGCACCGTGGCTAGGAGTAACACATAAAAAATCAGTGCCATAACGTTCCCCTTTGAATTTTTTCATTTGTCATCAAAATGTATCAGCTCCTGGCTTTAGGGGTTCTGATTAGATTATGTTAGACCCTAACTCCTCCATGTGCCTTAACTTCTCATTCACTTTCCCCCCGTGAGTTCCTTGCCTTCCCGCATTGCAGTCTGTGCGATTTGTTTAGACCTAAACTCTGCGGATTTATATCTTTCATTCATTTTGGAAATGCAGCAACCATTATCTCTTTGAATATTGCCTTACCCTTCTATTCTATCTAGCATTTCTCCCTCCCTCCCTCCCTCCCCTCCCCGCTCTGTGTGTGTGTGTGTGTGTGTGTGTGAGAGAGAGAGAGAGAGAGAGAGAGAGAAACATTGATGTGAGAGAGTCACATTGATTGGTTGCCTCCTGCAGGATCCCATCCAGGCATCAAACCGGCAGTCCAGATATGTGCCCCTGGACCCTTCAGTCCTTGGGCCAATGCTCTAACCACTTAGCAAACTGGCCAGGGAGCTTATATTAAATTCTCATTCGCCTCTTCCCCCATGTTACTGTGTCTTTATTACAATCTATAGTAAAATCTACAGTATAGTTATTCTATGTAATATGTTCGGTTAGCTGACTGCTGCATTTAAATCACTGTTGAATTTGTTAGCACGGTAAAAACACAGATAACACGAGATCTACCTTCTTAACACATTTCTAAGCGTGTGGTACAGTGTTGTTAACTCCAGCACAGGCACCGTGTTGTCCAGCAGCTCTCTGGGACCTTTCCATCTGGCATGACCGAGGGTTTATACCCATTGAACTCCCTTTTTCCTCTCTCCCCAGCCCCTGGCCACCATAGTTCTTTCTGCTTCTATATATTTGATGACTTAGATACCTCATCGAAGGGGAATCATGCAGTATTGATCTTTCAGTGACTGCCTAATTTCACTTAGCATGTAACAGAAATTTTCCTTTTTATGGTGGAAAAACTCCCCTTGGGTGTATGTAGCATTTCCTTGGCCCATTAATCTGTTGCTGGACATTTGGGCTAATCTATTATGAATCATGCTGCAATGAACACATGAGTGCAGATTCGTCTTCCAGATCCTGACTTCTGTTCTTTCGAATAAGTACCTAGCAGTGGGATTGCTGGCTCTATTTTTAAATTTTTTTAAGGAAGGTTCTACTGTTTTCCATGGTGGCTGCACCATTTCCCATTCCTACCAACAGGGCATAAGGTTCTTTCTCCTCATCCTCACCAACACTTGTTATTGTCTGTTTTGTTTTTTTGATAATGGCCCTCTTAACAGGTGTGAGGTGCTATTTCATTGTGGTTTTGATTCGCAGTACCCTGATAGTGATCTTGCGCGTCTTTTCATATATCTATGGGCCATTTTTACATCCTCTTTAGAGAACATCTATTCAAACTCTTTGTTCGTTGTTGTTTTGTTTTGTTTTTTTTAATCTGGTGATTTTTTAAAAATATTGAATTCTAGAAGTTCCTTATATATTTTTTATATGAACCCTGTTTCATATATAAGTGGTTTGCAAATATTTTCTTTCATTCTACAGGTTGTCTTTTCACTCTATTGATTATTTCCTTTGCTGTACAGAAGCTTTTTCGTTTGAGGTAGTGCCGCCTTGGTTGTCTGTGCGTTCGGTGTCATATCCATGAAATCATTTCCAAGAACAACACACTAAAGTTTTCTCCCATGTTTTTTTTCTTGGAGTTTTATAATTTCGTGTATTACACCTAAGTCTTGAATCCATTTTAAATCGATTTTTGTGTCTAAGTGAAAGGCCCAATTTGTGGCTATTCCGTTTTCCTAGCACCATCTGTTGAATCCTTTCCCCTTTGTGTATTCTTGTGTAAATGATCATTTGACTATATGTTCATAAGTTTATTTCCTTGGTCTGTGTGTCTGTCTTTATGTCAGTACCATACTTTTTAGATTACTGTAGCTTTGTGATATGTTTGAAGTCATAAATTGTGAGGTCCACAGCTTTTGTTTTGTTTTGTTTTTTCTCAAGATGGTTTCAATTATTCAGGGTCTTAGTGGTTCTGTATGAATTTTAGGATTGTTTTTTTCTGTTTCTATAAACCAATGCTGTTGGGGTTTCGATAGAGATTGTATTGGTTCTGTAGATCTCTTTGGGTATAATGGACATTTTTATCAATAATAAATCTTCAATCCATGAATGCAGGGTGTCTCTCCATTTATGTGTATCTTTAATTTTTTTTAGCAGCATTTTGTAGTTAATTGTGTATAAGTCTTTCCCCTTCTTAAATTTTATTTCTAAGTATTTCGTTGTTTTTTGATGCTATTGTAAATGTGATTGTTCTTTTAATTTCTTTTTTTCTTTTTCTTGCCAAGCTATTTCAGCTAGGACTTTCAGTACTGTGTTGAATATAAATGGACCTCCTTGCTTTGTTCTTGATCATAGAGGAAAACCTTTCACGTTTTCATCATTGATATATTAGCTGTGGGCTTTTCATATATGGCTTTTATTGTTGATATAATTCTAGTCTCAGGGAGTTGAGAATTTTTATTATGAAAAGGTGTGTGTGTGAAATACCTTTTCTGCACCAATAGAGACGATCATGTGAATTTTATCTTGTTCTGCTAATGTGATGTGTATGTTGAACTGTCTTTATATCTTCAAGATAAATCCCACTTGATAATGGTATCTGATCCTTTATTATGCTGTTAAATTTGGTTTGCTAATATTTTGTTTAGGATTTTCAGCCATTTTTTGTTTGTTTGCTTGTCTAAATAAGCTCTTGGTCCTTTCTCACTTCTCCTTCTGGAACTCCCATAAAGTGTATATTGGTCAACTGGTTGGTATCCCAGAAGTTCCTTAGACTTTCTTCCCTCTTTTTTATTTACTTATTTATTTTTCATTTTGCTCCTCTGTCTGGATAATTTCAAACAACCTGTCTTCAAGTTTGCTGACTTTTTTCCTGCTTGGTTAAGTCTCTGGTTGAACCCTCTGAATGTTGTTTTCCATTTACTTATTGCATTCTTCAGCTCCCAAATTTCTGTTGGATTCTTTTTCAAATTTTCTGTTTCTTTGTTGAAATTCTCATTTTGGTCATGCATTATTTACATGAGCTAGTTGAGCATCTTTATGTCAGGTTTTTTTTTGAATTCTTTGTCAGGTAATATACATGCCTGTGTTTGTTTAGGCTTGGCTTATAGAGATTTAATTTCTCCCCTTGATTGGGCCATTTTGACCTGTGTCTTTGTATCCTTGTAACGTTGTGTTGGTATTCATGCATTTAAAAAAAAAATTGGCTACCTCTATCAAGTCTTTTCAGACTGGCTTGATACATGGAAAGATCTTCAGCATCCGGTGCAGGTGGGGATACTCTGGGCTCTCAAACCTTTTCTGTAGATATGTCTTCTCAACTTGTGTGCATGGATTCCTGATAATAGAGGGATTTGCCAGGTTCATCTTCTTAGGAGCCCATATCTCTTGCTCCCTCTGCTGTCTGCCTGCTGTGCTGCGGTTCTCCTGAAGCAGCAGCACAATGAGCCACTCTTTTTGTTCTCAGGGGGCCCCAAGGCATCGTGTATTTGCTGATTCCCACCAGCACCCGGAACACAGCTGGACAGAAACCAGTCATTGGGCAGTTCCCTGAAAAGCCAGCATGCTCCCCTCTTCTCTTTACCCATCTATGGAATTTTAAAATGATATTAATTCTGTTCTTTATTTCTAAATGTTCTAAGGGCTTGTTTCTCAAGTCAATCTGGCATTTTCTTAAACATTGAATGTATAGTTATTTACAGTCTGTGTCTGGAAATCTTATTATTTGAAGTCACTGGGATTTAGCTCTATTGTTTGTGTCTACTGATTCTCATTTACTGTGGCTTCTTTCTTTCTGTATTTGCTGGTTCTTGCTGATAAACTCCTGTTTGCCTGATGTTTATCTGTGTGCAACTTGGGAGTCTAAATTGAGGTTAACTTCCAGAGGAGTCCCCTCTGACCTGGGACTCTGGTCTCCTAGAGGGATCCTGGCTCAATGAGCAAGTTTTAGGTTCATCTCTCTCACTGCGTAGTGGGTCCAAGGCTTAGTATTTATCCCCAGGGCAACACTGGCCTTGGAGTTTGTTTTGTGGTGTGTTAGTTGATTTGTTTTCTATTTTTCCTTGGATGTTTCTCTTTCTTCGGGCTTACCAATGCATTTTTTAAAAAGCACTTTCTATCTTAGAGTACCCTTCACAATATTTTTCTACTCCAGAAAGTCTAGAATAAGCTTTTGAAAATGGCGTTCAGAAATTTCCATACTTACGTAATTTTATTACCCTCAACTGCATATTGTTTCTGAAATTGTCCTGTTCCACTTAGACATGTGAACAATTTTCTAACGAATTTATAAAATTTCCACAAGATCTTAGTACTTTTTGGAAGCCATTTGTCATGGTTATTAAAATGATGAGTTTTCAAGGACAGTTCATTGTTACCAAAGAAAGTATTTACTAACTTTATTTTTATTAAAAAGTTATAATAATTGGTGGATAGATTGAAATAGAAGCATCATAATAAGATGCAAACTTGTAATTATGTGAGGTACTGTCTTTGGTCAGGATAGTCATTGAAATCAAGTACCAATATAAACTGAACTTACTGGCAGTCTTTCAAATCTCTGTATCATAAGTTGTTAAACTATGATTTTAAAAAAATCAAGAAATATACTTATATTGCATAACTGGTAATGTTTTACTAATCAATGAAAAGTTTGTGTCATTAAAATTTAATGTTTCCAAAAACTTTTTCATATATATTTTTTAATGTATATTATCTGTTAGTAAAGTAATACATCTGTAATTTACGTCAGCATTTCTAAAATTGTCCATACTTAAACATTTTAAAGATCGGGGTACTTGATCTAAGTTTTGAAGACCATTCTATACCATAGAGTTTGCATTGTTCTACAATTTCAGTGTTTGTAAACTTTATCTTTCTAACTCTATTGAAAGTACTTGAGGTCAGGGATAATTTCCAGCATTACTCCTGTATATCCTATTTTGGGACACTCTACAATTTAATAAATCAAGGCCATTTATTCTGAAACACAGTGAGTGAACTTATGAACCAGCAGGGAGATCATTTCAAATTCACATTCCCTAACCCTTGCTTACTCCCACTCCGTGTTCTTAGTTTCTTTAGGGTGGAATCCAGGAATCTCCATTTTTATAACATCTTAGTTATAAAAATTTTTATAACATTTTTTTTTTAAAACATTTTTTAAACATCTGACGCTGACACCCACTGCCTTGGCTTCGAAAAATAGTGAGTTATGTGACAATGATTAGTACATCGTAACTGAATCTCATCTTTTGGTTAAAATGAAAAAGAACGTTGGTTGATGTTTATTACGGAAAGTGGGGTGAGGAGATGATGAACCCATCCTTTCAGCAGGTAATTAGAGCTGTAGGAAATAACAGGCCTCTGGCTTAGAGAGCATAAGGTTACATACATGTATGTGGCATTCGTGGGACTATACGTGAAGGGGATGATCAGGAATTTCACTATACATATTAGATGGTAAAGGAGGTCACCATATAGTGCCTTGGGGTATAGGCCTGATCTTTTTGTTTTCTGAGAAAGTATTATTTCATATTGTTTTGACCACCGTATCCATTTGAGTTCAGGTTGTAAACCAATCAGAGCTGAGGAGCAGGGCGAAGTTTGAATGGCACTCCCTGGGCAGGGATATGGTGACAGGTTTACTTTAAACCTGTAAAGCATGAGCGCCGGTCTCTTTTGGGGATCAACAGTGCTGCTTTCACGGTTTCAAAAGAGGGTTCGCTTTTGTTTCCTTTTCTTTTGGTTCCATCTCAATTGGAGACGCGAGAGCGCCAAAGGCAAACGAAACCCGTGCCCTGCTCAGGAGGGACTCGGGCCTGAGGAGGGAGACAAACAGGTGGGGGAGAAAGCTCCAGCTCCTTGTCACCTGAGAGCGCAGGACACAGAAGAAAGGCAGAGGGGGGAGGCGGAGGAAGTGCTCGAGCAAGTTCATGGCCTCTGAACTAGGCTCTAAACACCAGTCCTCCTTTGCCAAGCGGCTCTCTGGAAAACTGAGCTGGTGGGAAGGAGAGAGAGGGTTGGTTTGAAGGAGGGAGATTGACAAAGGCCCTAGGCGTGAAGTTGAGGGGAGGGGAGCAGCAGCATCTTGGGGGGTGGGCAGTGATTCGCTAGAGGACCAGGCAGGAGGCCAGGCAGAACCCTGCAGGTCTTCCCAAGCGCTGGTCCTGGAGACGGAGGTCACCACGGGACAATTTAAAGAGAGAGTTGCATGATTAGATTTGTACCCTGTGTGTGCCTGCATGTTTTAGAAACACTCAAGTTTTTTTGTTTTTGTTTTTTAATATATTTTATTGATTTTTTTTACAGAGAGGAAGGGAGAGAGATAGAGAGCTAGAAACGTCGATGAGAGAGAAACATCGACCAGCTGCCTCCTGCACGCCCCCAACCGGGGATGTGCCCGCAACCAATGTACATGCCCTTGACCGGAATCGAGCCCGGGACCTTGCAGTCCACAGACCGACGCTCTACCACTGAGCCACACCGGTTTCGGCGAAACACTCAAGTGTTCAAATTTAGTGGCCTGCTTTTTCATGGCCCTTTGAAAGAGCCTCTAATATAGTATTTATAAACAGTTTATTTGGGGATATTGGGAGAAGGGATAGGTAGGGGGTAGATGCCAGTGCTGGTGATAAAAAACTTTCTCCTTGACCAAACTTCAGGTTGGCTCCTTTGAGTTTTCCTAACCTTGGCCTTAGCGCCTGTCCTATCCCTGCAGGGCCTGCACACCCAATCTAAGCAAGGAATTCTGTGGAAGCTTCTTTATGAGAATCCCCCACCCTTGATATCTGACCACCCTGGGTATCTAATCAAGTTCCTCATCCCCTACCTTTGAAGTCTTAACTTCTTGATCTGCCTTCAGCAAGAATCCTGTTGGGCTGGTTTAGCCAGAACCCCCCTACCCTTGATGTCTGCTTTTAGTAATTTTCCACCCACTGACCCTCTCACTCTGCCCCTTGGTTATAAATCCCCAGCTGTCATTGCTGTATTCAGAACTGACCCCTCTCCCCTATCATCATATCGCGTTGCCATAATCTTGGGTCAAGTCTTCCTTACCATTTTAACAAGTGTCAGAGAATAATGACTTCTTGAACACCGCTTAAGATTCGCATTTCGGAATGAAATTCCACACACATTTCACTGTGGATGGAGAGTGAATTTAGAGCAACCCCTAGCAACCACAAAGTATTCATAGATCAAAAATGAGAGTCTCTTTCGACGTAGGCCAGAAGAACAGAGTGATTTAAAGGTGTTAAGACAAGGATTTAACAAATGCTAGGACTGGTAGCTCATTTTTTATGGTGTCCCGTCTTTGTGATTTTAATTTATTATTTTTATCATTTGTGTGTGGTGTGTCTGTGATTCTAATCAGCGGTGAATACAGTTGTCCTTAGGGCGTGGGGGGATTGTTTAGCTGCTTGAGTAACTAGCTACTTTATCTTGGGTATGTCATTTAACCATTCTTCCTTTCAGCACATACTGGTGCATCTCATTTTGCTACTTTCCTATAAACTGTCTGGCATATTTTCCTCTATAGAAATTTGTATTGATTGTCTGAATAGCATTGCTGAGACATGCCATTGATCCTTCTGGCCACTCTAGATTCCTCCTGTTGACTGCTGGACTACCAAAAGCTAGAGGGAAATCAATCATGTACAGTGGCCACTTGTTTAAACATGGGGGATTGCCAAAACAGGTTTGGCTCAGTGGCAGACTGAAAAGTCCCAGGTTCGATTCCGATCAAGGGCATGTACCTTGCTGGGGATGTGCAAGAGGCAGCTGATTGAAGACTCTCTCTCATTGATGTTTCCAATTCTATCCCTTTCTCTTCCTCTCTGTACAAAATCAATAAAACATATTTTTTTTAAAAAACACACACAAAAAAACATGGGGGATTGACTTTCTAGAGAATTCTTAACTACTAGTGCCCAAAGGACATGCCAAGGGGGAAAGCCTTGAATGGAGAAGGTTGGTAGGTTGATTATCTGTGCTTTTCTCGTCTACCTTCCTCTCCAAGATCAATGGGAGTCTTCGCTCATCTCTGTTTTGCCAGAATTGAATCTTTATCTCGCTGCTGATTCCACCTCATGTGCACTTGGTGACAGTACTTTCAAACTGTTGTGTCGTTTTCTTAAACCTGCCCTCCTAGGCCAAGAACCTCACAGCCTACTCGCCACTCAATCACGCAGGGCTGCCCAGCATGGTTGGCTTGCACAAGTGTTCTGAGTTGCCTGCTGTATTTTGTTAAAAACAGCAAGAGCCGAAATTGGTTTGGCTCAGTGGATAGAGCATTGGTCTGCGGACTGGAAGATCCCAGGTTCGATTCCAGTCAAGGGCATGTACCTTGGTTGCGGGCACATCCCCAGTGGGGGGTGTGCAGGAGGCAGCTGATCGATGATTCTCTCTCATCGATGTTTCTGACTCTCTATCCCTCTCTCTTCCTCTCTATAAAAAAATCAATAAAATATATTTTAAAAAAACAGCAAGAATATGTCAGTAAAACACACATCCCTCCTGACTTGAGCCCAGTGCTGTGCACATAGGAGATACCTGATGGGTGTTGCAATTACGATTCACTCATTCTCTGGACAATGCTGACGCGTTGAATCCAAGGTGGTGCTATGCAGATACAATATTTGCTTTTTAAATTCTGTTGTTGTTTTTCCCCCCACCCAGTTTTTTAAAATGAATTTCTTAGGAGTTTTAAAGAGAGATTACCCCCTCTCCCCCAATCTTCTGTATTCATGTTCACAAATTAAAATCATCAGTTAAAAATCTACTGTACTTCAAAATATTTACTTAGAACATGTATTGGCATTTAAGTTGATATGGTTATTGGCTTATATTAGGGAATGTTTAGTGGATTTTGTTGGATTCACTCACTCTATCTGAACTGAAGGCCCTAGAATGGAGCTTTGCCTGCAGGAGTGTTAAATTCAATAGAATCTGATGATTTAAAGAACAAACATACATTGTAATTTTTGGCATGAGTTTGCTTGTAAGGGTTTCGTACGTGTGGGAGTGAAAGAACTAGGAAGTTTCTAAAAGAACCTAATACCATATTTTTAGATATCATTTAAGCCAATGTTTTCTCTTATCCCCTGGGGACTCGGTTGCTATCTCTGGCAAGCAGTAGTGAATGAGCTCCCGGAGGATTTTTTTTTTTTGGGTGTAGAGGAGAGTATTTTCGGGAGAAGTGCCTCTAAAAATAAAACCCAGGCTCAGCCACTCTCTTTCTTCCTCCTGGAGAGAATAATTGCCCTTTGTACACTCCAACTCAGAGACAGAGTCTGTAGAACTTCTTGGTTGAGGCACACGCTCTGGAGTGAGACTGGGGGTTCAAATCCCAGCCCTGCCATTTATGAGCTCTTTGGCCATGGGAAGCCGCATCATTTCTTTATGCCTCAAGTTCTTTGTCTGTAAAAGGGAATAACAGCCATGCTCACCTTGCAGAGTGCTTGTGAGGTTTAAATGATTCAACACATGTGATACCCACAGAACAACTTGGGCCCTAACAGACGCTCTATAAGTGGTAGCTGCTGCTATTATTATTACTATTATTATTATTTTAAATATATTTTATTGATCTTGTACAGAGAGGAAGGGAGAGAGATAGAGAGAAACATCGATGAGAGAGAGTCATCGATCAGCTGCCTCTTGCACACCCCCCACTGGGGATATGCCCGCAACCAAGGTACATGCCCTTGACCCGAATCGAACCCGGGTCCCTTCAGTCCCCAAGCCGACGCTCCATCCACTGAGCCAAACTGGTCTCAGCTATTATTACTATTATTATTATTATTACACTTAGATAAAGGAAGTAAATATGCCAATGTTTTATGTCACTGAATTATACACAATTTTAATTTTTTTATATATAAATATATTTTATTGATTTTTAACAGGGAGAAAGGGAGAGAGATAGAGAGCTAGATAGAGACCGGAATCGAACCTGGGACCTTTCAGTCCGCAGGCCGACGCTCTATCCACTGAGCCAAACCGGCTTCGGCCGCAATTTTAATTTTTAAAATTTCTGGCCTGACCCGTGTGGTTCAGTGGTTGAGCGTCAATCCACGAAACAGGAGGTCACAGTTCCATTCCCAATCAGGGCCCATGCCCGGGTCGCAGGCTCGATCTCCAGTAGGGGGCATGCCAGAGGCAGCCAGTCAATAACTCTCATCTTTGATGTTTCTATCTCTTTCTCCCTTTCCCTCCTCTCTCTGAAGTCAATAAAAATTATAATTACGTTTTTTTTCTGTGTTTTAAGTCATAGATTTATATTCCTTTTTATACCAAAACTAATGGCAAAAATTGTGTTTAATTTTCATGCAAAATTTGTATTAAATCTACAATGGAAGGTGTCCTTTCTGGGTTGGCTGCATCAAGTGTAAGCGAGCCAAGTGGGAGGCCGAGTGATCGGCAGGGGACTTGCTGAGCGAGGCTAAGAGGCCAAGGACGATATTGTTCGGTGACAGCCATGCTGTTTGTCAGTGGGAATGGACATACATGTCAGTGTGTTGTGTGTAGTGCTTACTTTGTGACAAGACATCCCAGCGGTTAGTTTATTCCCAGCTTTGGTAATTTATGAGGTGCATAGCTTTGGGCATCTTTCCTCCCCTATAAAATGAGCCTAATACGCCGAAACCGGTTTGGCTCAGTGGTAGAGCGTCGGTCTGCGGACTGAAAGGTCCCAGGTTCGATTCCAGTCAAGGGCATGTACATTGGTTGCGGGCATATCCCCTATAGGGGGTGTGCAGGAGACAGCTGGTTGATGCTTCTCTCTCATCGACGCTTCTAGCTATCTATCCGTCTTCCTTTCTGTGAAAAATCAATAAAATATATTTTAAAATAATAAAAAATAATAAAATAAAATGAGCCTAATGCAACCTGGCTGAGAGGTTGTCAGTTTTCAGTTAGTAGGTGCATGTATATTATGTACTTTGCAATAGTAGGTGTTCAGTGATGGTACCAGAGAATCCAGGAATCCAAACAAAGATGATGAGAAAATTCAGTTGTTCATCAGGAGATATTCTTCCTGTTCAGCTGATTATCATTCCTCGCCTGGTGAGATGACCCCAACCATCATTCCTGACGAGTCTGGGCCAGTGGTCGGCAAACTCTTTAGTCCACAGAGCCAAATATCAACAGTACGACGATTGACATTTCTTTGGAGAGCCAAATTTTTAAAACTTCAACTTCTTCTAACGCCACTTCTTCAAAATAGGCTCGCCCAGGCCGTGGTATTTTGTGGAAGAGCCACACTCAAGGGGCCAAAGAGCCGCATGTGGCTCACGAGCCGCAGTTTGCCGACCACGGGTCTGGGCCGTCAGAGGTCTTGCCTGTACTGGGTGATTGTAATTTTCCATTGACTAACCTCAGGACACAGGAGCCATTAGAGGTGCCCTCAGAGGATCCCTGCTTTTAGACACACTTCTCCGTAAGCCATTATGTAATAGCAACCCAGTTTCCCCTCGATGGTCAGGATCAGTCACCCGCCAGTATAATGACCCCCTTCTCTGCCCAGTGATTCATTGTGAAGCAATCTGGGTTTGCAATTTAATGGCACGTTGCTATGACACCTGGTGGAAGCATTCCTCCCTCAGGTGTGAGACTTGGGTGCCAGCAGAACCCAGAGTATTAGCAGAGACCAGAAAGAAAAACATCCCTGGTGGATCACCAAGGGTAACAGTGAGAGGAGCCACTCCTATTTCTATCTCTTGCTTCCGGGATCTGTGTGTCCTGGCTGTGGATTAGTCACTGCTTCAGAGTGCATATTGCATCCTGGAAGACGTTACCCCAGCTCTGCAAGGTGCTGTCACCCAGCTGGTGTCGTAACAGAATCCTTAAAAAGCCATTCCACTGGTGTATCAAGCCAGCTGCTCCAGAGTATTGGGGAATAGAAGACTGCCGGGTTCTTCATTTGCTTTAAAGTCAATTCCTTTCTTAGGAGCAGTGCCGTGCGGGATGCCATGATGGTGAAAACTGTATCCTGTAAGCCTCCCCATGGAGGTTTCGGCATAAGTTTTACGGCTGGGGAAGGCAACTCCAGCAAGTGTTTATTCCAGTGAGATCAGAGCTATGCCCCTCTTAGGATGAAAGTGAGCCAACATGACCAACCTGCCACCAGACCAGGTCATTGGCCAACCTCACCCCCGCCTCCCGGGAACCGTGGTGTCATTTGGGGAGCTCAGCATTGGTCGCCGTTGCTGGGAAGACGGGTGGCTGGAGAAGGAGGCTGACCGGCATCTACAGCATGAGGTCCCGGTGGCTAGCATTCACCGTGGAGGACGCAGCTGTCACCATGTGCCGTGTTCCTTAAGGGAGATCTGCTCACGGACTTCTTGCGTGACATTCGTTTCCTAATCATGTTCCTTCTAAGTCCTGGATCATTCTGCCAAGCCACAAGCATGTCTGTGAACCCCTAGCTCCGTACTTCACACTCTTGCTCTTTCTAGGCAAAGTAGACAGCCAGGTGCACTGCTGAAAGTTCCACCCACTGGGGAACTTTCTCTGTGTCGTCTGTCACTCTTCCTTTAGTACCGCCAAGCGTGGGGCTCTAGTCCCACCATGTCCACTTTTGGGCGGGACCAGCATGTTTTGCGGAACCTGATGGTCTCATTCTGGGGTGACACTGAAGAAAGAGGGACAGGAACACCATTTCCAAAGTATCAGCAGTTAGGTGAACAGTTGGGTTCGCCTCAGCAATAATAAGTATATAAAACACTGGGATAAGGCCTTACAGACTGTGAGAAAATATAACTGTCGACCTCAACTCTTCTAAATGAAGCCATCATTTAAGAGTAAAGGACAAAAAAGAAAAGTATTTTCTGATTAATGAAGATTGAGCTTTTTCTGCCTACATTTTCTTACTTCTTGAACTACCAAGTAATGCAATTTGTGAAGAAAGACATAGAATCTAGAAGATAGTAGTTGGATGCAAACGTCACAAGCAAAGAAATTTTCAGGTTGGTAAAATAAACACGGACTGTAAAAGCAACAAAAAACGGAGCAGTTGCTTATTTTTAGGATGTTGGGGGGAAAGTAAATACAAATGCTGGTTAAGAATAACATGGAAAATGGCAGAAGAAACATTGGAGCCTTGGGTTATGGGGAGGAGGATGGAAAATGGATTATTTTTAAATTTAAGGCATAGGACGCTGTTCAGAATCTAACCAAAAGAAACAGAATGTATATCAGCATGGAGTGGGGAAGAAGATTAAAGTAAACCAAATTCAGTTAAGGAGAAGGAAAGGAAAAAAAATAAGTAAAATAATCATGAAATAAATATAAGAGGGTTAAACTATCCTCTCAGCTCATATAAAAACTAATAAGACCTAACTCCAATGGAGGAGGAGCATGATTAAGTTTCACAATGCTAAGGGGTTTGCCAAACAAATATGAAAGATGGAGTGAAGGATGTTTGCATGGGAGTGGTTATAGTAAAGGATTTTTGGCATATCACCTGAGTAAGGAGATAAGTGATAACATGACATGAATGAATGATAGTGAGAATGGGGAAGGGCCAGTGGATTAGAGGTTTTGGGGTGTTAGGAGGCTTCCACTATTCTGCAAGATATTGGGGACAAGAGTTAATTGTATGAAATAAATGCTCTAAATGATTTCAGCTACTCTGTGAAAAAAACTTACATAGAGACAATACATGAAAGTAAAGAAGTCACAAAGAACGAAATCAAGAGCACAGTATAGTCATAGGTTGTTTGCATCCTTGCATGACAAGACATAAGCATTTCTGAAAAAGGCCATACCATTCTCAAGCACATGGTCAGGAAAATGTTGATAATATTGTCTCAGTTATAATTAAGACCCACTGGATTAATCCGGACAACGGTTAATGAAAATTGGGCATGGGTGAACGAAGAGACAATATGTTAATGAATGAAAGATCAAGTATTCTCCGTTTGGGGTTTGGCCAGGCAGCTGGTAATTGTGTTCTGTTTGCTCCTAGATGTTCTGGATTTTAGAGTTTCCTGGGTAAAATTTGTAAAAAGTAAATGAATAGATAAATAAACAAATAAAACTAAAAACCTTTCGAAAATGGGGTGAAATGGTTAACTTTTTGCCAAGTAAGTAGGGAAAAACTCACCATCAGTTAGCAATAGAATTACTTAAAAGAAGGGACAGCTTAACCTCAAGCATGTAGGACATGGTGTCCAAATAAAAAGAGAGCCTTTTAAGAGAACACTTGACAATCTTACCCTAACATATGTATACATATGTATATGTTAACATATGTATACATATGTATATGTTAACATATGTATACATATGTATATGTTAACATATGTAAATATGTATATGTTAATATATTTATACATATGTATATGTTAACACATGTATAACATGTACAGCATGCACACACACCCCAAATATATTCTTCTTATTTCTGAGAACCTTTTAAACTTCCATTTATTTGGGAATATTTCAGAAACACCTGCCTTGCTTAGTTGAGAACCTGGGCAGTAAGGAGGCTTGCCTTTTGGTGATACAATTATCAACAAAAACTGTTGGTACCAAGTTCAATAACCCGCCCAAGGTCACACGTCTTAATTAGTTGCAATGCCAGTATTTAAGCAGGCAGCCTGACTCCAGCCCCATTTCTCTTAATCATGAGGCTAATGTCCGTGGAAATGGGTAATCATATTTTCAATGGAAATGTTTTATTTGAACGCAGCCATTTTTTAAAAAAATTTTCTTTTTCTTGCGTTAAAGCACAGATAACCTTGTTTATACCGAGTGCCCTCCTTCAGTGTGCTGTCTTCCTTTTGGCCATTTCATTGTAAGTCAGCGCTCCTATTAGGACAGAAGTAAAGCAAAGAAAGGGTTGCCAAGTTAAAATGCATCACATGCTCATTTATTAAAAACATTAGTTAGGGGAAGGACAAAGTAGAAACCATTGCATTAAATGGCTTTTAAATAGCCTGTGGATTTAATTTCTCTCTGTTCTCTATGACTTTCATTTAATCCAAATACTTTTAGTTTTTCTGTTTTATGGCTGTTCGGTTTGTAACAACTTCTTGTGGCTTGGAGTGAGACTGTATTTAACTCAAGGCCGTGTCTTATCTGATGAGTATCGGAGACAGACTGAATCAAGGGTGTCCATTCATTGGTCGGGATAACATTTGCTCATTCATTCCACACATGAGAACCTGTGACGGGCCAGGCGTCTCTCTTGTAGAAGGGGTTTTTGCTGATTGTGAAACAAGCAAATCAGCACTTTTCCTACCCCCTGGAGACAGACAGTTGATTATTTAAATTATAGGGATCACTGCCAGAAAGGTAAAAACCAGATGTGTATGCAATTTGTTTCCTATAAATGTTACCCAGAAAGGTCCCATATGGTCCACGGTGGGTGAAAGATCTACAGAACTACAACATCAGGGGAAGTGTCTAATGTTGGGAAACAGGTCCAGCTGACAGAAAAACAGCATCTGTGTACACCTCCCATCAATTACCGTTTCGTGTCAAAACTGTGTGTATTCGTTTTTCCTTCTAACCTTTCATAGTTAGGGTCGTTTCTTGCAATCATGCTTATTCCTCAGCAGTTGTCGGTTCTCATGATTATTTGTTAAACTAAACAATGTCATGTTGAAGTGTAGCGGTTCCCATCTTACTCCTGAAATAATATTTTTTCACCTAAGAGAGATTATTCAAATTCCAAAGAGGAAATAATTCAACATAATTTTATTTTCATTCTGTTCTTTTTTTTTTTTTTTTTTTTTTATAAATATATTTTATTGATTTTTCACAGAGAGGAAGAGAGAGGGATAGAGAGTTAGAAACGTCGATGAGAGAGAATCATCGACCAGCTGCCTCTTGCACATCCCCTACTGGAGACGTGCCCGCAACCAAGGTACGTGCCCTTGACCGGAATCGAACCCGGGACCTTTCAGTCCGCAGGCCGACGCTCTATCCACTGAGCCAAACCGGTGCCGGCTCATTCTGTTCTTTTTTTTTAAAAAATATATTTTATTGATTTTACACAGAGAGGAATTGAGAGGGACAGAGAGTTAGAAACATCGATGAGAGAGAAACATCGACCAGTTGCCTCTTGCACACCCCCCACTGGGGACGTGCCCGCAACCAAAGTACATGCCCTTGACTGGAATTGAACCCGGGACCCTTCAGTCCACAGGCCGACGCTCCATCCACTGAGCCAAACCGGTCCCGGCTTCATTCTGTTCTTTAGAGGATGAGATTGCCTCCTTTGTCTCATTTTTATTTTATTTTATTTTATTTTGTTTTATTTTATTTTATTTTTGAGAGAGGTGAATTCTGTTTATAATTTAGCACAGTACAAAGCTACCTATTTTTATGCAAAAGTGTACTTTCTGCTTTCCTATCTCAGCGAGGCATTGTGTGCACCGGCTCTTGCATTCCGAATGGAGTGATAGGTATGAAAAATGAATATAATTTAAGGGGAAATTTAGTACACTTAAATTGCATCCATCAGAAAATTTTCCATTGCGTTCTCACTGTCGCATGGATGGCCAGTTTTCTCAGCAGTGACCGTCACTTGGAGCCTGTGATGTCTCTAGGCAGCTGACACCTGATTTCAGAAGATGCCACACTAGTGAGGTCCCTGTGGGAGCCACCGATATCCCGATAAGAATAACCACAGACCTTTATTTTAGCACTTGCTCGGGTAAACTTGTCCATAGTCTTGACTTGTTGAAGTGTTCAGTATTTCCCATGCTGAGACTATAAAAATAGCTGCCACCCTGTCATTTATTTTTCTAGTGCCTGCTTTTATGGCTTCTTAGTTTTTGTAATTTTTTTTTACATTAATATTCTTAACTATTTGAGAATTAATTTTGATGTAAGGAGTAATACAGTAACCTAGAGATCCAACTCAATATTTTTCTAGTTGTTACAAAACCATTTGTTGAATAATTTATCATTTCCCCATTGATATGAGATGCTAACAACATGGATATTGACCTATCACTAATTCTCCTTTGTAGTTGGGTCTATTCCTTAGATAAACTTCTGTAAAAATTTTGCCACCTGGAAATTCTACAAAATTCACTCTCTCTTTTATTGTTTTGTCATGCATGAGTCACAGTTTAATTGTGGTGATTTTCTGGTTTTCACTACGTCACGATTCTAAAAAATTCAACCATCTGGAACAAATCCAGAAATAAGTGGGAAAACACTCCTTTGTCCTTGTTCTGGAACAAGTGATTTATTGTTTATATGTGACATTAAAGAAAAATTAGTTGCAATGCTTTAGAAAGTATATCACCTAAACCACACACACCTACTTGAAAAAATTTCTCAAACTAGAACAAGTAAATCTAAAAGAGGGAAATGCAGGGATGTAGGAAACTATGGTGAATAATGTAACCAGTGAAAATTACAATTAAAATAATTTCTAATCACGTGGCTATGTGGTTTAATGGTATTCTTTAAAACATTTTAAGAGATAGAATAGGCATGTTTTACAAATCTGATTAAAAATGCAGAACAATTCTTGGTGGTAGTAACAGAGCATCCTATGCTGGTAGCATTAATCCCATCACCCATATCTCTGACTGCAAATATTGGGCCAGGTACCACGCTGCCTTAGCTTGTCTTGCTGTGATCATTCTCTGATTTCATTGCAATGAAATTATTCTGTGAGTATGAATCTTTAAACCTGTAGGCCTTCCAGCATATTGGCCTCTACTGCTCTCTATCCATCAAACACTTTTTGTCTTTATTTCTTTCATTCTCCTGTTTACATTTCATAACCCATCATTTCAATAACTCGCCAATAACCTAACTCGTCTTGCCCCATTCTCTTTGTTGGTATCTGTTTGGCAAACCCCAGACCAGGATGAACTCATATATCTGCTTCCTTCGCCCTTGCTGTGTGCTTTTGAGTGTTGCTGACACTCAAATGGTACAACTGAAAATGATACATTGAAAATGGTACAACCGGACAGGCCACAATAAATTTGTGGTCATCAATGTCAACTAGACCGTCAGTACTGCCCAGCTGCCCTACCAGGCTTCCTTGATTAATGTGCTTTTCCTCTGCAGAAATCCTTGCAAATCTCTTCTACTCTCTGCAAACCTGCGGCCTCCCTTCACTCTTAGGAGGTGACCTTACCTCCAGCCACACAGAGAAAGTTAAGAGCCATCAGATCGGAACTCCCTCAACTTCCTACTATCAAGTGTTCGCACTTTTCTGCACCTAGACCTGATTTCTCTTCCTTTCTGCTTGTTACGGGAGAAGAGATGTCTTTCTTCCCTTAGAAGGGCCATCGCTCCATCTGTGCTCTGCCTCGTCTCACTTTCACCTTCCCAGGAACTTGACTTATCTTTTCCCTCCCTCGTCTCAGCTGCTTCTCTCTCTCCACTGGATCCTTCCCTCGGGATTTCAACATGCTCAAGTCTCTCCCATCTCAAAACAAGCAAATAGACAGTAACCTCCCCAAGCTGTGCCCCTCTCTCGCTGGAATGCCTCTTATTGAAGTCACACTTCTCAGGGACATTATCTGCCCTCCCTGCCTCATTTCCCACAGCCCACCTCACCTTGACTTTTACCCTTAAAATTTTAAAATGAATACCAATAGAGTAGACCCTGGAGGTAGAGCTCCCAATACAGTAGAGGAGAAAAAAGGAAATCCAGTGAATACAAAAAAGCTAAGGAAAAGAGAAAACACAAAACAATATGCGGATATAAGTAAGCATGCCAGGAATTATAGTGTACGCAACAGGTTCAACTCTGTGTGGTGTGGTCTACTGACCTAATGTTCTATAAAAGCAAAAGTATGGTATCCAAGGGGTGCATTGACAGCAATAGAGCACAGGGAACTTTTTGACATGATGAAATGTTTCATACATTTACATTGTGGTCGTGTTTCATGACTTCATACATTTGTCACGGCTCATCATGTATGTAGAAATTTGGTGAGTTTCATTGTGTGTTCTTTGTACCACCATGAAGCTGACAAATAGAAAGTTTAATAGAAGCATCGTACTGAACTACTTGGCTTTAAGTGAGTTAGTATTTATAAGTTGTAATTACATAAACACAATAGTTTTTAACTGAAAATTTGATTATATGACATTAGGAAGATGAGATGCGGGGCTGGGGGCTAAAAGATCATAATTAGCCATAGTAGGAAATTGAGAGGATGTCTAAGAGTGATGAACCAAGAATTATCAAATAGGAGAAGAGAAGGCTAAAGGAAAAGACTCTGGAGAGCAGGCGGGTGGTACAGCAGACTGATAGCTTTTGATAATAGTCTGTTAGAGTTACTGACCTTTTTGATCTTGTGCATATGTCATTTTAATAAAATTAATTTAATAATTGGGAGCTATGCATTGCCAGAAGTAACTATAGAAAGACCAAAAATGGACATGGAACCCAGCTTAGCTGAGAGAGGAACAGAAGCTCTGATATGACGGATGGCTTTCCTGGGCTGTAATGTCTAAGCTGAATTTGAAAGGATGAGTTAAGAGTTCACCAAAGGATTCTTTCCAAATGTAATTGATTATTAAGGATGTTTCCTCTCTCTGGTAATTCTGTTAAACTCAAGTAGTGCTTCCAAGAGATTATATTGATTTACTTGCATTTTCTAGGCTTATATTTATGCCAGTGGTGAAAAGATTATATATATTGAAGTCACACTATATATATATATATCTTAAAAAGCATGGCTGGTCTATCTAGCACATTCATAAGGTTGAATGAGTGTTGATAGGATATTCTTGTTTCTGTTTTTATGACTTATCACTCAGTGCTATGTTTTTCAAATTGAGATGATAAATTGTTTTGTGTGGGGTTTTTCAAGTGAACTTGGCCTTCTGGTTGTATACCTTATTTAATCTTGAGCCGAGGTTTTAAAAATCAGAAAGTAGTAACGGACAAAAAGGACTAACCTTGAGTCAGGCCTTGCATGAGACCAGGAAGTGGAGTCATCTTTAAGGCTACCTTTAAGACATTTCTGATAAAAAAAAAAAAATTTTAGTCAAGTTTTCATCACGTAAGTCAACCTAAATCTGACTTACTTTACAAATGAATGATATTCTCTTTTTTTGCTAATGTGTCCTGCTCGTCTTCAGCTATTTTTAAGAAGCTAATGGGGAAATGACGTTGCATTTATTTGTGATTCAATGTTTTCACAAAAACAGCTAGGAATTTTATATATGCAGGCATGTAGACAGAACTAGTCAAGGGCAGGAACAATCAGAGCTGGTGGAAAAGGTCTGTTAGGCAGCTCTACCTGGACGCTCACGTGCAGAACGTGCAGGTGAACAAGGTTTGCTCGTCATTGCAGTCATAGGCTAGTGTGAGTCAAGATGACATCTTTGTCCCAAGAGCAGCATGAGGATGAATGAGTGGACACTAGGTGCTGGAGGCTTTCAGTAGTTCTTGGGAATGGTAAGCTGAGAAGAGGATTGGGCAAGAATTGACTAGAGGTATACCAGAAGCCCGGAGCTGAGCGGTCAGCTGGCAGAGTTCTACCCCCAGCAAATCAAAGTGTGAACATGACAGGTTTCGAGAAATAGAACCATGCTCAGGAGGTTGTTTGTCTTGGCATTAAAGACATTTTAATAAAGCAGTTCTAGACTATGATGTCATTTCAACTAAACAGATAACACCCTTACAGGAGTAATGGCCTGTAGGGCTCCTATCTACCTAACCATTTGTATTTTTAAATCATAAGCATATGCCTGGAGCTGTGCAGAACACTTCATTTTAAATAGTCATGTTCCCTCTGGCAAAAGGAGCTCCAGTGCCATAGAAACTATAAATAGAACCCAAACTTTAAAATTGTGTAGTGCGATGTATTTTCATTGAAGATGAGTCATTAATGAAAATTATTGACAGTGTTTTGAACTGCCCTTTTTTTAATTGAATTAGCATTGACCTCTTGTAACCTTTTTCTTAGCATACATCTGTGGATGGATATACTGAACCTCACATCCAGCCTACCAAATCGAGTAGCAGACAGAACATCCCTCGGTGTAGAAACTCCATTACGTCCGCCACAGACGAACAGCCTCACATTGGGAATTATCGTTTACAAAAGACAATAGGGAAGGGGAACTTTGCCAAAGTGAAGTTGGCAAGGCATGTCCTAACGGGGAGAGAGGTAAGTTCTTCAGATGTCTTCTTAATATGGATTAGAACATTTACCTCTCCAAAGTCTTGTTGAAAAGCATCCTCAGAGCTGATGCTGGGAATTCATGACAGTTGCGGTATGGGATATGTGTGAATGGGACGTGCCGAGCAGAGCTGTATCATGGCATGCAACGTTGACCTTGAACGTTCAGAATAGAAACATACCTACATTTTAGCATCTCAGAGATGGAGTCTGATGCAAATGAGCTTTTCTCATACTTCTGTCTTTCAGATTGCTACCCAACCTTAGGAACAAGGCTAGGATAAAGTCTTTTATTAAACATTAAGCATAAATGTGTAGAAAGTAACTCACTCATTTTTTATCTACGTAGAGACCACATTAAACAAGAGTTGTTATACAGATGTTTTATAAGAAAATTGGGTTTCTAAAATTCCATGTGCTTTAAGTTATGTGTATTTATATAGAAAAATTGTATATATTTAATAATTATTATTAATATTAATGTCTTTAGTAATTTCTATGTTAAAGATTGGAAATAGTTAAATGTCTAACATTCTATATACCATAATATTTACCGGACCCAATTAGGACACTGTGAGAAATCTCAGTCATAAAATGTTTTTGATAAGTTTCAATTTTGCTCTACGCCTAATAGTATTGTCACTTCCAGTTGAATTTAGTCCTCCCTGTCCATTCTGACCCCATAAGCTGTTCAAGTACAGTCTACATTAGGCAGAGACTTAGAGGACATTCAGATCCACTTCGCTGGTCTGCTATATAACTAAGGTTGGGCGGCCAGTTTCTCTACAACCTCGTCATTTTATTCACACAATACTTATGTTACTGAAAGTTTATAACCCCGCCCCCTCTGATATTTGTAACTTACCAAAATCATGAGTAAAAGATTAAGATGTAGAGGATTCTTATTTTTAAAGAGGAAACTTGGAAGTAATACCACAAGTGTAATTTCATTGACTCAATCAAATGGGTTAAAGATGTGGGTCAATGGTATATATTGTAAGGCTGCCATATTATCAAAACTTTGTCATCCAGTTATGTGAACACTAAATGATTTCTAGTTAGAAATGAAAGAACAGATGTTTCCTTTCTAAGATTTTATTCATTAAAATATGTATTCTCAAATACAGTTTAATGATTCTCTTTTTTAGGTTGCTGTGAAAATAATAGATAAAACTCAGCTAAATCCTACCAGTCTACAAAAGGTCTGTAATTATTTTAACAGTAATTAGAATGTGAGTTTCCTAATTAATATATGAGCTCTGTAAAGCCAGCTGTCCTAAATTTTCAACTAGGTGCAATATTGCATTTCATCAATCTATGAAGAAGAGACATGATGTAAAACATATTCATATTTAAATAATATTTTTGAAGTAGTTGTTTGAAAAATATCTACTACTCAGATGCATGTACCATATGAGAGGAAGTTATTTAATTCAGTAGAATAAGACTTGGTTTAAAATATTTGAAGTATTCAGGATTCTGCTTGATTAAACATCTATGGATGAGTTAATATTCTCCATAAGTGGGTTTCCTTTTATAGCTTCACTCGCTTTTCTTCCTTCTTCTGCAAGAACTAGTGTTTCTGCTAACTTACAGGAAAAGATGCGGATATTTCTTCAAAAAGTGAAAATATAAGAAAACGGGGTGGGGGAGGAATTAAAAGCCGTTAGGATGGGGATTGCCCTTAAACCTGGTAGCTGTTTTATGTTGCTTTATCACTTGCTTATGTGGGAAAACTTGCTCAGATGCACATTTTAAAAATGTGTACTTTGAAAATGAAGCAGATATTTTAACATTTCTGCCATATATATATATGTTCATTTTGTATAGTGATAATATCCATTGTGATTTTTATTTGAATAGATAGGGATCACAGTCATATATGTACTAGTAAATGTCACATAATTAACTTTGGATTCCTAATACAGAGAGCATCTTACAAGAAATGTTTAATATGGTGTATTTAATTACACCTGCTGATCCTAACATTAAATTATAAATTTGGGTCTGTGCCCTGACTGATGTTGCTCAATGGGTAGAGCGTTGGCCCATGCACTGAAGGGTCCCAGGTTAGATTCCTGGTCAAGGGCTCGTACCTGGTTTGCAGGTTCGATCCCCATCCCTGGTCAGAGCACATGCGGGAGGCAATCAATTACCATGTCTCTCTCACATGGACGTTTCTCTTTCTCTGTGGCTCATCCCCACCCTCCCACTCTCTCTAAAAATCAATGGAAGAAATATTTCGGGTAAGGATTAAAAAATAAATAAAAGTTGTCCTGGAAGCCAAGTCTCAGCAGAGTTAGAATGGGATGAGAAACAAATGGTTTCTTAAGTTCATTACCAGGATCCTGTGGTGGGTGTGTTGTAAACAGATGAGTTTCTTTCATTCTCTGCTTGAGTGTTCTTTTCTAACAAGAGTATGTCCACCTGTTTTCTTTGACAGTTGTTTCGAGAAGTACGAATAATGAAGATATTGAATCACCCTAACATAGGTATGAAATTTATACATGAATAATGAAGTGTTTTCTTTCATTTGAGCGTATTTGAAAGATACAATTTTAAGGGTGTTTTATAGAAATAGAAGAAAGGTGATAACTAGAAACCTGAGCATGACCTGAGAAAGTAATACTTTGGGTAAAAATAGATTATGAAGAAGTTAGCTGAAGGCTACTGCTTGTTACTACCTTGCTGTCTTCTGCTTTCCCCTACAATGAGGGATATGACTTGGAGTTGATCCATATACAGCACATGCTTTTTTGTACCTCTGTACTCAGTCTCTCTAAAGAGAGATTGCATGCTATTTAGACATTTATAAAAATAAATTCCAGATAATTTGATAATATGTGTTATAGTTTATAGGCAAAATAATTAATTTGAATTAAAAACTAGAGTTGATTTCAATTTTAGTGGATTTATTTCCATAAATTCTGGGTTTCCCCCATATTTACAAATAAGTGTATTGCTTTCATGTATTATATGAAGTTATTAGATTTTAAGTAGAAAGCAATTCTTTTTTTAATCTGCTTTTAAAACACGTTTCTTGCACATTAAAAAATTTTATGTTTATTAGAAATTTGTGGTGTATAATTTCAACTACATAAATCTGATAATTTAGTTTTTTAACCATAAAATTTTATAGTATCACATATTTATAGAATTTTTTTTGTTTCTGTACTAAAGATTATGTAATGTTTTATGATAGGCCCATTATAACATAATATCTTTTAAAGCCTTAGTTAAAATTTATTATTGTAAAAACATTTTATGATGATTTTAAGATTTTTGCCTTTCATTACCTTATTCTAATTAGAAAAGGTAATGGTTCTTTAATGCCAGAAACTTAACCTTTTTTTTTCTTTTTTACCTAGCAGCTAGTTCCCAATCACTTTATGGTAAATACTGTTCTTCCACAATAGTAATAATCCGTAAGAGAATTTAAAATTTTTAAATTGTAATTAATATTCTTTGATACATAGTCACATTTTCCACTGGCTTAGTGTTACCCTACACTGTATTGAAACATACCCAGCCACTCCTTTGTGGCTCAGCGGCTGAGCATAGATTCATGAATCAGGAGTAGCTGCTTTGATTCTCAGTTAATATTGTGGGCTCCATCCCCAGTAGGGGTGTGCACGAGGCAGCTGATTAATGTTTCTATCTCTCCTCCCTTACTCTCTCTGAAATCAATTAAAACATGTTTTTGGTGTGTTTTTTTTTTTAAATATAACCAATACATGCTAACAATTACAGACGTATATTTCTAATTTCTTCTTCAGTAAAATTATTTGAAGTCATTGAAACAGAGAAGACCCTCTATCTAGTGATGGAATACGCAAGTGGGGGTAAGGATGTGGGGCTTGAAAAGTTCTCTTTGGTGAGACATGGGATTGTCCACACCTCGAGATTCTGTCTTTCTTGTTGTGATGAACTTACAGTATTATTGAAATGCGCCTTTACATGATCCTTTAAGGAAAATTCAGTGTTTGCTTTCAAGACCACTGGACCCTCTATTTAAAAGTAGGATTTGGGCCGAGACCGGTTTGGCTCAATGGATAGAGCGTCGGCTTGGGGACTGAAGGGTCCCGGGTTCGATTCCGGTCAAGGGCATGGACCTTGGTTGCAGGCACATCCCCAGTAGGGGGTGTGCAAGAGGCAGCTGATCGATGACTCTCTCTCATCGATGTTTCTAACTCTATCTCTCTCCCTTCCTCTCTGTACAAAATCAATAAAATATATTAAAAAAAAACAAAAACAAAACAAAACAAAAAACTTAAAAGTAGGATTTGGGACTCATTTTAAAATTACTTAGGTACATTTTTGAAACTCTAAATTTGCATTGTTATCTATGAATGGGTTTGATTCTCTTATCTAAGTAGTAGTATTATATGTCATATTGTTATGATGACCAGAAGCTAGAAATCTCAAACTCACAATGTATTTAATATAAAGGCCACGGCGAAAGAATATTCGAGGCCAAATGTTTATTTCTCTGATTGTTCATACATGAAAGATCCTAAGTATAGGTACATTTTCAAGATAACCCATAAAATGTTTGAACTTAAACAAGTATTGATCTGTATATTCTAAAAAGCAGAATGGTTGAATTGAATAGTAAGATGCATTTGTAGTAGAATGTAAAGTGTATTTTGACTACAGATGGTCAAAAATAGGAGTGATTTTTAAACACTGATATATATAGAAAACCATTTCGCCTGCCTTTCCCTCAAGTGAAGATACTCTAGCTGAAAATCACAGTTCCGTTAGGCGTAGGACTCAATGTTCTCAGAAACAGGTTTAACATGTATGGAGTAAATCATTCAATAAGTAGAAAAGGAATACTTGAAGGTCTTAAGAGCTCAGAAAATTGAAGAAGAGGGAAGGCAACTCTAAGTATTTCAAGCACTTTAGCTAATTAACTCTTTTGCTAATCAATAGAAAACCAGCGTTGAGTCCTTTTAGCTGATAAAGTACATAGATTTTCCTGGTGAGTCAGATTTTATGTAGCTAGAATAAAGAGGATTAATTCTAGTTTATAAAACACCTAAATTATGTGTTTTTATACTGTCTCTTAGATTTCAAAAAATATATATACTGCAAATATTAAATATATTTTAATTGCATTTTCAGTTTTTTTATGGAGATTGAAAGTCTTAATTAGATTTGGTTGTTTTCCCATCCTGAAGATATTTCAGTCTAGATTTTTTTTTTTTTACTTAACCCGAAAAACCGATACTATTCATGTTTTATTATTATTTTTTAATTTTAAACAATTATTCTGCCATGCAAATTTGCATAACGTGAAGGGCTACAATAAAATTAACAAACCTATAAAAAACACATAATGAACTATTACTCTATTTTTCCATCCTTTAGTTAGATTTATATAACGTTTTGTCAGCGTGGGAACCTTGAGCATTATTTTTAGTTGTTAGACTTTTTTTTCCCCCCTTCATTTTAGTCATCTTAAGTCTAAAAATAGGGGCTAGACATGCTTTGATAGGAGAAATGATAGACTGCTAAAAATCTGTGGACATCATTCTGTTTTAAACAGTGTAATATATATATATATATATATATATATATATATATATATATATATATACTGTTTTAACAATGAATGGTCAGTACAGTCAACTCTCTATTGGTGCTAATGAAGGGACCGATGGCTGGGGTGATGGAGAACACAGTTGGAAGGGTGGTGTGGTATAGAGATATTGTGTTGGGGTTCAGACCCACCCTGGTGGTCCCTCACTCAGTTCTGACTCCTTGGGCTCCATTTTTTTGGTCTTGCCACTCAGCGATCTTGTAACAAAACCATCATGGCTCTGGCAGTAAATCTAGAATCCTTTCCTTGCCCTTTTGACCTATAAATGGCAGAGCTCCTCTGGAAAATACAACTCTTCATATTTTCCGCTGAAATGTCCAGATATTTTAGGATTGAGTCCGACGTGAACAGAGAAATCTAACATGGACAAGCTCCCTCTTGGCCACGAGTAGATCAGCTGATTCTGGTTCCCTGATGGGACATAAACATTTCTTTACGATTTGGTCCGAAAGAGCCTATTAAAAGTAGGTGTCAGTGCTGCTCTGCCATAGTCTGTTTAATCCTTCTTTCCCTCACACAAACTACTGATTAAATGTTTACTACAAGTAGGTAATATTCTGGGTGCTTCGGTTCATGCCCTCAAGAAGATTACATTCTAGTTGGGGAAGCAAACTATAAACAAACAATATAATAAGTGAAGGACTAAGTCACGCTAACGTTTGGGGCCTGAGTGTTCCAGGCAGAGCTAAGAGTAGGTTTTTTTGAACTCGTGTATGTATCTTTCCCAGCCTCAACATATGAATCTAGAATTGCCTACTATGATGGGTCAACTAGAGCATCCATTCATTTCTCTGTTTTCATCATCCCATTTAATCATTTAAGTAATATTCTGCCTGACATTGTAGATGACTTAGTTTCATCTGCCATACACCTTTACATATTTGATTTTTAATATTTCACTTACATCCTAGGGTTGATATTGCATATACCTGTATATGTAATATATCCGTCTACCTAGATACAAACCTATAATTTATTGAGTGCTTACTGTATGCCAGTCACTGTGCTAAGCACATGCATTATTTCATTTAATCCTCACAGAAGCCATCTGAGATAGGCAATAGATAGAAACTGGGTCTTCATGAAGTCACCCAATAGCTACTTTGGGGCTAAACCAGGATTCATACCAAAATTGGTCTGATCCTAAAGTCTGAGTTTTAACCACTTTGCTGAACTTTACGAGAACTCTTTAAGCCACTGTGTGAGTTTTTAATATGCATGTCTATCTATATGGTATCAATTATAATTAAAAAGACACAAAATAATTTTTTCTTTATACAGAGATAATTTATTTTTAAGATTGTAACTAAATAGTGAAGTTTTTCTTTTTCTGTATTGACTAGAAAAAATAAAGTCACTTACACATAAAGTAGTAGAGCTAACAGAAAATTTCTACAGTTTCTAGTTGTCTTTAAATTATTTCAACAAGTGTGTATTGTCTATCCACTTTGTGTTCTGTCATAAAGCTGGGGATACAAAGAAAGTACGGCAATGATGATGGTGCTCACGTAGTCTAAGTTCATTTAGGGTGATAGGAGATGCACAAAGGACGATTTAATTCTGTATAATAAGTAGGTACAAAATAGATGGGATGAGTATAGCATAACCAGAATATAGGAAGGAAAAGCAATCAATGTGTGCGGCGATAGTGAGATGGACTTTGACCAAGGCTTCATGAATTGAGAGAGATCAAACATAATAAGACTTATTATTTTATTTGAAATATAGGCCTCATATACAAAGCCAAATGTGATTTGATTGCCCATGCTGTACGTTCCCTTTATTAGAACAGATAATAAAGAGTTGACTGTATTCGTTTACATAAGACTTGTCAAGCAGAAAGCAAGTTTTTCTTGGTTATGTTTTTATGACTTATTCTTTAAAGAGTTTTGCCAAATCGTCAGCTGCTGCAGATACTCAATTCTATATGTAACCCCCCTTTTTTTTATATTTATGGAAGAGTTTGTGATTTACATAGAACTATCAGAAAATCGGGGGCCAGAAGCTTCTTTAGGCACAAGCCACAAACTTGACATTGCATATGTTGTTCATTGAAAATCTTATGTATATTTGACTGCCTGCTTTACCTTTCCGATTCAGGTGAAGTATTTGATTACTTAGTTGCCCACGGAAGAATGAAAGAAAAAGAGGCCCGTGCCAAGTTTAGGCAGGTACGGAAAGTAGTTTTCACCTTTGTTTTGCTGCTCTTTTTACTGGTGTACAATGGACAGCGTCATCAGCTGGACTTCAGAGAATGTGGTTTTTTAACAAGAACAAGTCTTGCTTTCTTACGTTCCTTATGAATGGAAAACTGACAAAGAAATCTGCTCTTCCTGAATTTAAATTTCAGAGGTTATGTATAGATGATCATAACTAGTGAAATGCTCATAAGTGAGACACTATATTTCTTTGATAGTCTTGGAGATATAAACTAGACTGAGATAGAAAAGAAATACTTGGTCTGATATCCAATAATCATTGTCAAGTATTATTAGTTCTGCGTATACAGTATATATGTGTACTGCTTAAAGAAGTATTAGTATTATTTTCTTTTATAATTAAAGATGTCTTGGTATTAGAACTCATCTTTTATAGATTTAAAGATATGGTCAATTTTCTTTAGTCAGGTAGGCAAGGAACCTTGCAAATGTGGCTGAAGAATATGGTAAGATAGTTGCATTTCCTGAATATGACTTGTTACAGAAATGACATAATAAGAAAAAGTAATTTAAGTTGATCTAGGATTTAATTTTTAAGAATTAAGGGATTAAAGAAGTATATTAAGGGATTAAAGAAGTATACTATATGCATTACTATAGACATGACACATTAATAAATTGTAAATTGTTTTTTAAAACACTTTAAAATGCAGAAAGCATTTTGCAAGTTGTGTTCCAAACAGTCATGTAACAACAGAGGTTTCACAAAACATACTCATTCAGGGATCAATGTAGAGCATGCTGACCCAAAATGTTAACAGGGTTCTCTTCACCTCCTGGTCAGGGCACATGCATGTGTAACCATAACATGTTTTCTGAGCAGAAATATGATGATGGATCTCTCCCTCTTCTTTCCTCTCTCTCTCAAATAATAAAAACATATTTTTTTTAAAAAGCTTAAACAAGTTTTTTCTGCCCCTTTTCTTTAGGACTTCTCCAACTGTTTATACAGGGGTGGGCAAAAGTAGGTTTCCAGGTGTAATATAAATAAATAATACAATAATTAATCTAGAATAAACTCTTGTGTTTCATATACTCAGAGCTGTAAACCTACTTTTGCCAACCTCTGTATATGTCCTTGATTCTACAGTTGGATACAGCAAAAACCCTGGACAGTTTAAGGTCACTTGAGCAAACATTGGTCAGACAAATGCCTCTGCATTCCTTAGGATTTGATGGCCTGCAAGAAAATTATAGTATTGGCTCAGCTCTTCCAATACGAAGGTGACTAAAGCTTAGGAATTCCTGACCCACTTAATAACTGATTCCAGTGACCTAGCAGTTGCATCTCACAGCAAAACACTGCCGTGTCTGGTCTTGGGAGCAGTGCAGGGCTAACAGTTCATGTTTGCATGACCTAGAGCAGAACCATAAATAAATCCCTGCACCCCATTTATAGATGTCTTGAGATGGGGGAGTCTGGCCTTAGAACAATGCAGTACAACCTGGACTTGTGGGCGGAGTTCTTGCAGTGAGTCAGAAGGCAGAATTTCCTTCACATCAGACATTGTACCTGGCTAGATAAGTGTGGTGATACTCGAGACCACCATGTTTGACTGCTAGAAGTCAGAGATCAAAGAGTTTGAGGAGAACGAACGCTTCATATGGAACATTCTCTTTAATTATCTTTCCATTCCGAAGGCGTTAAGGCCCAGGGGATTCTTATTTCAGAAGTGCCTATAGAACATGGAGATTGTTCTGGCTGATGTGACGTGTATGTGTGGTCAGCAAGTCATTATCTATATCGTGCCTCCTTCACTGTGTCAAGACAAAGGGACTCAAAAAAGATAATATCATTATCAGCACTTTTCTGTCATCCATGATACAAATTCAGCCTTATAGCATGAACATACGACAGCCAAAGTATTATGTTCAATAAGATGTACTCATATCTACATATGAATGTGCAGATCTGTGGGCTAATCAACATATTTCACTGAACATAGGATATTAGAATTTTGAAGCAGATTGCTTAAGAGAACATGCTACAAATATTCATTGGCAGACTCTGCTGTATTTGGGGGACTCACGCTTCAGAGTGATCCTTCTCCGTCATCATCTCTCTGCTCAGAAAGCATGCAGTGGTTACGTAGTGCCTGCTTAGTTTGGAACTCAGAGACTTACCAGCCTACCAAGGTGTAGTCTGACCATTTCCCACCAACTTTTCCAAGAGTGCATTTCAGCCCTTTATCCTTCCCCCTCCCCGCCCCCCCCCCCCACACACACACTCCTTTATCACCAAAGCTCCACGTTCTATAATACTGCTCCCCTTCAAGAATGGCCTCACTCAAGTATCACCACTCCAGGAGGCATTTCTAACGGAATCGATTCTTTAGTTTTTAGCATTTCCCCACTTCTTTGTACTTCTGCTTCTATGCTTCTGCCTTATGTTTTATGGTTACCTGTATACATGTTTTCACCTCCTAATCAGCCTGCCAGCTACGTAAGGGCAGGATCCATGCAGTGTTAATTTTTGTATTTCCCTAGCCCATTTTCTTGCACATAGTAGGTACTCAATAAACTGACTGTTGGCTCAAAGTAAACTTACTTGAACTACACGTTGCTCGTTGTGTGTTGGTTTTGTTTTGAATTCATGTCTTCTCTGTCTTTGAACCATTTTAACACACATCAGGATAATGTTAGAATACTGAACCACCAATTTCACATCTATTACTTAGACGTTGCTGTTTGTTTTTAACCCATATTCCTATGAGCATGGTCATACTTCACGTCACCTTTAGACTTTCAGAAATTTCATTGCTATCTCCATTTGTAAGTGCCTAACCAATACTTAACATTCAGACCGTGTTTCCATTTACCTGAATCCACAGAATGGAATGTTCTGCTGTGCATTATAATGGTTGTCCTCCTAGACAGCAGATACAATTGTATGTACAAAATAGCTCTTAGCCTGGGCTGGAGTGGCTTAGTTGGATGAGTATCTTCCCATGCACCGAAAGGTTGCTGGTTCAATTCCGGTCAGGGCTGTGGGCTCAACCCTGTGTGCAGGAGGCAACTGATCAATGTTTCTCACATCGATGTTTCTCACATCGATGTTTCTCTCTCTCAAAAAAAACACACAACAATAATAACATGTTAAAAACAGCTTACGTGATTGCTATCAGAATCTTTCCAATTCAGTACTTAATGTAGTAAATAACTATGAAAGAATTACTATACCCTGTTTCTCATTTGTTTCTCTGGCTCTTAATCTGTTAGGTTCCTCCCTGTTTAGATCTTGTCCCCAAAGAGCCGTATGTATTGGTTGAAAATTTTCACTGCGTACAAAATCTAGTTGTAGTGTAGAGTACTTGTCCCACCTGAATTAGTGACAGGTTTCAGATTAAATTTCACTTTTGAGTCTTTTCTTTAGATAATTGGGTTTATTTTTAAGGTACAACATTTTTCACATTCCTTTGCACATGAACACACAAAGGAAGTTGCCAAGTACCCACAGGGTAAGTTCTTAGTCAGTTGTCCTCACTGAAGAAACATGTGTTGAACACATTTGATATAATTCCTAAAATAGAGTTTTGCCTTTTGAACTTGAACCAACTCTCATGGAATACCGCTTCATGTTTGCCAAAGCTCTTATTACAACACTCGAATAAATAAACCATTTGACCCAAACTATCAAGTGTACACATTTGATCGTGTAAACAGAGAAATATGACAACCCATAAAAATCTTCACAACTCGGACAAAAATATTTTAGCAAGAGAAGTGTGTACTTTCTCCTTTTCAGTATTTTCTATATGTAAGAGTGAGTTTCACCACTCTAACTTTTATATGTATAGTTTTCTGAACTGAAGGAACAATGAAATTATTAAATGTTACTTTGAAATTCAAGCTAATAATCTAAATGGGAGATGATAATTGGGGGAGATTGTGATTTTATTTTTACCATAAAATAATTTTTTAATCTTTTATCCCAATATTCATTTCAGATTGTATCTGCTGTACAGTATTGTCATCAAAAGTGCATTGTTCACCGTGATCTTAAGGTAAGCTCTGATTTTATAACATAAAATTTTTAATTATTAATGGATGATTTATAATAATAGAGCTATGTTTGGTTGCCTCATTGTACCAGGCCCTCTATAAGGAAATTAGTTGTTATTTAATCTTCACAGCAATTTTATGAGAGGCAGTATTGTCACTGAGAAAACAGAGAAAATATATGAGTAGTCATCTAGCATTAAAGGCTAGAAGATTTGATTCACCACGAATAAGCTTGTTCTATAGATAAATGTGAACTTTGTCCCAAACTAAAAGTCCAATTTAGTCAGAAGCAAGGTCTGGGCACTAATTCAAGTTAGTCTGATAAAAGAATCAGTTCTCATTCTTCACATTAAAGCTCAAAGACACATTGAAAACTTTTTATTTGAGTGATGCCGATGTAGGATTTTGGAAAACCAGCATCTCATACATTGGGAGGTTGGGGGTGGGGGAAGAACCACTGCTCTCTACCATCATATACCTCCAGAAGAGAATCTAGTTGTAAAACAGCAAAAGGAAGCTTAGACAGCCCCGCTCTAATGGAGCCTGCATTGCATTGTACTGTTTTACTGAGAACAGAACACAGAAGCCCTGATTTGCAGTTACTGGAGGTATCAGCCTTGTGCTAACCAATGGTTAACCAATGGCCCTCTACTTGTTGGTTTAAGCCCCAAACGGATCAGTGCTATTTGATGTTCTTTTGACTAGGTCATATTAAGATACAGTTCCTTGCCCTCGCCGGTTTAGCTCAGTGGATTGAGTGTCAGCCTGTGGACTGGAGGGTCCCAGGTTCGATTCATGTCAAGGGCACATGCCTGGGTTGTGGGCTCGATCCCCAGTGGGGGGCGTGCAGGAGGCAGTCGATCAGTGATTCTCTCTCATCATTGATGTTTCTCTCTCTCCCTCTCCTTCCTCTCTACAATCAATTTTTTTTATATATTTTTATTGATTTTGTACAGAGAGGAAGGGAAAGAGACAGAGAGTTAGAAACATCGATGAGAGAGAGTCATCAATCAGCTGCCTCCTGCACACCCCCCACTGGGGATATGCCCGCAACCAAGGTACATGCCCCTGACCGGAATCGAACTCGAGACCTCTCAGTCCCCAAGCCGGCGCTCTATCCATTGAGTCAAACCGGTCTCGGCTCTACAATCAATTTTTTAAAAAATTAAAAAATATATAGTAGTATATAGTTCTAGGATATTACTCTGAAGGGAAAAAAAGGGGCTTTGAACAGTTGCAGAGATGCATAAAAACGAGGGCTCCTTGTCTGGTGCTAAAATGCAGCCCTCTGTAGATGGAATTCCCGAGCAGGTACCCACCGACCTACCTGCTGGGCTTCTCCATCAGCCGCTACGTTGGCCAAGCGCGAGGCCAGAGAGACCGGTCTGGGATGTGGAAGCATGATGATGGCCGTGTGATGCTATGTAGGCTCTTCAACATTGTCCTTTTTATTATTTTCCTCTTAGGCTGAAAACCTTCTCCTTGATGCTGACATGAATATTAAAATTGCTGACTTTGGTTTTAGTAACGAGTTTACAGTCGGGAACAAATTGGACACATTTTGTGGAAGCCCCCCCTACGCCGCGCCCGAGCTCTTCCAGGGGAAAAAGTATGACGGGCCCGAGGTGGACGTGTGGAGCCTGGGCGTCATTCTCTACACGCTGGTCAGCGGCTCCCTGCCGTTCGACGGCCAGAACCTCAAGGTATCATACGGCTGAACTTGACCTTCGCGGGCTGCCCCCCACGCAGGGTCGTGGTGCACCCCAGTCCCTAAGCGCTTTCCCTTCTGTTTGTCCAGGAACTCCGAGAG
Source organism: Nyctalus aviator (assembly GCA_036971965.1). Lineage (NCBI taxonomy): Eukaryota > Metazoa > Chordata > Mammalia > Chiroptera > Vespertilionidae > Nyctalus > Nyctalus aviator. The sequence continues at coordinate 5,681,467 of CM072940.1, read as the reverse complement.
CGAGTCCTACGTGGGAAGTACCGCATCCCCTTCTACATGTCCACCGACTGTGAAAACCTCCTCAAGAAATTGTTAGTGCTGAACCCCATTAAGAGAGGCAGCTTGGAAGTAAGTCGTTTTTGGTGTGTTTTTTTGTGCTGCGAGTGGAACTTGTTGTTTTTATTTTTACACCCTGGTTATCTGAATGTTGATGAGTCTAGGTAGAGAGAGAAACTGAAAAACGTCTGTGCGATTCCCTCTCTTTCATTTTCCATTTTTTTATATATATATATTTTATTGATTTTGTACAGAGAGGAAGGGAGAGAGATAGAGAGTTAGAAACATCGATGAGAGAGAGAGTCATCAACCAGCTGCCTCTTGCACACCCCCTACTGAGGATATGCCCGCAACCAAGGTACATGCCCTTGACCGGAATCGAACCCGGGACCTTTCAGTCCCAAAGCCGATTGAGCCAAATCCATTGAGCCAAACCAGTCTCGGCTCATTTTCCATTCTTTAACGAGGATGAACTGTGTTACCTTTCAAAACAATGCAACATTGGACCAAAAGCAAGACTCCCTCCTTTTTTGCCTTTTCTCTGTCCTCTATGGTAAACCTCAAGAGTATTTTAGCCGAAACCGGTTTGGCTCAGTGGATAGAGCATCGGCCTCTGGACTGAAAGGTCCCAGGTTCGATTCCAGTCAAGGACATGTATCTTGGTTGCGAGCACATCCCCAGTAGGGGGTGTGCAAGAGGCAGCTGATCGATGATTCTCTCTCATCAATGTTTCTGACTCTCTATCCCTCTCTCTTCCTCTCTGTAAAAAAATCAATAAAATATATATTTTTAAAAAAGTATTTTAACACCTTTTTAGCTGTAGCTCAGATAATCTTAAGCATCTTCTTGATGTTTGTCTGGTACAAGTGATGGTACTGCCATTCCTCCTCCTCCTAATAATAACCTCTTCTCAAAAAATGAAAAAATAAACTCAGAAGCACATGAGGGGCTTTACAAAGGTGGAAACCATTTAAGCAAAGTTATTTCCTTCTGGCCATCCCAAAGTCCATCTCTTTTCTCGGTGCACCTAAGAGTAAGGTGTGTATTTCCATTGCTAATTTGCTTACTTCCTCATCATTCATCCGCATGAATTTATTTGTTAGAATGTCCCAGCAAGCAGTCATTTATGTCTACAGGCAGTGGTGGCTAAAGTAAACTTCCTTTTGTGAAGTTTGGAATCCTGTTTGTCTTACTGTCTCTCGTTTTGAAGTGGTTGAATGTTCTGGTTGGCCAAACATAACGTAGAATTTTTTCCCCCTAGCAAATAATGAAAGATCGGTGGATGAATGTTGGTCACGAAGAAGAAGAACTAAAGCCGTATAGTGAGCCTGAACCGGATTTCAATGACACAAAAAGGATAGGTAAGTATTGAAATGCTGTGAGATTTTTTTTTTTAAGTAAGTAAGGGTCCTTTAGTCTACCAAAATAGCGTTTCAAACTATAAATAGGAAGCTATTTTTATTTTAAAAATGCCTGATCTGTCATTTTTCTTTCCCCGGATGTACACTAATCATTGCAAATTTCAACTTCCTTAGTTGGTTCTCATGCATATTATAATCTAATTCAAGTGTTGGCAACGGTGATACACAATTTAAAACAATGTAGATAAACCTCATTCCTTTCAGCAATTTCTAACAGAAGGAATGACTGATTTAAGTATCAGCATTGATCAGACTGATATCAGCAATACCTAACATGTATTTCAACCAAAACCACAGAGGCCCTGAGCCGATAGGGCCTCTCGCTTTGTGTTTTCTGCGTCTCATCAGTGTCCACCCTCCCAGCCCAAACTGTTTTCTTTGTTTCTCTCTCCCTTCCCACAGACTAGGAACTCAAAACAGAGTCATCTCAGCTGTGCTCCTGTCTGGCTTAAAGACAGAGGGAGGAACATTCTAGGGTGTTAGGACTCTGCTCAGGACAACTATGGAATTCTGGCCTCCCAAGGAGGACTCAACCTGCCTTCAGATCAGAAAGCAGGAGTGTTCAGAGATGGGAGGGACCACCCCATGGCAGGCTGAGGGTGTGCCGAGAGATAGAAAGAGAAGGGATTTTGTGTGTCGCACACAGACAGATATTGTGTGTCTGGGTGGACAAAGGAATTCAGCTCGGAAATGTGCTAGGCAATAAGAAAGGGAATGGACTCAATCATATGTAACTCATGATATAGTCTCTGCGTGAAAAATTGTGAACATACAGTATCCATGTGTTAATAATCCAAAAGTCTTTATAATTGATATTCCACTTAAAAACTTTAGAACATAGTTTTTATATCTAATGTTGGCAAGCATGGCCAATTTTTGTTCATTTGTTTACTAAAATAAACACATTTTCATAAAATTTGCATTTTTTTCTCAAATTTCCAGATGTCATGGTCACCATGGGTTTCGCACGAGATGAGATAAATGACGCCTTAATAAATCAGAAATATGATGAAGTCATGGCTACTTATATTCTTCTAGGTAGAAAACCACCTGAAGTAAGTTTTTCACATTTTTAGATTAATATAAAATATTTCTTGAGCTAGTAATGGCTAAGTATCTCTATATATATATAAAAGCCTAAGCGACCATTCAACCTTTTTACCAGTAGCTATGATACACACTGACCACGAGGGGGCAGACACTCCTACAGGTAGGTTAGTTTGCTGCTGGGATCAGGCAGATTAGGATTGGGTGAGACAGCCTGGATACGCCCTCCCGAGGTCCCACCTCAGCCCTGATCATGCACCAGTGGGGTCTCTCAGCCTGGACTGTGCCCTCTGGGCTCTGTTGACTCTTAATCTCAATTTTTCCATCTCTAAAGTGCAGATTAATAAGTCATAGGTTTTTTTTGGTAATGATTAAACAAAGTAACCAATATAAAGAGCTAAGCACAGTCTATAACCACCATCCAGTGATTGGTAGCATTTGGTGTTTTGACTAAACCAAGACTCCAAAGCCTTTTCCTCCCCTTCCTGTTTGCCAGCTTGCAGTTCTGCACCCAAAGTATTTTTGATTTTTAAGTTCTGACTACTCCCTGTATGGCTTGGAATAGATGAGAAAAAGTCAAGAGTGCTAGATGTATCATTCGCATAAACATTTTCACGTTTTGAAACCCTGGTGGTCTCTCTTCCCCTTGCAGTTCGAAGGCGGTGAGTCATTATCCAGTGGCAACTTGAGTCAGAGGTCGCGGCCCAGTAGCGACCTAAACAACAGCACCCTCCAGTCCCCCGCCCACCTGAAGGTCCAGAGGAGCATCTCGGCCAATCAGAAGCAGCGGCGCTTTAGCGATCATGGTGGGGGAAAAGTCAAATCAGTGCACACAGACCGATCCCATCCAGACTCGTGTTGTCTAGGCCTCATCCATCCACACCTTCACGTGCCTGTGTCACCCCCGCCCCCGTCCCCCTCAGCCTCTCAGTGAATGACAAATAGGATCCCCTCTGCAGGGACCGACCTAATTGTTGTCATCAAACAGTCTCATCTTCCTTTAGAGTGAAAAATACGCAAATAAAGATATTTTTTCACACAGTATTTGTTCGTAAGGAGAAGGTAAGTCAGTTGTTTTGTAGCTCATTAGGCTTTTTTTTTCTTTTTCTTTTTCTTTTTCTTTTTTTTTAAATTCTAGCTGGTCCATCCATCTCCGCTGCCGTGTCGTACACAAAGAGGCCTCAGGCCAACAGCGTGGAGAGTGAGCAGAAAGAGGAGTGGGACAAGGACGGGGCCGCGCGCAAACTCGGCAGCTCGACCGTGGGGTCCAAGAGCGAGGTGACCGCCAGCCCGCTCGTGGGGCCCGAGAGGAAGAAGGCGTCCACTATCCCGAGTGTGAGTGAGCCGTCGGGTCTGTGGCAGCTTGGGGGGTGCTCATCTGGGATCAGGAGTTTTCGTGTAAAGGTTGTTTTTTTTTTCAATGTTTCACAATTTCAAAGCGAATCGTGCATTTCAAGAACATGCGAAAAAAGGGCCACGCTTCTCGTAAGTGCAACTTAGGAACGAAAAGGTAGAATGTGAATTGTTTCCATCACACCGAGCCTCACCACAGAATGGCACGTGAAACTCTCCTCCTTTCCCCGTTGGTAAAATGTACTTCATGTTCTACTGGCTCATTTAATTGTATGTTTATAAGTGAGGTGTTGGGATGAAGGCAGACTCTGTCAGTATAAAATGAATACTATAAATTTAGCTCACATCATTCACTTAGAAACAGCAAACTAGAAATTACATAATGAGGGCTAGAAGGGACATTGAGACACTTTCCTGTAATGCAGCAGGAAATAATAAAGCGAGATCAGAACACTAAGATATGTCGTGTACAGTGTATCTATTAACTTTCTAGCTAGACCTCACGATTAAACCCATCATAAGCTAATTATGTATTTTAAAGATCCGTGAAAACTGGATTGGCCAAAAATAGGGGAAGTTTTGTCTACTGGCGTAAGGATTACACAGAAGGGGATTCATCCCTATTTTTTTTTTAATTTCTTTATTGATTAAGGTATCACATATTTGTCCTCAACCCCCCCTTCCAATCATCCACCCCTCCCCACTCATGCCCCCAACCCCCTATTGTCCTTGACCACTGGTTAGGCTCATATGTGTGCACACAAGTCCTTTGATTGATCTCTCCTTTTAATCCCCACCCTCCCTCTGAGGTCCGACAGTCTGACCCATGGCTCCTTATCTCTGGGTCTGTTCTTGTTCGTCAGTCTATGTTGTTCACCATTTCCCCTAGATGAGTGAGATCATGTCCTACTGGAAATATAAGAATCAAAAGTGAGACAAGCAATAATCGATATGCTGAAAGGCATATGAATCAGTCTGTAGTGAGCTTTTCTGGGCCACCAGTTCTTTTGAGACCCAATTTCAATGCCAAACAGTTCCTTACGTGTACATGTCAGCCATGATATTTCAGTTCTGGATGGTGGGCAAATGGTGGTAATGCAGGTCTTCTTTTTCCTTTTTAAAGAATAACATATATGCTGGAGGAAGCATGGCAAGAAGGAACACGTATGTCTGTGAAAGGACCACAGACCGCTACATGGCCCTGCAAAATGGAAAAGACAGCAGGTAAGCATCACAGTGCCTAGGTTCTACTGTCAGTTGTGTTATAGCCCCTGCTGATGGGTAAAGAGGGAAGGAAATACAGAATAGTAAGATTGCAGCCAAATCATTTTTTTTTTTATAGTATATTTTTTGTAGATCTCAGAGAGGAAGGGAGAGGGAGAGAGAGAAATATCAATGATGAGATAGAATCATTGATTGGCTGCCTCCTTCACGCCCCCTACTGGGGATAGAGCCTGCAACTGGGGCATGTGCCCTGACTGGAAAACTGAACCATGACCTCCTGGCTCATAGGTTGATACTCAACCAATGAGCCACACTGGCCTGGCCACAGCCAACCATTCTTACTAGGGGAAGTATTTAGGGGAAGCAGGAGGTAAATCTCTTAGCCTGAGAATTTCCCCTAAAATCTTTTATAATCCAATATTCATAATTAGGATCCCATTCTCTTATATGCCGGCTGCTTCCTTCTTACCTCCTTCCCTTCCCCCCCTCCCTCAAGTCATAACTGTATCCAATACCAAAGGCGTGGTTTTTCTTCCTCTACAGAAATGTGGCCAATCTCAGCTGATCCTAGAGAACCATGCAATTCTGTGTTTTATTTTAAATAATGAGAGACCCTATTTTCATTATTTTAAAAATTTAGCTTCTTTTCACCACGAGTTATATACAGAACTATTCATCAATATAATACAAAAGGGCAGGGAGTTCATTCTAATAAAATTCTGTGCTGAGTTCCATCTCTAGTCATTTAGTAGACTATACAGACCATTCTTACATTTGCTTCCTCTCATGTCATAGAAATGGATCTCCTTGGACTTAAGATCCTTTAGGGAGAAGAATCGTTGGGGATTGATTTCTGACTTCTTATTTTTCCTGTACTAAGCCCTCACCTGGAGTTTCCTTCATCGGCAACAGTTAACCTATTGGTTCATGATAAGAACTGACAGTGTTTTAATAATACTTCCAGAGATAGTATTTTTGCTATAATTATGAATCCTTTTTGTATTACGGGCAGTGACCCATAGCAACACATCACACCGCACTGTGATATCCCCAGCCACAATCATTTTATCCACAAAAATCATTTCAGCCGAAACCGGTTTTGCTCAGTGGATAGAGCGTCGGCCTTGGGGACTAAAAGGTCCCGGATTCGATTCCGGTCAAGGGCATGTACCTTGGTTGTGGGCACATCCCTGGTGTGCGAGAGGCAGCTGATGGATGTTTCTCTCTCATCGATGTTTCTAACTCTCTATCCCTCTCCCTTCCTCTCTGTAAAATAAATCAATAAAATATATATATTTTAAAAAATCCTTTCAGACCGCCTCTGAATCACTTACAGAGAGAGGGTAAGCGTGGGTGAGGTCCTTATTTCCTAGGAAGGTGATAGTAAGTTCACCCGATAGCATTGCCTTGTCGCTCACTAATAATGCCGTTAGTGCTGACTTACTTTAAGTGTGGCAGTCCTGAAAGGTGTCAGTCACTCTACCTTAAAAACATCGTTCTGAAATGTTAGTGACCCGCGCTTCTCCTCCGCGTTCCTTCTGTTCCATGCGCTAGCCTCACGGAGATGTCGGCCAGCAGCTTGTCCTCCGCAGGCTCGGGCGTGGGCCCTGCCGTGCCCTCAGCCCGGCCCCGCCACCAGAAGTCCATGTCCGCCTCCGGCCACCCCATCAAGGTCACACTGCCAACCATCAAAGACGGCTCCGAAGCGTACCGACCCGGGTAACGTGCTGGCTGCGTTCCACTGTGTTTGTTAAAGGAGTTATGTTTTTATTGATTTTAGAAAGGGAAAGGGAGGGAGAGAGAGAGAGGAACATCAGTGATGAGAGAGAATCATTGATCAGCTGCCTCCTGCACGCCCCCTACTGGGGATCGAGCCTGCAACCCAGGCATGTGTCCTGACCAGGTATCCAACCGTGATCTCCTGGTTCATGGGTTGATGCTCAACCACTGAGCCACACCGGCTGGGCATTTAATTAAAAAAATAAAAAAATAAAAATCCAAAATCGGTTTGGCTCAGTGGATAGAGCATCGGCCTGCCGACTGAAAGGTCCCAGCTTCGATTCCGGTCAAGGGCATGGACCTTCGTTATGGGCACATCCCCAGTAGGGGGTGTGCAGGAGGCAGCTGATCGATGACTCTCTCTCATCGATGTTTCTAACTATCTCTCTCCCTTCCTCTCTGTAAAAAAAAACAGTAAAATATATAGAGAAAAAGAAAAAGAAAGCCGAAACCGGTTTGGCTCAGTGGATAGAGAGCATCGGTCTGCAGACTGAAAGGTCCCGGGTTCGATTCCAGTCAAGGGCATGGACCTTGGTTGCGGGCACATCCCCAGGTGGGGGTGTGCAGGAGGCAGCTGATCGATGATTCTCTCTCATCGATGTTTCTAACTCTCTATCCCTCTCCCTTCTTCTCTGTAAAAAAATCAATTAAAAAAAAATATATATATATATATTTTAAATAGTAATAAAAAGTTCTTATTGCCCTTAAAAAAAAAGTGGGCATAGCAAGTTCTGTCTGGTTTGGGAGTGGGAGCTGCCTGGGTCATCCCTCTGAACAGTATGCATGGCGCCTTGTCCCAACAGGACCAGCCAGAGAGTGCCTGCCGCTTCCCCGTCCGCCCACAGCATCAGTGCCAGCACCCCGGACCGGACCCGCTTCCCCCGCGGGAGCTCCAGCCGCAGCACCTTCCACGGGGAGCAGCTCCGGGAGCGGCGCAGCGCCACCCACGCCGGGCCCCCCGCGTCTCCGTCCCACGAGAGCGGGGCCTTCGCCCACGCGCGGCGGGGCACGTCCACCGGCCTCATCAGCAAGATCACCTCCAGATTCGTCCGCAGGTCAGTCCCCGCGGCTCCGGCGTGCGGGTTATAAAGGAAGGAAGCGTGTTTGGGGCTTCTCTTTCCTCTCTAGAGTGACGTTTCAAAGTGGTTTGATGACGTTTCATTAAGCTGCTCTTTTGCAGAAGTTTGAAGGAGAAGAAAAAAAAAAAACCAAAAAAAAAAAACCAAGGAAGACAAAAATCTTTTCCCTTAAGAGAAAGAAGAAAAATGGACAAAATGAGAATTAAAAGTTTTTTTCTAGAGGGGAAAGACCAAAACTTGACCTCAAAGACGTGTTTTAAAAGCCTTATTTTAGAAAAGGGAGTTCAATAGGATTTATATTTATCCTTTAAATGGCTCACTAATAATAGTTTCCCTCTTTCTTGTAAAAAGCCTATATATATATATATATATATATATATATATATATATATACAGCCGCATAGATTCCTTAGGTAATTTAACATAAAATCTTAACCTCAGCAAACACAAAATGAACAGCCAACTTCTGAGCTAGTAAAATAGTAAAATGGCACTCTCCTGAGAAAAGCAAGCATGTGTGTGCAGCACACACTGATGCCACACGTCGCTGCACACCGTGCCGGTTGAGGGAAATTTGATGTTGGCTTCCTGCAGCCTCCGATGGCAGCTGGCACGGACGTTTCTAAGGCTCCATGACGCTCCTATTCGAGTCCTCTGAACAGTTTTCCGGGCCGAGGGGGAGAGAGAGGGAGGGAGGGAGGAGATGGTGATGTTTTGTCAGCAGTTTGGCAGGTTATTTTCAGCGCCTTGGTTTTAACCTCATGTCAGTCAATTCTGGGTTTGGTTAGAGAAGAGAAAAAATGCTCCATCCTCCTCCAAGGTCATTGTCACCGTGTGAATGAACAGCCTTGGCTCTGCTAAAGTGCTTGCGCTTGGGCTGTACCATCTACCACAAGTGACTTCCCGCAGGAAGGAAGACACACCAGCCGTTGGTTTCAGTCCCGGGAAGGAGCCTGCTAAGTCCTTTGGCAAGTGGCAGACTGGTGATGCAGCTGCTCTCTCTGCGGTCATAGCATATTGAACTTGGGGGAAGTGGAGAGGGAGGATCTTGGAGATAAAGAGAGAATTTCTCAAAGTTCAGGATATAGTCTAGCCTTATCATTTAATATTTTCAACTCATCTCTCCCATGGCCCATTCGTTCCCCTTTAGTTCTCCTTCTGAAGTCCATCCCGGGCTCAATCAAGCTCTGTTTTTCTCTGGTCCTCTCTGTCTTTCTCACTTCCCTCCGGCTGAGGCCTGAAGAAGTGGAACCCTCGCACAGACAACCTCTGTGATCAGAACTCGGGGTCATTTGGGGAGCCAAAATGCCTCCCAAACTTTGGGTCCAACCAAGTGGGTGCGCCATTAAATGCTTAGATGAGAAAGTGGGGCTTTCATAGGGGGAATGGAGAGGAATTGAGCTTGCTGAGCGTTAAGAAAGGAAGGATAAGAACAGGGGGAAGCTCCAGAGAGGAAGCCGGGCAGTAGCTCTTTCTGGCCGTTAGGAAGACTGTTGGCCAAAATGACCACCCAAGAGAGCTGCTTTCTGGTCTTCAGAAAGCCATTTACACTAGAATCGTCGATCAAGGGAGATGGAGGTTATTGTATTATTTCAACGTCTTTTAAATAGCCTTTAGACCCATTCGCTGTGGGTAGGTTCTTTATACCTACTCTGTAAGCTGGAAATTGCATCACACCTGATAATATCTTTTTTAATCCTCACCTGAGGATATGTTTTTATTGATTTTTAGAGAGAGAGAGAGAAACATCCATGAGAGAGAGAAACATCCATCCGTTGCCTTCCATATGCACCCTGACGGGGATCGAACCCACAACCTAGGTATGTGCCCTGACCAGAAATTGAACCCTCCACCTTGCAGTGTATAAGATAATACTCCAACCCACTGAGCCACCCGGCCAGGACAAACCTGATGATTTTTTCACCATAGCTCACTCTTATATAGGGATGCGTAAAACATTAACTTAAAGGTTCAAGTTGGTAATTTTTCCCAGCTGTTTATTAATATTTTGCTATCACAAGCCACCTCTTCATATATTTAAATGGGTTTACAACTTGATACTCCTATGTCCATACTTAATTAACTTTGAAAAATGACAACGTAGTTAAAATTTTGGTAGATTTTTAAACTATCAATTGCATTCAACAAAAGGACAATTAGTAGAGTTTTCCTGGTTTTCTTTCACAGGTGGATATCCAGGTAAGATCAATGTGTCTGTTTAAGACTGAGTTCATGTTTTTAGACTCACCTGCTTGGGTAGGCTGTTCGTTTGCTGTAATATTTTATCATGTGCATGAATCGTTAGCTTAACTCCTGAAATAAGTTAACCGCTTATTTAAAAATGGGTACTTATTTTTAAAAATACTTATATGTGTGTTGAGCTTTATTTCTAACTATAAGGTTAATGTGTATGTTTTCTAAAATTGAGCGACTACTAGAATTCGGTTTCGTAACAAACACTCAGTTGAATCTTGCTGTTGACCATTATCCAATCGTTTTAACTTTAGATTGAACTAAACTAAACCAAAAGATAAATTACAACTTTAAAATCACGTCTGAGAATTGGAAGATCATGTATAAAAAAAAAAAAATTTAAAATTAAAAAAATCCTAACCCGTCAGCCAGCATTTCCTCCCTGACAATACCCAGTAGACGCTCAATGAGTGACAGTTCAGTGCGGTTATGTTGAAAAACATGAGAAATAGCATTAGACTTGACGAGTCACAGAAACTGTCACGCTAGAAGTTGGCTCAACAAGTTGACTTTTAAAATCATTTCAGATGTAGGTTTTCTTGGTCTCTTTTTCACTCTTATCATTAAATCTCAACCTTCACTTTGTTTTGAGGGATCCAAGTGAAGGCGAAGCCAGTGGCAGAACAGACACCTCAAGGTGAGGAGCCACTATTAACCCTTCGCTGCCAGGGCCCGTGTACGCAAACGTGCTTTTGAAATACCGACAGCCCTTCATAAACATGAGTAGAATGAATCACTAGCTAGTATGTGCATTTCACAATTTTTATATTGGGATGGGCTTCCCTCCTATTGCTTAGCATTTAATTACGTGTAAGTTAACTAACTGTGTGCGTTTTCTAAACATGGTTTTGAATTGTGTGCTTTGTAGAGAAATGGCCTTTTTGTTCTGTAACAGGTGTGTCGGTAGAAGAATGAATAGATTAAAATGCACTGATCCTTTTCTCACTAAAATGATGTAACTAATATTAGTCTTAAATAGCATAGGTCACCAAGGTGACCAAGTTCATAGGAAGACTTGGTATTAGTGATAAACTTCAGGTGAGTGTTCAGCCATAGACCATGCGTGGAAATGGTCACCTAGCATGCCCTGTGGTTTTCTGACATTTAATGCTGGTTGTGTCTTCGACCTGGTGATGAGTCTCCAACTTGAGCACAGTTGGAACTGGATTTAACAGATGGCTGGTCCCCCTCCCAGGGTTTGTGACGGGCAGCCTGGGGCCTGGGGACCCCATTAATGGCATGTCGCTACTTGTGTTTATATTTATAAGTGGGAAATTTAAGGAATAACGGCACTGAGTTAGTTTGCATGAACACATGCCCCGGCTTCCTTCAGGAATAATTTTTGACCAGCTGAATGCACAGCTCTTTTTAATTTCTACTTTTTAAGATGACTTGGGATATAAAACATCACGAGCATTGGAAAAAAACTTAACTGAACATTCCAAGGTGGTGCGTTTTGCAAACTGCGCTGCGTTTGTGTGTAGTCATTATAGTTGCATCATTTCTTTATGGAGGTAGGTTCCTAGTTTACACCGGGGAAGGAGCCAGAGGCAGGCAGGACACACGTACTGTTCACTCTCTCCTGCCTGTTCATAAACACGAAGGCCTGATGCCGTCCCTCACGTAGTCATCACTCTGAGCCCCCTTCTGGAATCTTCCCCTCCCTTTTTTCTAAACTCCCCTCTGAAACATTGAGTAGCAGAGAGTGTCACAGGTGCCTGCTGATATTTCAGTTCATGTGCACGGTTCTGTTTTTGTTTGTTCTTTGGCTTTTGAACAAACCTTTGGAATCCATCCTGTCTCTGAGGTTCTTGCTAGTCATTGAACCTGCACAACCACTGGGAGGAAAGTGTCCCATTTTACAAAGAAAGTAGTGGGGGGGGGGGGGGAAGGGGCTAGGAGGGACCAAGCCAGTCCTAATAAGTCTCTGTCTTTGCAGAGAGATGAGGGGTGTGATGGTGAATAGCTGGGCCCTTGAGCCCAGACCGTGTGGGTTGAGCTGTGTTCGTCTACCAGTTCCCGGGATGGTCTGTGTGATTTTAGAAGAGTGATTCTACCTCTCCCTGCCCTCGTGTGCTTGTGAGGGGCCAACGAGGGACTAGTACATGTGAGGCGGGTAGAACAGCTCCTGGCATGGACTAAGTGCTCGATAAAGAACAGATGTCATCATTACTGTCAACACTTCCAGGAGCTCCTGAGTTAACGGTGCCATTGGGGAATACCCTTGAGATACACCCAGAAAAATGTCTCGTATGGGCCTGTTGTCCGAAGCTCACCAAGTCTCCTAGGTGGGACGCAAGGAAAATTAGACTTGGAATAAGACATCTGATTTCTAGTCTTTCTTTTAAGTCCTCAGCTGTGTAACCTTTAGAGAGTAATGTAAGTTTCCGAGCCATCGGTTCTGTTTTTAAACTGAGTGGGCCGATCACGTGCTTGATCTCTTGGGTCCCTTCCAGCCCCGGCATGCTGACCCATGACCCGAGTGTGCGTGTGCTCCTGATAAATGTCTCTGCTTGGATCTGCACATTCCTGGAGGAGGCCTGTGGCTCAGGGTCAGAGAGCAGAGAGAGAATGCCGGAGAAGACATTGGGATACATGTGCTCTATACTTAGTTCATAGTCTTTGGAGATTTCTTTTCTCTATTTACTTCTTCCCCTGTTTTTTTTTTTTTTTTTTTTTTTCAAGCTTGCATAGTTTGCAGAGCTTTGGGGGTTCAGATGCTCAGGAATGAGGGGGGAAGCATGAATATACACGCATCCCTGAAAATTCATATATATAAATGTATACATGAATATACATTATAGGATAATGTTGATATAAAATGTTTAATATATGTAGATAGTAGATTATATTTTCAAAGTGTACCATTACTTTAAATCACATGTAGGTGAGATGGGTTAGCAGATTAAAATTATAACATCTATATTTGAATAATTGCTCATTAAATGTAAATTACAGGGTATTCCGAATCATCAAATCTACCACGTTTACCTCTCTGTGATTCTGTGAAATGGGTTTTCTGGTTCTGTATTACTCATGGGCGATCTACAGTAAGGAAAATTCGGTGAGGTTGATGCGCTTAAGAAACACGTGTCACTCATCTACTCTGGTGCGAAAGCCTCAAGGCCAGCCCAGAGCCCGTAGGTCCCAGGAACAGTACAGAGGCCGGTGCGTGTGGGGAGTGAGGGAGGAGGACAGTCGCAGCGGCGAGGGGCGGGGCGAGGAGTTGGGGTGTGGGTGTGTGGAGCCTTGTAGGCTGTTTTGAGGATGTCTTCAGCAAAGCATGGGCACGATTTGAGGACCCAATGCCCTCACTCCTGTGTGTGTGGTACGACCTGGCATCTTTACTTCTTTGCAATACAGCCTTCTTTTCTTCATTATCAGGTAGTGCCCATTGCTACTAGCCTGTCCCAAGTCTTTCTCCTACCCCCCGCCCCCAAAAAAAAGATAGAGAAGGGGGAATTTTTCTTTATATTTCAAAATTGTGTACGTACAAACACAGTGCTAGTGGTTCTCCTTTTTGTACAAACGTACAGAAAATGAAGTTTTAAATAGAAACTGTGGAAGGACCTCAAAAAGTACTCGGCTCTTCACTTCCGGCTGCAAACCTGTTCCCCAACAAATAGGTACATTTACGGGAAATATGCTATTTTAGATGGGAGCTATTAACGAAGTCAAACAGGGGGCATCCTGGGGCCGCTTTTTGTAACAGCGAGACGGCATGAGCCTTTGCACTTGCCTGACGGTAGTCTGCACAGTAGGCTGACTTAGGGAGCACTGAATTCCGACCCCCGCGCGTTTGCGTGCGCGTCTCCATCTCTGTGCTGAACGGGACCTTCTCTGCGTTCTCTCCCTGTGCCCTGTTCCTCCAGAAGCACATCCGGGGACCCGAAGGAGAGAGACAAGGAGGAGGGGAAGGACCCCAAGCCACGCTCCCTGCGCTTCACCTGGAGCATGAAGACCACCAGCTCCATGGACCCCGCCGACATGATGCGCGAGATCCGGAAAGTGCTGGACGCCAACAACTGCGACTACGAACAGAAGGAGAGGTTTTTGCTCTTCTGCGTCCACGGCGACGCCCGGCAGGACAGCCTGGTGCAGTGGGAGATGGAGGTGTGCAAGCTGCCGCGGCTGTCGCTGAACGGAGTGCGCTTCAAGCGGATCTCGGGGACGTCCATTGCCTTTAAGAACATCGCGTCTAAAATAGCCAACGAGCTCAAGCTGTGAGGGAACTCCACTTGGCGGGATCAGGGAAGACATGGCCGAAGGAGGTACCGTTTCTCCAACGCGCTTGGGTAACATGGGCCTGCGAGTCATCCGTGTAGAATCTGCCCTTAACACGATAAGGTTATACATAGTTTACGGACTGTACAATTCAAGTCAGTATGAACTATCATAAATATCTGTAGCTACAAAAAAAAAGAGTTAGGTTCACATGTACAGGTAAGTATATTGTGTATTTCTGTTCATTTTCTGTTCATAGCGTTGTATAATAAAACAGACGATTGCTTCAAAAACTTGTATAGTTGTCTAGATTTCTGCACAGAAATGTACGTTTGATGCTCTGAGATGAGACTCTTCTTCCCTGTTCTTTACATTCTGGTGGGTTTTTAAAATTCTTACCTCCATCATGTGATCTTGAAGGTGACTGTGTCCAGAATTGAAAGTGCACAGCAGTAGTCTTTACGATTGTAGCATGGACTTTAAAAGAAAATAAATTATTTTCAAGTCGTATTGAAATTGAAGCCAGAAGCTGACCCCTAGATCAGCTTTATTCCACACAGAATTATCCCTGCTTCTCTTTGCTCTGATCCTTGTCACCAGACAAGGTTTAGTTGAGACGTTACGACATGTTTACAGTGTCGGCGCTTAGAGTTTTTAAAACAGAGCCCACGAAAATACGTTATTAGCTTTGCCTTGAGCTCACTAAGAAGTACTGAGGGGAAGTGAAAACTACACCCAGTGTCTTTTGAACTTGAAAAAAGTGTTTTCTCACCTTCTGCTAATGGTAGCAGCAAAATGAAAAAAGAATCAATACCTTACCTGGCTATTATATCGCAATAGATTTGCTGCATTCCCAATACTGCAGTGTCCTTGTGGGAATATAATAATAGCGGACTGTTTCATAGCACAAACTCATCTTCCCAGTGTTGGTCAGTGCATCAGTTAAGAAGTAATGCCACCTCAGGAATTAACTGGCATTTGGGGTTGCCTGCCTCCTTCTCCCATGCCCCTCTTCACCCACCCCCGATACAATGATATCTATGGGTCCTTAGGAGACTATGGAGCAAAATATACTATTGATAGCAGCATCTTTCTGAGTTACACTCATGCGGGCGTTCATTTGGTTCCCACGTAACCTCTCTGTTTTTACGATTTTGCCAGATGTCATGTATTTATTCCACATCGTTACGCCGAGAACGCGCGTGGCTTTGTAATCGGGCATTTGCCTAGTTTCCTTTCCTCCCGAGTGATCCCTGCGATGTAAAACCACTCGCCAAGGTACATTTTTATACCCATTACTTTATACGGAATGAGCCTCAAAGGTTGACTGTGCGATGTTATTGAATGCTGTCATGACTGTACTATCTTCACACGGTATCCCTCCGCACACACAGAGTGTTCTCAAGTCTTCTGAGACTACACAACACGAAAGCTGTGACAAATACTGTAATCCCCGCCCACGTGAGACGGCTCTCGGTAGGGGCCGTGCCATTCCCCTCGGCCTCCAGACTCGGGTGGATTTTCCCTTCTGTACTGTACTGTGATGTAAGCTCTCTTCTGTACCAGTTCTGTTCGAAAACCAAGTGTATTTTTTATTTTTATTTTATCTTTTTGCCTTAGCCGAGGGTGGTGTTCGGAAAACAGCAACTGTGTTAGCCCCCCTGTTCACCTAGTGTTCATTCCCAAACAATTGATGCAAATTCTTTTCACTTCCACTGGTGCACACTGAAACTTTACTTGAACAGTTCTCATAATAAAGCACTTGTCTTTTGCTCTTTGCCGGAATGCGAATGACCTGTTTTCTAGGATAGAAGGGGTGGTGGTGGGGTTTAATTCTTGTGTTCTCCATTCTGTTGGCAGCGGGTGACGCTATGTAAGTTATCAGGATGTTGTCACAGCAAGAAATCGCTCATCTTTTCATAGCAGCTCCTACTGTCTAAAATGGTTTTATAAACACCGACATCACGCCTTTTCCAACATAGAAACTGGTGTTTGTTTGTTTTTTATACTTTCTCTGGTCAACTCTTCTATGTTTGTGGGAAGGAAATTTACTTGAATATTTTTTATGAAACAACAATGACATCTTGATAGTCACTTTATTATTTTTAAATTCTTTTTTTAAAAAAAATGTTTATTGTTGAAAGTAATACGAATGTCCCCTGGAGAGTCACTTTAGATTTTCAGTGTTATATATTTCATAACAACATACATTTTCTTGAAGATTCAGAGGAATTTTACAATATGTTCGCATCAATAAATAACCAGTGTATGCTCACTGGCTATGTGATATCAGGCTGTCCTTGGTCTCTGTTTAAATATTATTTGCTATAACATCCCTAATATTAAATTAATTGTCACGTAAAGCCTGGGGCACAGTATTAAGTTGAAAAGTTAAAATTTGGTAAATAAAACGGAACTATGTCCCAGAACTTTGACCCTATCATATTCTCGAAGGTAGGATTTTCCTGAAAACCCTAAAGGCCTTACGATGAAGAGATTTTCCCCAGCAGTACCATTTCCCAATGTGGGCAACCAGAATCCACACGAGCGAAGCACCAATTTCCTATAGATACGTAATTCCATCAGCACGTGTTCATCCATCAAGATGGTCCCAGCCTCGGTTCTTAAAATATCTATTGAGGCACCTACTGCGTATTAAGAAATATAAAGGGATTGTCAAAGACGGTTCCTCTTCTCCAAGACTTTGGTTCATTCTGGAAGGCCAAGTGTACACGCCAACAAAAACACACACCCAACCAGGAATGGATGGATTCTGAGAGATGGCAAGGATGGAGCAAATGTCCAAGGGAGGCCGGAAAAGACCCTTTCAGTGGAAGGAAAACGCGAGAAGAGGCTTGACGTTAGTCACGGGTGTAAGACACGTGCCCGAGATGAGCCACTTATTCCAGGGACCGCCAAGGCCCACGCAGGTTGCTAAGGAGCAGGTCACATAAAGCCCTGATTGGCAACCTCGGCTCGGACTTGGACACACGACAGGCGATTCCTGCTGATGGCATTCAGGTATCTCCAGCATCCATGTCACCCCTGTTCCCTCTTTAAAAAGAACGTTCCCGCTGAAACCGGTGTGGCTCAGTGGATAGAGCGTAGGCCTGCGGACTGGAAGATCCCGGGTTCGATTCCGGTCAAGGGCACGTACCTTGGTTGCGGGCACATCCCCAGTAGGGGGTGTGCAGGAGGCAGCTGGTCGATGATTCTTTGTCATCAACGTTTCTAACTCTCTATCCCTCTCTCTTCCTCTCTGTGAAAAATCAATAAAACATATTTTAAAAAAAATAAAAAAAATAAAGACCGTTCCCTTTTCCACTTTCCATGCAGCTTTCTTACAGCCTGTTTCTCCACCTAGTGAAACATGCCTTCTTTCGATTATTATTATTATTTGAAAATTAAAAGGCCTCACAATAGGCATATAACAGGCATCATTTATTTTCTCCTCAGTTGTTTGTAAACGGTCCAGGAAGGCTGGGCTGGCCCAAAACCCTTAGCTTCGGGTAAAGAGCAGAAGGAGTGGTAATGTGTTCTTGCTTTTCAACTGGAGCCCGGTTTGTGAAAAGGTGTTACTTAACTATGGACAGACATGAATGCAGACTGGGAAATTGCTTCATATTTTTATTTTAAATATATATTTTATTGATTTTTTTACAGAGAGGGATGGAGATGGATAGAGAGTTAGAAACATCGATGAAAGAGAAGCATCCATCAGCTGCCTCCTGCACACCCCCTACTGGGGATCGAGCCCACAACCTGGCATGTGCCCTTGACGGGACTCGAACCCAGGACCCTTCAGTCTGCAGGTGGTTGCTCCATCCACTGAGCCAAACCTGGCTAGGGCTCTTCTAAACTTTTTGACACATGGAAATAATAGTTGGTTCCAGTCATTACCAGACAGAACCACAAGGGGGCAGAGAAAACCCCATCCTGTATGCATTGCTCAGTCTTACCACCCACAATAGTTGCAACTCTGTGGACCTGTACATAAAACAGAGATCCCCATTACCCCCCCCCCCCCCCCCGCAAAGTGCTTGCTCTGGTGGCCCACATTCTCTGGGTTAAATGAAGACCACATCTTATTCTGTCTACTCACAGACTTGAGGTTAACATCCTTCAGTTCTTCAGCGGATTTTGCCCTTTTCGGGCTATTTAAATGACTTTCCATCTGACTGCAGAGGCATCCAGTCCCGTGCCATTAGCCCCTCATATCCGGATGTAATGCTTCATAAGTTTTCTAAACTGGTTGGAACTCTGCATTTTCCTCATCTTGTGCAAATCTAGCAGGACCAAAAAACACGCAGATAATGAAAATGATCCTTGAAAACAATATAGCCTTTGATAGCCGTGTTCTTTTACTATCATAACACTGATTTCTCTTAGAATACTGGGATGCACCAATGGCTTTTCATTGACTCAATTTTTATTTCTATTTATTTGTAGTCATGAGTGTTTCTAGGGTGATTAGAATGTCACAGTTTAGCCAAAGGAATCCTTTAACTGGCCCAGGTAGCCTTGTGTATATATGTTTTGTGACACCCTATACATACACATGTTAGACTATGCATATGTATGTAAATATATGTGTTAGAATGGAATACCGTTGGCAAGAGTAACTATATACCAATGCAGATTTTTCAGGTTTTGTTAGAAATACTCTCTTAGCCCTGGCTGGGTAGCTCAGTTGGTTAGAGCAACTTCCCAATGTATCAAGGTTGTGGGTTCGATCTCCGGTCAGGACACATACAAGAAGCAACCAATGAGTGCATGGATGAGTGGGACAGCAAAGCAATGTTTTTCTCTCTCTTCCTTTCTCTAAAATATTTTAAATAATGTTGAACATACTCTTTTGGTGCATAAGGTCATAATCCTGACCTCATTTCTCCATACAAAATATCCTTCTATTCTCAGTATTAAATGCATATAGCTCAGTCATTTTCCAAGTCTTCAGTGTCGTTTGGATAAACGAGAGAGAACCCATTATATTGTGAAAGAATTCTTTCAAGTGTCAGATATCCCACTTGGAAGCTCTATCCACGGGGGACTTCTGGTTCTGCTTCCGATGGAAAATGATTCCAGAGACTCTGGGTCTGGGGCAAACACAGGTGTGACGCTGCACCGCAAACACAGATCGCATTCTTGGGCGGGAGGTGGGCGTCTTGGCTGCAGGAACAGAGGCGATGGAGAAGGTGATGGAGTTCCAGGGAGGACCTGCCTCACTGAGGAGCAGACAGCCGCTGCAGAAATGCCAGAGATAACCCCCGGCCTGATGGAGGTGGTGAGGGAGTGGGGAGTGGGGGAGCCAGGGGGCATTTGCTGGGTCATGGGCAGGAGAGTAGAGTGGGTGGGTGGGCCCAGCACGGCCAGGCCTTGGCGGGGGCCGCCGCAATCCCGGACCCCACCGCCAGGGGGCGCTGCGCCCTCAGTTTACCCCCGCCCCGTCCGGGCCGGGGTGGCGCCCGGTCGGACTGGGAGCAAAGGTTGGTGCCTTCACACCCGGACCTGCGCCAGAGAGAGGGGCCGCGGCGCCATGGCGGTGGGTGCCAGGCTCCGGTGGGGGCGCCGGGGGCGCGGGCGGCGGGCGGCGGACGAGGAGCCCATCGTGGAGCAGCTGGAGCTGGACGACGGGGCGGCCGAGAGCCCCGCGCGCCCGGGGACCCGCAGCGCCCGGCGGGTGCACCTGGCCGCCCTCCCCGAGCGCTACGAGCCGCTGGAGGAGCCGGGGTCCCCGGGGCCCCCGGAGCCCAAGGACAAGCCCAAGCGGAGGTACCGGCGGAAGTTGAAGAAGTACGGCAAGGTAGGCCCCGCCCCCCCACTGCCCGGGATCGGGGTGCGGGGTGCGCCCCGGGCTGCCCATGGGGAACGGATTCCATCCCCACGTCCCCTGCGCTCAGCCTCCTGCGCTCCCCTCTGCCCTCCGGCTCCCCACAACCACCCTCCGTCCAGCATTCCCCACTTAACTCCCCCATGTGACTTGGGAAATGAAAGAGAAGTTTCCAATAAGGAGAGAAATTTTTTTTAAAAAATATATTTTATTGATTTTATACAGAGAGGAAGGGAGAGAGATAGAGAGTTAGAAACATCGATGAGAGAGAGTCATCGATCAGCCACCTCCTGCACACCCCCTACTGGGGATGTGCCCGCAACCATGACCGGAATCGAACCCGGGACCCCTCAGTCCCCAAGCCGACGCTCTATCCATTGAGCCAAAGCGATCCCGGTCCAATAAGGAGAGAAATTAACGCAGAGGTGCCCCTAGGCACCCACCCGCTGCTGGCTGGTTAAGGACAGTCCCAAGGGTGGCTCCCCAAGCCGGTTCCCTTCCTAGGGGTGTGTGTGTGTGTGTCTGACACTCCCCTGTGGGCTGGGCAGGTGGGGAAACTGAGGCCTGGGCGTGAGCAGGTGCGCCTAGAAGGTGACCCAGTTGCAAAGTGTGGATTGCATCCTCCTCCCCAGGAGAGCCCGCCCCGCTGAGACCTGAGTTCTTGCCCCCAACTATCCCCAAGGTTATTGCAAAGGGCCTGGGAGCTGGACAAAGACACAGGTAGGCCCCGGATTGTGGGAGGCCGAGGAGGAGAGTTAGAGTTAGAGAGAGAGAGAGAGAGGGAGGGAGGGAGAGAGAATATGAAGGAATTTCCACCTTGGGATCAGCCTGGAAGCATCTGAAGCTACTGCTGCCCCTGCCCCCTGGGGCCGGACAGGGCGCCCAGAGGAAAAATCACAGATGAGTTCCTTAGCGGCCAAAGGCCAAAGGCCTTCCTGGTTTATTGTCCGGGATTCCTGGGCCCTGCAGCTGCCCTGGGACCAGACAGGCCCCATTCCTGGAAGCTTAGGTGTACCCTCCTCCCTAGAGGTATGGCTGCAGCCTGGGGAGCAGCCTGCAGGCAGGCAGTTATAAACACGGGAATGCACACGTGATGAAGTGGGACTCGGAAGCGGGGAGTCCCGCCAAGACTCACCATTTGCTTCCGGGTTCTGGCCGGGCCCAGGCAGCCATCCTTGCTCTCAGCAAATGGTGAGCGGATCAGGTGCCCGTCTCAGCTCAGACGCTGGCTCCGAAGATGCTTTTTTTTTTTTTTTTTTAATGCATTTTTATTGATTTTTTTTTTTATTTTTTTTTTTACAGAGAGGAAGGGAGATGGATAGAGAGCTAGAAACATCCATGAGAGAGAGACATCGATCAGCTGCCTCCTGCACACCCCCCACCGGGGATGTGCCGGCAACCAAGGTCCATGCCCTGGACGGGAATCGAACCTGGGGCCTTTCAGTCCGCGGACCGACGCTCTATCCACGGAGCCACACCGGTTTCGGCTCTGAAGATGCTTTTGGGGGTCCAGGCATCGTACTAAGCACTAGACACAAAAATGGGGACCCCACTCACTTCTGACCTTTTCGGGGAAAGATGAGCTGGGATCACTTAATGGGGATGCAGAGCATATGTGTGTGTGTGTGTGTGTGTGTGTGTGTGTGTGCATGTGTGTGCTGGAGGTGCAGAGACCTGCGGAGAAAGAAAAAGCTACGAAATGGCCCCTGGGAGAGAGAGAGAGTCAGCCGGCCAGACAGACAGGGCAGGCTCGCCAGGCAGCGTGGGAAGTGACAGTGAGGTTTGTGGTTGTCATCAGGGATTTTCCTTGAATCCAGGCTCCCCCGGTCATTGAGGCTGGACGGGCCACACGGTGGAGGGACAAGGTGGATGACGAGGTCCATGAACGCTGAGGTCATCGAGAAGGATGAGGGAGGTTGGGGACGAGGAGAGGAAGACGGGGCAACAACGCCATCTGTGTTGGTCACGGGTGGCTGTCTGAGTGTTTCTGTTGTGATTGCATTTGAGTCCTTGGACGGCCCTCTTTGATCTTGCAGAAAAGGGGCAGGAGGAGTGGAGACGGGAAAGAAAATGACTGAGCCACACCAGCCACACTGCCCGGCTGGTGTGGCTCCGTGATTAGGCATTGGCCTATGAATCAGGAGGTCACGGTTCGATTCCCGGTCAAGGCACATCCAGGGTTGCAGGCTCCATCCCCAGTGTGTGGGGCGTGCAGGAGGCAACCGATCCATGATTCTCTCTCTTTCTTTTCTTATTTTTAAAAAAATATATTTTATTGATTTTTTTTTTTTTACAGAGAGGAAGAGAGAGGGCTAGAGAGAAACATCGATGAGGGAGAATCATCGATCAGCTGCCTCTGGCACACCTCCTACTGGGGATGTGCCCGCAACCAAGGTACATGCCCTTGACCGGAATTGAACCTGGGACCTCTCAGTCCACAGGACAATGCTCTATCTACTGAGCCAAACCGGTTTCGGCTCTCTCTCTCCTTATTGATGTTTCTATCTCCCTCTCCCTCTCCCTTCCTCTCTGAAGTCAATAACAATGTATTTTTAAAAAAAAAAAGAAAGAAAGAAAGAAAATACAGCCTGGTCCTCACCCTCTAGGTGTGTGTGGCTGTGTCTGAAACGCAGACTTCTCTGGGTGCAGCGCTCAGAGCCTTAAAGGAGACACACGTGTGGGTTGCTCAGCGCTCTGTCCTGCTGGTAGAGAGGACAGGGCTGGCTCTGGGATAAGGGAACTAGAGGAAACCTAGACCCAACCTTCAGACGATCTGGTGACAGGATCGGAGGAGGATCGGAGGAGAGGAGGAGTCAGCTTTGGTGAAAAACATAAATAAATAAACCAAAATTGGTTTGGCCGAAACCAGTTTGGCTCAGTGGATAAAGCATCGGCCTGGGGACTGAAAGGTCCCAGGTTCGATTCCAGTAAAGAGCATGTATCTTGGTTGCGGGCACATCCCCAGTAGGGGGTATGCAGGAGGCGGTTGGTTGATGTTTCTCTCTCATGGATGTTTCTAGCTCTCTCTCTCTCCCTCTCCCTTCCTCTCTGTAAAAAAATCATTCCAAAACCGGTGTGGCTCAGTGGATAGAGCGTCGGTCTGCGGACTGAAAGGTCCCGGGTTCCATTCCGGTCAAGGGCATGCGCCTTGGTTGTGGGCACATCCCCAGTAGGGGGTGTGCAAGAGGCAGCTGGTCGATGTTTCTCTCTCGTCGACGTTTCTAGCTCTCTGTCTCTCTCCCTTCCTCTCTGTAAAAATCAATAAAATATATATTTTTTAAAAAAATCAATAAAATATTTTTTTTCTAAAAAAAGAAGAAGAAAAAAAAAACGGTTTGGTTTCTGAGCCAGCAGCCCCTCTGCTGCCCCCAAGACCTCGGAATGATCTGGAAATACGAGGAGCTTGAAAGCTCGTTGATTCAGTGACCTCTGTCCTGAGCCCCACATGTTCCCGGGTCGGGGTGGGTGTGAGACAAACACGGTAACTGGCTCATGTGCCCCCGGGGAGAGAAAGGAGCAAAAATGATTCTCCCGGGATGCCCCCTCCCTCAGAAGCCCCCTGACTGAATTCTTTGATTTTTTTTTTTTTTCTCTCGATTCCTAAACACAGAACGTGGGGAAGGTCCTCGCCAAAGGCTGCCACTACGTGGTCCTCGGCCTGCAGGGCTTCGCTGCCGCCTACTCCGCCCCGTTCGCCGTGGCCACCAGCGTGGTGTCCCTCGTCCGCTAGCGGAGCCGCCGAGGGCCTGGGACCCGGGAGGCCACGGGTCACTGTTCGATTCCAGCTTCTGCAAACCCAGAGCACCCCGGACCTGAAGCCACAGAAGGACCTGGAGAAAACAAAACAAGACAAAACAGCAGTCTTTGCCGTTGGAATGGGACGCGTGATCCGAATGGGCCATCTGCCGAGCTCTCTCTCACCTCTCTCCAGTGGACAATCCGCAGAGAATTGGGCCGATGTTGGTTTGGGGTCCGAGTTCAGTTTGTGCATCCTTGGAGACTGGCGGGGGGCTGGCTGGGGGGTGGAGGCAAAGCCTTCTCGGTGGGAGGACTTGAACCCGGAGTGAGGACATTTGCTGCCTTCTCCTGGGAAGGCTGCAGGCTGACAGGCAGTCCGGCTTGCGTCTGGAGTCCTCCCCCCTCTCTCCTCCTCCGCCCTTGGTCGCCAGGAGTTGAATCTCAGGCCTGAGAAGGAGGAAGTGACATCTCTCTTTGAAGGCCGCGACACTCTGAAGCTGGGTTGATTGACAAGGCATCCTGACTGTTTAAAGTAGATACACGCTTGTCATCGCCATCAGGGTGACATGGACGTGCAGGGGGGCTGAGGGGAGGGAGAAGGGCAAGTTCAGGCGCGGGCTGCGTGGTGGGCAGGGTTGGTGAGGGGGTACACCCATGGCTGGTGCTGTCCCGACCCAGGCGCCAGCAGCATCAGCCCTGCGTCTCTGGGCCAGCCAAGCTGTCGGAGGGAGGGAGATGCCACATCTGGGACTGAGAACGTAGGGCGTAGAGGAGGAAGCAGGAAGTGGGAGGCGCTCGCGAGGGAAGGACGTAGAAACAGGACAGGAAGGAGGCTGGAGGAGAGCCGGGGAGATCCAGTACCGGGATTCGGGCCTTTGGCGGGAGGAGAGGGGAAGGTTGAAGGCTCCTGAGTTCACATTGTCTGTTTTGCTGGCATCCTTCCCTCTTCTGTGCTGCCCACTTTGACCACATCTCACCTGGACTCCAAGGTCAAGGTGAGCATGGTCCTGACCCTCCCCTCCCCCCCCCAGCGTGACCCAGCGACAGATGGGTGCCCTGGCCAGGGAGGTGGGAGACAGGAGGTCCCTCACCCCAGGCCCTCCGCCGGCTCCCACCATCGGCCACTGTCCTTTGCTCCCGGAATCTCTGTAAGTCCAAAGTCGTCATTGCTGGGGGGTCAGCGGCCACGCCTACCCGTTGCCCCTGGAAGTTTCCAGGCCTTGCAGAGGAGGCCCCGATGCTCTCGTTCCAGCCACCGAGCCCAACCAGGTAGCCCCGCGGAGCGGGGACGGTGGGCAGACAGACAGACGGACAGAGAAGGAAACGGGAGGGGGAGAGAGAGCCATCGCCGGGGAGCGAAGGCTGGGAGGCGCACGGTGAGTGAACGTGGACCCAGTGCCAGCGTCCCTCGTGTCTGTGCGGACGAGAGGAAACAGATGCCCTAGTTCAAGCCCAAAGGATGGAAGTTATCACACAGGAGGATATTACAGCAGGCCTGGCCCCCCGGGAGCTGGGGGTGGAGAGGGGAGAAGGATGATGAAGAGGAAGAAAAAGCAAAGCAGTGTTTAGTGGGAGAGTTGAGTTTGCTGATCCTGGGAAGGAACATGGGAGAGAGGGAAGGAGGGAGGGAGGGAAGGAGAGAAGGGGGGTGGAAACCAGTTGCTGGAAGTGGTCCAGGGATGCTGAGCAGTCCCTGAGACGCCTCCTGGGTCCCTGAAAGGTGACCCCAGGAAGGACAGGAGCTATGGAGGTCACTGTGAGAAGACCTTCCCCACTCATGCCTCCACCCTACCCCCGCCGCCGCCCCCATCTTAGAGACACTATCAGGCCAAGTTCACTTGGCCCGGGACTCCTGGAAGGCTGGTTAAGCATTAACCCAGGAATTCCAAAAGTCGAACCTCACAGAGGCTGTGCCCGGAGCCAGATTCCTGGATCAGACAATGAACTTCAGACTCGCTCGGCCCCAAACTCTCTGGAATTCCCCCAGGGGCCGCCCGTGCTGGCCACCACCTTCTGTGCCTTTTCTTTCTCTCCAGCGTCTCTCCAATCCCCAGGCCCGCGCCCATGGAGAATGGGGGGTGGGGTGGGGTGTCAGAGCTCTTTTCCTACGTGTCCGGCCTCCGAGGCTTCTTTTGTATCCTGATCGCGGCCGGTTATGTAAATAAAAAACCCCGGTTGGTTTAATTTCTGTGCGTGAAGATGTTTTTTGTTTTTTTTTTGCGCCCTTTGTGGCTTTTGCATTAGCCAGATGCCCAAAGCGTCCAGCCACAGCTGGCCAAGGACTTCACTCAGCAGGTGAGGGTCCAGGCCCCAGGAAAGAGGCCCTGACTCACCTGGTGCTCTGGTTGGCTCGTAAAGGTGGGGCCACTCTCTAGAATCTTCTAGAAGCCCAGCAGGATGGGGTTCGGTGTGCAGGAGCCTCGGCTCATGCATTTGCTAAAAACGAAAATGTCCTTGCCTGGCCCTTGTGGCTCAGCCGCTGAGCATTGACCTGTGAGCTCCTGGCCAGGGCACCCATCTATTCCAGGTCAAGGGCACATGCCCCGGGCTGTGGTCTCGATCCCCAGGGTGGGGTGTGTAGGGGGTAGCTGATCCATGATTCTCCTCATTGATGTTTCTACCTCTCTATCCCCTTCTTTCCTCTCTCTGCAATCAATAAAAACATAGTTTTATTTTTCTAAATATTTTATTTGATTTCAGAGAGGAACAGAGAGAGAGAAAGAGAGGGGGGGAGAAAGAGAGAGAGAGAGAGATCAACAGTGTCTATTGTTGATGGGGGGGGAGACTTCTTTCTTTTCTTTCTTTTTTTAAAGTATGTTTTTATTGATTTTAGGAGAGAGAGAAAGGGAGGGAGGGAGAAACATGAATGTGAGAGTAGAACGTGTATCAGCCACCTTCTGCACGCCTCCCACTGGCGATGGAGCCCACAACCTGGGCATGTGTCCTGTCCGGGAATTGAACAGGTGACCTCTTGGGTGCATGGGAGGATGCTCAACCCACTGAGCAACACCGGCCAGGGACAGGCGGGACCTCTGAAGGGATCTTAGTGGGGGCTTGTTCAGGACGAATGGCGTCTGTCTGGGGAGATGGGAGGGGATGGGTCCCAGAGCCTATGGAGAAAACAGAAGTAACGGGGTAGGTAGGCTGAGGTGGGTGCAGGGGTGAGGGAAAGCAAGGAACCACAATTCTCTCAGCTTCTGGCCGGAGCAACAGAGACGGCACCAGCGGGGGAAGGAACGGAAGGAAGAAGTCCGAAGTCTTTCCAGCTCAAGGCCAAGGCCGTTCCATGTGTACAATGCCGCTCTGCCGGGCCAGAACTACCTGGGCTTGCTGCGGCCGCGGCCACGCCATTGTTCCTGAGCCATTGTTACCGTTTTCACCTTGGAGCCTGGTGAGCAGTACCGTGGCTGGCCCCGGCCCTGACCTTGGCCTCTAGGGGAGGCTGGGACTTGCCGGACACTCCCCTTGGTCTCCGCTGGCATCGGAGTCTGCTGGACACTGGACAGACACGTTCAGCCCTGTGGGGGGGCAGGGGCTTGTGAGGCAGGGAAATCCAGGCCATTAGGTGTTCAGTTCTACGTGGGGCTTGATCCTCACCACAGCACCTGGACACGCGTGTCATGGGCCCCGCCGTTGACACGTGGGGAGAGGCCTCTCTCGTGCACGGAGCCCTGCAGGGCACAGCTCAGGCCCTGCAGATTCTGACCCCACCCTCCGTCTCGTTTTCCTTCTCCTTCCCTCCCTCCTCCCTCCTCCTTCCTCCCTCTTTCCTCCTCCCAGCTATCTAACCAGATGGTCCTCTTTTTTTTTTTTTTTAATATATTTTATTGATTTTTTACAGAGAGGAAGAGAGAGCGATAGAGAGTTAGAAACATCGATGAGAGAGTGTCACCGATCCGCTGCCTCTTGCACACCCCCTACTGGGGATGTGCCCGCAACCAAGGTACATGCCCTTGACCGGAATCAAACCTGGGACCTTTCAGTCTGCAGGCCAACGCTCTATCCACTGAGCCACACCGGTTTCGGCTTTTTTTTTTTTTTTTAAGATGTTTTATTTATTTTTGTTAATCCTCGCCCGAGGATATTTTTTCCATTGATTTCTAGGGAGAGTGGAGGAGAGAGGGAAGGACAGAGAGACACATCACATGGGCTGGATGCCTCTCGTAGGAGCCCTGACCAGGACCCGGGGCCGGGGAGGAGCCTGCAACCTTGACTGGAATGGAACCTGGGACCCTTTGGTCCGTAGGCCGCCGCTCTGTCCACTGAGCCGCACCGGCACTAGGGCTATTCAGATGATCTTTCCGCTAGATTCTGTGTGGCTTCCACCACCACATTTGGCCCAGACTATTATGAGGATTAGGTGGAATTCCCTCTCCCTGGGGAACAGTTTTCTATCCACATTCCTGAAGTTCAAGGTGTGGTTCGTAAATAAATAGGATGAAAGGGGCCGGGAAAATGGAGGCTATTTTGTGCGAGACACTTTGTTTCATCCTATTTTCGTGGGGTTGGAGGCCATCCCAGCGGGGCAAGGACATTCTTCCCCTGGCCACCCCCCTCCCCCAAACCTATCCGGCCCCCAGTCCTTCCTCCCCCTCTCCCAGCCCCAGCGGGGCTGAGATGAAAGGCCAGCCTGCCCTGGCCGGCCAAGGAAAACAATGGCAGAGACACAGCAGCTGGGGAGGGGAGGAGAAGCAGGATTCTGCATCCGGGCTGATAACCTCCTCAGAGGCAGAGCTGCAAAGACAGGGGGGCTCGGTCATAGTCATGGTTTTCGAAGGAACTTGGGGGCCGTTAGCCAGAGGCGAGAAGGTCCCTGGCCCTCAGGGTCACCAGCTTAAGCCCCCTCCACGTTGCCCTTGATGTCCAAGGGATAGAGGTGATCCCCCCCCTCCCATGAATTCCTTGGAGCACCTATTTTTTAAAAATTCTATTTATTTACTTCTTTATTGATTGATTGATTGATTGATTTTATTGATTTTCCACAGAGAGAAAGGGAGAGGGACAGAGAGGTAGAAACATTCATGAGAGAGAAACATCGACCAGCTGCCTCCTGCACACCCCCCACCGGGGATCCAATGTACATGCCCTTGACGGGAATCGAACCTGGGACCTTTCAGTCCCACAGGCCGACGCTCTATCCGCTGAGCCACACCGGTTTCGGCTGGAGCATCTATTGATTGATCAAGTATCAGCTGAGATAGGACGGTGGCCCCAGATACACAGGGAGACGCCCGGTCCCAACTGGTGGAAGGAAGGTCGCCTTACAGGGGGGACTTGGCTACGACAGACACATTCCACCTCTTTCTTCTGGCCGGTCCCCATTGTTTGCTCCCCGCCTGAAGCCACACATTCCGGGCATCTCTCTCCTCCTCCTCCTCCTTCCTCAAAGGGCAAGTGTGGGAGGCCGCCATGGGGGGAGCTGCCTCTCTTGGGGTGGGGCCCTCCTTCGGGGAGACAGGGGACTCCATGTCTCCGCCGAGAAGGGACTGGATGTCTCTGCTGGTTCGGGAACAGACACCTCCTCCTACTTCCCACTCAGGATGGCTCTGAGGGCCTGCCAGCCTTCTGCCCCCCAGACCTGCGGGACCTCAGTGTGATTGTCCAAATGCCAGAGGCTGCAGACAGGGTGGCTTTTGCTTCTCCCCAGTGGATTGCCAAACGCTCGGCCTCCAGGTCACTCGCAGGCCCCTCTCTTCCCTGAGCTGGGTCAAGGGAAGCTTCGCTCAGGATTTGCTCCCCAGGAAGGAAAGGAGAACTTCCTTTCTGGGCCCCAAAGAACCAGCTGCAGGCACACCCTCCCCTCCCTACTTGCTCCCTCCCTTCCCTCCTTGCCAAAATGCTGGTGGCGGCGCCCCCTGGTGGACATCTGGAGCAACTGCAGGAGACAGCCGCCCTGGACCCAAAGGCTCATGTCAGGGGCTGGGGTTGAACTCAGGGAGGCGGGAACTGGGGTGATCCATGGTTGGGGTGATGCCGCCACCAGATCCAGCTGACGGTTGTCCTGAAGAAAACAGATCTCGCAGGACCAGCTATTTCGGTTTTTCAGGACAAGCGGGAGGAAGTTGACTATTGGGGAAAAAAAAAAAAAAAAAAGCGCCAAACCAAACCAAAGGCACAAGCCAAAGACAACAGGAGGCAGGCCAGAGCTTGGAGCCGCAAGCCTTGATTTCTGGAAAGATGAAACACTGAAGAGTAGCTTACCCCAACCCACCCGCAAGGCGCCGTCCGGTGAACAGGACCGTGTGCTGTGGAAAATGTAAAAGTCGCAGCGAGGGACCTGTTTGACAGGTGTCGTCAGTCGCTTCTGAGTCTTCCCACTTGTATTTGCTTGTTACACTGATTTTTTTTTTTTAAACTTGTTATACCTTTTTTTTTTTTTTTTTTTAAACTTCTGATATGAACCAGCAGAAACTAGGAGTTTTCCGTAAAAATTGTGGGAGGACTGATTGTAAGTAGGATAATTTTGAAATATAATTTAAAACAATGTTGTTTTGTGTGTTTGTTTTTTTTTTTTTTTGAATAAGTAACAATTTGGATGGTTCAAAATGAAAAAAGAAAAGAAAAAAAGGTGTAGATGTGTGTAGGGCTGAAAAGTGTCCGTCTCTCCCATATTTCTAGCCACCCAGTTTCTCCTGTCAGTAAATGATGTTACTCTTTTTTATTTTTTATCCTCTGGGTGAAGTCCACATTCCTTTCTGCACAGTGTAATTCTCTCTCCCATCTGGTCTTGTTT
The DNA here is from genome assembly GCA_036971965.1 of Nyctalus aviator. Taxonomy (NCBI): domain Eukaryota; kingdom Metazoa; phylum Chordata; class Mammalia; order Chiroptera; family Vespertilionidae; genus Nyctalus; species Nyctalus aviator. The sequence continues at coordinate 5,650,750 of CM072940.1, read as the reverse complement.
ATCTCCCCAGCCCTCTCCCTACACCCAGACTTTGCCCTGTGCTTCTGAGCCCGCACTGAACTTAGCCAAGTTCTCTGTCACCCTCCCCCTCTGCCCCCCACCTCTCTCTTCCCTTAGCAAAACGTCCCTCATCCGCCTGGCCTCAGCGCCTGGCCACAGGGGTGCCCAGTGCCCTCTCCCCGCCCCTCTCCAGCGGTTCTCTCCTCCTAGCCTGATGGGATTCTCCCAGGCTCCTTGCCATCAGACACCCTTCCTCAATCTTTTTTTTTATTTTTTAATGTTTTGATATATTTTTATTGATTTCAGAGAGGAAGGGAGAGGGACGTGAGAGAGAGAAGCATCCATGATGAGAGAGAACCCTTGATCGGCTGGCTGCCTCTTCAACCCTAGCAGGTGCCCTTGACCGGAATCGAACCCGGGGGCCCTTCCGTCCCCTAGGCCCACGCTCTAGCCACTGAGCCGAACGGTCCAGGGTGCAAAGGTAGCTTTATGTACCTGCAGCAAATACAAGACACGGGACTCACTGCGAAACTCTGCAGGTTAGCCATGGCTGGCATACACCTTGGCTCCAATCCCCTGTGATTCTCTGCAGGTGGCTGCTGCAGCTGCTGAGTCCTGAGCTACAGTTTAAATATATTTTATTGATTTTCCTTTTTTGTACAGAGAGGAAGGGAGAGGGAGAGGGATAGAGAGCTAGAAACATCGATGAGAGACAAACATAGATCAGCTGCCTCCTGCACACTCCCTACTGGGGATGGGCTTGCAACTAAGGCACATGCCCTTGTCCGGAATCAAACCCAGGACCTTTCAGTCCCCAAGCGGACGCTCTATTCATCGAGCCAAACCGGTTTCTGAGCTCCAGTTTAACATTTAGCCAGAAGCCCCATGGGACCTGCCCAGACCTGGAGAGCTTCGTGGGGTCCCAGCTGGGGGGTCGTCCTGCGGGCTTGGCCTTGGGCTGCAGGAAAGGATGCCAGACCCGGGGCCTAGAGCACACAAGTTCCCAGCCAGGGGGTCGGGGGCGGGGGGAGGGAGAAGGCAGTTCTGCCTTTTTCCTGGGGGATCTGCCAGCAAACGTAGTCCCTCCGGGTCTGGAAGTCTCCGCTTCTCAAAACCCCCATCGCTCTGCGCCAAGCATAAGGTGACCAGATCGTCCAGGTGTTGGCGGGACAGTCCTGATTTCTAACCATTTTTTTCCCGCGTCCCCGCGGCGTTTTAAAAAAAAAAAAGTCCCGATGTTTGGAAAGATTGGAAACATTGGAGACAGTCTTTCCAAACATCGGGACTTTTTTTTTTTTTTTTTTTTAAACGCCGCGGGACGCGGGAAAAATTGTTAGAAACCAGGGCTGTTCCGCCAACACCTGGGCGATCTGGCCACCTTAGCCAGGCGGGAGGGGTCAGAGGGGGCGGAGGGGTGGGCTGGCGGCCACTGCGCGCCCCGGGGACAGGGGAGAGGGAGGAGGGGAGGGGAGCCCGCTTGCTCGGAGGATCGCAAGGGCCATCGGGGGACGCACTCTGCCTCGATTTCCCCCGGGGCTGCCTGATCTTACCCCCCGCTCCCCGCGCCCCTGCGCGCGTACCCGATGTGGCCGCCCTGGGCGCGCGCGTGGCCGGTGCGCCCTCCTCCCGGGGGGCTGGGCCGCCGAGCCTGGCTCCTCCCTCCCCTCCTCCGGGCCTGCAGCTCCCGGTGCTCCCGGCTCCCTCCCAGGTCCCTGCCTTCCCCTCCGCCCTGGGCGCGCGGGTGGCCGGTGCGCCCTCCTCCCGGGGGGGCTGGGCTAAGCCCGGCTCCTCCCTCCCCTCCTCCGGGCCTGCAGCTCCCGGTGCTCCCGGCTGCCTCCCGGGTCCCTGCAGCCTCCCGGGTCCCTGCTGCCTCCCAGGTCCCAGCCCGCCACCCTCCGCCATGGGCGCGGCGGGCTCGCAGCTGCTGGGCCGCCTCGGGGGCCCGCGCAGGGCCGCGCTGCCCGGGGCCGCCTGGCTCGGGGCGGCCGCGCTGGGCCTGGGCGCCGCGGCGCTGGGCACGGTGCTCTGGCGGCGGAGGGCCCGGCGGCCCCGGCGGCGGCAGCAGGTGGGCACCGTGTCCGAGCTGTGGATCTTCCCCGTCAAGTCCTGCAAGGGGGTGGCGGTGCGCGAGGCCGAGGGCACGGCGCTGGGGCTGCGCTGCGGCCGCCTGCGGGACAGGTAGGGGCAGCGGGCGCGGGATGGGGGGCAGGGGGGTGAGGATGGGGGGCTTGTCAGCGCGGGACCTGCTGGGGCTGGGGTCGGGGGAGTCCGGGGGGGGGAAGGGGGCTTCCCGTTACCTTTCCCCTATTTCCCCCTCCGGAAGGAGAATAGAGGTTTGCCACCCACAGGATCACACGCAAAACCAGGTGGTAAGCCTGGTTTAGGGAAGGTCAAGTTCATGCTTGAGCCAGATTGGGGGAGGTAGGCCGGGGTCAAAGTTCCTTCTGGGCAGAAGGACTGAGCCTGACCTGGTTGTGAACTTGCTGTCTTGGCTTTTGGCATAAACTGCTATCGCCACTAGGGGGCGGCCTGGAGCAACGCTGAACCCAAGGCCCCGGCTTCAGGTCCCTGGCTCTGGCCTTGCTGGGTCCAGTCCCAGGGCGAGGGTTTGATGAAAGAGAAACGCAGAGGGCAGCTCTGGGGGAGATGGGGGCGGTGGGGGGGGGAAGGGCTTGTCAGCGCGGGACCTGCTGGGGTTGGGGTCGGGGGAGTCCGGAGGGGAAGGGGGTTTACCGTTATCTTTCCCCCATTCCTCCTCCGGAAGGAGAATAGAGGTTTGCCACAGGATCACACGCAAAACCAGGTGGTAAACCTGGTTTTGGGAAGGTCAAGTTCATGCCTGAGCCAGATTGGGGGAGGTAGGCCGGGGTCAAAGTTCCTTCTGGGCAGAAGGACTGAGCCTGACCTGGTTGTGAGCTTGCTGTCTTCGCTTTTGGCTCCACAAGCAGAAACATAAACTGCCATCGCCGCTAGGGGGCGGCCTGGAGCAAGGCTGAACTCAAGGCCCTGGCTCTGGCCTCGCTGGGGCTCCAGTGGGCGCTGGGACATAGGGGTTCCCCACCGCGTCCGGTCCCAGGGCGAGGATTTGATGAAAGAGAACCGCAGAGGGCAGCCCTGGGGGAGATTGGGCGGGGGGGGAGCGGGAGGGAGGAAGAGGGTGTCCTGAGGGTGTCCTGGCTCTGTTATCGCAGGTTTTGGCTGGTGATTAAGGAAGACGGACACATGGTCTCAGCCCGGCAGGAGCCCCGCCTGGTCCTGGTCTCCGTGGCCTTCGAGGACGACTGCCTTGTCTTCAGCGCGCCGGGCTTCGCCGAGCAGCTGGTCTTGCCCACCAAGCTGCCTTCCTCCAACCCGGTGCACAACTGCAGGTGCTCTGCTTTGGGGCCCCCCTGGGACCTGCGACAGGCCCAGCCCCCCTCCTAGGCTCCTCCCTGAACCCCCTCTTTGCCCAGGAGGGGGGGAGTCTGGTGGAGGAAGTGTTTAGGAGCAGTCTAGACTGAGTTGGAATCAGGTGTGATCAGGTGCAGGCTGTTGCTTTAAGGTACCTGGATATTGTTTTAAATATATTTTTATTGACTTCAGAGAAGAAAGGAGAGGGAGAGAGAGTCAGAAACATCGATGGGAGAGAGACATTGGTCAGCTGCCTCCAGCACACCCCAGACCGCGGATATGCCCGCCACCAAGGTACATGCCCTTGACCGGAATCGAACCCGGGACCTTTCAGTCCGCAGGCCGACGCTCTACCACTGAGCCAAACCGGTTAGGGCACCTGGGAATTGTTTTAAAAAAATATATTTTTTTTTATTGACTTCAGAGAAGAAGGGAGAGGGAGAGAGAGATAGAGACATCGATGATGAGAGAAAATCATTGACTGGTTGCCTCCTGCACGCCCCCACACACACTGGAAATTGAGCCCGAAACAGGGCATGTGCCCCAACCAGGAATCGAACCGTGACCTCCTGGTTCACAGGTAGATGCTCAACCATTGAGCCAAGCTGGCTGGGCCCTGAGAATGCTTTTTTTTGTTTGTTTGTTTAAATTTCTTGATTGATAAAGGTATCACATATTTGTCCAGCTGGGAATTGTTTTAATCAGACGTGCTAAGACTCGCAGGTGAGGAAATGACTGTCACAAAGAAATATTTTATATATATATATCTGCCAGTCCCTAAACACAGGGCGCCAAGCCGCGCAGGGCCACACGGGGGCGCTCCAGGCTGGTCAGGAGGCAGAGGGGACAGGAAAGAAGTGAGCAAGAGCCTTTACTGTCCTTTCCAGAGGAAGGACTTAGGATTGGCGGGTGTGGAGAATTTCAGTGGGTGCTGGGACGGAGGGGCTGCCCCCTGGTCGCCTGGCACCTTCGGGCTCTGGGTGATTAGGGCAGGGGATGGGGGCCGGGGTTTAAAAGCAGCAGAGGAGGTGGCTGGAGCTGAGGCTCTCCATTTGTGGGCATGGGTATGGAAGCCCAGTGGTTTCCTACCTCTAGCCCTGGGAGGGCACTTGCTTTCGAATCAGCAAAGCCCTGAGGGGGCAAAGCATCACAAATATAGACGATCCAAAAGTGTGATTGGCCGAAACCGGTTTGGCTCAGTGGATAGAGCGTCAGCCTGCAGACTGAAGGGTCCCAGGTTCGATTCCGGTCAGGGGCATGTACCTTGGTTGTGGGCACATCCCCAGTAAGAGGTGTGCAGGAGGCAGCTGATCGATGTCTCTCTCTCTCATCGATGTTTCTAACTCTCTATCCCTCTCCCTTCCTCTCTGTAAAAAAAAAAAAAATCAATAAAATATATTTATATTTTTAAAAAAGTGTGATTGGTATCAACACGGAGGGCGTGGCAAGAGCCAACCTTTAGGGTCTGTTCTAGCAGAATGACTTCTGTGCAGCGTTGCATCCTTGTCCTCCTCCAAAAGCATCCTGAATCCCTGTGGTCCCCGGTCCAGCAGCTGAGAAAGGCAGAGCCTCGGGCTCCGAGGACCCCACCTGCTGCCCGGGTCCCGCCGATGCAGGCCGTGACCCCGGTCCCTCTTCTCGCCCCTGCAGGATCTTTGGCCTGGACATTAAGGGCAGGGACTGCGGCGATGAGGCGGCCCAGTGGTTCACCGGCTATTTGAAGTCAGAGCCCTACAGGCTGGTTCAGTTTGAGCAGAGCATGAAGGGAAGGGCGTCGAAGAGCATTTTCCCGTCTTCTTTGCAGAACTACCAGGTGAGCCGCCAGAGGCCCGCCCTTCCCCTGCCCCTCTCCACCCGCCCGCCCGCCCCCCTGCTCTTTCTGCCTCCTCCTGTGCCCCCTAAGAGCCTCTCTGGGGTATTCTGGCCCAGGTGGGTGGCATAGGGTACCACCTGGGCAGGTGATGGGGATGGAGAGGGCAGTGGGATGGCTAGAGCAGTGTTTCCCAAGCTTCTCTCAAGAAGGGAATCACCCGGTGGAGTTGTTAAACTACAGATTCCCGGATCCCAGCGAAGAAGTGCTACACTGGAATTTCTGGGAACGTATACCCTGTCCCCCTGAAACTAAGACAGTGTCTTATATTAATTTTTTTTCCTCCCAAAGTTGCGCTAGGCCTTATTTTCAGGGTGTGTCTTATCTTTGCATGCGCTAGGTCTTATTTTCGGAGGATGTCTTATTTTCGGGGAAACACGGTAGGTAACATTGTATACTCAAGTAGTGCTTTTAACCTCTACGCTCCCCCAAAATTCCAGTTTAGCACTTCTTCGTTGGGATCCGGGAATCTGTAGTTTAACAACTCCGCCCGGTGATTCTCGTCATGAGAGGAGCTTGGGGAACACTGGCCTAGAGGATGGAAGGTGGGGACCCCTGTGCGGGGAGGAGCCAAGAGTGACTCTCGGGCACTCAGGAGAAAGCGCGGTTGGGGAGGAGAGGTGAACGTGAGAGGTTCCTTTGGGGCTAAACGCAGGTTTCCTAAAATTTCAGAAGCAGGCTTCTCCCCGGGCCAGCACTTCTCCCATAGGCAGCTCGGGACGGTTTTGTCGGGTGCTGGGAAGGCACCTCCAGTGAAGACACTGCGCCCCAGCCTTTGGTCCTGCAGTGAAATAAGGTTTACAAGAGCACCCACGCTCCTCGGGGTGTCCTCCCCCCCCCCCAGGCCCCCCGATCCCCAGGCTCCTTAAGCGCATGGCCTTGCACATGCATTGTCTGTGCAGTTTTCCCGCCTGGGACAAGGCTGGCGCGCAGTAGGTGCTTCATGAAATGCATGTTGAGGGGATGGTGGCAGCGGAAAGACATCCCTATTTGGCGGAGCTGACTGGCCGCAGACGCTTCCCCCGTTTGATGATGATGATGATGATGATGTGGGAGGGGGATCACCTGTGGGGCGCTGGAGTGCGGAATGAGGAGGAAAGGGGGGGGGGCCCGCAAGGGGAGGTGGGCCCCCAGCCTGGCTGCTGCCTGCTGCCTGCAGGGTGTGGTCGGGGAATCCCTGCCCCAAGCCCAGAGCTGACTTGGCCATTTCCAAGCTCGAAGCATCCCTTCCCTGCTTCTGCACATAGGTGGTTTTGCTTTTAGAATTTTTTAAAAAATGTGTTTGTTTTTTTAAAAAAAATATTTCTTATTGAATTTTTACAGAGAGGAAGGGAGAGGGATAGAGAGCTAGAAACATCGATGAGAGAGAAACACCCATCAGCTGCCTCCTGCACGCCCCCTACCGGGGATGTGCCCGCAACCATGCCCTTGACCGGAATTGAACCTGGTACCTTCCAGTCTGCAGACCGACGTTCTATCCACTGAGCCAAATTGCTTTTGGCAAAAAATATGTTTTTATTGATTTTAGAGAGGAAGGAAAAGGGAGAGAGAGAGAGAGAGAGAGAGAGAGAGAAAGAGAAAGAGAAGCATCAATGATGAGAGAGCATAGTGGATTGGCTGCCTCCTGCACGCCCCCTACTGGGGATGGAGCCCGCAACCCAGGCATGTGCCCTTGACCGGAATCGAACCTGGGACCCTTCAGCCCGCAGGCCAATGATCTATCCACCGAGCCAGACCAGCGAGGGCTTGCCTGCAGACTTTGCTTAGCTGTGCAGTTGGCCCCGGGACTGTCAGGAGGCAGCCAGGCCTGACGGGGCCGTGCTCTTGGCGCAGGTGGCGTACTCGGATGGCAGCCCCATCCACATCATCTCCGAGGCCTCCCTGGCCGACCTGAACACCAGGCTGGAGAAGAAGTTGAAGATGGACCAGTTCCGGCCCAACATAGTGGTGACGGGCTGCGAGGCGTTTGAGGAGGTCAGTGGCTCCCTGTTTGTTTTTTTGTTTGTTTGTTTGTTTTTTAATATATTTTATTGATTTTTCACAGAGAGGAAGAGAGAGGGATAGAGAATTAGAAACATCGATGAAATAGCTGATTCTCTCTCATCATTGATGTTTCTCTCTCTCTCCCTCTCTTTCTCTTCCTCTTTCTCTCCTTCTATCTATCCATCTATCATCTATCTATCTCTCCCTCTTCCTTCCTCTCTGAAATCAATAAAAAATATTTAAAAATTAAAAAAAATCTGAGGAACAGAATAAACTGGTGAATATAATAGAATCGGGGGCATAGGAAGGGAGTGGACTGGCAATTCTCTGGGGAAAGGGGTGCAGGAAGAGACTGGACAAAAATCTTACACCTGTGGATGAGGACAGTGATGCGGGTGTGTGTGTAAGGGCGTGGGGTGGGGTGGGAAATCAGGTGGAGGGGAGCTATGGAGCGGAAAAGAAGAACATATGTAATAATCTGAACAATAAAAATTTATTTTAAAAATAATAAAATAAAATGAGGCCGTGGTGAAGTAAAGAGCGAGCTATGCAACCATCTGGATAAAAATAATTTAAAAAAATAAAAAAGACGAAGGAAGCCTTCATTCAGCAGAGAGGGCTTGTTCCCCCTTCTCTTAGGACACCTGGGATGAAATCCAGATTGGCAGCGTGGAAATGAAAAAGGTTTTGGCTTGCTCCAGGTAAGGACTCTCTCGCGAGACTTGGCCCCTGGGGAGTGGGGGTTCTTCATCATCGGTTCTTCATTGTCACCTCACCCGCGGCTCCTGCCCGACAGGTGCATCATGACCACGGTGGACCCCGACACCGGAGTGATAGACCGGAAGGAGCCCCTGGAGACCCTGAAGAGGTAGGACACGGGTCCCGTGTGTTTTTAACATGATCCCCACCGAGAGCTACCGGTGGGTGCAGGTGCTCTGATTGGGCACCTTCCACTCTGCCTTCCGCTTGGCTTGTGCCTGTCGGTTCTTGGGAGTGCTGGTCCCTCTTTGTTTCTGGATGCATCTTTTCGTGCTTTTGACAATTAAAAAAAAAAAAAAAATATATATATATATATATATATATATATATATATATATATATATATATATATATTCTTATGCCCTAACCGGTGTGGTTCAGTGGATGGAGCGTCAGCCTGCGGATTGAACGGTCCCGGGTTCGATTCCGGTCAAGGGCATGGACCCTGGTTGCGGGCACATCCCCAGTAGGAGGTGTGCAGGAGGCAGCTGGTCGATGTTTCTTTCTCATCGATGTTTCTAGCTCTCTATCCCTCTCCCTTCCTCTCTGTAAAAAATCAATGAAATATATTTAAATATATATATTTATAAATGTTTTTATTGATTTTAGAGAGAGAGAAAAGGAGAGGGAGGGAGAAGGAGAGAGAGAGAAACATTAATGAGAAAGAGAAACCACCATGTCCAGCCTGGGGTGAAAGCTTGAATCTTAGGAAAAGCCCTAAGGTTATTATTTTTTATTTTTTAATCCTCACCCAAGGACCTTTTCCCATTGATTTTTTTTAGACAGAGTGGAAGGGAGAGGGAAGGTCAGAGAGACATACTGATGCGAGAGAGACACATTGATTGGTTGCTTCCTGCATGATCCCTGATCAGGGCCCCGGGCTGGGGGAGGAGCCTGCAACCAAGGTACGTGCCCTTGACGGGAATCAAACCGGGGACCCTTTGGCCCACAGGCTGACGCTCTACCCACTGAGCCACACCGGTCAGGGCCAGAGCACTTAGGTTGTTAATACTTTTTGGCTCCTGAGGATGAATTTCGGCTTCTTTCAGCTACCGCCTGTGTAATCCTTCGGAGCAGCCCATCTACAAGTCGTCCCCGCTGTTCGGGATGTATTATTCGGTGGAAAAACTTGGAAGCTTGAAAGTGGGCGACCCCGTGTACAAGATGGTGAGTGACGTGGGGAAGGGCCAGCTGAGCCGTGGAAGGCGGGGCCTTAGGTTCCGGCCACGCTTTCTCACGTTCAGATGTTTCTATACGTTTTGTGGGAAGAGTGAGCAGCTTGCGTTCTGACCTGTGGAGATGGAAATGCCCTTTATTTATTTTTAAAATATATTTTATTGATTTTTCACAGAGAGGGATAGAGAGCTAGAAACGTCAATGAGAGAGAAACATCGACCAGCTGCCTCTTGCACATCTCCTACCGGGGATGTGCTCGCAACCAATGTACATGCCCTTGACCGGAATCGAACCTGGGACCTTTCAGTCCGCAGACCGACGCTCTATCCACTGAGCCACACCGGTTTTGGCGAAATGCCCTTTATTTGTAATGCCCTCAGTCATCTGTATTCCCCCACCCGGACTTGCCCACTCTCCAGGGCATATAGGGGGCTGATGCTGGGGCGCTACAGTGACAGGCATGTGTGCCCAGCTCTCTAGTGGGTATTATTCAGAATTAAGACCATTAAGGTGAGCGACCCTCGAGAGCTACATACTTATTTTTTTCTGTCTCTGATATACGGTATATATCATATGCTACACACACACACACACACACACACACACACATATACAAACACAGTCCCCCAAAAATGTATACATAGTGTAACAACAGATAGCTCAACTGATGTTTCTTTTCAGATTTAACACATTGGAATTAATAATTATTCAGAGTGTGTATACATTTTTTGGGACATCATATATATATATATGTGTGTGTGTGTGTGTGTATACATGTATATATATGTATGTGTATATATGTGTGTATATATGTATATATGTATATATCTTACATATATCATGTAACTATAAGATATACAGTATATATATATATATGTATACACACAGAAGTATGTATCATAAGCACTTTCATAGCCTTCCAATCTATTCCAATGTCATTTAAAAATATATTTTTATTGATTTCAGAAAGGAAGGGAGATAGAGAAACATCAATGATAAGAGAATCATTGATCAGCCGCCTCCTGCACGCCCCACACTGGGGATCGAGCCTTCAACCCAGGCATGTGCCCGGACCGGGAATCGAACTGGGACCTCCCAGTTCGATGCTCAACCACTGAGCCACACTGGCCAGGCTCACATGCCATTTTTTGATGGCTTCATAACATTCCATCATCTTACAGTATTTTTGACAGTTGGACTACCGCCGGTTTTGTTAAGAAATAGTATTATGGTCCATGTGTTCGTATGCAGAGCATTTAAACTGAAGTGTTTTCCTCTAAGTTCCATTTTTATTTTATTTTTTTAAAATATATTTTATTGATTTTGTACAGAGAAGAAGGGAGAGAGATAGTTAGAAACATCGATAAGAGAGAGTCATCCATCAGCTGCCTCTTGCACACCCCCCACTGGGGATGTGCCCGCAACCAAGGTACATGCCCTTGACCAGAATCGAACCCAGGACCTTCAGTCCCCAAGCCGACGCTCTATCCATTGAGCCAAACCGGTCTTGGCTAAGTTCCATTTTTAAAGTGGAATTACTGACTCATGGGGGTCTCGGCATATTTTTTTTTTTTTTTAGCATCTTGACCAATTGCTTTCCAAAGGGCTCTTCCCATCTGCACCCCCCTCCCCTCCTGTCCTGGGAGAGACAGCCCTCGCTCTGAGCTGTTGGCAGAACTGGGTGGGCGACTCCATCTTAACTCGACCTTTTTCCATGATTTGGTGCAAGACATGGTTTTTATTTCCTGCATTTTGATAAGTGGCTGTTGTGTTGGGTGTTTGAATTCCGTATATGGGCAGGATGAGAAAGAAGCCGATAATCAGACATTCTTGTTATTTTCCCAGATGTAAGCGTCCAGGAGACATCCATCAGGATTTTAACTACAATAACAACAACACCTCTGATCGTCTTCGCCCTGACACGAACCTTCGTTTTTTTTGACTTTTTGGAGTTATTCCTGCTCCGAGTTAATGCAAGGAAAGTATTAGAGGTGATTTGGGGATAAGAAGGTTATATAGATTTTAGGCGAGGGAGACTGTTTCAATGAATAAAATCATCTATAGAATTGTTTTGAATGGTACTGTAGCTCTTCCACTTCTGACATTAATTCTGATGAGGGAAGAAAGGATAAAGAATCTGCTGAAAAGCTGCCCGATTTTTCCAAAAACGTTTACATTTTATTACCTTGCCTTCCCTGTTTTAGGCGAAAGGAAGAACAGCAGGTTTCCTGATGTGCCTTTATGGGTGAACACACAAAATTCTGTTAGCCGGTTCTTCACAGGAGGATATATTTTTAATCGATTTTTTAGAGAGAGTGGAATGGAGGGAGAGGCAGAGAGAGACTCATTGATTGGTTGCCTCCCAAACTGGCCCTGCCTGGGGTTGGAGATTGAACCCAGGTATGTGCCCTTCACTGGGAATCAAACCCACAACCTTCAATCCCTCCCCCCCGCCAAAGCGGGATGCTCTAACCACTGAGCATACCGGCCAGGGCTCTATTCGTTGGTTTTATGTGGCTATTGAGTCCTATGGACCTTCCATTCATGTACTTTTGACCAGACCACCATGGAATCTGGTTGTACTTGAGTAGGGCAGTTATTTTATAAAACTTATTTTTATATTCAATTGTGCCTCTCTTAAGCCGTATACAAGTAATTGCGCAACTGTGGAAATCCAGCTGTGATCAAGAAGGGAACTGGGATCTAAAAGAGAATGGAACTTTGAGAGTGGAGTGGGAAGAAGGAAGGCTGCCCATAGATTTTTAGGCACAAATCATTGTTAATTTGATAACCAAGAAAAATGAACTTTTTTGGTAGGATGCAACAGAAATTCTCACTGAAGTAATATGCGAACGAATTCGCAGACGTATAATTTTGTGGTTCCTTTCATATTAATAAATGTACTTCCTCTTTGGTATGTATGAACCTGTTTCCAGAGCTTTCTTATTTTATTTTATTTTTTTAAATGTATTTTATTGATTTTTTACAGAGAGGAAGAAAGAGGGATAGAGAGTTAGAAACATCAATGAGAGAGAATCATCCATCAGCTGCCTCTTGCACACCCCCTACTGAGGATGTGCCCGCAACCAAGGCACAACATGCCCTTGACCGGAATCGAACCTGGAACCTTTCAGTCCCCAGGCTGACGCTCTATCCATTGAGCCAAACCGGTTTCGGCAATAAAAATATATTTTTTTAAAAATTCTGGAGAGAAATTAGGAAGAGAGAGAAATAGAAGGTCTGGGAGCTGTTTTTTCTATAGAGAATATGGGGTCCAAAGCCCTGCGTTCTGGAATGTGCTATCCCTCTATCTTCCCAGGCCTCCCACCACCCAACATTGGGGGGGGGGGGGGAGGGAAGAGCTATGAGCCCACGGATGCACCCCAATAGCTGCAGCGACGCTGATCTGTGTGCTCTGAACATGACTCCTGGATGTTGGGGGTGGGAGAAGGTGATGGCCTGAGGTTGGAGAAGGAATAGGTTAGATGCACCTGTTCCCAGACTCCTGGGAAGGTGGCATGGACTCCTGGGTGCACCTGCTCCCCGCTCTCCCCATGCCCGGGAGCTGCCCGCCGCCTGGTTTCTAGCTTGAACGCAGGCTTTCTCTTGCACATGCTCCCTTTTTGGCCCCTTTTTGTTTGGATAAAACAGGCCATGAGCTGGAAACCGGTGTGGCTCAGTGGATAGAGCGTCGGCCTGCGGACTGAAAGGTCCCAGGTTTGATTCCAGTCAAGGGCGGCATGGACCTTGGTTGCGGGCACATCCCCAATGGGGGGTGTGCAGGAGGCAGCTGATCGGTGTTTCTCATGGATGTTTCTAACTCACTCTCTCTCTCTCCCTCTCTGTAAAAAATCAATAAAATATTAAAAACAAACAAACAAACAAACAAACAAAAAAAACAGGCCTCAAGTAAGCAGATAGATCCTTGGGCAGCTGGCAGCCTGCCTGGGTCACGCGCCTGCCCGCGCCAGCGCGTCCCCACCCCGCCCCTGACCCCGCCCCCTCGGGCGATCGCGGGCCTCTGATTGGCCGGGAGGGTGGGGCTTCCGGAGCTGCCCTCCAGGGCTCGGTCCAAGGGTCACCACCCCCAACCCCACCCCGCCCTGCACCCCCCAAGCTGGGGCAGGCGCGCACGTGACCGCGGTGCCCGGCCGGCTCCCCGCGCGCCCCGGGCCATGGGCACCCCGGCGGGCAGCCACCTCTACGTGCGGGTGCTGCGCCTCCCCGAGCCGCCCCGGGCCTCCTGGGCCTCCTGGCTGGGCACGGCCGCGCTGGGCCTGGGCCTGGGCGCCGTGGCGCTGGGCAAGGGCCTCTGGCGCCGGGTGCTGCGCGGGGGGCGCCGGCGGCAGGTGGGGACCGTGGCCGAGCTGTGGATCTACCCGCTCAAGTCCGGCAAGGGCGTGGCGGTGAGCGAGGCCGAGTGCACCGCGCTGGGGCTGCGCTGTGGTCACATGCGGGACAGGTACCGGCTCCGTGGGATGGGCATGGGCATGGGCATGGGGATGGAGGACCAGCTGGGGACGGGGTGGGCGCGGGAGGCTGCAGGGGCGTTCACAGGTCCTCCCGGGATGGGGTTGGGGATGGGGATGGGCATCGGGGACCAGCTGGGGACGGGGTGGGCGTTCACAGGTCCTCCTGGGATGGGGATGGGGATGGGCATGGGCATGGGGACCAGCTGGGAACGGGGTGAGCGCTCACTGGTTCTCCCTGGAACCGGGAGAGGGTGGGACAAGGGTAAGAGACAGGGATGCATCGCCTGGAGCTGAGCTGAGCACACCTGCTGTCCCCAGCTGGCTGGCTTTCCACCTGTCAAGGGCTCTTGCATCTTGCATCTTGCATCTTGCGCTCCTGCTGAGGTGTGGCATGGGTCCCCAGGCATGTCCAGCGGAAGCCCCCAGCCAGGATTGCCCCCCCCCCCGCACTCCCATGTCCCTCTGCCTCGCTACTTTTTCTCACTCTCTCTTGAGAACTTGGGGTAACTTGGAGCCACCCCCCAGCCCCATCCAAAGAGCGCCCCCCGGGCCGGCGCCACAGGATAAGGGTGGAAACTTGACTCAGGTTTCTTGCAGCTTGCAAAGCGCAGTTGCGTTGTCATGTTACTGCCTCCATTAAAAACAAACACAAAACACATGTGCTGAGCTAATCTTCCTCCTAAGTCTTTCCAGCTGGCTTTTATGGGGGTAAGAATCCGGCTCAGAGCCGCGTGCAGTGGGGCAGGCGCCCTTGGTGCGTGGAGAAGAGGGGCTCTATCCACGCCCCATTGGGTAGGCACGATCCCTGGGAATTCCTGGGGTTCAGTCAAGACTGCAAAGGCCCAGAGCAAGGGGCTTTGTCCTCCTCGGGGTCTGGCTTCTGGAATGAAGTTCTAATATATGCTATAGCATAGATACATCTAAAGAACAGTATATTAAGTGACGTGAGCCACCCTGGCCTCATTGTACGCCTGCACCCCAAACTCCTTCCTCCCCTGGCAGCCCTCACAGCTTCTGTGGGTAACACGGGGCTCAGGGCCTGTCACTTCCTTCCTCTCCCCGATAGGGGGCGACGTGACACCGTGGAAAGGTGAGCGATGCCTCCTGGCTGCAGGGAGGAAGCCAGCAGCCCCAGCTCTCCCGGGGTCTGCATAAGGACTCCCGAGAGGAGGGTAGCATTGACTTTGCAGGCCCAGAGGTCAAGGTCATTGCCATTGCACTGTACCCGTTGGAAAGAGATGCACTGAGCTCACTGTGCAAAGGGCGATGGTAAGAGCTGGCATTTGTACGGGGGTGCACGCTTGCTTCCCTGTCCTGTTGCCAAGCCCTGTGACCCGGGGATGCGGACGCAGCGTGACCAGTGCCAGGATGCAGGGGAAGGGGCACCAGGTACGGTTTGGGGGGAGGGGGTCAGGAGCGACATCATCGCTGGAGCTGAAAATGCAAAATTAATGAATTTTCCCAGCAAGCCCGTTGAAGGACGAACGTTCTACAGCAGTGGTTCTCAACCTTCCTAATACCTCGACCCTTTCATACATGGTGACCCCCCTACCACAGAATTATTTTCGTTGCTACTGCATAACTGTCATGTTGCTACTGTTATGAATCGTAATGTAAATATCTGTGGTTTCCCATGGTCTTAGGCGGCCCTGCTAGCGGTTCTTAACCTGTGGGTCGCCCAAGACCATCATACACACACACACACACACACATACACACACACACACACACACACACACACACTCACACTAGAGGTCTGGTGCAAGACTATCATGCATGGGTAGGGTCTCTAGGCCTGGCCAGCAATCAGGGCTGATGGAGGCCTTCCAGATGCTAGCCTTCAATCCACGCCACTCCCTAGTGGTCAGTGCATGTCATAGCAAGCAATTGAACTCCTGTGGCTTTTATACATATACATTTTATACATACAGTGCATGTCATAGCAAGCAATTGAACTCCTGTGGCTTTTATACATATACATTGTTACATATTAGGCTTTTATACATATACATTGATTTTACAGAGAAGAAAGGAGAGGGATAGTGCGTTAGAAACATCAATGAGAGAGAAACATCGATCAGGTGCCTCCTGCACACCCCTACTAGGGGATTCAGCCACCAGCCAAGGTTACATGCCCTTGACTGGAATCGAACCCAGGACTCTTCAGTCCGCAGGCCAACGTTCTATCCACTGAGCCAAACCGGTTAGGGCTATATTTCTTCTTATGTTCACAGATTCCTCATAGCACAGGTTCACCTCCGGTCCAGTGTGAACTGAAATCGCCCACACATCATTATGTTTAGCTTCCTTGGGAGCTGCGAGGCAACTTACGCAATTGCATTATTCTTCTTGTGGAAATGTCCTTTCTCTTGCTCTTATTTTTCCCTCCCCCCGCCCCCCCTCTTTCTGGGAAGTACCTCTAGACCAGGAGTACTGGCCAGAAATACCATTGTCCATATTAACAATAGACTTTTCAGAAAATTGCGGAATTCACAGTTCTGAATACAGAAACATTATCTTTTTTTTTTTTTTTTTTTTTTTTTAGGGGAGGGTGGCTTTGGCAAGGAGTGCCTGGCATTGAATGTGGTCAGCTGAACCCCAAACTCTGTGAACAATATAGCAAGAGCCTTGGTACCTCCGCGGGCAGGAGCCCTACTGTATGTCAGGCTCTGTGGGCCTTGAGGTCTTCCTGGGAAATATATTATTGTCATTTCCTTTGGGCGGGTTGAATGAAAGTGACCAGACTTCCATTTGAGATGAAAATATAATCCAGCTGGGACTGGTTTGGCTCAGTGAATAGAGCGTCGGCCTGCGGACTGAAAGGTCCCAGGTTCGATTCGAGTCAAGGGCATGTACCTTGGTTGCGGGCACATCCCCAGTGGGGGGGGGGGTGCAAGAGGCAGCTGATCGGGGTGATTCTCTCTCATTGATGTTTCTAGCTCTCTATCCATCTCTCTTCCTCTCTGTGAAAAATCAATAAAATATATTAAAAAAAGAAAATATAATCCACATCTCTGATTTCAGTGCCACCCATCAAGAAGCTTGGAAATGTCCTGTAGAAGTGACGTCAGGTGCTTGAGTGGCCATGAGACCCTTTGAAATGAACCGAAAGGCTCAGTCCTGCTGGGCTGCTGAACTGATGTTTCAGACAGACAGACAGACAGATACACAACCACTCACACAGCAGGCCAGCGGGGTGACCGTGCGTGCCTGGAGGCCCTGCAGGAGGGCAGCCTGTTGGGGCGGTCCATGCACATCTTGTCTTTTGCAAACGGCAGGTTCTGGCTGGTGATCAACGAGGCGGGGACCATGGTGACTGCCCGCCAGGAGCCGCGCCTGGTGCTGGTGTCCCTGACCTGCGAGGGTGACACGCTGACCCTCAGCGCGGCCTACATGCAGGACCTGCTGCTGCCCATCGAGGCACCTGCCACCAACCCCGTGCTCAAGTGCAGGTGAGCCGACGGCCCTTCTCAGCCCTGGCGTGCGTGTGTCGAGAACATTCGACCTTCGGAGAGAATCCTGAGAAAGGGGGTCAGCAATTAGCAAAGGATTCCAAGTCCTTTTTTTTTAATTTTGTATTTTTTAAAAAATATATATTATTGAATTTTTTACAGAGCGGAAGGGAGAGAGATAGAGGAAGCTAGAAACATAATTCTTTGTGGTGAAAATTTTTATCCCTTAATTTTTAACCCATCTGCAATGGCGTGAAAACATTCTGCATGATCCTGTATAGACTTTGACCCCTGCCCCAAAGACTAAACAAGAACCTGTTTGGGAATTGCAAATGAGAAATGCTCAGACTCTCAGGGCAAAGATATCAAGAATCCACTGGTCCATGCGACTCAAAGTCATCTACAAATTCAGTGTAATCCCTACTCAAAAAATTCCAATGGCGTTTGCCACAGAAATAGAAGACTACAATCCTAAAATGTGCATAGAACCACAAAATTCCCTGAATAAAGCAATCTTGGGGTGGGGGGGGGTGGAGTGGGGGAAGAAGAAAGAAAGAACAAAGCTGGAGGCATCCCACTTTCTGATTTCAAACCATACTACAGAGCTACAATAATCAAAACATTACCGGCATAAAAATACTAGACAACAGATCAACGGAACAGAATCAAGAGCCCAGAAATAAACCCACGCCTACAAAGTCGATCAATATTTGACAAAAGTTGCCAAAACCGGTTTGGCTCAGTGGCTAGAGCATCAGCCTGTGAACTGAAAAGGTCCCAGGTTCGATTCCGGTCAAGGGCATGTACCTTGGTTGTGGGCATATCCCCAGTAGGGGGGTGGGGTTTGCAAGAGGCAGCTGATGGATGATTCTCTCTCATCGATGTTTCTAACTATCCCTCTCTCTTTCTCTCTGTAAAAAAAAAAAAATCAAGGAAAACTGGGTGTTCACAGAAGCAGGGGCAGGCGAACATCACGTCTCCCGATAATGAAGGGATGACGGTGACATCACAGTGTGGGCAGGTTCTCTGATATGGGCGGGGCATGGTAAGGTCCCCAGATTTGCAAAGCCAGGCTCAGTCTTCACCCCTCCTCATCCCCTCCCCCCCACTCCCCGCAGGGTGCACGGCCTGGAGATCCAGGGCCGGGACTGCGGAGAGGCAGCGGCTCAGTGGATCACCAGCTTCCTGAAGACCCAGCCCTACCGCCTGGTGCACTTCGAGCCTCACATGCCGCCCAGGAAGTCCCACCAGATAAAGGACGCGTTCCGGCCCACAGACCAGGTGAGAGATGTGTGTCTGGCAACCCACAGACGTAAATGACGACACCGGCTCTTCCAGGAAGAAGGCTGCACGGAGTCATTGCGACAGCGGGGTTGGGAGCACGCTGTTGTGTAGTTCAGTTACTAGGGCCATTCACCAAGTCACTGTCATCAAGAATCTTTTATTCAGCCGGAACCGGTTTGGCTCAATGGATAGAGCGTCGGCTTGGGGACTGAAGGGTCCCGGGTTCGATTCCGGTCAAGGGCATGTATGTACCTTGGTTGAGGGCATATCCCCAGTAGGGGGTGTGCAAGAGGCAGCTGATGGATGACTCTCTTTCATCGATGTTTCTAACTCTCTATCTCTCTCCCTTCCTCTCTGTACAAAATCAATAAAATATATTTAAAAAAAAAAGAATCTTTTATTCATTTTGTTGTTGTTGATGATTTCAGAGAGGAAGGGAGAGTGTGAGAGAGAGAAACATCAGCGATAAGAGAGAATGATTGATCGGCTGCCTCCTGCAGGCCCCCTACCGGGGACCGAGCCTGCAGTCTGGGCATGTGCCCTTGACCGGAATCAAACCCAGGACCCTTCAGTCCGCAGGCTGATGCTCTGTCCGCTGAGCCAAACTGACCAGGGCCAGCAAGAGTCTTTAACACGGATGTGCAGGTTGCATAAATAAATATCTGTGGAATCAGGGAATGATTTTTTTTTTTATTCACACACAATGAGGCCATCGAGCCCAACCGCCTGATTGTCAGCTAAGATAGTAACCGTGAGAAACCAGAGGCTGGAAACGCTGGAGTGACCTCCCCAAGGGCACTTACCCACCGGCAGCTCCAAGAATCCAAGGTCACGTCCACGTCCCTCCATCATATAATTCCCGTTATCTGCAAGGCCTCCTGAATCACTGTGACTTTTCTATAAAAAAAGGCCCGGCCTGTGTGGCTCAGTGGTTGAGCATCGACCTATGAGCCAGGAGGTCTCGGTTCACTTCCCGGTCAGGGCACAGGCCCGGGTCTAAGGCTCCATCCCCAGCGGGGGGTGTGCAGGAGGCAGCCGATCGGTGATTCTCTCTCATCATGGATGCAGTTAATGTTTCTCCGTCTCTCTCCCTTCTTCTCTGAGATCAATAAAAATATAAATAGAAGTAGAGAAATATTGAAAGAGAATGGGGGAGGGAGAAGAGCAGGTTCCGAGGTTTAGACCCGCCTGACCCCAGAGAAATCCTTTGTGTAATACCCTGTTTCCCCAAAAATAAGACAGCAGTATCTTATATTAATTTTTGCTCCAAAGATGCGCTAGGTCTTATTTTCAGGGGATGTCTTATTTTTCCATGAAGAAGAATACGGGACACATTTATTGTTAAATGAAAATAAAGGAAATTTATTACCTGTATACGGTAGTGGTCAACACAAACCAGACAAACTGTGAATCCTACAGTATCAAGAATTTACTCATTTATTCTATGACAATCATGTCATCACCTTCTGGAACATCATCATCACAATCCAATTCCTAAATTTCCTGGTGAATTTCTTGTGACTCCATTTCTTTCAGAATCAGTGGACCAAATCTCTCATGTTTAGCCTGTGTGTGTGTGTGTGGGGGGGGGGGGGGGCTTATTTTCGGGGGGGATGCCTTATATTTCACTCAGAAGGAAACCTGTAAGTAGGTCTTATTTTCGGAGGATGTCTTATTTTCGGGGAAACACGGTAATGGTTTGTCTCTCCATCAGATCGCGTACTCGGACGCCAGCCCGCTCCTGCTCCTGTCTGAGGCTTCGCTGGCGGATCTCAACTCCAGGCTGGAGCGGAAAGTCAAGGCATCGAACTTCAGGCCCAATATCCTCATTTCGGGCTGCTGCGAGTATGCAGAGGTAACGTGAGCCTTCCTGGCCTTTTTCCTTGGATTTAACTTTTTTTTTTTTTTTTTTTTTAAAGGCCTGAGAGTCTTTGAAGTGACATTCGATTATTTCTAAAGTTCATTTTTTTTTTTTTTCCCCCCCGTGCACTCGAACAGGGTTAGGGGCGTCACAGGAATAGACGAGGCAGAGATGTGCTTTTGTGTGATGTCAGTCCCCCCCGGTGGAGAAATGCACATAGTACAGGCCGGGGCTGCTCTGCACCGAGCTGTCCAGATTTCTGGGCTGTTGCGAAATATTGCAGTTACGGGCCCATTTCATGACTTAAAAGAAAAGCCTGCGATACACATACCAAGACTAATACACACTGCTCAGCTGGTGTGGCTCAGTGGTTGAGCATCGACCTATGAACCAGGAGGTCATGGTTCGATTCCCAGTCAGGGCACATGCCTGGGTTATGGGCTCGATCCCCAGTGTGGGGCATGCAGGAGGCAGCCAACCAATGATTCTCTCTCTACATCTGTCTCTCTCTCTCCATCTCCCTTCCTCTCTGAAATAAATAAAAATATATTTTTTAAAAAGAGTTATGTAGACTCTTTTAAAATATATATATTTTATTGATTTTTTTACTGAGAGAAAGAGGTATAGAAAGCTAGAAACATCAGTGAAAGAGAAACATCGATCAGCTGCCTCTTGCATGCCTCCTACAGGGAATGTGCCCGCAACCAAGGTATATGCCCTTGACTGGAATCGAACCCGGGACCTTTCAATCCGCAGGCTGACGCTCTATCCACTGAGCCACACCAGTTTTGGCGAACTAAGGGTCTTAATCCACCTCAGTTGCACACACAGTGATCTGACACTGCCTCTCCAGACCCTCTCCTCGCTTTCCCCCACTTGTTCTACCCCCTTCTTTCTCCGCCTCTTTGAGTCTGGCAGCATCAATCAGGGTGGCTTCCTGCAGGAGGCGGGCTTCCATCACAGATGGACAAGTGAGAGGAAAGGGAGCATTTCATTTCAGGTGAATGAACTGACGCATGAAAGGCAGAGAG
This sequence comes from Nyctalus aviator, assembly GCA_036971965.1. Lineage (NCBI taxonomy): Eukaryota > Metazoa > Chordata > Mammalia > Chiroptera > Vespertilionidae > Nyctalus > Nyctalus aviator. Next base: position 5,629,472 of record CM072940.1, on the reverse strand, counting down.
AGGGGCAGGAAGGTGTGTGTCTTCACGGGACTGATGTCAACTTTGCCATCTTTAGCCAAAACCGGTGTGGCTCAGTGGATAGAGCGTCGGCCTGAGGACTGAAGGGTCCAGGGTTCGATTCATGTCACGGGCATGTGCCTTGGTTGCGGGCATATCCCCAATAGGAGGGAAGTGTGCAGAAGGCAGCTGATGGATGTTTCTCTCTCATCGATGTTTCTAACTCTCTCTCCCTCTCCCTTCCTCTTTGTAAAAAAAGTCAATAAAATATATTTTAAAATAAATAAATCAACTGCCATCTCTGATGCGAGGGGCACGTCGGGGCGAGGGCTCCAGAGTGCTCACGTGACCTCTGCATCCTGTCCCCTAGGATTCGTGGCACAAGCTTCTCATCGGGGACGTGGAGCTGAAGAGGGTAATGGCCTGTTCCAGGTAAGACCCTCCCGGCGTGGCTGTCCGGGACAGGGAGGGTGGGACCAGGCCTCTGTCCCCGTGTGACGCTCTGGGCCTGTGTGCGCAGGTGCCTTCTAACCACTGTGGACCCGGACATGGGCATCATGAGCAGGAAGGAGCCGCTGGAGACCCTGAAGAGGTAGGAACGGGCTGTAATATCTCCAAGAAGGAGCAGTGAAACGCCACCACCACCACACACACACACACACACACACACAGCCTTAGGGACTCGGATCTGGGAAGTTCTCTGGGGAGGTGGGGGTGGGGCTGGTCCCTGGGGTGCCTGCTTGCACACAAGTTTGTTTGTTTGTTTGTTTGTTTGTTTTTCATTGAGAATTCATGATGCAGATACAGTGATTGAAAAACAGACTCACAGTGCTTAGCCATGTTGGCAAATTTTTATCACGGTCCGAGTATTAGATGATGCCAGAATTGTATGAGGTGTGATAATGGCATTGCAGGGATGAAGATGTTAACGCATGTTGGGAAGTGACATGATGTCTGGGATGTGCTGCAGATTATTTTAGCAAAAAAAAAAAAAAAAATGACACGGGAGCCCTGGCTGAGTGCTCAGTGGTTAGAGCGTCGGCCGAGGGACTGAAGGGTCTCAGGTTCGATTCTTGGTCAAGGGTACATACAATCCTTAGCCTCAGTCAAGCTGACGTGTACAGGAGACAGCGAATCGATGTGTCTACATTGATATTTCTATCTCCCCCCTTTCCCTCCCTCTCTCTCAAAAAAAAAAAAAAAAAAATCAATGGAAAACATATCCTCAGGTGAGAATTAACAACAACAAAATATAACATGGGGAAAATGTGTCTCAAAATATTGATAAATAGAACCTGGGTGATAACAGTGGATTCATTACACTATTTTTTTAAATATATATATTTATTTATTTTTTATTGATTTCAGAGAGGAAGGGAGAGGGTGAGAGAGAGACAGAAGCATCTATGATGAGAGAGAATCATGGATCGGCTGCCTCCTACACACCCCTTACTGGAGATTGAGCCGGCTACTCAGGCACATGCCCTGACCGGGAATCGAACCATGGCCTCCTGGTTCATAGGTCGACGCTCAACCACTGAGCCACACCACCCGGGATCTGGATGTTGATCTCCATGAGGCAGCAGGCAGGGCAGAACTGGGTGGCTCTGTGTCCCACCAGCCAAGCCACAGGGGAACGGACCCTTCTCCTCTCCTGCACACCTGCTTCTCTCTGCCACCAGCATGTCCCTTGGCGTCTGGCACCGTCCCCTGTGGATGTCAGAGATGCCAGCCTCCTGAGGACCCTCTCCCCTGCCACCCCCGTGGGCTGGGCCGCCCCCCTTCCCCTCCAAGGGAGCCTGTGTTTACAGAGAATCACTGATCCAAACACAGACCGAGGGTGGGCACACGGGGTCACGGGGACCAGCTCGCTCTCCTGAAATTCCGTAGGTTCCCTGCAGGCCCCCCTCTTTGCTCTTACGCCCCCAGGAGACAGAGCAGCCAGCCTAGGTGCCTTCTCCTCTCGGCCAGAAGATTTAGGTTGCCATGGAGGCAGTAATTTATGCTTCCCGGGGCAGGTGGTCATAAATCGGGCCGCGAAGGGCCCGGCCGCAGGACATAAATCACGGGACGCGAAGCAAACAGTAGTGTCCAGGCGCCTCCTGGCTCAGGGGCGGGGTGCTCGGAGCCACACTGCTTCCCGCCCCCCCCCTCCCCCCCGTGTCCTCGTGGTGCCTGAGGGCTACGTTGCCCCCCCCCCCCCTACCAGGCAGGTTCTCAGCTGGGAGGCCTCTCCGATGGCCTTGTCTTCTGATGGTGCCACCCACACCGGGCACGGGGGGGCCGTGTGTTCAAAACAGCAGCCGGGAGGCCCAGGGAGGCATCCACTGGCAGGAACAGATGAGGAAGGAATTAGTCTTTCCCTTTATTTATTTATTTATTTATTTATTTATTTATTTATTTTAAATACATTTTTATTGATTTCAGAGAGGAAGAGGGATAGAAACATCGAGGATGGGAGAGAATCACTGACTGGCTGCCTCCTGCACGCCCCCTGCTGGGGATGGAGCCCACAACCCAGGCATGTGCCCTTGACCAGAATCGAACCTGGGACCCTTCAGTCCACAAGCCTATGCTCTGCCCACTGAGCCAAACCGGTCTCAGGGCCTTGAGGAGGAGGTAGAATTTTTGAATGCACGGGGACCTGGGGCGGGGAGTCCTGCAGGAATTGCAGAAAAATCAGCAAACCGGGAAAGTGCAGGGGGACAGGACATGGAAGATGCCCGGGCAGTGCCGTCTGGGGGCATGGGAGGGGCAAAGGAGCCCAGGTTTGCAGAGGCAGGGAGAGGCAGTGGCCAGACCAGAGCAAACTTACAAAAAGAATTCAGGCTGAAATCGGTCTGCGGACTGAAAGGTCCCAGGTTCGATTCCGGTCAGGGGCATGCACGTTGGTTGCGGGCACATCCCCGGTAGGGGGTGTGCAAGAGGCAGCGGGTCGATGTTTCTAGCTCTCTATCTCTCTCCCTTCCTCTCTGTAAAAAATCAATAAAATATATTTAAAAGAAAAAAGAATTCAGTCTAGTGCAGTGGTCGGCAAACTCATCAGCCCACAGAGCCAAATATCCACAGGACAACGACGGACATTTCTTTGGAGAGCCACATTTTTTTTTAAACGTAAACTTCTTCTAACGCCACGTCTTCAACATAGACTCGCCCAGGCCGTGGTGTTTTATGGAAGAGCCACACTCCAGGGGCCAAAGAGCCGCATGTGGCTCGCGAGCCGCAGTTTGCCGACCACTGGCGATGGTGAAAGACATGAGGATCAGGAGGAGGGGTGTGTGGGAGAAGAAAGGTGATGAGGGATGTGGAAGCATATCCAGTACAGGGACCGTTACTCGGAGGAAAGATGCCGGGTGTGGCTACTGCTTGCACTTCTGTGGTGTGTGCACTGGGGGGCGCTGTTCTGGGTGATTGGGAGGTGCTCTCCGGAGCTGGGCCCCAGGCCCCGTGGGGTTGATTCTCACTCACCTCCGCCGAGAGGAAGCCAGGTGTGGCTTGAGCTCTCGCTTCTGTGCGGCTGTCACTCACCCTGGTCTCTCTCCTCCTGTAGTTACCGCCTGTGTGATCCTTCCGAGCAGAAACTGTACGGAAAATCGCCTCTCTTTGGACAGTACTTGGTTCCGGAAAACCCAGGGACGATCAGAGTGGGGGACGTCGTCTACCTGCTGGACCAGTAATGGGGACCCCGGGTCCCCGGAGAGCAGGTGCCCTGGAAAAAAATGCCCTCGAAAATGCCACCCTTTGACATACCGTGTTTTGGAGCCTCTGCCTTTTCTTGAGATCTTGGTTTTCTGAGTCTTTGCTTTTGTGGATTTCCTTGTGTCTCGATGCTTCCAGAGTCCTGAGGCTCAAGCCCAAAAACATAACACAGTCTCCATGACTGAGTAGGACTTCCGGGAGCCACCTAACGGCCAGGCATCTGAGAATTCCGTGTGTAACTATGATGGTGGGGTCATTCTTTCTCCTTCCTCTGGATTCACTGGGAGCGCTCACCTCGGTCATGTCATGGCCACCCCTTAGGGAGAGAGAAAGGAAGAGACGGAGGAAGAGTGGGCAAGCGAAAGGAATGTTCTAGAAGGTTTTGTGGGGGGCATGCAATGGGAATTAAATAGCTCCCCAAGCAAGGCTGGAATGTCATGTGGCTTTTCTCCTCCTGGAGCCCCAGGTGAGGTCCCAAAAGGGCACGGAGAGCATGACCTGGTGGTGGGGGCTGGGGAGGAGGGCTGGTGCCTGGGGGATGGGTGCTGAGTGGGTAGAACTGTGGCTGGAGCCCGGGTGAGCTTGACCAGCCAAGTGTGACCTTGGGACACGGTCCATGGGGCTGTCACCACCCAGGCCGGGAGTCCAGGCAGGTGCCCCTGGAACTCATTTCAGCAGTGCCTGATGGTGGGCAGAGTGGCCTCCATCCTAGTTGTGGCCAGGGTGTTGGTGCCACACCCAACAGGGCACCTCCCTGTGTTTGATTGGTCCGTGCGATTCTGGAGGCGGGCCTGGAGGGATACCCCTCAGAGAATTCGGGGGACCAGTAGTTTTGGGAAGTCCTGTGCGCCTCATGGTTCTCCCAAGGCCAGCAGCTGGCCGAAGGCCCTGCAGACCTGCAGATGGTGTTGACCACCACCCTCCCCGAGGCTGATCCCCTTTGAGGTGCTGCTCTGGCCTCCGGGAAGTGCCAGCCGGGGGCAGGGAGTCGGGTCAGCAGGAGGGACGCTGGGAAGTGACAGTTCCTGATCCCATGGAGAAGACCGCTTGTGGGATGCGTCCTTCTGCGTGGAAGGATGGGATTAGGGCTTACAAGGTCCAAGGGGATGAGGGAAGGGCCTCCTGGACCAGCTCCCCGTGCGTGGGTCTTAGGGAGAAGCATTCTCTCTCTTTGGACTCATTTTCCCAACCAGCATTCCCTGATGGATGGATGGGTAGACGAGAGGCACCATCCTTCTGTCTGCTAGCCTTGCTTCCATGGCAACGCCTCCCAGGGAGTGCTGCCTCCCTCCACCATGAGCAGAATTACCTCCGACCCCGAACGCCCCCCAACCTACGTAAGCTTGCGCCTTGTGCTAGGATCTCCTGTCAGCAAGATCAGACTCTGTTTGCCTCCACCGTGTTCTTAGAAACGAACTAGTGGGTTATGACAGCATCTCAAGTTACCCCATTCCAAGCAAGGGGAAGACTCTGGCTCTGCACCACCAATGATTGGGGATTATAAAAAATGCGTTTTTAAATATATTCTTATGCATTTCAGAGAGGAAGGGAGAGGAAGAGAGAGAAACATCGATGCTGAGAGAGAATCGTTGATCGGCTGCCTACCGTACGTCTTACACTGGGGATCAAGCCCGCAATCCGGGCATGTGCTCTGATGGGGAATCTAACTGTGACCTCCTGGATCCTGGGTCGATGCTCAAGCACTGAGCCATGTTGACTGGGCTAAAAATGCATTAAAAAAAAAAATCAATAATCGGAGGGATCTCGGTGTCAGCTCTGATTGTGTTGTCCTCGGGAGGAGGCCTAGGCCATGGCCTTGACTGTGATCCTGCTCTCCCTTGATCTCACTGCGAGGAGCCTGGGGGGTAGGGGGATGGGTGGGGCATGGGTTCCATGCTCCCCCCGAACCCCCCACCACTCTGCCCAGCCCAGGGGAGGAGTGGCCTCCATCACATTATTACTCTTCCCGGACAGCCTGTGGGTTGTATTAGGCAACAGAAGGGGTTGAGCCACAACTTCCCATCCAGCTCCTTCCAAGGCTGATGGGTGGGTCAAGTTCACTCGCCTTTGGCTATTGACCAAACCTCATCGACTCATCCTTGGTGGTCCTTGGTCCTGCTCCCTTCCCTTCCCAGAACATTCTAGACTGCTCTTGCTCCTCCTCCCTCCTAGGCCCACAGTCCCTGGATTCCCCCATTTCATTCCCTCCTCTGTCCCCTCCACCCATCCCTGACCCAATCTCCCAGTGTCTCCCAGTCCAGACTACGGTCCCAGTGGAGCATGTGGGTTCTAAGTCAAGTCTAACTGGTCTCTCTCTCTCTCTCTCTTTCTCTCTCTCTCTCTTTTTTTTTCCTCTCTCTCTCTTGGGCTTGCTGGGAGCACCGTCCATGAAGTCTCGTTGTCATCGTTAGTATATCGTTATTCCTGATGAATATTTTTACACCTCCTAATGGAGTCTCGGGAGTGATTGTCTTTGCTTCGCCCTTTGGGGGGGTCGGGGGGCACCTCCCCCATGACCGGCCGAGCAATTAGAGCGGCTTGTTAAGTCGGAGGCCGAGGCCAGCGAGGACAGCTGGCCAGCCCGTCTCTGCGCGCGGCTCTGGTTAACATCAGCCCCAAAAGCTCTTTGTAAACACGTGAATAATTGATCGCCCGGCGCGCACAGAGCTACCGAGGATCTGAGCCGGCATGACTCATCTGCGGGCCATGGCTGTCGTCCGGCTGCCATAACATCGGAGGAATGATGATGGTTTCTTGGAGATTCTTCCCTGGCCGGCGTTGCCAAGACCGAGGCCGTAATGGTTTGTTATGATGACCTTTGTCGTTCCATTAGGGGCTCAATTGCTTTAAAAAATGATGTGCGCCGACGTGCGGGGCGTTTTTACCCTCGGCGCGGACCTGACATCACGGTTTACATTACGGAATGTATTAATGACAGAGGAGTATTTTCACGTTCCCGGGACAAGTTTTTAACAACCCTAATCTGCCCTCCGCCATCATAAATACAAACGTATTGGTCAAACAGCTCGCGTTAATGTGGCCAAGATAAATGCAGGCCTATATTTTAAGGCAGCCGAAGTCCTGGAGGATATATGGGGAGCTTTTTTTGGGGGGGGGGGTGTGTGTGAAGGGATCTCATGGACCCGCTATCAGAAGGCTGAGAGAATGAGCGATTCCCCCCACCCCCCTTTTCTGGCTTTCCTTTGGACAAATATAAACATCACAGGGCTGTCCAGCAAGATTGTCCTCAGAGTGTCTGGACCCCATTAAAGTCCGGTGGGGTGAATCTCAGTTCTTTTTTTTTTTTTTAAATATATATTTTATTGATTTTTTACAAAGAGGAAGAGAGAGATAGCTAGAAACATGAATCAGCTACCTCCACACCCCCAACTGGGGCTGTGCCCGCAACCAAGGTATATGCCCTTGACCGGAATCGAACCTGGGACCTTTCAGTTTGCAGGCCGACGCTCTATCCACTGAGCCAAAGCAGTTTCGGCTTTTTATTAAAAAATATATTTTATTGATTTTTTTTACAGAGAGGAAGGAAAAAGAAGGATAGAGAGTTAGAAACATCCATGAGAGAGAAACATCCATCAGCTGCCTCTCTGCACACCCTCCCACCGGGGATGTGCCCGCAACCAAGGTACATGCCCTTGACTGGAATGGAACCTGGGACCCTTGAGTCCACAGGCCGACGCTCTATCCACTGAGCCACACCGGTTAGGGCCAAATCTCAGTCCTTAAAGCCGTATCCTTCTCACAATGCTCTCGGGGCCTTCAAAAGGCTACCGTGAAGATTGCCAGGTCTTGGTGGTGTGTTGCTCAACCGCGTTTCCTTGAGTCCCCCTGCCTCTTAGAGCCTTAATTCTATTCATCCCCCCACCTTCGCCCGGCTTTGAGCTTCCTGGGGGAGGAGCCCCGGGCCCTCAGACGTTCCTGACATTTCGCATCGTTCCAGTTGGCCATCCAGATGTTGGCAGGCGAGGATGCTCTGGGCGGGAGCGGCAGGACGGATCAAACACTCCGTCTTCCTCCCCGTTCCCTGACCCTCCCCAATCCTGGCCTCCGTCCGTGGTGGCCACGTTGTACGCTTCTCAGGCAGGACATAAATCCTCGCTGGTGTGTTTCCAGTCTGAGCCATGAGCACGGGCTTCAGGCAGTCATGGCTCAGGCGCTCCCTTCTGGGGAAGCCAGCTGTGTCCGGGGGGTGAGGTCATCTTCCCCCAGGCCCTGGGGGGGGGGGGGACGCAGCACCCCGGTTGACCTCGGTGTGGGCTGTGGTCACCTGGCAATGACTGGTGAGGACTTCCAATCACACCGTGTACCCTCCTGGTTGGAGCAGGATCTTCTCTGTGTGTGTGCTCCGGCCTGGCCAGCATCACACACTGGGCTGGAGAAATGGGATTTTGCCTGGAGACTCTCTGAGGCTGGGGATTGGGTTTTTGGTGTGAGGATGCTCTGTGATGTGCCGTGTGGTTTAAGCTTTTATTTATTTATTTATTTATTTATTTATTTATTTAATTTTTATTGCCCCAACCAGTTTGGCTCAGTGGATAGAGTGTTGGCCTGCCGAAGGGTCCCAGGTTCAATTCCAGTCAAGGGCATGCACCTTGGTTGCAGGCACATCCCCAGTAGGGGATGTGCAGGAGGCAGCTGATGGATGTTTCTCTCTCATCGATGTTTCTCTCTATCCCTCTCCCTTCCTCTCTGTAAAAAAAAAAAAAAATCAGTAAAATATATTTAAAAAATTTTTAATGCTTTTAGAGAGGAAGGGAGAGGGAGAGAGAGATAGAAACATCAATGATCAGAGAGGATCATTGGTCAGCTGCCTCCTGCACGCCCCACACTGGGGATCGAACCTGCAACGCTGGGCATGTGCCCTTGACTGGGAATCGAACTGTGACCTCCTCGTTCATAGGTGTTGATGGTCAACCACTGAGCCATGCCACCTGGCTGTGGTTTAAGTTGTTTTTTTTTTTAAATCTCTTTAATAAGGGAGGCACATACACCCAATTCCGTGCTCGGCAAACTGCGGCTCTCGAGCCACGTGCGGCTCTTTGGCCCCTTGAGTGTGGCTCTCCCACAAAACACCACGGCCTGGGCGCGTCTATGTTGAAGACGTGGCGTTAGAAGACGTTTCAGTTTAAAAAATGTGGCTCTCCAGAGAAATGTCCATCGTTGTCCTGTTGCTCTTTGGCTCTGTGGGCTAAGGGATTTGCCGACCACTGAGCCCGTTCATAGTTTAGCACTGCCCTCAATAGTCAAAGATGGAAGCCACGCGAGTGCCCACGGACGGAAGGATGAATAGGCAACATGGAATATCGCTCAGCCTTCCAAAGGGAGGGAATTGCGACCCGTGTCACATAGGGATGCACCCTGAGGACATTGCGCTGAGTGCAACAGGCAGGTCACAGAAAGACAAGGCCGCCAAAACCGGTGTGGCTCAGTGGATAGAGCGTCGGCCTGCGGACTGAAAGGTCCCAGGTTCCATTCCTGTCAAGGGCATATAACTTGGTTGCGGGCACATCCCCGGTAGGGGGTGTGCAAGAGGCAGCTGATCGATGTTTCTCTCACATCGATGTTTCTAGCTCTCTATCCCTCTCCCTACCTCTCTGTAAAAAAGTCAATAAAATATATTTTTTTTAAAAAAGAAAGAAAGACAAGGCCAGTGTGATTCCATCTCTAGAGCAGACACATTCACAGAGGCAGAGAGTGGAATGGAGGCCTCGGAGGGCTGGGGGCGAGGGGAGGGGAAGTGACTGTTGAATGGGGACCACGTTTGAGTTGCACAAGCTGGGAAGAGCTCTGGAGAAAGGCTGGTGGCGATGGTTGCGCAACCCGGTGAGTGTACTCCATGCCGCTCAACTGCCCTTAACCATGGTTCAAAGGGTGCATGTGAAGTGAAGCGTCTTTTACCACAATGAAGACATCATTGTAAAAAAAGGAAATGAGAGGAGGCACATCAGAGGCTCGCCGTGGAATTCATTCCAGCGCTCAGGCCCTTTCCCGGAATGGAAGCCCGGATGGCTGGCTCCAAGAACCCCACCCCACCCTGCCCAGAATGCCAAGAAGGCTTCTTGCTGACGCCAAAGAGAGAAAGACGTGACATGGAGTGTCTTTGAACTTCATCTCCATGGAGGGTGAGGTTATGTAAGCTCAGGCCTTCATGGCTGCTTTGAACGCCTCTGGACCTTGATTTGTAAGGGGATTTCATTTCAGACTTGGGGACTCCCTGGTCATTTGATATTGAAGGGGAGGGAGGGCTGAAGGGGATGTTCAAGTTCAGGACGTCTTCTGGTTGGGGTGCCTTGATGTGTCTCTGCTGGACTTCTAGTAGGTTGTGTTGGTCAGGGCGGCTAGAAATCATAGAGGAAAATAAAAGAGGATCCGCATTTTCCATCTGGACATAATGGACTGTACTGATCCGCCTTAGAAATTCCATTGCTTCTTTCTGTATTCCTAAACTACGACTTCCAGCCTTGCTTTTCATCAGTAATAAAACAGATATTTTAAAAAATATATTTTATTGATTTTTTTTTTTTTTTACAGAGAGGAAGGGAGAGAATTAGAGAGTTAGAAACATGGAGGAAAGAGAGTCATCAATTAGCTGCGTCTTGCACGCCCCTTACTGAGGATGTGCCTGCAACCAAGGTACATGCCCTTGACCGGAATTGAACCCGGGACCCTTCATTCCACAGGCTGATGCTCTATCCACTGAGCCAAACTGGTTTCGGCAAAAACAGATATTTTGATGTAAGAAAAATAAATAAATAGGTTTTTTTTTTTTTAAAAAAAAGATTTTTAAAATTGATGTTTGGAGAGAGAGAAGGAGAGACAGAGATCCATTGGTTGTTCTACTTATTTATACTTATTTTTTGCGTTCATTGATTGACCCGAATCCTTGGCACAATGGGATGGTGCTCTAACCCATGAGTTACCCGGCCAGGGCTTTTGTTTTCATGCTTAAGACAAGGAAAGGGTTCGGGAAGCCGGGGAGGGATTGCCTCGAGTTCTCAGAGGACAGGGAGGTGGTGCGTCCCAACTGGTTTTTCTCTCTTTCCACCTCCCGGCCAAGCGTCAGAGGGAACTCTTTGTCTGCGAGCCGGAAAGATGAATTTCAAGCTTCCTTGAGAGCTTTCAAGCCTTAAATCCTTCTCGAAAACAGCCTTCTCTAAGGAATCTCCAGGCCCGAGGAGTTATAAAGCGTTTCCTTGGGCAGCGGGATGGCTGCGTTGGTCACTCCGGTGCCTTGGGTCTTTGAATAGGAAGATGCCATAAACCTGGAGGTATTTGTCCTGGTTGGTAACGAAGCAAAACCGTGGACCGTTAAGTCAGACGCTGTTACAAACATATGAAATGGCACTTCCCCCGCTTCCCCACCTGGGGGCATTGTGGCGGGAGGCTTCGGGGCAGTAAAAGATAGTTTTATGGTCTTGGGTGCCCGGTCTGCTTTCAGCCAGCTTTTCTTTCGGAGCCACGGATGCGAAGTGAAAGGTCTTGTGTGTGGCTGTCTGTCTTCCCGGGGAGGATGCAAGGCTGCGTGGAGGCGAACTTAGCCCTTTGCAGGCTGTTCTTTGGTGTGTGTGTGTGTGTTGGGTGGAGGGGATGAATGTGTGTGTGAATGTGTGTGTATATGTATGTGTGTGTATTGGGTGGATGGGATGAATGTGTGTGTGTGTTGGGTGGAGGGGATGAATGTGTGTTCGTGTGTGTGTGTGTGTGTGTGTGTGTGTTGGGTGGAGGGGATGAATGTGTGTTCGTGTGTGTGTGTGTGTGTGTGTGTGTTGGGTGGAGGGGATGAATATGTGTGTGTGAATGTGCGTGTATATGTATGTGTGTGTGTGTATTGGGTGGATGGGATGAATGAGTGTGTGTGAATGTGCGTGTATATGTGTGTGTGTGTGTATTGGGTGGAGGGAATGAGTGTGTGTGTGTGTGTGTGTGTGTGTATGTGTGTGTATGTGTAGGGGATGAATGGGATCCTGGCACTATGGGATGTTTGGAGGCCTGGGCTCTGTCTTTGTGTGTGTGTGTGTGTGTGTGTGCATGTGTGTTGGGTGGAGGGGATGAATGTGTGTGTGTGTGTGTATATGTGTGTGTGTGTGTGTGTGTGTGTGTGTATGAATGGGATCCTGGCACCCAAGAGCAATGAAGAAGTTATAACATAGGGAGCGCTAAAAGGTCATCATAGTTTTCCTTGTGTTGGTGCTTGTGGGGAATCTTTCTGTAGGTTCCAAATATATATATATATATATATATATATATTATAATGAAGAAAATAAATTTACATGTAAAATAAGGCGATATATATATTTCAAACTGTGTTTCTGGAAGTAAGGAAAAACACAGAAAGAGGCAAGAATGGGTGGAAGACTGCCAGGGGCAGTGGGAACGGTCCCCCCCACACCCCCCGCCCAGGGCTCAGCCTCCCGTGGCCCTGATCTCCCCACAATGTCTTCTCTATCTCGTTCCCCATTTGCCCGCACTTGGCACGCTGCCCACTGCCAGGCTTCGCACCAGGACAGCTCTTTCCCCAGGATTCCTCCCGGGGTGTGCGGTGTGGAGGAGTCGGGGAGCCTGACAGCCCAGAATGAAATAGAAACCCGGCTCAGGCCCCACAAGCCCCTCACCCCCAGATCCTGTCCATGAGGAGACATCCAGGCCTTTGGTGATGGAAGTCAGAGCAGTGGCTGGGAATGAGGGAGCTGGGGAGGGCGCAGGGGGCAGGGGCTGGGCTGGGCCGTAGAGAGGGCTTCTGGCTGTGGGAGAGGCTGTTTCTGGTTTGCACGGATTGCCTCCGGTGTTCACTTGGGGAAACTTTTTTTAAAAATATATATTTTATTGATTTTTTTACAGAGAGGAAGAGAGAGGGAAAGAGAGTTAGAAACATCAATGAGAGAGAAACATTGATCAGCTGCCTCCTGCACACCCCCCCACTGGGGAATGGGCCCGCAACCAAGGTACATGCCCTTGACTGGAATCGAACCCGGGACCCTTCAATCTGCAGGCAGACGCTCTATGCACTGAGCCAAATCAGTTTCAGCATTTGGTGAAACTTCAGTGAGCTTGCTTACCTTGTGTACTTTTCTGCATGTGTGCTGCCAGTCACCACAGAATTAAAAGAAAGAAAGAAAAAATACCCGGTGAGGTGGATGCATGGCTGAGGGTTGCTCTAACAATCCTATAGCGGTCCATGCAGTGGGTGGGTGGGTGTGTGTGTGTGTGTGTGTGTGTGTGTGTGTGACCACCAGGGGGCGCTGTGTCCCCTCGCTTGATAGACAGGTGGCATCTGGAGGCCCCTCCCACAATCCTCAGACTATAGAGATTTGTGAGTGAGTGACCCACCTGGAATAGTCACCTTATCTCTCCTCTCTCCATGTGGGGCAGCCACATACGTAAAAGATCAGGGAGGGGTGGGGGGCATGAGGGAGAAGCTGGGGGTGCACGGGAGACATGTAAGGCCACTCTTCCTTGGGAAGAGTTGGGGATGCTTTGCAAGCCGTCCAGAGACACCCCAAGCCCAGGAGGCCAGCTGGGGAGCGACCGGCCCGCGGTTATCAGCGACGGAAATCCTGTGAGTGGTAAATACAGCCCTGGCCAGGCCTGCAGAAGTGATTAGGGAGCAGAGAGGGGCCGGCATACCAGCCAGGAGGTTATTAGCCAGATCGTGGCCGGGAAGCCAGCGGCCGCAGGATGGGGGCCAGAGGGGCCCCAGCGGAAATGGGGGAGGAAAATAAATAAATGAGATAAGCTGTTTCATTGGCTTCCTCCCTTCTCGGCCTTTTGTTTTGTGCTGGGTCCCGAGGCCTACCCCCCCCTGAAGAAGTCCCCTTCAGGGACAACTGGCCCGAGCTCCTGGCCCTGCACCCTCCCCTTGGCAGTGACCTTCCAGGGGTCAGCGGTGACCTTTCAGGGGTCAGCTCACCTCTACTCGGTGTCAGAGCCCTAGGCTACAATCCGCATACTGTGAAGGCCCCAGTAAGAGAACTCATTAACATTTGCTGTTTGCTCCCTGCTGGGGATGGAGCCTGCAACCCGAGCATGTATGCGCCCTAGGCCAGAATTGAACCCGGGACCCTTCAGTCCGCAGGCCGACGCTCTATCCACTGAGCCACACCAGCTGGTTCTATAGGATTCCCTCTTAATGCCTGGTGTGTGCAATGTAGGATCAGTTTCCTTTGATTCACCAGATCTGTTAAACTGCCCTAGGTACCGTTAAGAGTGTGTGTGTAGGATTGTGAGATTCCAGTGAGTCTAAAATCCACTTGACCTTGGCACTCATGGTCCATCCCATTCAGGGCGCCCTTGGGTCCCCCGGTAGGGTCTGGTGGGCATGTCAGGACTTTCTTAAGAGAAAGGAGGCTCTTTTCCGCTCTCCCCACACCTCTCCTAATACTCAGTTCTGTAGAATTTACCATTAAACAAAGATGCGCTCACAGTGCATCTGAAATCATCAGATTTTTAAAAACAAAACCCAAAGGGTGTACCCTGACCCTTGGTTTCTACTGCTGCCTGCCGTGGGGTCTACTCGGTCCTGTTGTACCCTCTTTAGGAGAAAAAGGGATGTAAAAAAGCACGTTTACCACTCTTAGCCTGAATGACTCTATCTTCTTCTTAAAAAAAAATTTTTTTTTATTGATTTTTTACAGAGAGGAAGAGAGGGATAGAGAGTTAGAAACATCGATGAGAGAGAATCATTGATCAGCTGCCTCCTGCACACCCCCTACTGGGGATGTGCCCGCAACCAAGGTACATGCCCTTGACCGGAATCGAACCCGGGACCTTTCAGTCCACAGGGCAGACGCTCTATCCACTGAGCCAAACCGGTTTCGGCTGACTCTATTGTCTTATCCATTGTCAGCAGCTCAGGATCTCATTAACGAGAAATCTATTTTCCCACCGACATTCTAGGATGCAAAACACATTGTTCGTACTTTGGTGGGCGGGGGAAGGGGGACAAGAAGAAATAATAAAAATAAGATATTGTCAGAGCTTTGAAGTGTGTGTGGGGAGGTGGGGTGGGGGGCGGAGCACCATGGCAGGTTCCTTTGTTGATTTTCCTAGTGGCCACTCAGCGAGATCCTTATCGAGCATTTCTGAGCAGGAGACAATGAAAAGGACCCGGATGACAAATGTGCTGCGAAAGGAGTGCCCGGTCCTCATGGAAAACAAATAGTCCATAGGAGGCTCACTCCATCTTCCCCATCCTTCTTAGACCCGGGACCCGGAGCTGTTGGCCCTGGAAAATGAATGGAGTGCCGGGAAGGCTCCTTGGCCCCCTTCTCTGGCCCTCAGGTTGCACCTCGAAGCCTTTTTTTAATGAGTTATTTCTTACAGGGGCCCTTCCAGGCAGGTCAGCATCAATATCCCTGCTTTGGAGACCCAGCTGGAGGGAGGGGAGGGCTGGGAGGTGACTCAGTAACGGGCCTTAATGATGGGAGGGTCACGTGTTTGAGGATGGGGAGCAGCTGTCCTCAGGGTCAGAGGAGAGGGTGAGAGCAAGCTTGAGCAGGGAGAGCATGATATTACAGGGGAAAGAAGGTCCCTGTCACGGGGTGGTGGTCTCTGGGGTGTCGCGAAGCTTTCTGAGGGCAGGCATCTGTCTTCTGCCTCTTAGTGGCACAGCATCTATTTAGATATATACGCATTCCAAGAAAAATCAATGTTCCATTGCTCGATTGCTGAATAGTATAGACCCGTGGTCAGCAAACTGCGGCTCGCGAGCCACATGCAGCTCTTTGGCCCCTGGAGTGTGGCTCTTCCACAAAATACCACGGCCTGGGCGGGTCTATGTGGAAGAAGTGGCGTTAGAAGAAGTTTATGTTTAAAAACTGTGGCTCTCCAGAGAAATATCAATTATTGTCCTGTTGATATTTGGCTCTGTGGACTCATGAGTTTGCCGACCACTGGTATGGACAAACTCCATAGGTCTTTCGACCAAGGCTGGGGACCCGTGGACCTTGGCCGACTTGACCTACCAAGAAGGAAGGCACACGTGATCCTATGAAGTCATTCCTGGTTTTGGGGTTCCCAGATTAGCTCCTCATAGTGTTTCTGTTCAACTCAATTGAAAATCCAGTCAAGCCAATACTTATTGATCATTTACTATCTGGGAGGTAGTGGACAAGGCCTTGGGGCATTGCAGAAATGAATTAGTCGTGACTCCTGCAAAAGCAAAAGATGGAATGGGAAAGAAAAAGATGCAGGAAACGTCTTACAATGCAAACAGTTGAGACTATTCGTCAAGGCCAACAGGAGAAAGTGTCTTTCCTGAAAAAGGACTTGTCCTCCTTTGAGGCCCTCTCCCTTGATTAAATAAGAACCACTCAAGCCAACACCGGTGTGGCTCAGTGGATAGAGCGTAGGCTTGCGGACTGAAAGGTCCCAGGTTCAATTCTGGTCAAGGGAATGTGCCTTAGTTGCAGGCACATCCCCAGTGGAGGGGGGTGGGGCGGTGTAAGAGGCAGCTGATCGGTGTTTCTCTCACATCGATGTTTCTAACTCTCTATCCCTCTCTCTTCCTCTCTGTAAAAAATCAATAAAATATATTTATTTTTTTTTAAAAAAAGAAAGAACCACTCAAGATAATGTCCCTGAGGTTAAGTCAGAATGGACTGACTTGAGATCTCACTTTACATCCGTCAAGTCTCTTCATCTTTGCTGTATAATGTTCCCTAACCACTAGTGTATCCTATCCTGTTTGCAGGTTCTGTCCATACTTCAAGGAGTGGGGATTGTATATGTCATACTTTGGCGGCCATCTTAGAGTTCTACCTGTCCTACTGGACTCATTGCTGGTGCCTGTTGGCTTCCCTGGGGTTAAAACAGGACCCCATTGCCCTAGCCGGTATGGCTCAGTGGACAGAGCATCATGATGCCTGTGGACTAAAAGGCCCCAGGTTCGATTCTGGTCAAGGTCACATGCTCGGGTTGCGGGCTTGATCCCTTGCAGGGGCCTGGCAGGAGGCAGCCGGTCAATGATTCTCTCTCATCATCGATGTTTCTCTCTCTCTCTCTCTCTTTCCCTCTCCTTTCCTCTCTGAAATCAATAAGAATATATTTAAAATAAAAAACAACAACAAACAAACAAACAAAAGAAAACCCCACACACAAAACAGGACCATTGTGTAGGCAGGGACAGAGCAGAGTCTGTGTATGACCAGCATGCACTTGGAATTGTGCGTCTCCATTTCCTCTTTTGCAAGGCTCCCCCACCACCCCGGGGTCGGTCTTGGCCTTGGGTCAGCATTTCTGATGAAAGATTTTGTGGGAAAAGGATGACATTTATGTCTTACGCGTTGATTTGGTGATTAGTGTTGGTGATTAGCTTTTAATTATTCCTGCTTCCTCTCTCCCCATTGTTGTTGACAGCCAAGACTCAGTTGCTCATATTATTTATTGAAAGGGCTAAAGAGGAAAAGACCAAGGCTAACGCCAAATAATGGGAAGGAAGCAGCGTGTCTGAGGCCACTGAAATGCTCATGGATGGAACTGGCTTCTGGACTTAAAGTTTTTATCTCAAACTAGTCTTGGAAAAACTGCATCTTAACGCAACCAAGCAACTCTTAGAAGTGGCAGCTGATTGCTTTTTCAAGAGTTGCCTATTAGAATCCCACCTTGGGTTTTATTTTGTTCTGTTCAGTCAACCATTTTTTCACATGTACTTAGCCCAAAATCTTACTATTTAAAAAAAATATATATATATATTTTATTGATTTTTTACAGAGAGGAAGGGAGAAGGATAGAGAGAAACATCGATGAGAGAGAAACATCGATCAGCCGCCTCCTGCACACTTCCTACTGGGGATGTGCCCGCAACCAAGGTCCATGCCCTTGACCGGAATTGAACCTGGGACCCTTCAATCTGCAGGCCGACGCTCTATCCACTGAGCCAAACAGGTTAGGGCCCAAAACCTTATTGGACGATACAAGAAGGCTAAGCCTGGGAAACTCAGTTAATTTGTAAGATAGCAAGTTAGGGATTTCAATCTCATTTAAAAAATGTCCAAAATTTCAATGGCCTTGGAGGACAGTTCGTGCCATAGAACTGCCAAAAAGTCAACTCTGGTGGTGAAACCAGCTTTTACTGAACACAAAACAAAAAACACACAAAAAAGCAGGACCCCACCGTTCCGATCAAAGACTGGCCTTCACAAATGTCGGCACGACTGAAGAAAAGCTTGCTTATTCCTGCCACCCTCTGCTGCTTCAGTGATGCCCTCTGCTTCAGAACACTGCCTGCTCACAAAGGCTTAGGCCTTGCAGCTGCTTGAGAAAGGATTTTTTTTTTTTTTTTACTCTGATGCTCTTATATTATTTCTTATATTTATTTTTTTCAAAAATATTCTTATTGACTTCAGAGAGGAAGGGAGATGGAGAGTCAGAAACATCCATGAGGAGAGAGAATCATGGATCGGCTGCCTCCTGCACACCTCTCAATGGGGATGGAGCCTGCCACCCGAGCAAGAGCCCTGACCAGGAATGGAACAGTGACCTCTTGGCTCATAGGTTGGCGCTCAACCATTGAACCACACTGGCTGGTGTGGCTGGGCTATTTTTTTCTTTTCTTTTCTCTTTACCGGTATGGTTGAGAGTATTACAGATTCACACCCTGACCCCATTTTTTTTTATATATATTTTTTCTAGACAGCGGGCAAAGGGATTTCTGTGGACTTGACATCTGGGCCCAGACTGGGACAGCGTGAGCCTGGAATATTCTTTCTGATTCCCTCCTCCTCACCTCGGAAGACACTGGTGCCTTGAAATGTCTTCCTGGGCCTGTAATGAAGATGCTTATAAATATTACAAGAGATTTATCACTTCGGTGCGAAATCCTCTGATACCAACAGGGAGTTTTTTAAACACAGCGGGTAACAAGAAGCATATGGTCTGAGATTCAAGTTACTGCCTCTTTTTTTTTTTTAATTGTTGTCTGCCAAAGACAATATATTCTCCCCCCCCCTCCCCTTTTCTTCAAAATAAACATTGTGCAGGAATGTGCCTCAGCAAATGGCTGGGGCTCTATTATATTTCATGCAGCTTTTCTAAACAATTTCCAAGCCGGGGCCTGGCCGAGTGTCAAACAGAAGGCAACCAACAATAGCAAAATCCCATTAAAGCCGAGAAGGTTCCTTCCTGAGGTGAGCCCGGCCAGAAATAGTCATCTTGGCTCCTTCTCCCGGTTTGGCACCGGGGACTAATAATGCGAGGTCTCTTAATGGAAATTATCTAATTTCATCCAAGTATCCCCCCCGGAGGGACCGGGCTGACGCACTAACAGTCAATATAACAACATTCTTCTTGAAGTGCCGGACAATGGGCCTTTGGAGGCACTGATAAACCACGTCAGCCAGCGGACAAACACGGGGTAAAAATAGCCATCGAGGCACCGGCCCAGCCACCTAATTTCTCAGGCGGGAGGCCTCGGAGGAGGCGCCTTCAGAGGGCTTGCTGGGAATAACTTCATCAGAACCTGCGGGGAGAAGGATCGGGGAGAAGGATCGGGGAGAAAATCAAGAAGGGGCGTGGGAGAGAGAGAGAGAAAGACCCATCGAGATGGAGATAGGGGCGGAAAAATGGAGCAAGCGGTACGGGAAAGAGAGAAGAGTTCCTTCTCCATCCGTGGAACAAATAAGTATTCGGTCACTGGACACGGTCCCAGCGGGAAAGCAGGCTCCATTGAAAGATATAAAGGCCCCGTTGAAAAGTAGCCATTCTACTTAAAAAATATAAAGGGCTAATTCCATTACTTAACGGTTCTTCGTTAAAATAACTTCATGCTGCCCTGACCGGTGTGGCTCAGTGGATAGAGCGTCGGCCTGCGGACTGAAGGGTCCCAGGTTTGATTCCGGTCAAGGGCATGGACCTTGGTTGCAGGCACATCCCCTGTAGGAGGTGTGCAGAAGGCAGCTGATCTATGTTTCTCTCTCATTGATGTTTCTAACTCTCTATCCCTCTCCCTTCTTCTCTGTAAAAATCAATAAAATATATATTTTAACAATAATAAAATAAAATAACTTCATGCTTCTCAGGTATTAATCCATATGAGACATATACAGGAAAAAGAAGCCTGAATATCATAGAAGATTGGAGTTCTGTGAAATTTATGTGTATATACACACATAGGTAGAATTACATCTATAGATATATAACTATATTTCTATCTCTCTATACATCTATCTGTCTGACCTGTAAACTCTCCCAATAGCACTTTCCTAAGACTAACAAGATCCCCCCTGAGGTGTATGCCTAAAAGGAAAAGGAGACAGATTCATATTGATTGAAAGTATAACCCATCAAAAAGTTATTAACCTCCGCATCTAACAACAACTTCAAAATATACAAAATAAAACCAATAGAAATGTAAGGAGAAACTGATAAAGATAACATAAAAAGGAGATTAAATGTGCAAAAATGAGTAGCAATATATAACAGCATAACCATTAATTATAATAATATAATTATTAAAAATGCTAGAGGCCGGATGCACGAAATTCATGCAAGGGTAGGCCTTCCTTCCCCCGGCTGCTGGCATTGGCTTCCCTCTGGCACCTGGGATCCGGGCTTCTCTCACAGCCCCTGCTTCATCCGGAAATACATCCGGCCTAATTAGCATATTATGCTTTTATTATTATAGATAAGAATATATATATATATATATATATATATGTGTGTGTGTGTGTGTGTGTGTGTGTGTGTGTGTAGCTAAAAGTTATATATAAAATTTGGTATTCAACAGAGACAATTCATTATTTTTAAAAATAAATTTTTTTTTTTTTTAATTAGAACACCTGTTGCTGGACTATACATCTATTCAGATTTTCTATTTCTTCCCGAGTCAATTTTGGTAGCTGTGTCTTTCTAGAATTCTGTCCATTTCATCTATTTTATCTAATTTTGTTGGCATATAATTGTTCATAATATTCCCTTATAATTATTTGTATTCTTTAAGGTCATGTCATCTCTTTTGCTCCTGATTTTAGTAATTTGAGACTTTTCTCTTTTTTTCTTAGTCAGTTTTTAAAATATATTTTTATTTATGTCAGAGAGGAAGGGAGAGGGATAGATAGATACATCAATGATGAGAGAGAATTGTTGATTGGCTGCCTCCTGCACACCCCACACTGGGGATTGAACCTACAACCTGGGCATGTACCCTGACTGGGAATCAAACCTGTGACCTCTAGGTACATAGGTTGATGCTCCACCACTGAGCCATGCTGGCCAGGTGGTTTGTCAATTTTCACTGATCTTATCAAAAAGCCAACTTTTGTTTTTATTGATTTTTTTCTATTTTTTATTTTCTATTTCATTTATTTCTGCTCTAATATTATTTCCTTTCCTCTGCTAGCTTTGGACTTAGTTTTGTCTTCATTTTCCAGAGTCTTAAGGTGAAAGGTTAGGTTATTGACTTGAGGTCTTTCTGTAAAATATATATACATATACATATGTTTATAGCCATGCATTTTCCTCTACGCATCACATTTGCTATACCTCATAAGTTTTGGTATGTTCTATTTTCCTATTCATTTATCTCAAAATATTCTCTATTTTCCCATGTGATTTCTTTCTTCCTTCCTTTTCTTTTTTCTTTCTTTCTTTTTATTTATTTATTTATTTTTACCCATTGGTTATTTGGGACATATTGTTTAACTTTCACATACTAATGTATTTCCCAAATTTCTGTCTGTTATTGATTTCTAGCTTCATGTGGTTGGAGAACAGACTTCTTATGACTTAAATCCTTTTAAATTTATGAGACTTGTTTTATGGCCTAACATGTGGTCTGCCCTGGAAAATAGTCCATGTGCACTTGAGAAGAATGTATATTCTTCTATTGTTGGGTTGAGTGTTTTATAGATGTCTGTTGGGTCCGGTTGATTTATAGTGCTATTCAAGTCTCTGTTTTCCACACTGATCTTCTGTCTAAGCCTATCCATTGTTAAAGGTGGGCTGCTCAAGGTTTCAGCTATTACTGCGGGATTATTTATTTCTTCCTTCACATTCTGTCACTTTTTTGCTACATGTATTTTGGGGCTCTGTTATTAAGTGCATATGTGATTATAATTATGTCTTCTTGATGGATTGACTCTTTTATCATCATAAAATGTCTGTCTCTGGCTCTAGGAATACTTTTTGTCATAATGTCTGTTTTGTCGGAGAGTAGTATAGCAACTTGAAAAAGATATACTTTTTTAAAACTATTTTTCCTTTCAATTTGCTTATGTCTTTGAATCTCAAGAATTTTTTTTTGTAGGTAGCATAGTTAGAACATTTTTTTAAAAATCCATTCTGCTGATTTCTGCTTTTCAATTGGAGTGTTTAATCCATTTCCATTAATATAATTACTAATATAATCAATTAATAATTAATATAATTACCATCTTTTGTTTTCTATAGGTCTCACGGTGATTTAGTTTCTCTGTTCCTCCATTACTGCCTTATTTTGTGTTATATATTTTCTAATATACCTTTTAGTTTTCCTGTCATTCATATGGTTGTTTATACACGGTTAATTTAGGGTTATTTATACACGGTTAATTTTATTCATCTAGAAATGTCTTAATTTCTACTTCATTTTTGAAGTATAGAAAAAATAAGGACACAGAAAGACTGGAGAAGAGATGATCAAGGGCCCTGGTAACAAAAAAAAAAAAGGTTCGAATCCAGTGTGTATCACTACGAACTGTGACCTCAGACAAGTTACTTAATTAAAACTTTGTTTTCCCAAGTAAAATGGAAATGCTAAGGACAGCTCCTTCCCGGGCTTGATCCGAGGGTCGAGTGAGATAATGTCTGGAAGTGCTGAGCGGAGTACTCCCCGGAGACTGACCCGGCAAGGTTGGCAACTGGTCTGGAAAATTCTAAGAGAAATTTCAGAGGATTCTCTTTGACCTTCGTGACTAAATTACACATGTTAGCGGGGAGGGACAGAGAGGAGAAGGGAGAGGGGAGCGAAAACCTGTTTACTTCCCAGCCGATTGGGATAACCGGCCGTGGCTGTGTTGAGCTTCTTGCTGTTCAGGACACCTGCCTTGGGGAACCTGCTGGGCTGTGTGGCTCAGTGGTTGGGCATCAACCTATGAACCAGGGGGTCCTGGTTCAATTTCTAGTCAGGGCACATTCCCCCTTCAGTCTCCAGTGGGGGTATGCAGCCTATCAATGATTCTCATCACTGATGTTTCTATCTTTCTCTCCCTTCTTCTCTGATATATATTTTAAATACACACACACACACACACACACACACACGTATTTTTTATTGATCTGAGAGGAAGGGAGAGAGAGATAGGAACATCAGCGATGAGAGAGAATCATTGATGAGCTGCCTCCTTCACATTCCACACTGGGGATCGGTCCTGCAACCAGGCATGGTCCCTGACCGGGAATCAAATATGACCTCCTGGTTCATAAGTCGATGCTCAACCACTGAGTCATTCTGACCAGGATATAGATATAGATATAGATATAGATATAGATATAGATATAGATATAGATATAGATATAGATATAGATATAGAGATAGAGATATAGATATAGATATAGATATAGATATAGATATAGATATAGATATATAGATATAGATATAGATATAGATATATAGATATAGATATAGATATATAGATATAGATATAGATATGTAGATATGTAGATATAGATATATAGGTATAGATATAGATATAGATATAGATATAGATAGGAATAGATATAGATATAGATATATAGATATAGATATAGATATAGATATAGATATAGATATAGATATAGATATAGATATAGATATAGATATAGATATATAGATATAGATATAGATATAGATATATAGATATAGATATAGATATAGATATAGATATAGATATAGATATAGATATAGATATAGATATAGATATAGATATAGATATAGATATAGATATAGATATAGATATATGGATATATGGAGATATAGATATATAAATATATATATTTAGATATATGGATATATAGATATATAGATATATAGATATATAGATATATAGATATATAGATATATAGATATATAGATATAATTTTCTTTTAAGAAGCCTTTTTAAAATGGGCCCTCAGGCTGCTTGAGACCCTGAGGTGTCGCCTCCCGGTGGAATTCTCCATCACACGTGGCTGCAGTGGGAAGAAGGGTGGGATGGGGAGAGAAGAGGAGGAAACATCTGAAACAGGGAGGCGTTTTCAGGGCCCAAGTCATGGAGCTTGAGTTGGGGCTTTGCCCGCGACCAGAATAGATGCCACTCTCAGGCTGTCCTGGAAAAAGGTGACCCGGATGTTATGACTCAGGACGAGAGTGGACGAGGGTGAATACACAGTTTGAATAAACGTTTTCCTAGGCCCGTTTCCAAGCTACACCTCGTTGCTGGAATATGGTAAGGATGCAGGGTGATTCACGGTTAGCAATGCCCAGGCACATGTGTATCAGCCAAGGGCTTTTCTGTTGAATTGGACTCAGTTCTGTGTCACTCATTGAATTCTGATCATGGGCAGCCGGATGCTGGAGATGCCATGTGCTCCGGATGCTGGAGAGAGGTTGCAGGCTGGTGTGAGGGCTCCAGCGTTTGGGGTCCCTCCTGACTTGGCCACATTAGGAATGGGGGCGGGGGGTAGGAGGTGGGGCAATTGAAGAGTTATCTGTGTTTTTAGCAAATCAGGGAAGCAAGCATGAGTGACTATGGCCATCTACTGTGTCAGAGAGTAGGCAAATGGGGCCCTCCCAGCAGAAATGCAAATTGAGAGAATAATAACAGATTAGTGAAAGTTAAAAGGACCGAGACATCGATGGCTGGCGGGGTTGTGGGAAGAAGAGTGATGTCATCATGGATAGTGGAAATGTGATTTGTCACCGCGCTGTGAAAGCTAACCACTCAATGAGAGATCAGATAAACCCCCTGAAGAGGAAGTGTGCCTTCATCGTGTTTTATTTTCTACAAAGTGAGGATGTGGAAGTAGGACCGTTATGTTTCAGACCTTGCCTTCTTCAACAGGCATATGGGCATTCCAACTCACTTGTGAATAGTCTGTTTTGAACCTAATAGCTCAGGTATGTGTGTCCAGTTACACACAGACACAGCAGTTAGCCCTGTGTTCAAAAGTCTAATCTCAAACGTGACTGATCACTTTGAAGGATCAGGCACTTTCTGTCAGCGTCTCCTGGTGCGGGAAGCAGCCGCACCAGAGAAAAACTAACCATAAAGCTGGGCGTTAACTTGTCATCGGGTGCTCTGTCTATAAATTTGCCACTGAATACAGTTGTACACATGTTCTATTACAATGTTTGTTTTTTAACTATACTTTTATGATTTCAGAGAGGAAGAGAGAAGGACAGAGAGATAGGAACATCAAGGATGAGAGAGAATCATGGATCGGCTGCCTTCTGCATGCTCCCCACTGGGGATCAAGCCCACAACCCAGGCAAGTGCCCTTGGCTGGAATCGAACCCGGGACCCTTCAGTCTGCAGACTGACACTCTATCCACTGAGCCAAACTAACTAGGGCTGCAATGCTTTTTATAGTAGGAGCTGTTAAAGGTGAAGCCACTGACTAGCTTGTCAGTTCTAGCACCTAAACAGCTTAAATTCTTGCCTTGGTCTCCATTTACACCCCCTCCCCAACCCTAAGCTTTAGTCCAGGGGACAAAGTTTCTGAACCAGGTTGAGGCAGGTGACACGGGTTAGCAAGATCCCCGTCCCACTGAAGTCCTCTGTGACCCCAGTCTTGCTTTTCTCCTTCTTTACAATTCTCATTCTCTTTCAAGACCCAAGGAAACTAGTATTAGGGGCATTTTTTTATACCCAACTAGTGGCCCAGTGCACAGATTTATGCACATTGAAAGGAAACGAATTAGAAGAAATATTTTAATATCGCTATTCGCCCTTTCTCTATCATAGGAGTGTCAACCAAATTCACGATTGACGATGACAGATGGAAACACACACTCATGCGGTTGGCACCAGTGAGAGCTTTAGATGTACCGCACACACACCAGTCAACATTTATTTTTATATTTACTTGTTATAACATTTATTTTTAAATTGCCCGTGTGCGTCATATGTACCGGCTGGTTGGTCACCTGACAGACAGATGTATGGTCAGTCACTTAGCCTTTTATATCTATAGTTACTCAGACAAAAGGGACACTAATCACAAAACACCTGTATCTACAGGAATACCTCTACTACAGATATATTGGTGGGTAGCCATGAACTTCCAAAGTGAACTACTTCTTTGTAGCCAAACAAGGCATTGAAATCCTACAAAACTCTTGGGTGCTGGTGGGGAAATGACCTAGCTCTTCAACCCTTCTCACACTTACAGCACACGTGGACAGAGAGGGCAGACCCTACAAAAACCCTAAAACCCCACCCTCCAATCTCCCTCTTTATCCCCTGGACAGGGAACCCGTGCCCAATGCTCCCCCACAGAGCCCCGAGTTCTCCTTCTCAGAACCCCCTTCTGTCTCCTCCCCACCAACATGGCCACCGGGAGGGAAGGCAGACCTGGTGAGCCCCAGTGTGGATTAGGGTCTGTCTTCCTAATACCTCAAGACACTGATGAATGATGTGGTCTTTCTTCAACCTGCCCGTGGGTAACAGTCTTCCCGGGACCATCTCTGGGATCGAGTTCCATCCTCCAGCCCCTTTGCCTGAAACCAAGGCACTTCCTGACTTGGGAGCAGGGAGATTTCCCTCCAAGTACACTGTTTCCCCTAAAGCGATGGGCCGAGTGGTAGAATTTTGGCTGATGCGTCAGAAAACGTAGCCTGCTCTCTCTCACTGTTTCCTAATGGGGCAGCCTCAGGCACGCCACTTAACCTCTCTGAGGACCAACTTCCTCAGCTGGAACCCGGATGGTAAACTCCCATCGCCTCTGCATCCCTGAGCTGGGCTCTGCTGGAGATAACACAGGTCAACGGGTAACCCACCAGGCCTGGAGGTCTGTCAAATGTTACCCTGTTTCCCCGAAAATAAGACAGTGTCTTATATTAATCTTTGCTCCCCAAGATGCGCTAGGTCTTCTTTTCAGGGGATGTCTTATTTTTCCATGAAGAAGAATACGGTACACATTTATTTGTTAAATGAAAATAAAGGAAATGTATTACCTGTATACGGTATGGTAGTACGGTAGTTGTCAACACAAACCAGACAAACCGTGAATCCTACAGTATCAAGAGTTTACTCATTTATTCGATGACAATCATGTCATCATCTTCTGGAACATCATCATCACAATCCAATTCCTGGATTTCCTGGTGAATTTCTTGTGACTTTGTTTCTTTCAGAATCAGTGGACCAAATCTCTCATGTTTAGCCTGGGGGAGGGGGACCTTATTTTCGGGGGGGATGCCTTATATTTCACTCAGAAGGAAACTTGTAAGTAGGTCTTATTTTCGGAGGATGTCTTATTTTCGGGGAAACACGGTAGTTGTTACCACTGGAGGGTGACAGCTCCCCTCACCCCGTGTCCCCGGCGATGCTAAACACATCCTACAGGATCTTTCCATCCTGTGGGCATCAGGGAAGGAAGCAGCTGCTGGTCCCAGCTGATTTTAGAAACCTGCCTGCCTTTTCGCCCAAGGAAGAAAGAGTCCACCTGCTTCCCAACAAGGCTGCCGCCGGCTGCAATGCGGAGATGGCCCAGCAGGTGGCAGCAGAGAACCGACGTTTGGTCCTCAGTGGGCTCCTCGTGGGATGGAGGGGATGCTGGGACCTGGAGCCCGAGGGGTCAAGGGCAGGGCTGTGGCCGCAGAAGGAGGTGCGGCCTGTGAGTCTGCCACGCCTGGGAGACTGGAAAAAGGGAAAAGGACTCAATCAAGTGACTTTGGACTTGTGGTCTTGTCGCATGGTTATCTGCCTTTCTTAGCCCCTATCGAAGTTTTATCTTCCCAAAACTCAGGAACTCAATATGGTTCTGGAATACTGAACGGCTCCAGGAAAAGGAAGTAGTGTCTTACTTAGTATAATCCCAAGGGTGTGTGTGGGGGGGGGGGGGGTGAAGGGGGATGAGTCTCTAGAGTCCTAAACTCTAATATCTGACACCCACAAGGCACAGAAGTCCCACATCTACCACGAAACCCAAGCACCGGGCCCAGCATTCAGCTGGGGGGGGGGGGGGGGGACAGGCAGAATATGTGCAGATGCCAACATGGCCAAACAGCCCTCACATCCTCACTCAGCTGCGTGTACTTTGTCTCTTTCTCCTCCTCCCTGTGGAGATAGAACTGTTTCCACCTCTTTCCTGGAAGCCAGAAAGCACCATATTGGAAAGAATATTTAAAATGAAATGTGTGTGTGTGTGTGTGTGTGTGTCTCATTCTATAGAGCAACGGCCTTTTATACATTTTTTTTGTCCAGAATCTGTAAGAAAAGACGAAAGCAGAGCACAGGTCTGGACGGCTGAGCCCTTGCAGAGTTCAGTGACTGCATCAGCAATGCTTAGCATTCTCTCTCGTTGAGCTTTTCTGCTCAGCTGGTGTGTGAGCTGGGCCCTAGACTTAAGGACAAGAATTTGCACTGGTTTACGTGTGGAGGCTCTGCAGACAGCCAGAGGGTGATGGGATCCAGCTCTTGCTCCAATCAGTGCACACACCTCTGATTCAGGCCCCTTCTTCCGACCCCAAATCCCCTAGACCACGTGGTTACATTATAAAACCGACCTCTGAGGCACCCTGCCTTCCCAGAATGGGGAAAGACTTTGGCTGTGTCTGCCCAGGAACACAGAAGGAAGAGCCATATGCATTAAAGACAGTCATGAGAAGTGACCAGCAACCCCTCTGTGGTGGCCTTCCCTCCACCCCCCCACCCCCAGCTGTGTAATGAACCTTTCAGCAAAAAGAACGCTCTGCCATTGCTCTTTAATATATATATATATATATATATATATATATTAATGATTTTTCACAGAGAGGAAGAGAGAGGGATATAAAGTAAGAAACATCGATGAGAGAGAAACATTGATCAGCTGCCTCTTGCACACCTCATACTGGGGATATGCCCGCAACCAAGGTACATGCCCTTGACCGGAATCGAACCTGGGACCTTTCAGTCCGCAGGCCGACGCTCTCTCCACTGAGCCAGACCGGTTTCGGCTCCGTTGCTCTTATTGCGGATTGTGATTTTCTGGTGCAGCTATGCAGTCTCGGGCGAAATCATCTTGACACATGAGCTTCCCTCAAGAACAGTGCAGCACATTATATATATATATATATATATATATATATATATATATATATATTTGATTTTTTTTTTTTTACAGAGAGGAAGGGAGAGGGATAGGGAGTTAAAAACATCCATCAGCTGCCCCCTGCACACACCCCCACTGGGGATGTGCCTGCAACCAAGATACATGACCAGAATCGAACCAGGGACCTTTCAGTCCGCAGGCCGGCGCTCTAGAACCGCTATCCACTGAGCCACACCGGTTTCGGCAAGCGCAGCCGAAGCTCAAGTTCACTCGGTTCATCCAGGTCCTCTTCACTCCTGCTGGAGTCTGTGGCCTCCAGGCCCGCCCCGCGCCAATTGCTCTTCCACCAGCTCGTTCCGCCAAGATTAAAGGGGAAAGTCGCAGCTGCATATTTATGTTTTCCTCGCTAGAAAGGGGATCGATTTCCGCGCATTTATTTTGGTGGCCCTAATACAACAGGGGCGGATTTGCGTCACCCGAGCAACTTGCCGGGGGAGATAAAATGGCACAAATATCCAGAGGGGAAGTGCTTGCAGTCATTCTAGAGCTTTTCTCCGGAAGAAATAAGGATTTCGGCAGGATCCTAAAAATACGGAGGCCGCTTCTATTTTGAGGACCCGATCTCGCAGGCACATCCGCTCATTTAGTCCCCGAGTTGGAGCCCATCAGAGAAAACAGGAGGTGACCTGAACTCCGGCGGGCCCGGGTTTCCTGCCGCTTTCTTGGCGGAGGGTGGGGAGGGAGGAGGAGGAGGGGAGTTTGCAGGCTCAGAGGAGGGTGAGGGTGGGCAGAAATGAGGCCTGGGCCTGGGGAAGGGTGTGAGTGTCTATGTGGGGAGGAGGAGAGGTAGGTAGGGGGTCTTTCCAAAGGTGTCCCTTTTCTTAAAAAAAAAATATATATATATATATATATATATTTTTTTAATATATATTTTATATTTTATTGATTTTTTTACAGAGAGGAAGAGAGAGGGATAGAGAGCCAGAAACATTGATGAGAGAGAATTATCTATTGGCTGCCTCTTGCACACCCCACACTGGGTATGTGCCCGCAACCAAGGTCCATGACCTTGACCGGAATCGAACCTGGGACCTTTCAGTCCACAGGCCGACGATCTATCCACTGAGCCAAACTGGTTTTGGCCAAAGGTGTCCCTTTTCGTGGTACCCTCCCCTCCAGGAGCTACAGATCGGCCAGGGAGCAATGGAGAGTCCAGTCCCCTACCTTGACCTTGCTGGATCAGACAGGAGCCTGAGGCTCGCTGGGGTAGGAATTGAGGCGAACCCGACTCCCCAGTCCCGCCTGCCCCGCACCCTGGCCTCTTCTAAGTGCTTTGGATGCGGGTCCGTGGGCACCTGGGGGGGGGCGGGGGAGAGACGGAGTGGGTCTGCATCCTGCCCAGTCTGCACCCCGGGGCCCCCCACCCCAAGGGACACATCTTCTTTGGGGGGTAGGCGGCCTGGGGTGAGACCTAAATGCATGCCTGGGGACCCCGAGTTTGGGCTTAGGAATGTGGCCAAATCGGAATTGCAGCGAAGTTGGAAGTGACCCTGGAAAAAGGGACCCGCTCTGGAGCTGGTGGCTTCCCCCAGTGAGGTCCTTTAGGCTGCAGGGGCTGCGCCCGACCGATCAACCAATCAACCGACCGGCCAGACTCCAGTCAGATGCTCAGCCTTTGCAGCTGCTGGAAATACCACCTCTGTCCCTGGCTGCACGGAGCTGAGCAAGAAAACTTTTTAGTGCAAAAGGGAGGGAGGGAAGGAGGGAGAGAGAGAGAGAGAGAGAGAGAGAGAGAGAGAGAGAGAGAGCGCGAGCGAGCTGGGGCATACTTAGTGATGATTCCAGGAGAAAAGTCAAAACACCTCCACAACAAGGAGCTAGGAACCTCGGAAAATAAATTTAATTAGCCCCCAATCCTAAACCCCCGGAACACACGGGCAAGTTCAGTTATCTTTCCCGGGCTTGTTGGCTAAGACACCTCAGTGCTGAAGGGAAATTTAAAATGCCTCAAAACTATATTGAAAGGTTGCGTGTGTGTGTGTGTGTGTGTGTGTGTGTGTTTAATGCCACAGAAGTACAGCTGCTCTGTGAAGAGATGCTTCTCCTTAGCACCGAAAACAAAAGACGTTGTGGTTTCATTATCGTTATTATTTTATTTTCTTCCTTAAAATGTGCCAATGGGGCTCCCCTGGATGGCCTGCGGTTTGTTTTCGGAGAGGGGTGGGGAAATCCGTCCTGACTATGATTTACAAAGAGAACGAATTCTTAAAATAAAGATGTGGATGTTGCAGAACTCGCCCTCCCGTACCCTCTTCCTCCCTCCCTTCCCTCCCCATCCCCATCCCTCTCCCCAATGCGCTGGCCGCCCCACCTGCAGCCTCTCCCGACACCAGCCAGGCCCGAAAAGGCTAGGCAGGTTAGTGAATTGAAAAATTTAGCATTTCAGCCAAAACCGGTTTGGTTCAATGGATAGAGCGTTGACCTACAGACTGAAAGGTCCCGGGTTCGATTCCAGTCAAGGGCATGGACCTTGGTTGCGGGCACATTCCCAGTAGGGGGTGTGCAAGAGGCAGCTGATCAGTGATTCTCTCTCATCGATGTTTCTAACTCTCTATCCCTCTCTGTAAAAAACAATAAAATATATTTTAAAAAAGGAAAAAAAAAAAGTAGCATTTCCCCCCAGGAAATCGGCTCTTGTGGGCACTTGCAAAACAACGCGGCCCACGTGACTGGGGAGGTGGCAGAGGAGCAGGGAGGTGGCGCTTCCTACAAGGTGCATTTCGGTCTTTTTCTGTTGCCTTTGAGGCTTGTGGGGGAAAGCTTTGGCTGCGTCCAAGGCAGACATCCATCTTATTTTGTTTGAAAAGTCACTCGTTCGAGTTGTCACCGCGTGACAGCTCAGAAGAAAGCTCATTTACGAGGGCTCCCCTCTCCTCCCGGAGATGTTTTAAAAATATATATATTTCTTTATTGATTTCAGAGAGGAAAGAAGAGGCATAGATAAAAAAAGAAACATCAATGATGAGAGAGAATCATGGATCAGCTGCCTCCTGCACGCCCCCCCCTCCCCCCAACGGGGATCCAGCCCAAAACCCAGGCATGTGCCCTTGGCCGGAATCGAACCCTGGACCCTTCAGTCCTCAGGCCAATGCTCTATCCACTGAGCCAAACCGGCCAGGGCTCCCGGAGGATTTTCGGAGGAGGTGAGTAGGCGGAGTAGGCCGATGCGGTGCTGCATGGGGCGGGGCCCCTAAGGCCTCCGACCCCCACCCTGCATTCCTGCCCCGGAGCTCAGGGAGATGGAGGACACCGATGTTCGGAATAAAAAAGGCCCGATTGGAAGGAAAACGGGGGCCGAGGGATGGTCAAGGGATGGACACGCCGGAACCCGTGTGGCTCAGTGGATAGAGCGTTGTCGGCCTGCGGACTGAAAGGTCCCGGGTTCGATTCCGGTCAGGGGCATGGACCTTGGTTGCGGGCACCTCCCCAGTAGGGGGTGTGCAAGAGGCAGCTGATGGATGGTTCTCTCTCATCGATGTTTCTAACTCTCTATCCCTCTCTCTTCCCCTCTGTAAAAAAATCAATAAAACATATATTTTTAAAAAGGGATGGACACATAGGAGGGCCCCAGCGCGTTCCGGGAGGCAGCCTAGGCGCCGCGCGGTCAATGGTGCGGGACGATCGGTTTCCCCAGGCGAGGGCTCCGGGTCTTTGGGACCCACTCTCGTCGCCCGGTGCCGGTTCGGTGCCGGTTCGGCGCCGCCGGAAGCCCGGGAGGGTCCGAGTTTCCCCGGAGCCGGGGAAAGGGACGCTCGGAACCCCGGTTCGGCCCATGCGGCGGCAGCGGCGGCGGCAAACACTTGGGCGTGGCCTGGGGGCGTGGCCTAGCTCGGGCCACGCCCCTCTCTGCCCATTCCCTCCACGCCGCGCTCTGATTGGCCCTCGGGCTGGCCAATGAGCGCGCAGATCGAGGTCCCTACCCCGAGTCGGACTCGAAAGCTTCTGCCAAAACTTTGGGAGTTTTTAGAGAGGAGTTTTTTTTTTTTTTTTTTTCCTTCCCCCCTCTTATTTTTTCTTTTTCTTTCTTTCTTTCTTTCTTTTTTTTTTTTTTTTGAAGCGAACGGATTATGATTGTTGTTGTTTTAAATTTAGCTCGTAGGGCTTAGCTCTTGGGGGTTTTTGCTTTCGGTGCCCGGGCCCTGTCTTCCCCGCCTCCAGCCCGCGGGGAGCGCGGGTCCCCCGCCGCCGCCGCCTTCCGTGGGGTCAGGGCCGACCGGGACCGGCTGGATCTAACGGACCTGACCCTCGCCTTCCCCCCTCACCCTCCCTCGGTGGTGGCGGGGCTCCCTGGCTTCTCCTGGGAGCGCACAGAGAACCGAAAGCGAATCGTCCTCCTCGGCCGGCCGGCTGCCTCCTCCTCCTCCTCCTCCTGGACGAGGCGCGCCCCTCCCTGCGCACCCACCCAGCCACCCAGCCACCCAGCCATCCATCCATCCATCCTCCGGCCCAGCCAGGCCGCGGCGGCGGAGGCGGCCGCCCCGCCAGGATGTTTGCCGCCGGGCTGGCTCCCTTCTACGCCTCCAACTTCAGCCTCTGGTCGGCCGCGTACTGTTCCTCGGCCGGCCCGGGCGGCGGCTGCGCCTTCCCTCTGGACCCCGCCGCCGCCGCCGCCGCCGCCGCGGTCAAGAAGCCCTCCTTCTGCATCGCGGACATTCTGCACGTCGGGGAGCCCGGGACGGCCCCGGAGGGCCTGGCCGGAGCCTCGGCTGCTGCCCTCACCGCGCACTTGAGCTCGGCGCACCACCCGCACGCTTCTTTCCAAGCCGCCGCCGCCGCCGCAGCCGCCGCCAGGTCCCCGCTTCGCCCCACCCCGGTGGTGGCGCCCTCCGAAGTCCCCGCTGGCTTCCCGCAGCGACTGTCCCCGCTGTCGGCCGCCTACCACCACCACCACCACCACCACCACCCACAGCAGCAGCAGCAGCAGCAACAGCAGCAGCAACAACAACAACAACAACAGTTGCAGCAACAGCCTCTGCCTCCCCCTCCCCGGGCGGGCGCCTTGCATCCCCCAGCCTCCTCCTCCTCAGGGGCGCGGGGGGTCCCCAACCCTCACCACCACAGCAGCAGCTCGGCCCCGGCTCCCTCCAGCAAGGACCTCAAATTTGGGATTGACCGCATTTTGTCGGCAGAGTTTGACCCGAAAGTCAAAGAAGGCAACACGCTGAGAGGTAGGTCTTGGGGCTCCCCCGAGGCCTGAGGCCTCTGACTGGGTCCCTGGGCCATTTGGGGCCACTTTTGGGTGTTTTTACAATATAAAGGGCACGTTGGTTAAAAGGAGGGAGAAGAGAATCAATTGTGGGAAGACCCTGAAACACTAGGTTTTAAAACTCACCTGCTCTATGTAAAATAATAATAATAATAATAATACCCCAGGAATGCTTAAAAAAAACACAAACAAAACACCGCTCTTCAGAGTCCATGTGCATACGAATTGTTGTCGGAAACGTTTGCTAAAGGGACCATCCCTTGTGTTGAATCACATCTCTAGAGAGGAAACTCTATGATTTGTTTTTAAAAAGCCCCTTTGGGGAGCACGTTCCCGTCCTCCGTTTGTCTGGTTTGGAGAGAAATTCCGCCCCGGGAATGTGGCGAAACAAATGGACTCCCAGCTCCCCAGAGGAGAGGGCAGAGCAGGCTCTTCCGGCGGCGGGTTTAGGTCTGGGACCCTCCAAAGGCACCTGAGAGGAATTTCGTGTTTAAAACCAAGCCCTTCCTGGCTATACCCACGTGGACACGGACAGATGGGTCGTTTCTTGCATCACTCTTTGTCCACAATCCGGAGAGAGGGGTTTGGGCTGGAGACAGGGGTCTCTCTGGGCTTTACATCAGGGAAACCAAATCAATGGCAGGGCGTGGGGGAGAGGGGAGGAATACATCAGGCCAAAGGGTGTGGGTTTGCCTGAAGGGTAACCAGCTCTTCTCTCGCCCGGTCCCAGATCTCACGTCCCTGCTGACGGCCGGCCGGTCCGCGGGGCTGCATCTCCCAGGCCTGCAGCCCTCCGCCGGCCAGCTCTTCGCGTCTCTAGACCCCATGAACGAGGCGTCTGCCATCCTCAGCCCCTTAAGCTCGAACCCCAGGAACTCAGTCCAGCATCAGTTTCAAGACACGTTTCCAGGTACGGAACGGGCAAGTCCGCCCCTTAGAAAACTCGGGGGCCAATGCCTCCCGTGGCGCTGGCCCTATAAGCCATCCCGGAATGGGTCACCGTGTCAGGGGAGAGGAACCGAAAGATATCTCCCCAGGAGCTGGATCCCTCTCTCCCTCTCTGCCCGCTGCCACAGGGAAGGGGTGGGAGGGAGCCTGGGGAACCCAGAAAGTATTTGCAGGGTGTGGGTGGGATGGGTAGGGAGGGGCAGGGGTGAGGGCTTTGAAAATTCAGCTGCAAGAGGCGTTGCTTATTATCACGCACACCGATTGTGAAATGACTTCAAACCCTTTTGCTCCGGGAATCTGCATCTAGGGTCCTCGCCTGGGCCCCTGGACACACACACACACACACACCAGAGAGATGAGAGAGACAGAGAGGGAATAGCTGACATCTCTAGCTTCTTCAGGCCTGGGGGTGGGGGGAGACACATTTTCGCCTGTCCTCCCAGTGTCTGATAGCCAAGCATCAGCATTGCCCTTTTGCCTTTGAAATTAACGGATGACATGCTGAGCTTCTCAGCTCAAACAATACACTTGCTTTAAGCCTTTCCTTTGCTTTCTCAAAAGCTGCAATTCCTCCTTGGAAGAGGGCTTTGTGAATGCGGGGAGGGCCCAGGGGTAAGCATTTTTAAGCAGTACCTTGAGCCCTAGGCCCAGGGCACTAATTCGGTCCTCCTGTGTGTGTGTGTGTGTGTGTGTCTCTCTCTCTTGCTCCCATCCCTCACCCCCCACCCCGCAGGTCCCTATGCCGTGCTCACTAAGGACACAATGCCTCAGACCTACAAGCGGAAGCGCTCATGGTCACGGGCGGTCTTCTCCAACCTGCAGAGGAAAGGCCTGGAGAAGAGGTTTGAGATTCAGAAGTACGTGACCAAGCCCGACCGGAAGCAGCTGGCGGCAATGCTGGGCCTCACGGATGCTCAGGTAAGCCAGCCAGCCAGCCGGCCTGCAGGCCCAAAGGCAGTCGGTCCTTCCGAGGCCCCACGGACCCGTCCTGCACCCCACCCACTCTCCTGCCCTGGACACACAAGGCCTTGGATGTCGGGGGACTTTGTGCACTCCCGGACAAGAGGCAGGAGAAAGGAGGGCGAGGAGGAGACGGCCCGCCAGAAGGCCATAGCCCATCTCCAAAGATGTGTGTCCGCAGGCAGCGCTGTTTGTTTTGGCCGGCGGGCCAGGGAACCGCTGAGAAAGCAAACAGACTGCGGGGGATAATAATTACGGCTACGATTCGCTGTAGGAAGCAGTTTATTTCAGAAGAGACAGAAATCCAAAGGCAAAGGATTGTTGTTGGCGTGTTTTTTTTTTCTTTTTTCTTTTCCTTTTTTAAAAAAAATTTTTTTTATTTTATCTTCCATCCTCCCTGCCCCGGCCCGCCCCCCTCCTTCTGCTGCTGCGGGATTGTGAAATCCCCAGTTGTGAGGAAGTGAAAACATTATTTCAAACGGAATGACTTCGCCCCGGTCGGGCAAGGAGTCCTCCTGGAGCGGCCACAGTCGGATTTTCTAAGGGCATAAGCTCCCATGAAAAATCTCGGGGCCTGGAGGGAGGGGAGAGAGGGAAGGGGAGAAGGAAAAGGGGTTTCTTAGAATGCTCCAGACCATGGCTGCTGGCTCTGGGATCTGCATACTTGAATAGTTTTCAAGAAAATAACAAATCCATCATGCCTGCCTTCAATGTCCAAATTCTTTCTCTCCCCCCACCCAACCTAAAATTCAAGAACTGGACTTTTTTTTTTTTTTTCCTTTTTGAATTTTGAAACTAGAAGAGTCACCCTTGTGCCACTCGCCATGGTACCGAGTGTTCTGAGCAGGCATAAGCCAACAGCAGGCACTTTTTTTTTTATGACGCCTATTGGTGTCTCTCTTCTCCCCCCCCAACCCCCCCCCCAAACTCTGGGTCTCTCTGCCCTCCATTGCACAACTCCCCTCCCCAGCACCGCACTGGAAGGGCCCAGCTGGGGATGTTATTTTTAAAAGGGAAGCTGGAACTTGTGTGAACGGCATTGGGTCCCCCTGGGGAATCGTCTGTATTTATATAGATTCCCCGGCCCCAACCCCATCCCTACCCGCTTTCTCCGCGGTGCACACAGGTCGGATTCCAGAGTTTTCTGAGCTCACCGTTGGGGTTACTTTATCCTGGTTAGGGGCTGAGTGCCCTCACGCCAAGGAGCTGCTCTTCTCTGGAAAGATCCAGCGTACCCCCACCTCTGGAGTCCACCCTTTGAACCCCCTTCCCCCCCCTCTGTGCTTCCTACAGTCCCTCCTTTAAAAGAATCGCTTTTGGAGGGACTTACATAGGACAGGGGGCCGACGTAGCAGAAATTGGTAACATCGATTCACCTTTGGTGCATGAAATCGTGGGGATAGGTGCCTTTTTCTGGGCCATGGGTCGCTCAGATTCCTGGGAAGGAAAGTCCTGACACAGGTGGGGTTCAGGGAAGCATCGATTTAGAATAGAGATTCTCTCCCCCCCCCCCCCCCGCTCCCCCCGCGTTTGCAGAC
This sequence comes from Nyctalus aviator, assembly GCA_036971965.1. Lineage (NCBI taxonomy): Eukaryota > Metazoa > Chordata > Mammalia > Chiroptera > Vespertilionidae > Nyctalus > Nyctalus aviator. The sequence continues at coordinate 5,591,861 of CM072940.1, read as the reverse complement.
GAGGATTTGCCTTTCTTTTTATTTTTATTTTTAAAATATATTTTATTGATTTTTTTTACAGAGAGGAAGGGAGAGGGATAGAGAGTTAGAATACATCAACCAGAGAGAATCATCCATCAGCTGCCTCTTACACCCTCCCCCACCCCCACTGGGGATGGGCCGGCAACCAAGGTACATGCCCTTGACCGCAGGCCGACGCTCTATCCACTGAGCCACACCGGTTTCGGCTAGGATTTTGCCTTTTCCCACAAGCACCCAGGCCATTTGGGGCTGGCATCTGGAGAGCAGCCGCGTTTGGAGACGCAGGCCCAGTGTGTCCTGGGGCCGGGACCCCTGGCGATCTCCTTTTTTCTCGCCTCTGGGCATCCTCCGGGCCCCAGCACCTAGCTCAGGGCCCGTCCCATCCCAGAGGCGCCTTTGGGGGTGCCTCCGGGGTGCGCGCCCCGTCGGATGGCACCGCGTCCCGCGTCTCACCGCCGTCTTCCCGTCTTGTCCCGGCGCAGGTGAAGGTGTGGTTCCAGAACCGGCGCATGAAGTGGCGCCACTCCAAGGAGGCGCAGGCCCAGAAGGACAAGGACCAGGAGGCGGCGGACGAGGAGAAGCCGGCGGCGGGCGGAGCAGCCCCAGGGGCGGCGGCGGCGGAAGGCGATCCGGAGGAGGAGGAGGAGGAGGAGGAGGAGCGCAGCCCCAGCCGCTCGGAGGAGGGCGAGGCCGAGAGCGACAGCAGCGACTCGGAGTCCCTGGACATGGCCCCCAGCGACACGGAGCGGACCGAGGGCGCCGCCGCCGAGCGCTCCCCGCACCAGACCACCGTCATCAAGGCCCCGGGGGCCGGCGCGCTCCTGCCCGCCGTGGGGAGCGGGGGCAGCGGCAGCTTTAGCTTCGGCGGCACCGGCACGGCGATCGCCGGGAGTCTGGGCAGCAGCGGCGGCGGCCTGGCCCCGGAGATGCTGCCTGCGCCCCAGCCCAGCCTCAGCAGCGTCTCCAAAAGCCCGGAGCCCGCGCAGCCGCCTCTCGGGGCCCCGTAGACTGGACCAGGGCGCAGCGGACCCTGCCGTGCGCGGCTGGATCTGGTGCGCCTATTCCATGGTGCTGGCCGCCAGGACGGGGCCAGAGAAGCATCATCTGTGGAAGCCTGGCCCCAGAGCTGCTCCCTGCGCCCCAGCCCACCCTTAGCAGCGCCCGCGAAAGCCCGGAGCACACCCAGCCGCCTCTCGGAGGCCCCTAAACTGGACCAGGGTGCAGGAGACCTGGGCCGTGGCCTCCCATCGCCGCTGGATATGGTGCACCTCCTCCATGGTGCTGGCCGCGCCTGGACGGGGCCAGAGACGCATCATCGGTGGAGCATCCTTCGCCAGGGTCGCCTCCTGTCCCTCGCTGGCCGCCTGGTGGCACAGCCCACACACTGCGCAGTGGCCTGGGGGCAACTCAGTGCCCCCCACCCACCCACCTACCCCCGACGGACACTTCCCCCCTGGATGGATACAAGCAGCTCACACTGTGACGTGTGACTCCGCAGTGCCTTCCCGCGCTGGGGGGGTCGCAAAGACGCGCTGCACTGCTCCGAAGGAAGCCACGACCTTGTAAATAAAATGTTTACTACGGTTTGTAAAGAAAGGCTGCGTGGCTGGCTGGCCGGGGGCGATGCGATCACAGGGTCTGGGATCTCTGAGCTGGGCCTTAGCTCTGGATAGCAGGTCACAGCGGCTGGAGGGGGGACTAGAGCTTTGGGGTGTAAGGGCTGCAACCTCAGAGCCACGTGCCTACAGAGATGGATGGGACTGAGGCTAAGCGGCTCCAGCAGGTCAGCGGCCGCTGGGTGACCCTGAATGTGGCCTGCCAGCTGAGTTTGCCATAGAAACCGTTAGGGGTGGCTGTCAAGGTGCCCAAGCCATTGCCTGGCAGAAAGGTGTCTTGTTCAAGGTCCCACGGAGGCAGAGCCTGAGACCAGAACTCCCACCTCCTGGCTCACCATAGGCCAGGGATAGGGCTACAAAACTGCACCCATGCGAGAGTCTCTCTCTCTCTCTCTCTCTCTCTCCCTTCATAATTAGGTAACTGCAGGCACATGATTTCCCCCTCCCCCCAAATTGCCACTGATTTGAGAGTGCAGCTGGCATCAAGCAAACCTATTTTAACCCCCTGCTGCCAGTGGGGCGGGCCATGCAAAAAAAATTTTTTTTTGAAAGGTTGAAGAGTCAATCCTCGCTCCAAGACCAAAGGTCCTCCCGGGCTCAGCTGTCCTCGCAACTACGAAATGTTTGGAGTCTGTTCAAAGTTCTTTGGGGAGATTTTAAAACAAGTAGCCGTTGTTGTCCACGAGCCTGATCACCCACGTCTGTTTGGCACTGGGCTGTGGGAGGGAGGGCACGGGCCTCTTACGGGCCAATTTATCCTGGTGTGTGTGTGGGGGATTGGTTGCCATGGAGAACAGTGCTTCTGCGAGATGTGAGGTCAGCGAGCCTAGGACCTCCTCCTCCCCTGGCCAGAGTGGAAGGCTCCCCAGTCTGGCTTTGCTGCTTCTCCACTTTGACCCATTTGCTTGAGCACATTGAAAATCCTTCCAGATTTTCGGACCCAGGAGAGAGGAGTCACCCCAGATTTAGCCTTCCCTGGTGGGGCACATCAGGCACCTGGGCTAGTCTCAGAGCACAGCCAGGGATGAAGGCTGACCAATTGCCTACCCCAGTCACCCCCCCCACCCTCCCATTCTTCTAAGTGGAACCCCTACAGTGTTGCCCAAACTTTTGACACGTGTACCCTTTCTATAATTTTCGTAACGCTGAGTACCCCTGGTCCTCATGAGAACGTAGAATTAGGCGCAGCTAAGCACGGTGCAGTGCCTATCCCCACCAAACTCCGGTGCAACGCGTACCCCCACCAAACTCTTCCCGTACCCCACTTTGGGAAATACTGCCCTAGAAGAATGTGCACAGTGGGGAGGGAGAGGGAAGACCAGGGTGGTCCGAGGCAGAAAGAGAAAAGAAAGGTTGGGGCCGCCCTGGAGGGACCTTAAGCTGAAGGGGACTGTGAGCCAGCTGTTACCCCTAAATGTGCCTCAAGATGGCTGAGCAGCCTCTGTACCTGCCCTGGGGTTCCAGCCCGGGTCTGCGGTGGCCCCTTTATTCCTCCCACAGGCTCTGCTGCATTCTCTCTGTACCCCAAGTTTGCCTTTATTTAGGGAAGTCCCTTTTCTCCTGAGCCCCAAGCACTGGAATCCTGGAATCAGGACTTCCCCAAAACAGGGAATTAGGAGGCGCTTGAACCCAGCTCTGGCGTTAAGGAGAGTCACGAGGCGGGGTGTGCACCTGGTGCAGGACCCGGCTGGGGAGAAGAAGGGGCAGAGCTTTTGCTTTATGCTCCGCAGGGCTACCCTGCCCCTTGCGGGGGCCCTGCACCCCCACATCCCCGCTTGGGCCCAGTCTCCCCGAAGTGAAGGCATTCTTTCTTCTTTGGCCAGGGACTGTCCGGATGCAATTTCGGGTAAAATGAGGCCTCCTCTCCGCCAGGTTCAGCCAGACAGACGAGAGGACGCGGCGGGCTGGGAGGCGGGTACCTTGGGGGGCGGGGGAGATCGGGGCTCCCCGAGGCTGGTAGGAGGCACCCCTTCCACTGCCACCCCCAATTCCGTTCCTGAACACGTTCCCAGCGAAATGCTAGCGGGGCTCTCCCTGCGCAGTGCTGTTCTCCCACATTTTCATGGACCGAGAATCTCAAGACCCAGAGAACGAGAAGATTACTTCAAAAAGCTGTCCCAGGACCCGGGCCTCTCCGGGCGGGCAGGCGGGCGGGCGGGCGCGCAGACGGGGTGTCGAGAGGAAACCCGTAATTCGGCTCAGATTGCCCCACCCCGGGCTGGGGTCTTCCCTGGGGTCGGTGGGGCGCTGGATGCCGGTAAGGGGGGCCGGAGAAGCTGGAAATTCCTGACCGGGAGCAGGATCGCTGCGCGCGGAGGCACCGAGGGCGCCGGGAGCGCCGAAGCCTCAGCACGCGGAGGGGCCTTGCCCGGGAGCAGAGGGGACCCCAACACTTCCCGGCGCCCCAGGCCTCGCCCTCGTCTGCTAGCTGTACCGACTCTGCTCGGATCGGGACTCAGTCTCCCCAGCTCCCCAGCCTCCCATCCGCAACGATCGAGGGCCAAGCGCTCCGATCGAGGTTTCGGGACACAGTGGAGGGACCGCTACCCGAGTGCGTCTCGCCGGGGAGGGCGGGCGGGGGGCTCACATCCTCGCTCCCCCATCGGGTGCACAGGGGGCGCGGGGACACACACACACACACACACCCCCCAAACACACACGCCCCGCCAAGTTCCCGGTCTCTACGCAGCGAAGCAAAGCCAGGAACCGTGGCCCGCTGCGTGCGCGCCGCCCGGGCGCTTCTCTCTGGGCGTTCGCCCGCGCCCAGCTCCGCAGCCCAAACCCCGCCATAGTTTTGGGGTCGGCTTCAGCCCCGAGCGCGCCGAGGACCATGAGGACTGGAGTCCCTGGGCTTGTTAGCAGCGAGTTTTTCTTTTCTTTCTAAAATATATTTTATTGATTTATTTTTTTATTTTTATTTTTTTATTTTATTATTATTATTATTATTTTTTTACAGAGAGGAAAGGAAAGGGATAGAGGGTTAGAAACATCGATGAGAGAGAAACATCGACCAGCTGCCTCCTGCACACTCCTCACCGGAGATGTGCCCGCAACCAAGGTACATGCCCTTGACCAGAATCGAACCCATGACTTTTCAGTCCGACAAACTGAAGCTCTATCCATTGAGCCAAACCGGTTTTGGCTGATCAATGTTTCTAACTCTTTATCCTTCTCCCTCCCTTTCTGTAAAAATTCAACAAAATATAATTTTTTAAAAAAGAAGCTTTAAGGTGTTAGGGCTGGATTTCCCTGTTCCCGCCCATCCCTGGCTCTCAGCCGCCCCTTGGGGGTTGTGATGGGCTTGGCAGACGCCCAACCACAAAGGAGCAACCTTCTCTGCATCCTCTCAGGCACTGGCACGTGGGTATCCCACGCACCTGCGTGTTACAGGCACGTGATCACGCTCGTGGGCGTTGCAGGCGCGCAGGTGGCTAACGCTTGCAGAGCGGCCCCAGCATTCGCTGCGCTTTGCAAACCCGGCTGCCTGCTCAGGGCGGCTGCGCTTTTTAAGAAACTCTCCGGGGCCATACACACCCCGGTCTAACGGAGTGAAGCTCCCCGTGGACCGGCCCAGGGCCCCTGAGTCCCTCGGACAGGTAAGCGTGGCACATCGCTGGCCCTGGGCCCCTTAGCCCTCCTGTCACCCTAGGAGAGCAGGCTGGATGCCCCAGCCTGTTGCTTCCTCCTCCATTTCTGCTTGAGGCACCCAAGGCTGGGAGGCTCGCACTTGCTCACTGGGGAGTGAGTGAGGTGGGTTAGAATTCCATGCACTCAAAAGAGGGGAGCAGGAGGCAGCGGCTGCACTCGCAGCACCTGCTGGGCTTACAGAGCTTCAGGCTTCTTTTTTAAAAAATATTTTATTAATTTTTTACAGAGAGGAAGGGAGAGGGATACAGAGTTAGAAACATGGATGAGAGAGAATCATCGATCAGCTGCCTCCTGCACCCCCCCCTACTGGGGATGTGCCCGCAACCCAGGTACATGCCCTTGACCTGAATCGAACCTGGGACCTTTCAGTCAGCAGGCTGACAGTCTATCCACTGAGCCAAACCGGTTTCGGGCGCGCTTCAGGCTTCTGTAACCCCAAAGATTCTGGGAGCTGGGGAGCCAGAGACTGTCAGGATGGGATTTGGGGTAAAATCAGGGGAGAAGGCGCCTGATCCCAAGCCTGCATGAGGGAAACCCAGCCAAGCCCAGAAAGGATTCCTTCATTCACCAATGACTAACCTGCTGACCTTGGGAACTGATGGACACTTTAGTCTCCTTACCTGTCTAACAGGCGGTAACCACAGTCACCTGGCTGACAAATGACCATGAGGGTTAACTGCGTTAACGGAGGTGAAAGCCACGAGTGATGTACAACCAGAATCACAGGCTTGCACGTCATTGCATTCCTTCATCCCTTCGTTCGTTCATTCCCTGTGGTATTGATGGAGGTGCTTGTTAGGGTGTGCACAGTTGGGGGGGGGGAAATCCCACAAAAAACAAGAATGCAAGACAAGCCATACCCTCCAAGAAATTGAATCCTTAGAGGGGATCCATGAGTGCAAGGCATTAACTGGTCCCCAGGGAAGGAGCCCTCGGAGGGGTGTTTGGACTGGCTCTGAGGGATGACTGGGGCTGTCACGTGGTCTCACTGGCCCCGCCCACTGGAGGCACACTTCCTCCAGCACCTGATGCACACAGCAGGCGCTCAGTAGGAGGCTTGCAGGTGTGGCTGGGGAGTTTCCTTTGGAAGGCGAAGAGACCAGTTGTTGGAGGGAAGTTTCAGCAAGCGTCTGGGGTCCACGGAGGGGAAAAAGGTGCCCGTCATTATGACCATCTCCGGGTAAATAGCCCTAAGTTATTAACCAATTCATGGAGGGGATGGTCTCCAGTATGGAAACAGGACACCACTGCCCCTGTACCAGGAAAAAAGCCACGCTCCGTTTCTTGAGGGCGGGGGTGGCCCTGCTGGTGGTGGTTGGAGACATTCTGGCACCCAGCCTGGCACAGGGAAAACACCTCCACCAGTGCCCATTGACTAAACGAATCACACGGTGATTGTGGCCCAGAGGATATTGATCCTCTCGGGATCCTCGGGAGCCATCTGATCGTTGGTTGGCCTTGTCCACACGGGAGGAAGCAGGTGACAGGACACGGGGCCATCCAGCCGTGACTCAGGAGAGAACGGACTTGGAGACCCCAAATCGTGGGCTGAGGATACACAAGGGTCCCCGAAACGAAGGCCAGCACAGAGCAGAACGAGATCTCAAGCCGCGCTCGCTATAGGTGGTTCTGGCGATTGCATTCGGAGAGTGTCCTGAGCAGCCGCAGCCCAAGGCGGGCATCATCCCCTCAGCCTGTAGATCCAATGACTCACCCACAGTCATTCAGCCAGCCGGGGAGACCTAAGAACCAGGACTGAGGCCAGAGGTTTCTGGGGGCGGCCTTGGGTCCCCCTTCCTGGGTCCAGCCCAGCCCGTGGGGGCGCTGGGATCTGCACTCCTATGTCCCAGTGACAGGAGGGGGAGTGCGGGCCGGGGAGAATCTGCAGCGAGCTGGCACCCAGCACCCAGTCAACACCTGCTGCTTCGAGAAAGTGTCCTTTTATTTTGGGGAGTTTCAGACCTGCCCTGACCCCCAACTCACCTGGAGAGATTGATTTCCCGGTGGGCAAATGTGAGCCTTGCTTTGATGTGTCAGGGCTGTTGAACTTCGTTGCCTGGAAGAATGGGGTGAAGCGTGCACCCCAGCGGTTCCCAGCGTATGTGTGTGGGGGAGGGGGGAGCTCAAGAGAGGAGCGAATGAATGGAAGAACAAACGAATGAACTCATTAAGGATGAACAGGATTCTTGATTTCCTAGACCCTCCCTAGGATGGAACTTCGGGCAGCTAGCAAGCCCAGCGAAGGGGACTCAGCACTCACCGATGGCCGGCTCTCCGGGCCCCAGGCGCAGAAATCTCTAGAACCCTCAGCCATAGGGGTCGCCTGACTGCATCCCTTTTGTTATGCGTTCGGATGGAGTGGAAGGTCCGGGTCCTTCCTTCGTATTCTTGCCTCCCCACCCCATAGGCTGAGTCCCTAGTCCAAGGTCAGCGAGGGCCCTCGGGCCTCAGTGTCCAGGAGGCTGGTCCAGACCTCAGCACTGGTGGGTGGGCAGTGCCTGGAGGGGTCCCCACAGGGCCTCCTGGAGTCCTCCAGCCGCCAGAGCCAGAAGTCCTGGTCCCGGTGTCCTCTAGGATCCCACTACCTGTGCCGGCCGCTTTCCTGGCTCAGTTTTGTGGTTGAACAAACCGGGCGAGGGGAAAGGAGTCAAACCAGCAATGTTATGTCCCATTTCCCTCGGTCTTCGTTCTCCTTTGTCCTCCTCACTTTGGCCACCTCCACCTCTTCCCAGTTTTCGTCCCTCCCCCGTCCCCCGTCAGAGGGGGGCTGGGCCAGCCTGCGGGTTCTGGGGTGATGACGTGGGGGGGGGGAGGGTGTGTGACCTGAGAGGAGAAACGGGCATCCAGGCTGCTCCCAGGTAGTGGACTCGCACCTTGTCCAGGAACCACGCGTAAGGAAAGGCTGTGACTGATTTTTATTGTAAAACCAGAACGGCTGTGCTATTAACAAAAGATCTGCAAAGAACCATCCGCCCTAGAGGCATTGCTCAGGACCGAGGAAACATGCCTGGCACTCTGTCATACCCCTCCCCCCCACTGCCCCTTCCTGCCACTGGGCAGATTCTCTGGGTGGGGGACCTACATCGCCCAGGCTGCAGTGATCTGAAGGGACCTTGAGTTGCGCCCTCCAGAACAAAAGCACAAAACCTTTCTCTCCCTCCTCTTACCCCCTCCTGCCCTGCTAGCTGCCTTTTGGCTGGGATGCAGGTGACAAAGGAGGAAAGAGCTGAAACTCTCTCCCTCCTTAGAAGCAAGAGCGGGAAGTGCTGGATTCCGTTTAACCTGCATGAGAGAGGCTCTCCCCGCCCTGACAGTGCCCACCCCGAGAGGCAGGGGCTGGGGAGTCTCATCCAGGTGCTGGGAGGGCACCCCCAAGGTTCTAGCTCCAGTCCCTCAACCGGTGGGCTTCTGTGCTTCTCTCCTCAAAGACAAAGGGAGTTCAAAGTTCAGAGACAAACTTAGTTCGTGTTCTCTCTCTCTCTCTCTCTCTCTCTCTCTCTCTCTCTCTCTCTCTCTTTATTCAGATCATTACTTCAGACATGCAGCTTACACTGTGAATGTAGCCGCCATCACAGGGAAACGTGCGGAATCCGCTTGCTGCTCCTCCAGGAAAAGCGCCCCCCCTCCCCCCAGGTCCCCAACGTCCCCCTAAGACTCCTCCTCGCTGGGATGGGAAGATCAGAGAGGGCTAGGAGCCACAGACCTTGCCCCTAGTGATGGTGGTGGTGTGGGGTCCTTTTTCTTCCCCTTCTCACCTGACCTTCCCCAGCTCGGGTCTCTCGCCCACTCCTGTCCCTCCAGGGGCCAAGGGGAGCTTCCTATGGGCTGAAAGACCCAGTCCTCACCCCGCTCCCGGGATGCTTCAGGCTGAAGCTGCTGCGGGTACCAGGGTACCAGGCCTGGCTTTGCTGAAGTGACTGAGGCCCCAAGCCAGGAATGGCGGTGGCGGCTGGAGGACTCAGCCTCTGAGCGCCTCCCCAGGCGGGCAGGCGGGGATTGATGGTCTGTGTACACTTTCTGGCTCCAGCGCCCTGAGCGCTAGAAAGATGGGGATGGGTCCCCCCCTCCCTCCTGTGCCCCTGGCAGCGAGCTGAGGCTGAGAGTCTCTCCTTTCTGCAGCGCCTGGGCTGGGAACTCTCAGGGAGGCTGAAAACGAAAGTCCAGGCAGGCATGGGGAAGGAGGAGGAAACCCTCTGGTCTATGGGGGGGATTTGGAATCGAGCACCTTGGGCACTGGGTGGGACTCCAGGCCCGAAGTAGGCAGTCAAGGCCCGTGTCCTGCTCTGTCGCATCCTCAGGGTGTAATAAGGAGGACCTTGGGATCCATACCTCATTCGGTTTGTAGCGTGGCCCAGCACGGGTAAAAGGACCACCCAAGAGGTGGGCTGAAGGAGAGTATTCCTGGGCAGCAGGTGGCGGAGGAGGCACAAGGATGGGCCAGGCCTTGCGCTCAGGGCAGGTGACCCAATGCCAGGCCAGAGGAGAGGTCCCAGCGCCTGTGTCTTTCCTGCCCGGTTAGCACGATGTGTCCACCCTCTCCCCCAGGCCAGGCGGCCAGCCAGTGCCAAGCAGGTCCCATGGATCACTGGCCAGCAGGAGACTCTGTCCCTGAGTGTGATCGCAGAACTCACCTGTGAGGACCGTTAGCCCAAGACAGCTTAACCAGCAGTACCGGGCGCTGTTCTAAAACCTTATATGTGCCAAGGCATTTTTTCTTTTTACCAAACTCCAGTTAGGTGGTTACTCACGCTGGCCCCACGTTACAGATGACCAAACTGTGCCAAAGAAAGGTTAGCTTGCTGAAGGGCACGTGGTCAGCGAGCTGAGTCTGGAATAAGTCACATCTCTCTCTCTCTCTCCAGGCCTACGTTGTGTAAATCATCTATAGTCCTGATGAAACAAGTACTTATTTTGAGTTATTAGGACTCATGCAGTCCTAACCAGTTTGACTCAGTGGACAGAACCTCGGCCTGCCGACTCAAGGGTCCCAGGTTCGATTCCGGTCAAGGGCATGTACCTTGGTTACGGGCACATATCTAACTCTCTATCCCTCTCCCTTCCTCTCTGTGAAATATATTTAAAAAGAAAAGAGTCATGCATGCGGGTGAGAATGGGCTGAATTATCCAGGAAGCCCTGGCCATTTACGCACTGAGACCTTGGATGGACACTGAGGGAGGGAGAGGGAGGGGAACTGCGAGCTGAGATCTTGGGGTCCAGGGAGTGGGGTGTTGAAGAGGCCATAAACACCTGCTAACGTGAAGCAATTGCCCTCGGGGTGTGTGAAATGGCTGTCTCTCAGAGTCTGTGGCCCTCCGCTTTCTCTTATTAAATGAAATCAATTGTACTGTTGAGAGTATTACAGAAGTCCCCCATTTTCCTAACCCACTTAACTCCCCTCCACCCAGCTCCCACCTAGGTCTCCGAATTGGAAGTTCTGGGAACCCCAGACTTTGTTAAAACCCAGAACCCCCCCTCCCACCCCTCACAAGGCTGCTGAGGCGGCAACAGAGTGAGAGGCAGCCTCTCCAAGGACATCTAATTATTCTTTTTTAAAAAAATATATATTTTATTGATTTTTTACAGAGAGGAAGGGAGAGGGATAGAGAGCTAGAAACATCGATGAGAGAGAAACATCCATCAGCTGCCTCCTGCACACCCCCTATTGGGGATGTGCCCGCAACCAAGGTATATGCCCTTGATGGGAATTGAACCTGAGACCCTTCAGTCCATAGGCCGACGCTCTATCCACTGAGCCAAACTGGTCAGGGCTAGTAATTATTCTTGTTGGTATATTGACTTTCCCCCAGGGAGGTGAGAGAAACTTTTAGCATCTCTGTGAAGTGTGTCCTGGGTAGGGGGCGGGGCATAGCATAGAGGGAGGGACAGTTCATTGGAGAAGTCATGGCGGGGAGGGGAGGAGAGGAGGAAAGCCCGGAGTGGAAAAAGAGGCTCAAGAACCAGGAGAGAAGATGGAGGCCATGCACATTAAGTGGGATTCTGAAGCGTTTCTTACATTTCTAAAGGGGGTGGGGTGGGGCTTGGGGCCGGGCCATAAATTAATAGATTTATTCCGCAATCAGGAAAGAGCCATTAAGATATTTTTGGCTCGGTCTGTGGGAAAATAATTTCGTTGATGGAGTTGCCCCAGAAGACCCTTCGAAGCCCTGTCCGTTCTGCCTCCGACAGCCCCCTCTTTCCTGCCGGCCAGGAGTGGGGAGGAGCGGGAGCCCCCCGGGGAGAGGCGGCCTTTCCATCTCTTCCAGCATCTTGAATTTCACTTTGCACGTTTCTCTCTCTACTTCTCGGTGTGATTCCCGCTGCCTGGAGACTTGGAGCCTCTGAAGGAAAATTCTCCTACAGCAAGCGTGCCCGCCACCGCCACCACTGCCACCTCCACCATCTCTGGTCTCTTTCCTTAGGTCTTGGCATTGACCTTGACCGGGCCTTTGACCCCTCCCCAGCCGCAGCATGTCGAAGACTTGGGGTCTGGGAATAAGAGAAACCAAACTATGGTTTTTGGGGAACAAAAGGCCCCCAAACGGAAGGCAGACACCCCAGAGCAGGGTGAGTGAAGAATTGTTCCTTCTGGGCTTGGAGGAGCTGAGAGGTTCTTGTCCGTCTCTTAGGACTCAAAAGTGTGGTCCTGGGACCATTAAGGGTCTCTGAGATCCTTTCAGGGGATCCCCAAGGTCAAAGCTATTTTCACAATAAGAGGTTATTGACTTTAAAAAAATATATATTTTATTGATTTTTCCCAGAGAGGAAGGGAGAAGGATAGAGAGCTAGAAACATCGATGAGAGAGATTCACCGAGCAACTACCTCCTGCACAGTCCCTACCAGGGATGTGCCTGCAACTAACGTTCATGCCCTTGACCAGAATCGAACCTGGGACCTTTCAGTCCACAGACCAATGCTCTATCCACTGAGCCAAACCGGTTTTGGCGGTTATTGACTTTTGAACACGTGTGCAATGGAGTTTCCAGAAGGCCACGTCAGGCCTGGTGCCGGCCTGGCTCCGATGGCCTATGGGATGTGTGCAGAGTCCAGTGTCTGACAATGTTTTGGTTTGTGTTTCACCACAAGGCAAATGAATTCCAAAAATACATTTTGCCCTAACCGGTTTGGCTCAGTGGATAGAGCGTCGTCGGCCTGCCGACTGAAAGGTCCCGGGTTCGATTCCGGTCAAGGGCATGTACCTTGGTTGCAGGCACATTCCCGGTGGGGGTTGTGCAGGAGGCAGCTGATCGATGTTTCTCTTTCATCGGTGTTTCTAACTCTCTGTCCCTCTCTCTTCCTCTCTGTAACAAATCAGTAAAATATATTTAATAAAAATACGTCTTGGTTTTCTAGCTCTACCTGTGCCAGGCAGTTATGAAAATGGAAGATCACCAGGCATACTTCCATGGCTCAGGAGCCACATGTGTCTAGTGGTTGCCACCCAGGGTCGTGTGGATCTGAGGAATATTCCCACCTTCATAGAAAGTTCGCTTGGACTCTGCACGTGCTAACTTCCTGAACTTGGACTCTTTTTAACTCTGGGCATCAACAGTTCCTGATGGTAAGCTAAGGAGAGGCAGCAGTCTAGCTGGTCACAGAGACCACAGACTCTGGGGTGAAAATGGGCAAAAACCTCAGCTCAGCCCACATGACTTGGGGTTAATGTCTTCGTGGTTCAGTTTCCTTATCAGCACATTGGAATAATAATACCGGTAATAATAATTCCTTCCTTATGGGATTTTGTGAGAGTGTCTTAAATTTGAAATGAGTGAAAACACCTAAGAACCAGTAACTGACATATTGGAAACTACTACCACATGTGTGCTAAATATTAGTGCTATTGCACATACAAAGTGCAGAGCTTACTGGTTAACAATAAAGTTAAATTTCCATATATATGGAAATTATGTGGTAAAATACACGACATAAAGTTTATCATCTTAACCATTTTAAGTGTACAGTTCGATAGTGTTAACATGCTCAATCTCCAGAACATTTTCATCTCGTAAACCTGAAATTCTGTATCCATTAAGCAACTACCCGTAGTAATGTTTTTATGCTGATCTGAATTGGTCTCCAGCCTTTAGAATTTTAGTTAATACTTTTGGCTGCAGTGTTAATAATTCCAGTTAAGCGAGGCCTGTGTGGCTCAGTGATGGTCAACCCCAGGGAGAGGAACATCGATGTTAGAGGGAAACATCGATCAGCCCCCTCTTGCACACCCCCTCATGGGGATCAAGCCCCAAACCCAGGCAAGTGTCCCGACTAGGAATCGAACCGTGATCTCTTGGTTCATAGGTCTAAGCTCAACCACTGCGCCACGCTGCCCGGGCCTGCTCCCTCCTCTCCTCTCTCTTGTCAGAAGGTTCTAGTCCCAGGAAATGTTGCTTCATATCTTGTCTTTAGGAACCCCACGCTGCTCTGGAGACTTCCAGTGGAACTGGGATCCTTCGTACCATCGCTGCCATTTCCATATAGAAACTGAAAATGTGAGCGTGGATCAGTGAGTCACAGGACCAGGTCTGGGTGATGGTGAGTGAGCTCCTGGGTTGCAGGTCCAGCCATCTGCCCTGCAGCCCAGCGCACACATTTCACAGCCTCTCCTCCCCTTCGCCACTTCCTGACAGGTACCCTTCCCTTCCCCCGTGGAGGCCCACCCACCAGCTGTGCCACAGCCATCCACCCAGCCCTACTATCCTCCGGCCCAGCTCGCCTAGCTGAGGCCTGAGCAGCCTTTCCTGGCGACCCCACTGGAACCGACATCAGGTATTTCGAGAAGATCCCATGTACTCTTTTTTCTTAAAATTTATTATTATTATTTTAAATAAATCTTTATTGTTCAGATTATTACACATGTTCCTCTTTTTTCCCCCCTTCCATTGCTCCCCTCCACCAAGTTCCCACCCCACCCTCTGCCCTTTCCCCACCCCCCACTGTCCTCATTCATAGGTGCACAGTTTTTGTTCAATCTCTTCCCATGCCCCCCACTTCCCTTTTCCCCGAGAATCGTCAGTCCACTCCCCTTCCATACCTCTGATTCTATTATATTCACCAGTTAATATTGTTCATCGGGTTTTTTTTAATTCCCTTGGTTTTTAGATTCACTTGTTGATAGTTAAGTATTTGTTGTTCCTAATTTTTATCTTTATCTTCTTCCTCTTCCCAAAGAACCCCCTTCAGCAATTCATATAATTCATTCCCATCTCCTAATGATCGCCCTGATTTTTTATAGACGTTTGAAACTAAAGACAAAACCAGCTGTTTCTTGAGGGAAAGGAGCAAAACATGGAAAGAATCTCCCATGTAACTCCCCTCCCCCCACCCCCCAAAGCCCAAACCAATAAAAGGAGTCTCTCCAATAATTCAGTCTCCTGCCTTGCCTCTCTGTATTTAAGGAGAAGCAGCAGAGTGGGGAGCCCTATCGACGAGAAATTTATCATTAATCACTCTATTAGCTTTAATGTAGCCAACAGGTGCTACGGGTAGTTTCAGCATTAAAGATCCCCCCCACCCCCCCAAAAAAAAGGACCAATGTTATAGAGCCGTGGTTGGCAAACCGCGGCTCGCGAGCCACATGTGGCCTTTTGACCCTTGAGTGTGGCTCTTCCACAAAATACCACGGCCTGGGCGAGTCTATTTTGAAGAAGTGGCACTGGAAGAAGTTTCAGTTTAAAAAATGAGGCTCTTAAAGAAAATTTCTTAAAAAAAACCCAATATATATATATATATATATATATATATATATATATTTGATTTTTTTTTACAGAGGGGAAGGGAGAGGAGAGGGATAGAGAGCTAGAAACATCGATGAGAGAGAAACATTGTGATCAGCTGCCTCCTGCACATCCCCTACTGGGGATGTGCCCACAACCAAGGTACATGCCCTTTACCGAAATCGAACCTGGGACCCTTGAGCCCGCAGGCCGACGCTCTATCCACTGAGCCAAACCGGTTTGGGCTCCAAAAAAATTTCAACCGTTGTACCTTTGATATTTGGCTCTGTAGACCAATGAGTTTGCCGACCGCTGGTCTAGAGGACAGACCTTTAATTGTCTTTGTCGTGTTCTTGGTCGAAGGACCACGTTTTCCAAACGCCATCCCTCAAAAGGACTCCACCGTGTGTCATTCATACAAATGTGCTGCTTGTATTTCTCTTTTAGAGATGGCTCAGCGCTTAGATGCCTGTGTACCGTAACTATTATAGTAATCCCCCGAAGGAGACACTCATCCGTCACGGGGGAGAGCGATTTCTTTTTAGTGGGAACACGTCCCGATGTCATGTTTGGACAGTAATGGCCATCCATTAGTCGGTAATTTAAGCAAGTTCCTTAATGTGGGGCAATTAGTCTAATGAGACAGTTGGCCTTTTGAAGTTGAATGGGACTAGGGGTGAGCTCACTGCTCCTCAAGGAGACACTAAATCAATTCGGTGTAACAGGCCGAGGGGACATCGCTCCCTCCTCCAGTTTCAAGGCAAGACCAGGCGCACACAGGATTTAGCTCCAAGCATGGAAATTAAGACGGTGGCCCCTCGGACGTCCTGGTAACCGCCATGCCCCGGGAGGAAGGTAGCAGCTGCTCTGGCTGTCACTGGGAAAGATGACAGGCCTGGCTTAGGCCTTTCGTGGAGGCTAGGATGTCCTGGGGGAGCAGGCTAGGCCCAGGGCACAGCAGAACCATAGGCTGGAGCAGAGGGCAGCGCTGATAAATGAGTTGAAATGGTAGAGGCCCCCCCAGCGAGGGCCAGCTGGGCTCCGCAGAGGGCAATTTCAGGGCGGCCGGGCGGCCTTTAGATGTTAATCGGAGGCACCCACATGTCCTGTCTTCACCCTTCAGAGCAAGTGTCCAATGTCTTGATGAAATACTCCTCCGATGACTCAGACACGGGAGCCAGCGACCCTGCGGATCAATGACTCAGGGCCAATCGAGAGAGGAGGGTCAGGATCTGCTAGACCTGTGGCCACAGGGCTGGAGAAATGATGTCATCATCGTGGGTCTTTGAGGTAGAGCCCGGCAAAGGCTCAGGAAGGCAGCATCCGGAACCGGGGGTTGGAATGGGAAGGGATGTGGGCATGGGGCGAGGGATATACCGGGACTGCGCTCTGTGATGGCAGCCAGCTCTTTTTATTACTATTCTTATTAATCTTTATTGTTGAGATTATTACAGATGTCCCTCTTTTTTCCCCCCATAGCTCCCCTCCACCTGGTTTCCACCCCACCCCAGTCCCTCTGTGTCCATAGGTATTGCATACATGCGGATAAGATCTTTGTCTAATCTCTCCCCACAGCCTCCTACACTCCCTTCCTTCTGAGTATTGCCAGTCTGTTCCATTTCCATGCCCCTGATTCTATTCCACTCACCAGTTTATTCTGTTCATCAGATTTTTTATTTTTAGATGTAATTGTTGATAGATATGTTTTTGTGGTCACTTTGTTTCTCATAAATTTTATCTTTACCTTTTTCTTCTCTTTCCTCTCCTTAAATAATACCCTTCAGCATTTCATATAATACTGGTTTGAAAACATAAATGGGTGTTTGATATCTCACTTTCTCTCTTCTTCTGGCACCCCCATAATTTAGATGTTGGTACATTTGAAATTGTCCCAAAGGCTCCTTACACTATCTTCATATTTTTGGGCTTTTTTTTCATTTTGCTCTTCTGGTTGGGTGTTTCTTGCTTCTTCATATTTCAAGTCATTGATTTGATTCTCAGGATCCGCTAATCCAGTGGTCCACAAACTGAAGCTCACGAGCCACACGAGGCTCTTTGGCCCCTTGAGTGTGGCTCTTCCACAAAATACCACGGCCTGGGCGAGTCTAATTTGAAGAAATGGCGTTAGAAGAAGTTTAAGTTTCAAAAATGTGGCTCTCCAAAGAAATTTCGATCGTTGTACTGTTGATACTTGGCTCTATTGACTAATGAGTTTGTCAACCATTGTCTTACATATTTGACATCTTGTTGGCTTTTGAGCTTTCTCCCCAACTTTGCCCAGGAAATCATTCCTTCTTCTTTTCTATTAGCCCACGTCCTTTTAGCCCCCTTACGTGTCAAAACAAGGTGTACCTCTTCCAGGAAGTCCACCCTGATTAATTCCACCCGGTGTCCTGGTGGTATTCTCCAGTGGCCTCTACCCCACATATAATTGATGTCTTCTAAATATGAGGTTACCAGTCATTTTTGAATTTTTGTTTTTATAGTTTCCCGAGTTGGGGTGGTATTTCCATCTCTGCTGCTGCCTATGCAGTGTGGAGACCCGTACACCAGGTGGTGGTAGTTTCCATGTGCTCTGATTATACATTCTGCATAATTTACAGAGCAGCACCATGGGAGAGGAGAACTTGCTAATAAGTGAGGATCTACTATGTGCCAGGGCTTTTGTGCCACCATCCATTTCATCCTGGGAAATCATTTGCATGAGGTCGGTGTTGCTGTTTTCGTGTTCTTGTTAAGGAAACAGAATTTGGGAAGTGGAAAAGAAACTTCCCCAAACTCACAGCCCCATATCGCCGGGAAGCTGGGATTGGCATCTGAGGCTGAGCTCACCAACTTCGTGTTTAAAAGGAAACGTGCAGATTTTTTTTCTCTGATGATGACAGCAAAAATGAAGGCAATCAGCTTTGCAAAGGAACGGTTCCAACACCACCTCTGGGGTAATTTGGTATTCTCCTCTCTAATTCTTATATTGTAGTCATTCAGAATATTTGTAGATGGACTAACAGCTACCTTGGACTTTTATTTTTTTTTCTTTTTATATAGCACAGGCTACTTTCGCCCTCAATTGTCAACTCGGGTGTTTGGGTGATTTGCCAGGATGGCTACTCAGTGTGTGTGTGTGTGTGTGTGTGTGTGTGTGTATGTATTCACACACACATTATATATATTGGAGTCCCAGTGCATGAATTTGTGCATGGGTGGGTTTTCTGGCAAGCCTGGCCATGGGGAGGGGACATGGACAGTTGGCTGGCCTGCCTGCTGGTCAAACTCCTGGTCGAGGGGGCAATTTGCATATTAGCCTTTTATTATATAGGATATACACTGAGTGACTAGATTATTATGCATTCAGAGATCATCATAATCTGGCCACTCAGTGTATGTGCTACTGAGACATGGAGAAGACTGGGAGAGAGTCCGATCAGGACCTTAACTCAGGGGTCAGAGACAGTGAGAAGCTGGGCGAGTGACGTGGTCTGGGAAAGGAAGTAGTGAAGGTGAGGGTAACAGCGAGAGTAATGTGGAACCACGTGGTTACCAGTGGGTAAAAGATGAGAAGTTTCACTTCATTCGTTTGGTGAAGTGTGTTGCACTGAGGTATATCTGTTAGGAACTCACTGTTTTCTTCTTCCTTCCTTCTAGCAAACATCTGTGAAGTGACCATTTCTGGACTGAATTCCAGAGGGGATTCGAATGTAAACATGGACTCTGTCCTTGAGTTTCTCATATGTGGTCAGGGAGCATTTAGCTGGGAAGGCTTTTAGCTCCAGTAAACAAAATACTCAACTCTCAGCATGCTTAAGCTAGAAGCACGGTGATATGCATTTCCTGAGACTAATCCGGTAGCTTCAAGATGGGAAGGCTCTGAGTTAGTATCTTTTTCGTGTCAGTGGCCTTCTTCCTTGTTGCAAAAAGGCTGCTGCTGCTCGAATCATTTAGTCCTCACCATCTATGTTCAAAAGCAGGGGAGATGCTCAGTGTGGGGCAATAGAGCGCCTTATCATAGTTCCTCCTCCTCCTCCTCCTCCTCCTCCTCCTCTTCCTCTTCCACCTTTTCCTCTTCCTCCTCCTCCTCCTAGTCCTCCTCCTCCTTCTCCTCTATGTATGACTCTTTAAAATATATATATATATATATATATATATATATATATATATATATATATATATATTTGTATTGTTTTCAGAGAGGAAGGGAGAGAAAAAAAAAAATCAATGATGAGAGAGACGCATTGATTGGCTGCCTCCTGCAAGCTCCACACTGGGGATTTAGCTTGCAACCAAGGCATGTGCCCTTGACTGGAATCAAACCTGGGGTCCTTCAGCCCACACACCAGTGCTCTATCTACTGAGCCAAACCAGGTAGGGCCCTGGTGTCTCTCTTTTGTCACTGGTGAACAAAATTTGGGTTCTGTGAATAAGAGGGGACAGTGACTTTTGAGGAGGCAAATAATGGTGTCTGTCACAGAGGGATGTTTGTTTATATAAATAGTAGAGGCCCACTGCATGAAATTCTTGCAGGGGGAGGAGTGGCCCTCAGCTCTACCTGCATCCTCTCACCATCCAGGACTGCTGGCTCCTAACCGCTCACCTGCCTGCCTGATTTCACCCCTAACACTCAAGCCTCTTCTTTTTATTTTTAATATTTATATTTCTTCTTTATTTTTTATTTTAAAAGTCAAGCTTCTTGAGAACATGAGGTGTTTAGCATTATTCCATATTCCTTCCAAAGAGCTAAGCATGGTAAACACAGCAAATACCTAATACTTAGGGGCTTCTTTACAAACACTTCCCAACTAGGAACGTTTTAATAGGCAATCTCCAAAAACTTGAACTGGAACACCGAAAAGTAGAGTGCTCAGATTTCAGGCATCAGGCGCTATTGGCAAGATATCTATCCCAATTAAACCCTAAATCTTTTTTTTTAAAAATATATTTTATTGATTTTGTACAGAGAGGAAGGGAGAGAGATAGAGAGTTAGAAACATCGATGAGAGAGAGTCATCGATCAGCTGCCTCTTGCACACCCCGTACTGGGTATATGCCCGCAACCAAGGTACAGGCCCTTGACCGGAATCAAACCTGGGACCTTTCGGTCCCCAAGCCGACACTCTATCCATTGAGCCAAACCGGTTTCGGCTAAACCCTAATTCTTTAAAAAAATATATATTTTACTGATTTTTTTTTTTTTTTTTTAACAGAGAGGGATAAAGAGAAATACTGATGACAGAGAAACTTCAATCAGCTGCTTCCTGCACACCTTTTAGTGGGGATGTGCCCACAACTAAGGTATCAAACTGGAATTGAACCTGGGACCTTTCAGTTCACAGGCCGATGCTCTATCCACTGAGCCATACAGGTTAGGGCAGTGGTTGACAAACTCATTAGTCAACAGAGCCACACACCAACAGTCCAACGATCAAAATTTCTTTGGAGAGCCACATTGTTTCAACGTAAACTTCTTCTAACGCCACTTCGTCAACACATACTCGGGCCAGGCCGTGGTGTTTTGTGGAAGAGCCACGCTCAAGGGGCCCCAGGAGCCGCATGTGGCTCCCGAGCCGCAGTTTGCCGGCCACGGGGTTAGGGCTAAGCTCCGATTCTTAGCTCTCGATCCTCGGGACAAACTGCCCTTCACTGTCTCCCAAAGTCTCTTATTCCTCACGATCCCATTTTCCTCCCGCTTCAAACCAAGGTAACGAACGAAACGTTTAATTCTGATCGTCCCGCCCCGCAAAGGAACTGCAAATGCCAACGGTCAATAATTTCCCGCCAGAAGTCTCGCGAGGACTCCAGGGCTGACTCCGTACATGCGCGATAACACGCTCACGGTCCTAGCCCTAGGCGCCCAGGCGGCCTCCACAATCCCACAATCCTCTGGGCGCCCACTTCCGGCCTTTCTAGCTTTTTCTCAAGTGTGTTTCCTTCAGGCTCGCTGCAGCGTCCAGGGTTTCCAGTTGGAGACCATGTTTCTGTTCTTAGGCGTTGGTGGCTGTTTACGAGTTGGAACCAGTGAAGTTTCGGGAGCATTGCCGCCGCCGCCGCTGCCGCCGCCGCCGCCATGAACATGTCCCCGGGCACTGTCCTGGTCCGCCATGAGGAAGGTAGGTGCTGAGCCGTTTTTTTCCAGTCGGATCTTCCCCAGCACACTCCAAACCTGCTCCGGCTGAGCATCCCAACCCCACAGACCCTTAAGATCTTACCCCCCTATTTCTTCGACTTTCCCCCATTAAGCTTGCACCCTGTCACGTGGCCTAGGGGTTCCCCTAACCGCTCCCTGGGGGGTGGGGCCAGCCTGGGCAAGGGGTCATGGTATTCTGGACCTTACTGCCTTCTGGTTGCTAGCTATGTATAAATGAGTGTGTGTGTATGTGTGTTTATATATGTGTGTATTATATATATATGTGTGTGTGTGTGTGTATGTGTGTGTATTATATATATATAATATGACATTATATAAATAAATATATATGACATTATATAGTATATCAATATATACTAAAAATAAACTATGGTACATATTTCATATAGTATATATTATATATAAAGGTACTCTGTAAGCAGTAAATCAATATATACATTAAGGGTGCCTATGCATCAAGAGTGTATACTATATTTTCTGTATACACCGAGTGGCCAGATTATGATGATCTCTGAATGCATAATAATCTGGCCACTCAGTGTATTATTTCATACAAAAAAATATGCCGAGGAAAAAGGAGCGCTAGTAGAAGTATTTTAACATTGTCCTGCTTCTTGCCACCCTGGGAAACCTAACCCATTGAGTCTCAGTTTTCTCACCTGTAGAACGGAGAAGTAAATACTCGCTCCGCTCACATAAAGGGTTGCATGAGGATCATGTGAGACGAATGCTTTGTGAACAGACGGTATTGAATACCTGTCGGTGAGATTCTCACTGCCAACGCTGTCCTTCCTTGTTTGGGACAACCTCTGTGGTCCTGCTGACCTGTAGTTTGGCTCGGTCCCTAGGGCATGGAATGGGGACAAATGACAGAGCCTTAGTGGGGCTGGGAGCAGGGCAAGTTTGGTCACAAAACTGGGAGAAGGAGAGGAACCTGGAAGGTCGACATGACATTTCTGAGCACAAACCCTGAGCCGGACCAGCGACTGGGGAAGCGAAGGCCGTCCATCTTCTCTGTTTGCAGCCTGTGCTTGGGGCAGTTCTTTTTCAATTCTGAGAGGTCTTAGACTTGGAGGCAGGCGGACAGATACAGAGATGTCATGCAGAGGGAACCAATGGAGGATGCTGACAAAGCGGTGTGCCGCCCTGGCTCTGTGTGAGACAGGTGCCCCTTTCACAGGCTGAGGAAGACACAGAGCTGTAGCCCCACATTTAAAACTCATTTGGGCAGAGGTGGTGGCTCAGTGGTTGAGCGTCAACTTATGGACCAGGAGGTCCCGGTTCGATTCCCGGTGGGGACACATGCCTGAGTTGCAGGTTGAATCCCCAGTGTGGAGCGTGCAGGAGGCAGCCAATCAATGCCTCTCTCTCATCAGTGATGCTTCTATTTCTCTCTCTCTCTTCATTCCTCTCTGAAATCAATAAAAATATATGAAATAAAAACAACACAACCTACTTGGACCCAAGGGAAATCCATTGATGGGAGTTAGTTGGAGTGGGATGTCAGGCAGGGGAGGGCTTGCAGGGGGAGACCTGGGTGATGAAGTTCAACCGTTTCCTCTCTCAGGCTGTGGGAGAGAAATCGTTCCGAATCTGCCCTGACCTTTTCAACTTTAGCCTGCGCGCTCGCTAAGCTGGTCGAAAGCCCAAGTTCCTCTTCTAACCACAAGAGTCCTTTGCTTGCTCCCTGGAAACGTGGAGCCTTGCCATCAGCCACATCTGCCAAGAACTCCCCCTTCGTAAACCTCGCTGAACCTCGGTCCACGTTGAACCAACCCGCTCCCATTTATCGCGACAGCTCGGTAAACAGACGGCCCCGGGCGCAGTTAATAATCTTGTCACTTGCACCTTGTGGTCTTTTATATCTGCCTCACCCATCCAGTTCGAGTACCACCAGTTTCTCCCCCGCCAGAGCGAAGATTAATGGGCCTTCAGCTGTCCCCCTAGAACACACGCAGTCGTCACGTCCTGGGGAGAAAGGCAGCGGCTAATAAATTACGGGCTGTCACCATAGGGGATGGTGGGTGATTCCATCAGTTCACAGGGGTTGGAGCTGAGGCCCTCTCGGTTCACGGTGGTTGGAGCTGAGCATGTCCAGGGTCGAGGATGGGCAGCTTGTCCCGGCATCTGTCCCCGGGGATGCTTGTGAGAGGTGCATCGGAGGTTAGGATGTTGGGACCAGTGAGCAGTTTCTGCTGTCGAGGCTTTGGGAGGGCTGGAGCGGGTGGGCTCTTTCTTCGACAGTGGAGGCTTTCTAGCTGGTTCCATTGCTAACCCACATCCCCCAGTGCCCAGGAACACCACTGTCTTAGGTGCCTCAGAAGGCTTTTGCCCTCTGCCTACTGGACTTGGCGTTCTAAGCTGTGCAGTTGGTTGTAGCCTGAGTCTGTCCTTAGAACTTATGGGGCTCCCAGGAGCTTTCAAAAAAATTGCTATACCACGCACTCCAATGGGGCTTCCAACTGTGTGGTGGTCCCAGTGGAAATGGCACTCAACATCTAGGTCTCCCCACCTCTCCTGCTGTTGTCGGGAGAGCTTGCAAAGTCATCAGAGGAGGTAAATTCAGTTCTGTTGTAACAGAGTAGATTCACTGTGTTGTCATTCATTCTTCTATTGATGGGTTGAGCTCTCAAAAGATATACAACATTTTAAAACAGAAGTCTTCCTGATGCCAAATCTTCCCCCCCCCCCCCATGTTCCTTAGATGTAAAGTCCAGAGTCCAGCTAGTAGAGCAGGTCTCTTGATCCAGTCTGTGCAGTTAAATGCGTTTCCTCATTTCCTTCCTTGATTGTGAAATCTTAGGAAAACACTAACCTTGCTCTGTTCTGGGAACCACTTCCTCCGTTCGTTGGGTCCCTCTGAAGGGAAGTGGGCCTCATTGAACCCAAAAGACCTAGTTAGTATGTCATCTTCCACCCATCAAGGAGCAAGTGACCTTACAGGCCATGGAACTTTAATTCGAATGTTTATATTTTCTGATGAGCTGTTTGACCTCGAGTAAATCATTATTTTTTGTCCTTTAGTTTTTCCGTATGTAAATGAAGATACAAATCACCTGCCGTATGGCTTCATAGTTTGGTTAAAAAAAAGTTACAAAATTCTATCTACTCCCAGCATCCGTACCAGCAATACAAATGGACATTTGTCTGCTGTCTTCAGTTCACTGGGTGAATGGCACTCATATAGCGTGTTATATCGGTCAAGGTACTTAATACAGATGACCACCTATTCTTAATCCCTACATAATATATTTGTTGTAGGTATAACGGTTGTATCCCTTTTATAGAGAACGGTCAACTAACATTCATGGTTTTCTATATGCCAACCTTTATGTTAAGCAATCCACATGTTTCCGCCAGTCAGATCTTCACATCCTCCTTAGGAGATCTCGGCCCTCCTATGATCCCATATTACAGATGTTGGCATTGGGGCATGGAGAGGTTATTTGCTCAGGATCCCACAGGGAGAAAGTGGTGGGGCTGGGAATATAACGGCGGTGCTTTGGCCCTGAAGCTTTCTCTTCTAAGATGTGAAATTATACCCTAATGGGAACCCAGCCAGCAAAGGACTCAAGTCCTGCCTCGAATCCCAAGTCCCCCACCCCTCACCCCCACCCCCCTTTCCTCTTGTTTACCTAATATCCAGGGCATTTATAAATAGTTTTAAAAATCGTTATGGAAACCCTATGTGCATCTGGTACATAAACACACACTTATCTCCGTATATTTAGACAACGTCCCTCAAATATGTTTGCACTGAGAACCTAGCAGACGCTCCCCATTCAGATTAGAAGGAGAGAAAAGTGATAAAGGGCCTCCGACTGGAGACTTCGCCCTCTCGACACTCGCCGTTTATGCTGAAATGTGTGCTGTTTGCAGCAAGAAGTATGATCCCTGTTTTTAGAGGTCAAATAAATCAC
Source organism: Nyctalus aviator (assembly GCA_036971965.1). NCBI lineage: Eukaryota > Metazoa > Chordata > Mammalia > Chiroptera > Vespertilionidae > Nyctalus > Nyctalus aviator. The sequence continues at coordinate 5,566,805 of CM072940.1, read as the reverse complement.
CTTTAAAGTCGTGAAAAGGTAAACAGCCTGATGCCTGGGCAGCTTCCCCGAGTTTATGAGGTCTTTCTGGCAACAGGGATGTACAAAAAGCCCCATCAATCACCTCCCCGCCCCCCAAAGCATTTATTCCTGGGGGAATGGGGCGAGTCACTCTGCCATCCAGGGGTAATTTCCCTGAAACTATTAGTAGGAAATATTAAATCAAATGCAAATAGAAACCCCTGGGAGTAAATACGCCTTTCCAGAAAAGAGTTACCCCTCCAGCCAAATTCTACAAATGTAGCTGGGACTCCAGGAGGCTGGGTGGGTGGCAGGGTCTTGGGGTGGGTAAGAGGAGGGGTGCGGGGGGAGTGGCAGGGGAGAGGAGTGGGGAGACATCTGGGCCAAGCCCGCATGCCAGGACATACACAGAGTGATTGTCACCAGTGAGAAATGATCCCACAGTGATGGCAGCGCACACTTGCCTCGTTGGTTTCCACTTTGCCGGCATCACCTTTGAGGGTCCCTGTAAAGGACACCACACACCTTCCTTCGGCACGTTCTTGAGTTATACGCGTGCACGCAGGGCTCGCCATAAATCTGTAAGTCATCCTGGCAATGATTATAACGGATCCGAAAAGAGATGTCTTTTAAAGACCTTTTTATCGAGGCACTCACATGCTCTGCTCTTATTTCGCCACCACGTTAACGGGAGCCTGCAGGGTGCTACCCGAGCCCTTTAAAGAAGTGATTACAGCCGCGCCTTGCGAGTGTCCAGTCCTAGTGGCTCTCGGGCCAGGCCACTCTGTGGCTTGGTCTCCCCTCCAGCCTTTCTTCCAGGAGCAGGAACAGCCCAGCCTTCCCTTCCTAAGCTCCAGGGCCTGCCACAGTCTAGATGTGGGGTCATGTGGGAAGGAGGTGTGCTGAGTGCTTTAGAACTTTGGAAGAATCTGAGTTCAAAATTTTGTGTTTTGCTTGATGGATTTTTTAAAAAGCCTTTTTAAAAATAATTTATTTTTTAATATATTTTTATTGATTTCAGAAAGATATATATATATCAATGATGAGAGAGAATCAATGATCAGCTGCTTCCTACAATGTCCCCCCATTGAGGATGGAGCCCACAACCCAGGCATCTTCCCTTGACTGGAATCGAGCCCAGGACCCTTCAGTCCACAGGCCAACACTCTATCCACTGAGCCAAACTGGCTAGGGTGGATTGATTTTTTTGAGCTGGGAAGCAAAGTAAGGGAAGAGAGTCAGGAAGGAAGATGAAAACTCAAAACAACAACAAACAACTTGCTTTTCTTGAAATCAAGTGGTGTCCTATTCAATCAAGCGTTAAATCCATTGTGAAATCAATTCTGTCAATTATTCAATACAAGTTAAATTTGATTCCCCCCCCCCTTTTTTTTTAAGGCCTGGGATTTGTCCAAGCCTGGCTGGCAAGACCACCAAGGCTTTCCTCATCAACCAGAGCCCTGATGGCGGCCATTTATTATAGTCACTTATCTGATAGGCGCTTCATTATCTGTGATGGTTTTACGGGGACAAAATCCACCAGGCACCCCGTGGAGTGTATAAACATGTTAGCCTGTGACAGGGTGTCTGTTACTTACTGTCAACACTAACGGGCCCTCGCCACATATCTGCGGCTTATATGAAGTAACGACGAGTTTAATAAGCCCCCGTGAAAGCTGTAAGGTAAACAGCCGCCTCGGGAGTGTTTGCCTTGTCAGGCCTCTTAAACAAATAAAGGTGATGGAGCAGCACCCACCGCGCAGGCGTGGGGCCTAATGAGGCGGCCAGAGGGTGGCCGAGGGGAACCCGCTGCAGCCCAGTTACTGTGACACGCGGTGCGTTTGGATCCATGATATGTTAGAAGGGGTGCCACCCAGAACATCTCCCCAAGGGAGGCTCACCCCGAATTCTGTCCTGGGGATGTGGGTGGATTTTGTCCCTGTAAAAACCGTAAGACCATCACAGATAATGAAGCGCCTATCGGATAAGTGGGTGGATTTGCCATCCATTTGGGAGTAATTACCGATTGCTCAGGGTTATTTAATCCTCATCCGAGGGTGTTTTTCCATTGGTTTTTAGGGAGACTAGAAGAGAGAGGGAAAGACGGAGAGAAATTTGATGGGAGAGAAACACATCGATGGGTTGCTTCCTGCACACGCCCAGACCAGGGTCCGGCCGGGGAGGAGCCTGCAACCAAGGCACGTGCCCTTGACCAGAATCAAACCCGGGACCCTTTGGTCTGCAGGCTGGTGCTCTATCCACTGAGCCAAACCGGTCACGGCTAGGCAAAGGGTTTAAAACCTCCTTGCACCCATGGGGAGGAGGTGGGGACAGGGATCTGAAATTCATAAAGGAAGAGCAGCCTCCCAAATTCCCTCTTCCCCCGGCTGCCTCTGGGATTCCTTCTACATTCCTGCTAGGAGGGATTCATTTCATTCTTCTGGGATTAAAGGGTTTTGTTTTCTATTTGATGTTAACACGGAAAGTGAGTATGTTAACCCCTTATCGACCAAGCAGCTAGCGAACAAGAAATCATTAGGTACATTCCTTACCCAGTCTGTCACCTCCTACTTGGGTGAGACTTGAGAAACTTCCTTGCCTTCCTTAAGTCTCGGTGTTTTCACCTTTAAAAGGAGGGTGATTTGGAGCTCCAGTGGCGCAATCGGTTAGTGCGCGGTACTTATAAAAGGAGGGTGATCTACCTTTTTTATTTTCCCCTGTATTTCGGGGAGCAGGGCCTAGGCCCACACAGTGCACTATTATCATTAGCCCCACAGTTATCTAAGGATCTGGACAGAATGAGGCACCAAGTAGGGGAATTTGAAGGGAAAGGGGGAGTTCAGAGGAGAAAACTGGTCTGCAGCCGAGTTTCTCTCTCTCTCTCTTTTTTTAAAAAAAATTATATTTTATTGATTTCATAGAAGAAGGGGAGGGAGAGAGATAGAAACATCAATGATGAGAATCACTGATTGGCTGCTTCCCGCATGTTCCCTGTTGGGGATCGAGCCCGCGACCTGGGCATGTGTCCTGACCAGGAATTGAACCAGTGAACTCCTGGTTCATAGGTTGACGGGTCAACCACTGAGCTACACTGGCTGGGCACCCAGTTTCTCAAAGTGCATTCTGAGGACTGGTAGTTCCTTCTGCCTTTGCCAGGTGTTGTTAAAGGGGCGCTGTGGGAAAGTGATGCGTTTGGGAAAGTGATGGTAGGTAAGTTTCTCTAATACAGAATTTCTCAGAGCCTATCATAATGCCTTATAAATATCCAAGAAAGGAGTTTAATACATAAACTTATTGAGCTGTGAGCTTTCTATCTTTCTCTTTAATAGTTTCTTGAGGATACGTATTCCTTAGATTTGCCAACAGAAAATGCTGGCCTAGAGCCTCAGGTTTTCTTTGGAATGTGGAGTGCCTGGTGGCCCTCGTATCTGGGGGGTCATGACCAATATCCTCAGGTGGCAATAGTGAGGGTAAGGTTGACACATGGTGAGTGCCCACGGCCAGGAGAAGAGAAGTGAGGTAAGAGGGAGCTGAAGGCAGACATTGGCATCTTTAGAATTATAATTAGGGCAGCTTAGTGAGTTGGCTCAAATCCTTGGAGACTGGTCAGCAACCCTTAGAAGCCAACTCCAGGCCTGTGCTCTGTTCAGGAAAGAATACCGGGTTAGGTATGTTCTTTTTTTAAAAAAATATTTCATTGATATTTTTTACAGAGAGGAAGGGAGAGGGATAGAGAATTAGAAACATCAATGAGAAACATTGACTAACTGCCTCCTACACACCCCCTACTGGGACAATGTGCCTGCAACCAAGGTACATGCACTTGACCTAAATCGAACCTGGGACTCTTGAGTCTGCAGGCTGACGCTCTATCCACTGAGCCAAACCAGATAGGGCTAGGTACGTTCTTTATGGCAAGATTTCTCCCTGAATCTCCAAGACCCTTCTTATCCGCACCAATCTTGACTACCTTGGCCTTTCCCCTACTTCCCTCATTGACGAAGACTCTGCTCCTTCGACACGTGTCCTTTGGGGCTGAAAAGGAGGGGCTTTTCTCTCCATCTGTTTCCCCTCCCTCCCTAGGCCATTTCTCCACGACGTTCAGTCACATCCAACCCCCATATATTAAGCACGTAGGAGAGGATGTGCCAGGGACCTGCCGATGCTTTGATGTATGGATAACATGCCATGTTTGTAGAATGGCAACGAAAAAAATACGTGCTGAGGCTCTTCCCCAGCAAATGGCAAACTACCCAGACTTCCTAGCAGGAAGTCCAGGCCAGCCCCGTGGTTTGAAACTCAGGAAGGACATCTGTGATGAGAAAGCTCAAAAAAGCAGATGGTTTTATGAGTTGCTGGGAGACTGAGTTGATTATTTATTTTATGGGGAAAAAAATAGAGCATATTTTTCTATATGTAGAAATGCTCTTTAAAAAAAAAAATTGGTTCATTCATCGCAGTGAGTAGACACCATGCTCAACCACTTGAATAAATAATGGGGTTTGACATTTTCTTGGGATCCCTTCTCTCTTCTCAGGCCCTCTCTTCACCTCGTGTGTGATCAGGGAGTTGTCAGGTCAAAGATTGGAGTCCCGCGAGAAGTGTCAAAATCTCCACAGGCTTTGGATTTTTAGGGAGGTGAAAAAATATATATAAAATCAAAGATGGCACCAGGTATCTCAGGGTCCTCATAAATGTCAGTTCAGGGTCCCCATGACTTATTTTTAACAACACGAACTGCTGACCCATCCCCAGAGAATCTGAGTTTTCTTTGCAATTCTCAGGAGCAGGGCTGTGGGCAGAAGGGAGGAGGAGGAAAACGTAGTGTCCTTGGCAGCCAGAGCCCTCACACCGATTTAGATTTTGGAAGCCTTGGAGCAATTAGCAGGTCCCCAGGCCATCTGCAAGCATTCATGCTCAGGCCTGGCCACCTGCTGCAGAGGGCTCGCTTTCTTTGACAAGGAGCGTAAGGTCAATAGCAGTGAAGACCTTTGTGAACCCCTATTTACTGAGAGTTTACAATGCACCGGCCATTGCACCCCCATTTCGCCTAAGCTTTGCAACAGGAGTTAGCACTCTCACTATTGCATTAGATGGCGATGTCGGTATTATTACCTCACCCATTTTTAGGTGGGAAAACTGAGCCTCGGAAAGTGACTGGCCCAAGGCTCTATGGTTTGTAAGTGACAGCTGGAATGAGTGCATCAGGCTGTACTTGACCTACCTACCGTGAATATGTGTGCTCTCCTGGCAGATTCTCCAGTTTCCTCCACAGCTCTTCATTGGATGCATGAGGAAGTTACTACCATGTCGAGTAGCCCACCTGCTACTGGAGATACAATGAGTGACCTGTGCTTCACGGGGACCCATGATTAATGGAGACCTATTGTCCTTATTCTCCAAAGTTATAGACCTGGGGGAGACAAGACACACTTTTAAAATATATATATTTTATTGATTTTTTTTTTACAGAGAGGAAGGGAGAGGGATAGAGAGCCAGAAACATGGATGAGAGAGAAACATCCATCAGCTGCCTCCTGCACACTCCTCACTGGGTGTGTGCCCGCAACCAAGGTCCATGCCCTTGACCGGAATCGAACCTGGGTCCCTTGAATCCGCTCTATTCACTGAGCCAAACCAGTCAGGGCAAGACACATTTTTTAAGTATAAGAATATTTAGAGGTAATAGACATCATTGCCAAATTGCAGCGTGTAAGGACAAAGTGTCTGGTAGAAGGGGCACAGAGTACAGGATTAATGTAAACTGCTGCAAACCTAGGGCCATGGAATCTTCCTCCACTCTATTTAGCTGGTAGAGTGCTTACTACCGTGAAATGTTCACAGCTGTTAGGTTACTTACACTCAGTGCAGCAAACATTCCTTTTAATCGTTCACAGTTTTTGGCAGTGTACCTGTGGAGTGCGTGGGGAGGTATATCAGTGTACCATGGCCGCCTGGTTGAGAAACACCCCTGAGTTAAAAGGCTCTGCCTCAGCATCTTCTCTTCCCTAGATGGTAATTTCCCAGAGGGCTGGAAGGCAGCTTATTGGTCATTACCTCTCCAGGGCTTGGTCAAGTTTCCACTGTGTAATCATAATAATGACTCACATACGTACGCCGAGTGCTTAATTCGTGTTGGACATCACTTTCATGATTTCGGATATAATGACTCATCTGACTTTAAAGTATGCAAAGAGACGGTGACTCAGGATGTGAGCCAGGCAAGATGACTCAGCTCATTCTTGAACCCATTCTGCTCCCCTTTCTCACTAATATAAGCTTCCGAGTCAGTGGTAGCCGAATTGAACAGACCTGAAAGGGCTCCTTGACATCATGCCCTCCCTGTAATAAGCACTCAGGAAATATTTGTTGAGTGCAGTCCAGTCCCTGCTCAGTTACTCAGGCTAAAGCAAGGAGGAGTCTCTGGAAAGGCTGTGCTTTGAGCCGGGCTCCAAGGAGACAGCTGCTCAGGGGCACCCTAGGGCCACCTCCTTTAGGGTCACCTGCTCAGGTTCAGCCCAGGCCCTGACTCAGCAGACAGCAGGCCAGTGGGCAGAAGTGGTGACTTGAGCCTGGTGCCTGCTGGAAAACAATCCCTTTGGTAATCTACATTTCTGCCCGCAGCCTGAGGGCAGGAAGAACCAGGTGGTTCTCCCTGTTGCTTAGGGTGAGGGCTTCCCTGCAGTCAACTGAAGTTTGCCTCATCTTTTCTGCTCATGCCCGAAGCCCGGTGAGAGCTGTGGGTTGCGGAGAGGAGAAGGAGAAGCTCTTCCTTAGTGTCCATCACTCATCACTTCATTGGGAAGGTGATGGGTTGTGTGTTCAGGGTACAGCCACATGGTGGTGTAGCTAGGGATGGAAACCCAAGGACTTCATTCATCTACTCATGGTACTACATTTTATATGACATCTATCAAAGGTCATATATGGATGCTGTGTTTTATGAGTTTATATACAATGACACAAGGAGGATATGTATTTAAAAACCCCTATGGGAAAGAGCTATCTATCTATTATCTATATAAAAGGCTAAGTGACCGACCATACATCCATCTGACCATCCAACTGACCAACCAGCTGGTACATATGACTCGCACTGGCAATTTAAAAATAAACGTTGATTTGCATATGTGCAATTTTTGTCCCCATCGGACACTGGCCTGCCATTTCAATTAATTCGAAGACAGTTTCCTGTGGTGCCAGCATTTGCGATGACTATTAATAAATCACAAGGACAAACTCTAGACAGAGTAGGAATATTCCTACGTGAACCCGTTTTCGGACTTGGCCAGTTATATGTTGCTTTCTCTTGAGTTCGAAGAGCATGTGACATTAAAGTTAACGTTATAAATACTTCATCACAAGGGAAATTAGTCAAGCACTCTGAAAATGTTTTTACTCTTAATGTGGCATACAGGGAGATATTGGAATAAGTTTAATCAATTTATCAATCATTGTTTTCATCAATGTTGTTTTCAAGTCATGTTTTTGTTGTTTTTATATCCTGTCTTTGTTGTTATATTGTTATTGTTTATTGACCAATTTATATATTATTTTCATATACATTTTGCTAATTTTCTTTCATCTCTGACACTTCTATTATAGAGAAAGGGCAAATAGCGATATTAAAATATTTCTTCTAATTAACTTCCTTTCAATGTGCATGAATCTGTGCACCAGGCTACTAGTATATATATATATATATATATATATAATATGCAAATTTTGTAGAAATTTAGTTGAGGATTTATCAGAAATGGATGTGTAATCCTACATTGCTAAGTGGTTGGCTAAGTTGGAGCACAGCTGTGTTGCTGTAATAATGAGATTGGTGACTGTGTACCCCCTTGCCCGTGCCTGATGAGTAGATGCTGTCTTGTAAAAACTCATTTTGTTGGCCTTAGAAGGTGGGGGCACATCAGCTGTCATACTGGGCAAGCCAGCAGGGTGCCTCTTCCATGGTTTGAAGCTGGGCGTGCACAGGCCCCCAAGAGGTCCTCCCCCTCCCTCCCCATTTATCATGATCTTCTTAGTCCCAAACAGCTGTGCTAGGTGTTCCATTTTATCCACTGCTGGAGTGATTTAACACCTCTGAAATATGTGCCGGGGAATCTAGCCGCGGGCAACAACCATCCAAGCTAGTAAGTTATGTTCCCGTATACAAAGTTTATACACAATGACACAAGGAGGATATGTATTTAAAAACATGGCTGGAGCGAGACCCATGGGACATGTCTCTTTCCAACGCTCAGCCCAGTCCACCTGCCCGGGGACTGTGTGGGCACAGGTGATCCCAGGTGCTGACCAGCAGCCCTCCTGGGGGCCTCCCCTGCTGGGCTATTGTTTCCTGCCACGTGACCACAGCCTCTTGCTGTCTAGAGCTGATAACAGCACCATAAATCTCCCTTCTGGCTGCAGCTTGACACCTGAAACCTCAGCCCGGGCCTGATGTGAGAACACAGGATACCAGGAGGGGGTATTTTCAAGGTATCCAAGGAGGTGCAGGGCAGGCTTCCTAGGCTACAGGCAGCAAGAGCATTCCAGAGGCCCTGCCTATCCCACCAAGTAGATCTCTGTGAGTGAGACGAATGGCCTTACCTGTTGATAGCATCTACCTGCTGGCTGTGTATCGCGTTACTAAACTTGTCAGCAGTTCCGTAGATGCCTCTCTCTGAAATAATAAACAAACGGGATTAGGCAGAATCAAAGGAGAGCATGCTTGGGAGTGTGCTGGCTCTGCAGAGAGTGGCGGAATTGATGGCTTACCACTACCTGCAGGACTCAGTCTGAATGTCTTGATTTGACTGTCAAGGCTCCTTGCCACCCGGTCCCTCCCAGTCTGTTCCAGAGGAAGAGGGTCGGTCAGTGAGAGCTCTTCTTCACGCTCTGTGCTGCCTCTGATGGCAGAGCTGTCCAGGTAGAAGTCAAGAATGTGTGCATCAAAAGTGGATGTTAAACTTGACAGCTTCCCATCATGGGAGTCTACGACTTAATCCTACACAGGTCTTGAGGTCTTAACAAGCACTTCTCACTGGAGGTTCAGTAAGAGGATTAAGCCGTAACATGAAAGTCATCCATTGCTAGTCATGATTTAACTCCTTCCCGATGGGTCTAGGATGGTACTAATTATGTACTGTGCTAGGGAGAGAGAAAATAGTCACTCCACACAAGTTCTCTGGTTCAGAGGAGGAACCCTGGTTGAGAATGTCATGGTCATGGTGAAGGGAGAAGGCAAAGCTTTATCTAAAAGGAGGAATTGTTACCAAGGATACAATAGCTTCTAAAGGACCAGGTACACAGGGTGGGTGGAGAGAGAAGGATGGAGTGAAAGTGTTTTTCAGCTGCAGATTTTCTCATTTTTCTGAAGCACAGACTCACCTATGCATAGCTGTGCAGCACAGTAGACTTCGGCGATCTTGTTCAAGGACAAAGCATGGCCAGTGGATGGCCTGCCCATGACCTTGAACTGATGACATTGGTCAGGCTCATTTAACTCCAGGTCATGCCATCCTCTCACGTCCATACTTACTATTTATTCCTTCTTCCCCACTACGGGTCTGGCCCATGTGACAAATGGTATGACGACCCTCAGACAGGGCAGCCCATGGCGTGACTCCGAGGAGGACCGCACCTTGAAGTAATTTTGATGCCTTCGTCTCAATTAGGTTAAGCCCACAAAAGTAGTGTCAAAGGGGAATGCGCTGGGAGATCATGGTAAACACCCCTGATGCTTTGCAGCTGGGCCCATCGTCTGTGCATTTCACAATAAAATTTTATGACGCATCCAGACACCCAGCTGCCTGTGTTCACGGGGACAGCGTTTCCCCTGCTGTACCGCTCAGGTCCCTTTCCGCCAGCCTCTTTCACATGACAGTGAAACTTCATCATCACGTAGCTCCTGGGACCAAATTTGAGGACCGCTATGTCCAGGAAGATGTTCTACAGCGGTGACTTGGTTTTATTGGACACAGAGAAACAATTCCATAGTACCCAATAAAGCGTAAGGCCATTCAGGATGCTGGAAAGAATTTTAAAAGGGCCACACATCCCTTAGTTAATCACCAAAAACTCCCCCCAAACAAAATAGTGAACCTGGAGATTATTATGCCAAGTGACCTAAGACAATCAGAGGAATGCCATATGATCTCACTTGTATGTGGGATCTAATGAATAAAATAAATGAACAAACAAAATAGAAACAGCGGCTTGGAGACATGGAACAGACTGACAGCTGTCACAGGGGACAGGGCAGGGGAGGGGCTGGATGAGAGAAGGTGAAGGGCTTAGTCAAAAAACATGTGGACATAACACACAAACACAGACAACAGTGTGGTGATGGCCAGAGGGAGAGGGTGCTGGGTGCTGGGTGCTGGGTGGAGGTGGGAAGAGGGGGAAATGGGGCCAGAAGGAGACTGCAAACAATCCAGTGTGCATATGCTTTATTGAGTTGTATACTTGAAACCTGGATGATTTTGCAAACCAATGTCACTCCTATAAATTCAATTTAAAAAAAAGAAAAAAATTTTCCAACCTACTTCAAGTGGGCTGAATCAGTGGTTAGGAGTGGCTTTGAAACAAGACAGACCTGGCTTCTCATCTCACTAGAGAGTTAGAAACATAGATGAGAGAGAATCATCGATCAGTTGCCTCCTGCACAGCCCCTACTGGGGATGTGCCCACAACCAAGGTACATGCCCTTGACCAGAATCGAACCCGGGACCTTTCAGTCCACAGGCTGACACTCTATCCACTAAGCCACACTGGTTTTGGCCCAGCTCACTTCTTATTCTGAACTTGACCTCCCCATGTGTAGACTAGGAATAACTAGGCCAGAATAGGCAACCTCTGCGTCAGCCAGTACCCAGGATGACCATGCACTGCACAGAGTGGCCAGAAGAGAGTGCCAGCCCAGGAAAGACTCGTGTCCAAAGGGACGACACTAGCCATTATGCCCACTTTGGCAGCTATAAGCCTCGGGTCAGACGTAGAATAGAGGATCAGCTGTGCTCTGAGCCCAGTTCCGTTCCCCAAAGCTCTAATATGTCTGGGTTGGTTTTTGTAGGTCTTTGCTGAAATGAGGAAAGCTCAGAATAGTCACTCAACTGGGGGATAATTAGAAAAAGTTAAGAGACTTGGTTTTAGGAATAGAAAAGAGGCCTGAAGCTAGAAGTTGGTGCAGAGAAAAGTGTTTATAAACCTGTGTGTGTGTGTGTGTGTGTGTGTGTGTCTGTGTGTGTGTGTGTGTGTGTGTGTAGGAGCGGGCAGTTAAAGATAGTTGGGCAGTTGATTAGGTAAAGGCCAGTGAAAGCTTTTTCTGTCTCAAGCTCCAAGTTTTCTCCATCCCTTCCCCACACACAGAGCAGGCGGAACAATGTGGAAACATAAAATCAGGGAACATGGGGTGGGGCATTGGGTGAAGGGCTCCATGGGGAGTAAGGTGCCTGTTGGTGTTCCCCAGGGCAGCGCAACATGAACCTACAAGCATGTCATGGGAATGCTGAGGAAGAAATGTCAAGAAAAGGACTTGGTGCTGGGTGCTCAGTTAGGGGCAGTTTCTCCCCTGGGGACATTTAGGAATGTCTGGGGCCACTTGGGGATGTCGAGGCGTTTTTGATGGACATGACTGTGGCACATACTACTGACATCTAGTGGGTGGAGGTCTAAGATGCAGCTAAACATCCTCATTGCAGAGGTACCCCCTCCCCCAATAAGGGTTATGTGGCCTCAAATGCTAATAGTGTTGAGATTGAGAAACCATTGTCCAACGAGAAAGGGATAGTAAATGACATTTAAAGCAAAGCATAGAAAATTATAAACAATTCAAAAACAAAAACATTTAGTTTTGTGGTCCTAATGATTATTAGTCTGAAATGTTTAACATTTAAATTGTTTCCTTTTGCTGTTTTCGTGTTTTATTCAATGGGAACACATTTAGGGAAAAACATTTTTTTAAGGTTGTTTGGGAACCTCTGTGTCCCAACACTAATTTTCAGATAAGGTTTTATATTTTTTACACCATTGAGGTTTCAAGAATTGAATTTTTTTTAAAAAGATATATTTTATTGATTTTTAGAGAGGAAGGAAAAGGGAGAGAGAGATAGAAACATCAGTGGTGAGAGAGAATCATTGATTGGCTGCCTCTTGCATGCCCCCCATTAGGGATCGAGCCCACAACCCAAGCACGTGCCCCTGGCCAGAATGGAACCTGGGACCCTTCCATTGAGACAAACCAGCAAGGGCGAGAATTGAATTCTTGAAGTTTGTATAACTATTACTAAAAAAAAAAAAAAAATGAAGAAGATCAGTGTCTGCAATTGGTCAAACAGTGAAGAGGTTTTCTGAAAATCCAGGTCGCCATTACTGTGGCATTTTTGCAAAATAATCAGGGTTGTCTTTGCCTTGGCTATGCCAGTCTGAACCAAGTACATGCAGGTAGTAAAGGCTTTGGAAAACATTTATTTTATAGGCCGTTTCCTACCTCCTCCCCATATTTTATTACATAACATTGTAAACCTAGATTGAAAGAATTTAACAGGAATGACCACCAAGATTACATAATTAATCTGTGTTGTTTTTGTTGATCACATATCAGTCTGTCTATCTCTCCATCTATCCATTGATCCAACTTAGATTTGGACACATTTAAAGTAACACATTTTATCAGTTCTCTTGAGTCCTAAATACCTCTCTATGCTTTCACGAGCCATTTAATTATTAAATCCAGTTCAATCCAGAAAGTTATTCCTCTTTCTTCAGGGAGTTCTCTCAGAGCTTACAAATGGAGAGGTAGCCCCTGTTATCAGAATGGTAGATCCTTACATAAGTTCATCAATGGGGTTATATCTACTATAGAAATAATATAGCGGAAGAAATCATAACTGATGCAATATCTTGTCTATTACTCTGCAGTCAAGTAGTTGCCCGGGGTACAACTCACCAACCACATGGTCCATCCTGAGTTCCCCCCTCCTTCTGGTTGTAGGTGGTTTGGATAAGGCCTGCAAGGAAAACTAGGGAATAGACAGACGTTCCTGCAGTGTTGCTATTTTCATAGGAAATTCAATTCTGGTTCCTGGCTCCCAGCGCCTTTCTCTCCCTGTATTGTCTGACTCCTTGAAGCCATAGAATGTGCTAACAAATATGCCACAAGGAAATCGGATTCGGTGACAGAATGGCCGGGCCCCAGTCAATGACCTTGAACAGGGCGTAGATGGTCAGGTTCTGCCACGTGCTGCGGTGGCTGGCAGGGCTGCCTCCTGAGCTGCTGTCTGTCCTCTAGTTTGACCTTGGACCCTGAGGTCCAGCACCGTCCTCTCGTACCTGTTCTGCCTGACCTGTGCTCTCACAGCTCCCAGAGCAACCTCAACGTCTCTCCTCTGACAGTCTCTCTTAAGATAAAAACAGATGCTCAGAAACACAAATTTTTTTTTTCTTCTCTCTCCTTCTCGATTTTGTGTCATTATATTTAAAGACAAACTGCTCTGGGCATTAAGATACCGCTATCTCCATCTGTTTGTATCATTTAATTTTCTGCCAGAATTTTGTACGCTGACATGATTTTAATGGGCAAAAACCAAAGCTATGGTCACACAAGGCAGGTCCGTGATGTTCATTTTCCACTGCCCCTTCTCCAAGCCTCTGTCACATGAGCCCCATCTGAGAGTTTCTAGTATACTCAGGAGGGAAAACTTTATTTTAAAACACTTTTATTTTTTATGGAAGGCTGGGACTTAAGGGAAACCAACTCTCCTAACAGCTCCAGTTTGATTTTCTCCCTGAGCTTGCTTTTGAGTGCCTAGAATTATATTCGAGCCTCTTTTATAACTTCCTGAAATTACTGAGATGATTAGGGGTAAAACAAACATCCCTACTGGGTGATGTACTGTCCTCATCTTATTCTTGCCAGTAATCGAACCAACAACCTTTCCGTGCCTCACGCAGGAGGCAACCAATCGATGTGCTTCTCTCACGTGGATATTTCTCTCTGTCTTCCCCCCTCTCTAAAAATCAATGGGAAAAATATCCTTGGATGAGGATTATAGAAAACAATCAACAAAACGATTCCATCTTTGTAATCTGGTCCGGGTACGTACCCAGGTTTGCAGACTTAGTCCCTGGTAGGGGCCGTGTGTACAGGAGGCAGCTGATGGATGCCTGACCTGGAATTGAACCATGACCTCCTGATTCATAGGCCCAATGCTCAACCACTGAGCCACACCAGCCGGGCCTCCTGGCTGATTGGGCTGGCAGGTGAGTGATTCCTTCTTTTCTCTTGAGTTGCTGTTAAACAGTGCTTGTCAGCACTTAGAATAAGGCATCGTTGCCCTAAGCGGTTTGGCTCAGTGGATAGAGCATTGACCTGTGGACTGAAGGGTCCCAGGTTCGATTCCGGTCAAGGGCATGTACCTTGGTTGCGGGCACATCCCCAGTGGGGGATGTGCAGGAGGCAGCCGATCAATGTTTCTCTCTCATCGATGTTTCTAACTATCCTTCTCTCTTCCTCCCTGTGAAAAATCAATAAAATGTATTTAAAAAAATAGAATAAATCCTCGTGTATAAGAAACCAGTGGGAACCTGGTGGGAAGGCGACCATCTACTTGGCTAAGTTATTTCAAATCACACCCCTGGAAATTCAGTTTATTTCAACAAATCCTGAGCCAGGAGCCCGGGCAGAGGGAGAGTTGCCGGGTCCGGCCCCCAAAACAAGCACAAGAGAGCCGGACACGGCAGGCCTGGGGAACTGGGGGACCGCTGAGTTATTACAGGACGGACACTCATCGGATGACATCCAATCCCGCCGTATTGTCCTCTATTATTTCACCCCAGCGGGGTTACTTTCCCATCGGGGCTGGCCCGCAGAGCTGTCAGCTGGCGTTTCTGAAGGGTGATTTGTTGCCCTAATGATGATCCTGAAATCTGTTTATGGTTGTTTATCTCGGGGTCATCTTTCTTCCGAGGCAGTTTTCTCCTCCTGGGATTCGATTCGGGCAGCTCTCTTTAATTCCCCAAATAGAAGCACTGTCAGGATTTCGTAAAGGATAAATATTCTTTTTTTTCATGACTGATGACTGTATTATGGTCAGTCAGCCAACTATGTTAATAATGATTCCTTCCTTAGACTCTGGAGATGCTTTCAAGCGTACCCAGTACATGGATATGTATTATTTCCTAGGCTAATTATAGACAGCAGAGTAATTAAACCTATCAATTGTCCCAGTGGTAAAAAGTAATATATAGAAGGGGCAGTGGTAAAAAGTTTACAGTGTTTAACTGCCCAGGGTACTATTTCAAGCAATAGCCCCAGAAGGTGGGTACTACCACCATCTCTATTTTCCAGGTGAGGAAGTTGAGACACAGAAAGGTTAAGCAACTTGCCCAAGGTCACACAGCGATAGAGCATGAGAGCAGCATGGCGTGAGCAATGCTTGACAGAACTTTAAGCTGAAGTCTCCATTAGGGTAAAAGGGAATTAATTTGCAGGGGAGGGGGAATTTAGCACTGAAATTCAGAGTGTTCCTGAGAAGGCTCAATATTTTCCTATAATCTTGTTTAAAATTTGCACTTG
The DNA here is from genome assembly GCA_036971965.1 of Nyctalus aviator. Taxonomy (NCBI): domain Eukaryota; kingdom Metazoa; phylum Chordata; class Mammalia; order Chiroptera; family Vespertilionidae; genus Nyctalus; species Nyctalus aviator. The sequence continues at coordinate 5,551,240 of CM072940.1, read as the reverse complement.
ACAAGATACCTGAATTTGTTTTATTCCAGATTGATACCAAGTGAGGGAAGAAAGCTGAGGTTTCAAGATGGGCCTTGTGTATTTTTTTAAAATATGTATTTTATTGATTTTTTTTTTTTTTTTTTTTTTTTTTTTTTTTTTTTACAGAGGAAGGGAGAGGGATAGAGAGTTAGAAACATCGATGAGAGAGAAACATCCATCAGCTGCCTCCTGCACAGCCCCCACTGGGTATGTGCCTGCAACCAAGGTACATACTCTTGACCAGAATCGAACCCGGGACCCTTGAGTCCGCAGACCAACACTCTATCCACTGAGCCAAACCAGCACCCCTGGGAAGATGCGTGGCCCAGGTTGAGAGTCCAGGTGTCGTGAAAAGATCTTATATAAAAATAAAAAGTTGGCCAAATTAAAAGGAAAAGTAAATAGACCCACAAATCTGGAATACTCAACATTCTCAGGAGAGACTCAAGGATCCACTGTGCTTTCCTCAGACATAATACTAAAAGGCTTTTCATGTGGACAAAGTGTTCTTCTCCTTTTGAATAATTTCTTCGGAGTAAGGAAGACAAAGAAAGAAGCTATATATGCACTTTGATATGAACATGCACATTATTTCTCCAGAGAGAACATAGATATGTAGTGAATAAGCTTATTTCTTTTTCTTTGTTTTGTCCCTACTGGACCTTAGGTTCTTTGAATCGATTTAATTATATCCCTTAATTCCGTGCATATTATCATCATCTGTCAAGGGCTCTCTGTCTTGTTTAAATTCATTTATTTTCATTCTCCCTTTTCAACTTCTACACTCAATCTCAAAAATCCCACCTTTTTCGTCTGCCCTCCCCAACTATCCTGAGCACAGTGGTGTTTTGCATTTCTCGACAGTAAGGTTCCACTTTATGTTTTGCCAACGAGAGCCTCAGTCAAAGGTCTGGGAGGCAGAGCAGACACACATGTCATTCATTTCCTCCCATGTGTGCCATGCGGACATCAGGGCTCCGACAGATGAGATCTTGCCACGTTGGATTGCATCAGCTTGAACTTACTAGTAAACAGTGGTTTGCTACGGTTTTGACCTGGTCGACAGAAGCCTTCTAGTTCTCTGAGAGGGAGAGACCTCCTTCTTGACCTCTATTCCTTCATCAAGTTCATCACGTTTTAAAAAATATATTTTATTGATTTTTTACGGAGAGGAAGGGAGAGGGATAGAGAGCTAGAAACATCGATGAGAGAGAAACATCAGCCAGCTGCCTCCTGCACACCCCCACTGGGGATGTGCCTGCATCCACGGTGCATGCCTTTGACTGGAATCAAACCCAGGACCCTTCAGTCTGCAGACTGACGCTCTATCCACTGAGCCAAACCGATTTCAGCAAGTTCATCACTTTTTATAAGTACCGACTTGCCCTCACAGGTTTGGCTCAGTGAATAGAGCATCAGCCTGTGGACTGAAGGGTCCCAGGTTCGATTCTGATCAAGGGCATGTACCTTGGTTGTGGGCACATCCCAGTGGGGGACGTGCAGGAGGCAGCTGATTGATGTTTTTCTCTCATTGATGTTTTAACTCTCTCTCCACCTCCCTTCCTCTCTGTAAAAAAGCAATAAAATATATATTTTTAAAAAGTACCCAACTCCTAGTAGTGAATACATTGTAATACATTGTGTGTTCGTGTTTTGCTGCTTTAAATCAGGGCCATATATATGGAATCCAGGGAATGAGGGGTGCCTGTGGGTTCTTTTATGCCAGTGAGACACTTAATGGGAGACTCGAGCAGTCCAACCAGGAATGGAGTCTTGGGTCGCTGACCTAGCTCAAGAGCCATGGCCGAAGGCGTAGCGGTAGGACAAAGAGAGCATGCGCCAGGTAGTGGAACACGCTAACATACGAACTATGACCTTGAGACCAGACGTGGAAATGCTGACTGGAGCAGCTTTGATGTTTTCTCATCTTGGGTAGATGTGCTTATGGCTTTATTTGTCTGAATTAAGCAATACAGAATTCCCCCCCTCCCCCTCCCCCCGTGCTGTTTTATATAAAGATTTGCTGTTGGTGATTAAGCAATTTGTCTTTAGATTGATGATGTGATATTGAAGGGGAATTGCGATTGGAGTAGATGACGGTTACAGCGATGATGCTACATTTGTGATGGGAGTGAATGTGTCTTTATTTTTTAAAATGTATTTCTGTGGATTTCAAAGAGGAAGGGAGAAGGAGAGAGAGATAGAAACATCTTTGATGAGAGGGAACCATTGATTGGTTGCCTCCTGCATACCCTCCTCTGGGGATAAAGCCTATAACCGAAGCATGTGCCCTTGACAGGAGTCAAACCTGGGACCATTCAATCCTCAGGCTGATGCTCTATCCATTGAGCCAAACCAGCTAGGGCGAATGTCACTTTACTTAAAAAAAAAAAAAATTAAAAAAAAATATATATTTATTGATTTCAGAGAGGAAGGGAGAGGGAGGGAGAGAGAGAAATATCCATGATGAGAGAGAGAATCATGGATTGGCTGCTTCCTGCACACCCCATACTGGGGATTGAGCCCACAATGCTAGCAAGTGCCCTGACTGGGAATCAAACTGTGACCTCCTGGTTCACAGATCGATGATCAACCACTGAGCCACACCAGCCAGGCTAATGGCTCTTTATTTGTACAGGAGATAATTGCACCTTGGCTAGGCAGAAAGCACGCTGCTGATTATATTTTATTGATTTTTTACAAAGAGGAAGGGATAGGGAGAGAGAGTTAGAAACATCGATGAGAGAGAAACATTGATCAGCTGCCTCCTGCACACCCCCCTACTGGGGATGTGCCCGCAACCAAGGTACATGCCCTTGACCGGAATCGAACCTGGGACCTTTCAGACCGCAGGCCGGCGCTCTATCCACTGAGCCACACCGGTTTCGGCCGGTTTCTATTTTCTTGACCGAGTTCTCATGGACATACACCATTGGTAGAAAACCACCCAAGTGTGGCCTCACGTTTATGTTCTTGTGACATATAGATTGTGGTTTTCTGTATGCATTGGCTGTTTTACTTTTTTTTTTTTTTTAAATATATTTTATTGATTTTGTACAGAGAGGAAGGGAGAGAGATAGAGAGTTAGAAACATCGATGAGAGAGAGTCATCGATCAGCTGCCTCTTGCACACCCCCTACTGGGGATATGCCCGCAACCAAGGTACATGCCCCTGACCGGAATCGAACCCGGGACCCTTGAGTCCCCAAGCCGACGCTCTATCCATTGAGCCAAACCAGTCTCGGCTGTTTTACTTTTTTATACCAATGGAATTGCACTTTGTAGTTTAGAGAAAATAACCTGTGTCTCTGGTATTAATGAGAGCATTCTTTTGCACTTAACATCCGAGAGTTGAAAATAATGTAACTTACTGGTGAGTGATTGTGTGTGTGTGTGTGTGTGTGTGTCTGCAGAAACATGTGCTGAGAAGTGAGGACAGTGACAATCACCAACGATTTTAGCCGGAGGGTCTTCTCGTCAAGCCATTTTCAGATGAAGGCTCAGGAAAATTCAATTCCTGGCCACAGTTCGCACAGCGCATCCTTGGCAGAATCCAGCCTGCACCCCAGGGTCCTGACTCCCAGCCAAGGCCCTCCTTGGCACACCTCTGGCCTGTCCTTCAGGGGGTGGGAGACTCTGGGAGGTGGGAGGAGGCTGAGGGAGCGCGGGGTGAGGAAGGAGAGTGGTCCATGGAGGCGGAGGGCAGGCTGGGGACTCTAACTAGAAACACTCCTCCTTCCCAGATCCAGCTGCGGGACCTCATTCTTGGCTTCGTGTTGTTTCTGAGTTCAATGGATGGAGCGTAGCTTGTGGACTGAAGGGTCCCAGGTTCGATTCCGGTCAAAGGCACATGCCCAGGTTGCGGGCTTGATCCCCAATAGGGGATGTGCAGGAGGCAGCCAGTCAATGAGTCTCATCATTGATATTTCTCTCTCTCTCTCTCTCTCTCTCTCTCTCTCTCTCTCTCTCTCTCTCTCTCTCTCCCCTTCCTCTCTGAAATCAATTAAAAAATAGTAATAGACAAACAAGGTCAGGGAGAGAGGAGAGCAGGAGACCTAAACCCAATTCGGTCACCTACGCCTTGTTTTGAAAAACTCAGGCCTCCATTTCTTACGTAAAAGTCAGGCATCATCATAAGACCTACCACACTTGGTTGCTATGGAAACGAATGAGGCAATTGTTGTGACTATCCTTTTAAAACTAAAGAGTGATACACAGGTTTTGTTATGATGACCTATGGCGATTGCTTCAGCTGGAATGATGTACATCTGAAACCCAATTTCCTCCGCCGTCTGGTTTCGCTCCTGTCTCCCCTCCCTACCTTCCAGAGACTTCTGGGTACCCCTTTTATCTATCGTATTCCCTACTTTATTGCGCCACGAATCATGAGCGTGGAACTCAGGGGGCATGTTCTTGCATCTCTGCTATCTAACAGGGCATCTAGCACTTGGCAGGTATTCAGGAGATAATTAGTAAGTCAACAAGTGGAGTGAACAGATATTTGTACCTAAGGAAACATTTTTTAAAAATGCATTTGTATTGACTTCAGAGAGGAAGGGAAAGAGAGAGAGGGATAGAGACATCGATAATGAAAGAGTTTCATTGATGGGCTGCCTCCTGCCCGCCCCCTATTGGGGATCTTGACTGGAATGGAAACTGGGACCCTTCATGGAAGCAGGTTGACACTCTATCCACTGAGCAACCCTAGCTAGGATGCTAAGAAAACATTTTAGATTCTCTAAATGGTACCATGAAGGTGACATGGAAAGAAAGTATACACAAAAGGGCTTTTTCTAGCTCGGATGCTCATTCACCAGCTTGAGACCAACAACTGGAGTAATTCAATTCTCAAGTTCTATTCGTGCTCTAAGATTTTATGATTTAATGAAGTGCGTTGAGTAGCAAAAAAAAAAAAAAAAAGGAAAATGTAAAAGGTTCATCCCAAACTATAAAATACCCCCTTTGTGATTTTCACCAAAAGCTGGAACTATTTCTCCCTCATTGTTCATGTTTTACGTATTTCTTAAAAGATAAAACGGGACAAGAACAAGTAGCAGCATCTGTTGGCCACATTTCCCTCCCACTGACGTCCTCGGGATATTTCCTCGTCTGCTATTTTCTTTTTTCAGATCGCATGCATCTGAGAATTAAAGGCTAAACGCTTCATTTACTGCTAAACAGCTTTTGGGGCTGCCTGTGACAAGAGAGAGACTGAGACGAGAGAGAGAGAGAGAGAGAGAGAGAGAGAGAGAGAGAGAGAGAGAGAGAGGCCCTCAGCTTCCAGCTCCAGGTGGGGGATGGCAAGCCGACATCCCTGGCATGTGCCCGGACCAGGAATCGAACCGTGACCTCCTGGTTCATAGGTCCATGCTCAACCCCAGAGCCACGGGTGCTGGGCATCGGGTTCTTTGCGGAAGGGACTAAGGATGGGGCAGGCACCTGGCTGCACCTTTCTCCATCTTGCCTGTGTTACCGACATGGCAGCAGATAGTGGGGGGTGTGGAGAGTGTGGGGCCCCCAGGAGAGCTTGCGGGATGTATAGCCATGAACCGGCCTGTCTGTGTTAGGCTGTCAACTGCTTCTCCTTTTGTCCAAAGTTGGGGGAACGTTGACTCAATCAGCTGTGGTCCAGGGGCCTGAGCGACGCTCTCAGGAGACGTCTGACTCGGCTAAAATTAGTGCAGTGTAATCATGACTTCATGTTGCCCAGAATAACCCGCCCTGTGCACAGAGGGGCTGATGTTTTTCAGCCGGTTTTTAGCAGCATCATCAAAAAGAGCGTGTAATCAGGTCTCTCTCCATCAGCCCTCCCGAGGGAGGGAGAGGCATGTGGGGGATGCAGATGACATTTGGCTTGGATGAATGCGTGCGTTCCTGCAGAATGCAGGTGTTGCTCATGTTCTGGGAATCCACACCATTTCTAATGCAGCACTGGAGGTACACACAGGACTGGGACGGTCTCTGCAGCTGGAGAGATTGAACAGCTCCCTCCGGAGGGTGAGGGAGGGAAGCCTTCCCACCAGGGCGGGCAGAACTCTGCTGGACGTGGCCACGAGACCACCACCCCGGAAAAGAGTGGCCTGCACCTCTTCCGTGGAAATGGATGGCCAACTGTATTCTTTCCATGAGCCCATGCTAGATAATAGGGGAATAAAATATACCCGGAACTGACGGCTGGATCTCAGAGGGAAGGGGTGTGGGAGGAGGGGAGAAGTTAACCAAAGAATTGATATGCATAGTATATGCTTTGCCCATGGACACAGACAGGACGGTGAAGGCCTGTGGCAGGATGGGAACCAGGTGCAGGAGGAAGATGGGGAGAGAAAGGGGAGCACCTGTAATACTCTCAACAATAAAGATTAAAAAAAACAAACAAAAAAACCCCCACCCACCCCCTGCAAGTTTAGTTTTGACCCCTATTAGATTCCAAGTTCCATTGAAGGCCTGAGATGATTTTGTTTTTATTTATCTAGCACCTTTCAAAGGGCTCAATAAAGGATACGTTGAATTCCAGCAAAGTAAGGGCTCTTCTGAAATTATATCTATTCCATTTTTATTTCTTAGAATAGTAGACCTGGATGTCTTTAGAAATCTGCTCATTGAATTGTGTTAAAGTCAGTGCATGCTAATCCCCCCTTCCCTCCCTCAAATAAAGATGTAGGGCAAGCATGTCAAACTCACGGCCAGTGGCTGAATGCCTTGTTTAAGTGCTGCCTGCCACACTAACAGATTTGGCTCAGTGGTTAGAGCATTGGCCTGTGGACTGAAGGGTCCCAGGTTTGATTCCGGTCAAGGACATGCACCTTGGTTTCGGTCACATCCCCAGTAGGGGGTGTGCAGGAGGCAGCTGATCGATGTTTCTCTCTCATCGATGTTTCTAGCTCTCTATCCCTCTCCCTTCCTCTTTGTGAAAAAATCAATAAAATATATTTTTAAAAAATTAATAAATGCTGCCCGCCAGTCATGAGTTTGATGCTTGATGTAGGGGCTTGTCTTCACAGTGATGTTTAAGAACCCAAAACAACTTAGGTTTTTAATGGCTTCTCAGTTGCCAGATTGGCGCTTGGGTAAAGGATCTAATGATACTGCTCTGGTTATTGTGCACAATAAAGGGGTTTTGTGGTGGGAACTCTGTAAATGGTGCTGTGTTATCAAGAGGTGCTTAACTCAGGGAGTGATGCTGACAGTGGGAGGCTGTGCGTGTGTGTGTGTGTGTGTGTGTGTGTGCGTGCGTGCCTGTGCGTGAGCAAGGGCTCCGTGGGAGAGCTCTGTACCTTCCTTTCAATTTTGCTCTGAACCTAAAACTTTTTTTTTTTTTTTAAATGAAGTCTGTAAAAAAAAGAAAAAATAGTACTTGAACCTAGCTTTGATTTATTTTGTTAACAGGAAGTTGGAAGTAAGATTCCTGCCCTGGCTAGCCTGGCTCAGTAGTTAGATGTCAGCCTACACACCAGAGGGTATTGGGTTCTATTTCCAGTCAAGAGCACATACCTGGGTTGCAGGTCCAATCCTACCCCTGGTTGGGGTGCGTGTAGGAGCAAGAGGCAACCAATCCATTTGTCTCTCTCACATCGATGTTTCTCTCTCTCTCTCTCTCCCCCCCCCCAACCCCCACTCTCTATAAAAATCAATGGATAAAACAGCCTCACTCCTTGGGTGAGGTTTAAAAAATGTGCAAATTCCTGGTTCCCCCTTCTTCCTTCCCCCAGGATCCTTGTGCTGATGCTTCCTGTTATTACCATAAACACTGCTGCCTACATTTATCAGTTCCGATTCTCAGATGCAAAGTGTCAGATGCCAACAGGAGTGACTCAGTTATAGTTTCACGATGTACCTATTGTGTGGCTATCTCTGAGCCAGGAGGAAATCTGCCTCTGTATGGGAGAGATTTTGCTCAGGAATTCCAAGAGATAGTTGTCTACCAGCTGGATAATAGCTCTAGATTTTCTTTTTCTTTTTTTTTTTAAATATTTTTTTATTGAATTATCTGTGTACATATTTTAACTCCCCCCCTCCCATACATATCCTCCCTCCCCAGAGTTTTGTGTCCATTGGTTGTACTTATATGCATGTATACAAGTCCTTCGGTTGATCTCTTATCTCCCCCAGATCTCCCTACTGTTCCTGCTGTAATTTTACAGTCTGCTTGTTGCTTTACTGTCTTTATATCTGACTTTTGGTTTGTCAGTTTATAATGTTCTTTAATACCCATAAATATAGCTCTAGATTTTCAATAAAGTTGTCCCTACCAGCCCAATTGCCATCTCTAGGAGCCATCCTGTGGCACCTGGGGGCAGGGAGCTCTGATACCCCAAGCCACGTGGTGTGTTGGGTCAAGTTTTGGTGTCGTCCATTGCTTATTTCTCTCCCCAGTCACCTCTGGGGGGGTCAGAGGGCTTATCTCTCTTTGGAGTGGCGGCCCCAGCCCCAGGTTGAGGGTCACCCCAGCTTATCACCACTTTACATGGCTTCTCCAAGCAAACGGTGAGCCCTCCTTGACTCGGGGTGAGAGTCTGTTGATGAGTAACCTCAGACAAGCATCTGGTTTTCATTATCTGGGTAGCAGACCAGAGCTGGGCTGTGCGGACCAATGTGCCCACTTCGCAACGATCAGGACCAGCTATCTAGAAGATGGAACAGATCCTGTCATGCCCGCCTGCGCAGTGCAGAGGGGCTTCGGAATCTGCTGCTCTGACTTCAGGCTGGAGTAAATGTTTACTGGATCTGTTGCATGCATTTATTTATGCAGAGATCCCACGCCTGCAGGTCCCAGTGCCTGCTGTTTATGCCGGGAACTCCAGCGTAGCTCCAGGCGATGGCCCCTTAATGCTTTTATAGCTTTATAAGCTTTGGGGTCTGGGCTGATGGCAGTGGATGGTGGATCTCCTCTGCAATAAACAATCCTCACCCTCCACAGTGTGGGTGCCCTCCTCCGTGCTCCTCTCAACCCTCTGCCTTGTCTCCAACTGAGTTTCTTCCCCAACCGCCCCCTCTTCTTTCTGGTTGTGGGGGGTAAGTCAGTGAATTAACACCTACTGCTCATCAGACACGCGCCAAGCATTTGATCCCACTTCCTCTTGGGCTCCTCACAGTTCCCAGAGCGTGAGACCTTACCATCCCATCTGAAAAGCAAGGCTAAGAGCCTTTCCTGTGAGGGCCAACAGCACCTTCTTGGCACAGTGGGAGCACGGGGCCTCCCACTGCCCCTCCAGAGGGAAGGGAGGGCATGCAACCTACCTGTAGGTCTTTCCTTGTAGGATCTTGACAGTGACCTCTGAACCATAGGTTGGAGAACTGGATTGACAACTGCCAGGATTGTCCTGGGATAGGAACTCTAAGAAGCAAGTCAACTGGACACCGCTGCTTTCACGCAACTCGAGAACTGAGATGTCTATAGAGCAATAGGAGGGAACGCCATGCTGAGAGATGGCAGGATCAGTAGCAGGAATGAGGCAAAGCTCAGTGTGGGTTGAGCGTTAAAGGAGGCAGTGTGGGAAGGAGGAGGGGGTGCACAGGGCTGGCCTTGAAGAAAACTATGAGGCGGTCTTTTAGCTTCCATTTTCCCTTCTTTTAACTCCTAAGTCCCTGAGCTCTCTTTCTTCCCCTGACCATGGCTGCCTCTAGGAGAAGACTGGATGAGTTCATTCAAAGAAACGTTGACGTGGCTCACGTCAAGGGATGTATTTCCAAGGAGCACATCTCATGCCTTAGCCATTTGATAAGGGAAGTAGGGAGTAGACTGTCCCAACGCAGGGACAGGTTAACCGCCAGGAGGAAGTCAGGTCTGGCAGCTGACCGGTGAGTGGGCGAGTGGGCAGACCTGGGGAGAGCCGCCCCGTGGCTTCTGAGGAATGAAGCTCTCAATCGGGAAGGAAACTTCCACGCAAAAACTGCTTCTAACACCAGCCCTGGTTTTCCGTAGACGCTGGAGACTCGGGAATCAGCACCACATGGAACAAAGGGCCTGGGCATGGTTCCTTTTCCCACATCTGGGGGCAGGAGCTGGTGGGACGAGTTACAAGAAGACGGGTTTGATGCTGAGCTGGTGTTTCTTTTCTTTTTTTAAAAAAGATATTTGTTTTTTAAGAGTGGAAGAGAGAGAGATAGATAGTTAGAAACATCAATGAGAGAGAATCATCCATCAGCTGCCTCTTACACACCCCCCTACTGGGGATGTGCCCGCAACCAAGGTACATGCCCTTGACCGGAATCGAACCTGGGACCTTCCAGTCCGCAGGCCGGCGCTCTATCCACTGAGCCAAACCGGTTTTGGCAGAGCTGGCGTTTCTTAAATCCCTCTCGGCCAGAGACCAGCCTTGGGGAGGGGGCCAGTCCCCACAGGTGACAGGGGAGGAGGGCTGAGAGGGTTCGGAGTTGGGTAGGTCCACCCCACCTGGCGCATCCGAAGAGACTCCCAGCAAGCCTTCACCTACGCTACCTCTGTCCATGGCAAGGGGGTGAAGCTGGGAAGTTGGAGGGTTGGCATGAGTGTATTGTGGACATACAACATGTATGGGCATGGAGGACAGGTGGCAGAGTGGCTTTCTTTCAGGGGGTAGGCTTTCCCTAAATTTGTCTCTTTTTACAGTAGTTATCAGGAATGTCAGAATTCCTCGAAAATTTTACACAAATGAAGAGAGAAAATTTAAGTTTCCACTGTAAGTGCTAAAAAAATTAATAATGTTCTTTTGTGCTTTAAAAGGCTTCCCATTTAGGGTGCTGATGCAACCACAAATAAAGGGAAATTTTTAGCCAGTCAGTATCTAGGAGGTACTGGTAAAACATGATGCTTTCCCCCCAAAATTCTGCTAAAGATAATAGGAAAAGAGTTTTTAAAAAGGCATTAATCTACAAGAGGAATAAAATGGTAAGAACAAAATTTGGAAGCTAGGCAGGGAATAAACCAATAAATGAGTCTGCAGCTTAGAGAACGTAGGAAATGAAATGTCCGCCCATAGGCAGGTAGAATCATTAAAGAGCGAGCGGCAGAACCTTGAGGGAAAGCGTGCTTTGTCACTACTTAGAGAGGAGAGATCTTTTGTCCACTCTTGGTGGATTAAACCCAACCAACGTTTTAAGAATAAGTGACTTCTGGTGAGGAGCAGAGATACGTGGAAGCCACTTTCCTCTGGTTCGGTGCAGAGAGGGGTGTGGGGGCAGGTTTAGAACCACTTCCTCTCACCATTCCTGAGAATTGCCACCCAACCCTGACCATCATTCTCCCCCTCTTCATCGTGTCTGTCTTTGGTTTTTGAGGAGAAGATAAGGGAAGATGAACAAGATGAGAGAGAGAGGATGAGGTATTGGAAGATGTTTCTACCTCATCTAGCGGGGGGTGGTGGTGGTGGTGGTGGTGAGATGAGCTCTGCCACTTCCAAAGGGAGATGACAAGAGTGCCCTCCTGTTTCCGGTCCTTGAGTCTCCATGTGTGTAACTTAGACCAGGAAGGTCCTTTTCTGGACACAGTAGGCAGTGCAGGGGAATATTTGCTAAGGCAGCTGAGCAAGGGGCTGAACCCTGTGACTGGGATTAGCCACCTCCAAATCGGTGTGATAAGGGAGTCCTGGTTTTTTGTTGGTCCTTGGCGTTTTTAGTCATTGTTTATGTTTCCTTCAGCCCATATCTACCTCCCTAGGGCTTGATCCGTGATTTGCAGGGCCTGGTAGAAAACGCAAATGTGGGCTCTTTATTATAAATTTACAAAGGATATTAAAGCAGTGATTAGGGCCCTAGCCGGTTTGGCTCAGTGGATAGAGCGTCGGCCTGCAGACTCAAGGGTCCCAGACTCGATTCTGGTCAAGGGCATGTACCTTGGTTGTGGGCACATCCCCAGTAGGATGTGTGCAGGAGGCAGCTGATGTTTCTCTCTCATTAATGTTTCTAACACTCTTTCTCCCTTCCTCTTTGTTTTAAAAAAATAATAATTAAAAAAATATATATATATATTAAAAAAGAAAGAAAGAAAAAGACAGTGACCAGGGAACTTTAAACTGAGCATGGGACCCTCTGCGGGCGGGGCCTGTGCCTGCAGGTTGCACACCTCCTTGCTTCTGGGCCAATACTTCATGTCCTGGGCTTTGGGGATGACTATGTTTCCCTGGTTTGTTGACTTTGCAAGTTCTTAGGAAATCTCCTGGCTGGTTAAAGAGAAAAATGCAAGAATTGATGTACTCATCACTGGCTTAAGAAATAAATGGTGACCAATGCATTTGAAATGCCTTCTCCCATAAGTAACGAATGTTCTGACCAACCACAAGCCTCTCTCATTCTGGCACATGTCTATCATTTTACTATCCATTTCTAAGAAAGGTGATTTTTTTTTTTTAATTCTTACCCAATGATATTTTTCCATTGATTTTTTTTAGAGAGTGGAAGAGAGAAGGAAAGGCAAGTATTGATGTGAGAACCCCGGCCAGGGCATGGGCCCGGGAGTAGCCTGCAACCGTGGTATGTGCTCTTGACCGGAATTGAGCCTGGGACCCTCTGTTCCCCAGGCCAATGCTCTATCCACTGAGCCAAACTGGCTAGGGCAAGAACGATGAATTTTAAAGTGATGCAGGGGAATATTTGCTAAGGCAGCTTAGCAAGGGGCTGAATCCTGGGAGACCCGGATTAGCCACCTCCAAATCGGTGTGATAAGGGACTCCTGGTGTTATTGGTCCTTGGCGTTTAGAGTCCTTGTTTATGTTTCCTTCAGCCCACATCCACCTCCCGTCCTGCCTCCTGTAGAATCTGTAAACAACACGTGCTCTCCTGCAGAATACTCCTCTTCGATTATGTTTGACTTTGGGCTTACTCTTGTTAACGTGCCACATGAAAGTCCAGGCTGTGGGTCCCTCTAACTTCCTTTTTCTCCCTGGCAGCTTTTCTGGGTCATGATGCTGGGGATCCAACTGCTCAGTTGAGTTGTCACTTAAAAAAAATGATTTGAGAGAGAGAGAGGAATGGAGAGGGAGGGAAGGAGGGAGAGAGAGAGAGAAGAGAAAGAGAGAGAGAGAGAGAGAGAGAGAGAGAGAGAGAGAGAGAAACATCAATGAGAGAAGAGAACCATCAATCAGCTAGCTACCTACTGGGGATCAAGTCTGCAACCCAGACATGTGCCCTGACCGGGAACCGAACCGGCGACCTCTCGGTACACAGGATGACACTCAACCAACCGAGCCACACAGGCCAGGACGAGTTGTCACTTTGCAATGTTTTAGGTTCAATAGGATCTGGGGCCTTAGGAAAGCGGGCCTGCAGGGAAATAAAATCTATTGGAATCAAAACAGAGGATGGATTTAGAAAAGTGGAAGGAAGTGGACTCAGAGATGAATATCCAGTGAAATCCACCTTGGAGGATTACGAAGAGGAACTGAGGGGGAGAGAAAGTTGTGCTGGGCTGTGCGGCTCCGTGCACAGGCTCATGGGGGCGGAAATGGGGTGAATATTTTCCAAAAATGGGGGTGTGGCCCACGAGAGTGGGGATTTGGACTCTGCAGTTGTCCCACACGCTTGTCATAATTAGAAAATTAATACTTTGCATCTCCCCCCTGCCTTCAAAAGATGGAAAACTCCCAGGCCTTGTGCATCGGGTGCTAGGAACCCTGTAGAACTCAGCAACAGTTAAGAAAGGCCAATGCGAATGGCTGTTTTTTTTTCCTTTCTCGTCTTTAAGGATTTATCAACAGACATAGCAGCTGCTGCAGTTGGGTTAGGATGAGGAGGAGTTCAGGGATGGATTCCAGCAGGCCTTTGATCTGAACTGGCTGAAACAAAAGCATCCAATGCACCCCTAATCGCCTGACCAGATACCCCACACAGCACCACTCCGAGCTCCTGTGAATAATAACGGGGTCGCAAGACGCCAATAACACCCCCCCCCCCCCCCCGGGTTTCCCGCCCAGACCTCTTGCACATCCCATTCATGCTGCCCCCGAACTCGCTGTGGCCTAATTACTGTTGAAAAACAGCTGAAGATCAAAGTGAACACGGCCCCTGTGAGTCATCCTGTGGGGACTCACGTTACAGACGCAGCCATCCCAGGCGCAGACTCGAGCAGACTCGTGGAGAGTGGCCACGGACGACCGCAGAGAATGAGCTACTTAGGGGAGCCCGGGTCTGGTTCCCAGAAACTCAGCCCAAGACAACTATTGCATGGTAATAGAAGGCTCCTCATCCGTCTTTTCCCTAATAAACACGTGCAGGGGCCATATGGAAACGGGATCTGCAGCTCCGAGTCTTCCTAAAATAGAGCATTCCTAATTGCAAGAATTCAGCTTCCTTCAGAAACACTCTCTCTATTCTTCCTTTTGTCAATGACTTGGTGAGTCTGGCCCCGGGGAGGAGAAAGGAGTGGAATCAGCAACAATAACTTCTCCCACCCGGGTCCCATCGTCCCCTCTGGGGAAGTAGCGGTGGCCTCCTTATAGAGGAAGAGAACCGGGAGCCCGAGGCATCTTATCCGTTCCCATGTTCCTTTGTCCCTAGCGCTCCGTGATCAGCTATGATCTTCGACATGGCAGCAGCATGCGGGCATGCATGCAGAGGGGGCTTGCTTGGGTTTGAACCTTGACTCGGCCGCTGTTAGCTGTGTGGCTCTGGGCAGGATGTTGAGCGCTCTGAGCCTGTTTTCTCACGGATAACTTGGGGGTGATGACATGCATCCTAAAGCAATGATCCCAGTCACCGAGGAGCGAGGCCCCAGGAAATAATTGGATTCTATAGGAAAGGGCCTGCGGACGGAGTCTGGGGACAGATGGCCTGCAGTTTCCATCCAGGAGCACCAGGGACCTCGGTCCTCCGCTGCCTGGCGCCAGTTGTGTCTGCTTGTGTATATGCTCCATACAGATGTTCTCTGGAAAAATTATGCGCGATGCTGCTTACGCTGAAATCATTGATGTTTTCAAACTGGGAGTTTTACCTCTTTTAAACATGGATTTGACCTCCCTCGATTTTCCTTCTTACTCCTGGAATCCCAGCCCATAAATGCTCTCTGAAGCAAAGAAGTTTAGAAGCAAAAGTATCTCAACTGCCACACTGAAATGATCTCAATTGCTAAAGAAAAGCAAGGTATATTGTAAGAAATATAACATGACATTAAAAAAAATGTAAAAAATGGGTGAATCATGGTTTATTTGTAAAAGCAACAAATTTGGATGTAATCTAAATGTCATACGATAGAGGCTCAGTTAAACAATGGAATGCCATGAAGCCATTAAAAAGTAGTTATAGAAGACTATGAAATGGCATGGGAAATTTAACAATATGTGGCTAAGGAAAAACTATATTTAACTGAAACATCAAAATATTAACAGATTTATTACACATGCGTGATAAATTATGGATGCTTTGTTTCTGTGTAATTATTTTAAAAACACAAAACATAGCCATAGCTGGTTTGGCTCAGTGGGTAGAGCATTGGCCTGTGGACTGAAGGTTCCTGGGTTCAATTCCGGTCAAGGGCACATGCCCGGGTTGCAGGCTCGATCCCTATTGAGGTGAGCAGGAGGCAGCTGATCAATGATTCTCTCTCATCATGGATGTTTCTCTCTCTCTCTCCCTCTCCTTTTCTCTCTGAAATCAATAAAAAATAAAAAACAGGAATCCTAGAATTTACCTTCTTAACTGTTTTTTAAATGTATAGTTCAGTACTAAATACACAGCATGTACTTAGACTAATGCCATTTTGCTCAATGCCATTTCATTGAGATGCAGTAGCAACTTAGCTCTTGTTTCTACCCGTTGGCTTGTGGTACCACTGGTTTTGTTACACATCGTTCTGATTAGAGTCAGAAAACCCGTCGAGGACATGGAGGACTTGCTGTATTCATGTTGTCATGAAGCCGATCTTCTTGTAAGACTCAAGCTCTGTGCCCACTCAGAACCATTGTCTCATGTGCTCTTTCCTTCAGCCCCAGCAACCGCCGTTCTACTTCCTGTGTCTACGAATTTGACTTGGTCTAGGGTGCCTCATATAAGTGGGATCATACTATACCTTTCCTTTTGGGACTGCATATTTCACAGACTAATGTCCTTGAGCTTCATCTTTACTGTAGCCTGAGACGTGACTTCCTTCTTTTCTTTAAGGCCGAATAATATTCCGTTGTAGGTATATATCGCATTTTGTCATCCATTCATCCACTGATTGACACTTGAGTTGTTCCACCTCTTGGCCTTGGTGAATAATACAGCCATGGCCATGGATTTGGGTGTGTCAGTCTCTCTTGGGGATCCTATTTTAAATTGTTTTGGACAAATACCCAGAAGTGATATTGCTGGATCCTAAGGTAGCTCTCTATTTTTAATTTTTTGAGGAACCATCATACTAGTTTCCAAGGCAGCTGCACCTCTATATTTCAACCAACAGTGTGCAAAGGTTCCCTTTTCTCTACATCCTCACCAAGACTTTTTTTTTTTTTAAAGTAGTGTTCTTTTTTGTACTTTGATATATTTCCCCATTTATTTTTAGCCTGACTAACCTAACCACTACTTTTATAATCAAGAAACCCGCAATAAATGTAATATAAAAAAATAGGAGGGAGCCCTAGCTGGTTTGGCTCAGTGGATAGAGCATCAACCTGCAGACCAAAGGATCCTGGATTTGATTCTGGTAAACATACGCTGAGTGGCCAGATTATTATGATCTCTGAACGTGTAATAATCTGGCCACTCAGTGTATATCCTATATAATAAAAGGCTAATGTGCAAATTGTCCCCTTGACCAGGAGTTTAACCAGCAGGCAGGCCGGCCAACCGCCCATGTCTCCTCCCCCTGGCCAGGCTGGCCGGACCCCACCCATGCACAAATTCATGCACTGGGCCTCTCTCTCTCTATACACACACACACACACACACTGAGTGGCCAGATTATTATGGGTTCAGAGATCACCATAATCTGGCCACTCAGTGTATATGCTGGTGAGGATTAGGAGAGGACGCAAAAGAACACAATAAATCGAAGCGAAGGACATAGACGGGAAAATTACTTCGTTACTATTGAAAACAAACAAGGGAAAATACAGTAGCCTAACAGAGCAGCATCTATTCGGGGCGCCTCGCTCCTGCTGCCTCGACGATCGCTCCTTCATCTCATTTCATCCTCACACTCCCTCTCCCTCTGTGCTGGCACTATTATTTTATTTACTTCTCCCTCTTCCTCCCCAGGCAATGCAGGCCGAGAGCGGGGACTTGTTCAGGGTCAAGCAGCTCCGGGGAACCCAGGCCTGCATAACCCAGAGCCTGTGCTTACAACCAGGACGCTTTTCTGTCTCAGCGGTGAGTACCGCTTATGCAGCTCCAAATTTAAGGATTCGGATGCTTCCAGGCTCAATATTTTTCCAGGAGTTTGTGTGGCCAGAAACCCCGTGGTCCTGCCCGCCCCCGTCTCTCCCCCTGGCAAGCTCTGTTCTCTCTATCCCAAGTGAGAAGAGGAATGGGGGTGGAGGGGGGACAGGCTCAGAGAATGGGGATGGCATGAGCTGTCAGGTGAGGCAGCCAGTGCAGGCCAGGGCAGGAGAAGCAGCGTGGACGTGGACAGCAGAGGCTAGTGAAAGCAGCAATACTTTATGGCTGACTAATGAATTCCATTTTACAGCCCAACTCCCTTAAGTTGTCTCTTCCTGTGATGGATTCCCTCTCTCCTGGTCCCCTTTAAGCGGACGGTTGTTGATAGGGAGTGTTCCGTGTTGAATGAGTAAAACGTACTAATGCATGTTCTGTTCGGTCAGAGATAACCTCACTCTAAACATGATGGATGCGACCTTGTCGAGGGGAGATGGGACGGGAAAAGGGGGCTTCGGCGTGAGCATCACATATCTGGGGAGAAGCCCGCTGCCTGGCAGTGTTTTAATCTCTCCCTCCCCCCTACCCCCCTTTTCTCCCGGCCATTTTTAATAACTTGATTTGCCAGTCAGTGTCCCTACGCTGATGCGATCCACTGATGTAAATTACCCAGCCGACTGCTTTGTGTTTGGACCCGAGCGGCCTTCATCCCATACTTCTTCAATGTTGGCCCAGGCCACAGAACACAGGGGAAAACCACCAGTCACTGCGAATGCTATTTATAGTGTCTAGAAAGTTCTAGAAAAAGGGAAGAAGGGAAGTGAGCTGGCAGACTGGTAAAAAGGTGCCCACGCGATGCACGTGCCCACTTGAGAAGAGAAAGGAAGAGGAGAGAAGAGCAGAGCTATCTCTGTTGAGCAATGATTGGCACACCTCCCGATGGGTCCCTCGCACGCAGGCAGGCAGAACATGCTAGAGAGGGGGTTACATTCTCTCTCCCAGAGCTGATAACCAAATAAAATACCGTTATATTTTCTGTCTTAATAAGCACAAGAAGTTCCATAACTCCCTTGATTAAGCATATTATCCTGCTTTAGAAAGTCAGCGTGATTTATGCACAGAGTGATTTGGACATACTTTCTCCGGCCACGGAGATTTCATAATTCCTGGGGCACGTCTGGAAAATCTCCCCTCGTCATGAGTCCAAACCAAATTAATGTCTTCCAGGGTGACCCGAGGAATTAATGAGGTTTGCGCTGTCAGTCCGGCCCATCCAGGGTCAAGTAAATCATGTGCTGGCTCGCGGGCCCCTGGCTCTCTGCTGCCTCTCTGACTCCACGGCCCGTGATAACAGCGCTGCCCAGGCCTTTGAATTACGGCGTCCCCGACACTCTCCGTCCATCTGCCGGGACATATTTTAGGCTCTGCTTCTCTTTCTGCTGTAAACCCGGCCTTTAATGGAGTCGGTAATTGCTGATAAATGGGGTATCAATGAAGTCAGTGTCCTGGAGGTTTCCCCGTGCTTTTCTGCTGATGTGTGCTGTTTAAACCCCCTCCCCCCCCCCGACGTGACTTAGAATTATTGTGTGCCCAGCTCTTTAACTCCCCGACTGGTGTTCTTGGCTGAAGACTTATTATTTTTTTCTCTCTTTCTTTCTTCTCTTCAGACAAAATAAAGCTGGAGGGTAAAGGCTTTCGTGGGGAACCATGTTCTTAGGAGAGGTGACTCCCCAACCTGCTGGGAGACTATGTCCACAGAGCTGGGTAAGGTGATCAGACGTCCCGCTTTTGGCGGGACAGCCCCGCCAAAAGCGGGACGTCTGGTCACCTTACTTTAGGGTATTTCTGTGTCTCCTTCACCACCCCAGGGCCAGGACCAGCTCCTTGGAGGACCTAAGTTATGAAATAATGGGGTGGTTTTCAAGGCTTTGAAGGCGACTTATCTGTACTGGAAGTCTGGAGGTTCAGTGTTTGTCACTAAACTTCATCCCCATTTTCTCTTTTTTAAAACATGTTTATTTGTTTCAGAGAGGAAGGGAGAGGGAGAGGGAGAGGGAGAGAAACATCAATGATGAGAGGGAACCATTGATCGCCTGCCTCCTGCAAGCCCCATGCTGGGGATCAAGCCCGCAGCCCGGCCGTGTGCCCTGACTGGGAATGGAACTGGCAGCCTTTTGGTCCAGGGGACGATGCTCAGTGGACTGAGCTAGCTCTTACTGTTTCATATGTTATTTTATTTGTTTCTTCTTCACAAACCTGCTAGGTATTTGTTTATTATGATGTTCCAGTCACTGGAGTTTAGAAAGAGGTCAGGAGGCTTTTTGCAAAGTCACCCAAGCCAGGAAGGGCAGTGTTGTGACTTGAAGGAGACATAGCCATGGTAAACAGGCCTCAAGAGAGAAAAAGCCATGTCGATATGATAACTAGATGCCCCGTTATCTTTGACATGTTATGTATGACCTATTAGCTCATGCATGGAAAACAGTGTCATCACACTCATATGTTAGATTAGACTATAAAACAAACCAACAATAAACCGAAGTACTGCAGGCAAGTGAAGGAAGACAGAAGAGAAGGAGGAGGAGGAGGAAGAGGAGGAAGAGTAAGAGGAGGAGGAGAAGGAGGGGCTGGGGAGAAGGTGTGGAAGAACTGGTGAGGGTTATTGAGAAATCAAGGTCTAGATCACTTGTATCACCTGTGTGGCAGACATGCTGGGAGATGTATGTATACAGTTCACTCATGTGTGCACACACATCTGTTTTTATTTCTGCATCTGTCTATGTTAATGGATTATATTAAACATGAATTCATCCTGATATTTTTTATTTGAATTCAGGCAATACCTAAGGATTTACCCTAGATTTCTGTTGGTTATTTCTTTATAACATTGGTCTCTGTCAATGATAAACTTAGATCTTAATATCTATGCTATATTTTCTTAGTTGTTAAACCCTAATGTACATGCAAAGTAGTTTCAAAATGGTTTACCTGTACTGAGGTGAGAGACACCTAGAATAGAGTGGTCTCATACAGTTTTTTTTTCTTGCCTTTAGTCTTAGCATGCAGTCAAAACCCTGTTTTTCAGGGTTTCTAGCTAAGTTCCCTTTCCCCCCAGTGTTTTCAGCAAAGCTTTGTCAAATACTTGTAATATAGTTAAATTTATTTCTCATGATCTTTATTATTCCTGGGTTCTCCTGAACATCCTGGCTGATTTTTTTTTTTTTTTTTGTAAAAGTTTCACATAGCTCACTCTTGGTGTTGTGCAGTTTTATGGGGTCTGACAAATTCACAGAGCCATTTATCCACCTCCAAAGCACCGTAAAGAATAGTTCAGATTTCCTAAAATCCCCTGTGTGACTCTTTTGTCGTCATTACCCTCCGCAACCCCCACTAGCCACTGATCTCTTTTCCATTCTCAAGCAGCATTGTGGGATTGGCTTGCTTCAGGGAGAAATGTGTTTAGGGTTCATCCATGGCATTATGTGAATTAATACTTGCTTAGTAATGTCCAATCGTATGGATGTACCACATTTTATTTTATCCATTCAGCTGCTGAAGGACCTCTGGGGTGTTTCCAGATTTTGGAAATTATGGCTAAAGTTGTCATAAATGTTCACATTCAGGTTTTTTTTTTAAATGTGAAGATAAGTTTTTAAATCGCGTGAGGAAATATCTAGGTTGGGATTGCTGGGTTATAAGCTAAGTATATGTTTGACTTTGTATGAAACTCACATTTTCCCAAGGTGACTGTACCATTTGGCATGACCATAAGCAATGAATGAGAGCTGCTGATGTTTGTCATCCTTCCTAGCATTCAGAGATGTGTGTGTGTGTGTGTGTGTGTGTGTGTGTGTGTTTGTAGTGGTATCTCCTTGTGGTTTTATTTTTAATTTTTTAAAAATATATTTTATTGATTTTTTACAGAGAGAAAGGGAGAGGGATAGAGAGCTAGAAACGTTGATGAGAGAGAAACGACCAGCTGCCTCCTGCACCCCCCCTACCGGGGATGTGCCCGCAACCAATGTACATGCCCTTGACCGGAATCAAACCTGGGACCTTTCAGTCCCCAGTCTGACGCTCTACCACTGAGCCAAACCAGCTTCGGCTCTCCTTGTGGTTTTACTTTGCATTTCCCTGATGACAATGGCATTGTTTATTTTCTTGTTATTAATTTCTAAAAAAACGTATTCAGAATACAACTCTTGTATCTGATATGTGATACAAGTGTTTTCCAAGCTTTGTGGTTTGTCTTTTTATTCTCTCAACAGTATTTTTTGCATAGCAAACCTTTCAAATTTTGATCAGGTTCCATTTATGGATCTTGTTGTTGTTCAGGAATTGTGCTTTTAGTGTGTTACATTAAATGTCTAATGTGCTCACAAAATACCTTTTGTTGTAACTTATCTAATTTATTGAATAACATGCTATATCATGATGAGCTCTACTATGTTTTAATATGTATAAAACAAATTCTATGATATCTAACATAAACTAGATGTTACTATTCATTAGTGTCTCTTTAGAAAGTTTTTCTATTAATTCAGCTGCTGCTTCGAAGGGATGCAAGTTTGAATGGACTTAGGGAGAGAAGGAGAATTAGGCCACATGGGCATCCACGCTGCCTTGGCCAGCTCTGGCGACTGGAGCGAGTATAGTCACTTCACCTCTCTAAGCCTTAGTTTCCTCATCTGTTCTATCCTCACCTCCCACGGTTGTCTTACAGATAAAACTAGATAGAAGCTCACACACAAGCAGTTTTTTATGTGTCTGTGTTTTTATTTATATCTGTCCCCAGTCTCTCCCATGTTACACGAGAGATCAGAAACAACAGAGGAAGTAGAGAATGATGGGAAATTCTGTGGCACATGGGAATGTCCCCACCGCAGAAGCACAACCTGCTGTTGGAGGCATCCAGGTGTCCCTGCACCCTGTGGCCTCTTATGGGGCGGGGTGCTTTGGAAGGGGCCCACCCCTCTCCTCATGGGCGGGCTCTGGTCCTCCCTGATTGGCAGGTCATGTAAGATTGATTGGGATCGACAGCTTACCTGGGGCCTGCCTACCACCACCAATTCCACTTTTGGCTATACAGCAGTGAAGAATAGAGACCATTAAGTACAAAGCTTTCCTGGGTGGTCCACTTAGACTCATACAAATCCTGGAGTGTTATTTCTGGAAAGGACTTTGGAGATGCATGACTAGATTTGGGGATAGGGGCTCCCTGAGGGGTAGTAGTGTGTTTCCTGCAACATAACAAGAGGCTTCTCTCCCATCCCATCACCCCGTGCTTTCTTACCCCCAGCTTTGATCCTGGCAGGGCCCGCCCACTCAATGCCTTCTTTTAAAAAATATTTTTATTACTTTCAGAGAGGAAGGGAGAAGGAGAGAGATAGAAATATCAGTGATAATAGAGGATCATTGATCAGTTGCCTCCTGCACCCCTCACAATGGGGATTAAGACCACAACTCAGGCATGTGCCCTGACCGGGAATCGAACCGTGACCTCCTGGTTCCTAGGTCGATGCTCAACCACTGAGCCACACTGGTCAGGCCAGATGCCTTTTTTAAAATATTTTCTTCTCTTGCTTAACTTCTCCTTCAAAATTCTGCTCAATATGACATATTCTCTCTCTGACTCTCCCCACCCCCATCCCTCACCACCAAAAAGCACAGTTCTCTTATCTGACACTGCACTTTGATGTAGCTGTTTGGCTTGTGGTGAAGGTATTACTTCTATGCATGTCTCCCTTGCTAAGGCATTAGCACCCGGGACCCAAGAAGGATGCTTCTCCCATCCCAGGTGCGCAGCTGGCTTTCATGAATACTCATCCCTTTGAACTTGACTCCACCCCTTTCTTGTGGAGGTGAGGGGGCCTGGGACTCGCAACATCCTCTTTTCAAACATCCCCTTTTCCTGAAAATGCATCCATCTGTATTCAGTAGCCTCAGGAGTGGATGGTCATTGCTAAATTATTTCGTTGACTTCTTCTTGGCGTAAAGAACCCGCAGTTCTTCATTGTGTGAGCTGGTGCTCGGGACTTAAGTAAGCAGACCGGGGGGATGCAAGCACGGCTGCCTCCTGCAAGTTCTGGACGCCCAGCTGACCAAACTCCAGGAGGCCTCCCGAATAGACTGTCTGGGATTTTCCTATGTGCGGCGGACACAATTAGATCTGCAGAACATCGCGTCTGGAACAAAGGCCGACAGTGCGATGAATAGGCTGTTGCTACAGTCTCATCAGCGTGCCTACAAAGAGACCCACATTCTCTCATTCACTGTGTCCAGAAACCCGAAATTTATAGATCTCTTCCTTTGCAAAAACTCTTAAACCAGGTTTATTTCCATGGACTTGACCCTTGGCGGTTAAGACTCTCCCTCCATTGGCAAACCAGGGTCCTGCTTTCCCCACAGAGAGCCATATTGGCCGACTCCTTCGCAGCCTGAGGAAAGAACCGGGAGCCTCCATATGGAGACCTCATCCCAGCTGCCTAATGGATTCAAAAGACATCCTGAATATTCATCATTTCTCCTTTTATGAGCACCTTGGCAATTCCCCGCAAAGGTGAAGGCTGCAGTAAATCCAGAGTGCCATTGAGCGAATACCAATTTATTTCCAATTCAAGTCTCATTTTTTTCCCCCCCTGCTCCTCCGCTCAGCATCGGGGCTCCTCAGATGGCAGTGAATGTGCGGCATTGTCTGGGCCCCGAGGAGGCAGGATCGTGTGTGCAACTCCAGGCCCTGAAGGCGGTGTCTGCTCCCAGCCTGCTTGCCCAAGCGCCTTGCACTCACTCTGCATGTCCGCATCCTTCTCCTCAGACCCCTCCCCCCAAAGAAGCTGAAGGCTTAGGGGGGATGTTCAAACCACACTGGAGCGCTCGGCTTGGTGGCAGGCCTTTCATTAATAGTGAAAATCCACAAATATTAATTTTCAGCTGTGTACAAGGTCTGCCCCGTGGGTGTACTAGGAATCCATCCATCACCCTGTTCTCCATAGCTACCGTTCCTAGGACACTGCTGTGGACAGTTGTTCAGTGGAGATGGATTCAGAAAGAGACAGCACCTCCATTATTTCTGTTCATTTATTTTTATTTTACTTTTGAAAAAGTATTTTTATCGATTTCGGAGAGGAAGAGGGAGGGAGAGGTAGATAGAAACATTGATTGTCTGCCTCCTGCAAGTCCTACACTGCAAGTTGAACCCGAAACCCAGGCACGTGCCCTGACTGGGAATCAAACCGTGACTTTCTAGTTCATGGGTTGGTGCTCAATCACTGAGCCACACTGGCCAGGTCAATTTTGTTCATCTAAAGAGCTTAGGCTGGTTGACCCAGAGCAGTGACTAGAGAAGGTGGCTGTGATAGTGTCTACCTCAGGGTCCACTCTGTCCCCCCCCCTCGGGCCTACACTGGCAGCTGTACCTGTTCTCACACCCACTTCACTATCACCCACGTGACTGCACGTGGCTTATCACTTTCCCATAGTTCTCCTCTCCTTCCTGGAAAAAACGGAGGCCTGAAATCTCAATCCCCCTTTGCTTTTGTACCTTCTTCCTCTAGAGTGGAAACACATGTACTTTGTATTTATCTGTTCGTACCGATAGGCTCTTTCAAAGCGACTTCCAAGTCTATCTCCTAACTTATTCTAAGGAGATTATTTCTAAGACAAAGCGAAGCGATTGTTAACCCCAAAGGCGAGGGCCAGCCAGCGCTGGCCGCCTGCCCGGCGCTTCCCGGGTGACCTACCTTCCCTCCACGCAGGCTGTTAAACTTCCAGCTCAGCTGGGAGACCCGGATGGTTTTGCTCTTTCCTCCTTTGTGCACCCCAACTGTCTTCGGGAACCCAAATAGCTCTTCCGCCTATCACAGAAGTCCAGGACGAGGCTCCCAAGCCACCTCTGGCCCCTGTACATGCTTTCCTTGGCCTTCCCACTGTTTTGAAAGATTCTCAGTGACTTGCCAATATTTGCAAATTGGGACATTTCGCATTAGCATGTCCAGACTTTTTTGGGAGCCTCATGGAAAAATCTAAAGATCTGGACTCATTGGTCCTTGCATTTCTATTTGACAGTTGGCTGGAACGGAGCAGATGTGGGAGCCCTACGGGTTTGCCGCAATCCCCACCCCTGTAAGTGTCATACCTGCCCGGCTCACACAGCCCACTGACCTGTCCGGCCGCTGTTGACATCGGAGTTTTGCGAGATTTGGGCTCATGCAAGAGAGAAAGTCTGCTTGAGAAGGTTATACTTCCTGATTTGTGGCCTCTCGCCCCTAGTTGTTGTTCTCAGAGGAAGGAAGGGACTCAGTTAAGAATGGTGACTTTGGCTAATTTGGGGGGACTGTTGGCTGTGCAGAGGGCTAGGGTAAGGTGACCAGACGTCCCGCTTTTGGCGGGACAGTCCCGATTTCTAACAATTTGTCCTGCGGCACAAATTGTTAAAAATCGGGACTGGCCCGCCACAAGCGGGACGTCTGGTCACCTTAGGCTAGGGCAAAGGATGAAAGTCTCCCTGCAGAAATACTTGCCATGCTCAGAGGCAGCAAATGGAGTTAGCTTTAGGTCTTAGGATTCTGCAATTTTCTAGCAGGACTGTAAGCAGGTTGATGAGGTGGGAACAGACTCTAAGTGGACTATTGGGGGAACAGGGCTGAGAAGCAATCTAACAGAGCAGGGAATGATACAGACCTCAACTCCAGTTGGACAGGAGGGAACTCCTTCTGATTAAAATAGGCCGATGTGGTTCAGTGGTTGAGCATTGGCCTATGAAGCAGTAGGTCACAGTTCCATTCCCAGTCAGGGCACATGCTGGGGTTGTGGGCTCGATCTCCCATAGAGGGTGTGCAGGAGGCAGCCAATCAGTGATTCTTTCTCATTGATGTTTCTATTTCTCCCTCTTCCTTTCTGAAATCAATAATAATAATAAAAAGAGAAAAGCAAAACACAACAGAATGCCAATTGCAAGGTGAGAGAAAATAGATAAAAGTGACCAATTACCCCAACAGAAGGGTTAAGGATGTTAAAATGCTTTCTAAATCAGGGTGCTTTGTACAATTAGAGTCATTCATTTTGTTCTTTGGGTTAAGAGAGCGATGGCCCTTGCTGGTTTGGCTCAGTGGCTAGAGCATTGGTCTGCGGACTGAAGGGTCCCACATGTACCTGAGTGGCAGGCTTGATCCCGCGCCCTGGTTTGGGCCCATGCAGGAGGCAACCAACCAATGTCTCTCTCTCTCTCTCTCTGTGCCCTTTCCTTCCAATCTCTCTAAGAATCAATGGCAAAGTATCTTTAGGTGAGAATTAACAGAGAGAAAGAGAGAGAGAGAGAGAGAGAGAGAGAGAGAGAGATATGGATGATCGGCTCTTTTGATTGAATAGCGGATGGCAGAGAAATTGCACGTCCTCAACATCCTGCAGGTGACAAGCTGGTGCATGGACACGCATGTCTTTGAGAATGGGTAGTAGGGTGATGGTGCTTATAAGCAATCATCTTCAAAATTTCGACTTTTTCTTAGACTGTTCTTCTGTCGAAGCAAAACAGGCATTGGGACCCTCGAATGTATCTCAGTAGGGAGAGCTGAAGAGGTGGCTTTGGGCCCCTTCCAGGTCTGAGAGTCCAGTGTCCTGGGAAGTGGGAAACATCCCATCTCCTCCCAGTGAGCTCTAGGGCAGCGGTCGCCAACTGGTGGTCTGAGACCAGTGGTGGTCCGTGAGGACCGAGGGGTTGGCGACCACCCGTCTAGGGGATCTATCAGTGAACTGGAGGAGATGGGAGGAAGAAATACTTTGTACCTCTCTTGGTGGCTGATCAGATGACCACTGGAGCAGTCCAAACTTCTCTGTCTTATTTTTAAATTCCCCGTCATGCTTATTCAAAACCCATCTGCCACGAAGTCATGTTTTAAACATAGGCCGGCTTCCTGCCTTTCGTATTTGGGAGCGTTCTGATGATCAGTCAGACCCCACACTCTCTCCAGGCCACTTAGACCTTTGACTCTGTAACTCCCCATTTTTTTATTTTTATTTTTTTGGAATGGGTTCATGGCTTCTGCTACCACTTCTCATTCAAAGTCACGGCCTGGTCCCTCTTGGCTTTTGATTTTAAGTGCCCTCCTTGTAATCCGCGCGGGCCCAGGGAGAACTGGGAAGTCGGAAGTGTTTTATGTTCCAGGCTGCAGGCCTTACGAGGTGCTGACAGTGTTCTGCAGGGATATCTGCTCTGCTTTTCCTATTGGAGTCGGTGGAGGGACCGGAGCGCGGCGCGCTTAACAGGGGCAGAGAGCACGTGAAACCGCCTTGAGATAAAGCTGAGAATGTGACGATGGCGTGGATCAGCAGGGGCGGGGGGAAGGGGGGTGCGAGAGAGCAGGTTGGGGAGACAGGGAGGGAGGGAAGGTTTCTAGGCGTATCCATGCGGCCGAAACAGCCAAGGGGGCTGGGACATTGAAGACATCCTAATGAACTAGAATAACCTTTATGATAAACATCCGCAGAGGCGCTTTTCTGAATATGAGCAAGTAACAGCCACTGGGTAGCGGGTCCATTGCAGAGGGACTGCGGCGGGGGGACAGGGAGTGAATTCCTTACTCCGGCTCTTCCCTGCAGACAAGTCAGGAACCTCTCTGGGCTTTCTATTTGCAAACCAACCCAAAATCTGTTTCTGTTTCTTCCTTTGTAAGACAGTAACAGCCTGGCCAGTGTGGCTCAGTGGTTGAGCGTTGACCTGTGAAGTAGGGGATCACAGCTTGATTCCTGGTCAGGGAACATGCCCAGGGTTGCAGGCTCAATCCTCAGTAGGGGGCGTGCAGGAGGCCTCTGATCAATTATTCTCCTTCACCATTGATGTTTCTCTCTCTCCCCTCCTCTCTGAAATCAATAAAAATATATTTAAGAAAAGAAGAAAAAGAAATGATGATACAAAAAGTACTATGGAATACCTTTTTAACTAGTCTTTTTTTAAAAAGAAAGTCTTTTTTTTTCTTTTTTTTTTTTTTGAAAAGCAACTTTATATTTCTTATAGAAAAAGTTTTCTTAATGAAGCTCTTGAACATTTTGGTTCCTTGATTTCTCCCCTTTTGTAAGTATTTTGTCTCTGTAGCCAGAGTTACGTTGGTGACGTCAGGGTTCTGAATCCCCCATAGTGCTGTTGGTGAGAAAGTCCATCCTGCTGCTTCGTCATGTTCTCTTTTATCTGGAGCTCTGGAGGGGCCTGTACCACAGTCTTGTACCTGGACACAGTCAGCAAGCGCTTGATTTTCTGGCAGAAATCAGCACGTCTTCATGACCATTCAGCATCGGTCATTGGTTTCGACAACAAATACAACTATTGTAAAATTGCTTGGAGGACCGTATTATACTTAGTGCATCTCAATACACATTTGTCTGTTGGAACGTTCATTCATAAATGAATACATCTACTTTATGTTTGGGCCTGTGAGAGGCCCTGGGGACATATTAGGGAATTCCTTGTCTTTCTTGGGCTTATAATTATAATTTTCAGATTATAAATTAGTATTTTTATTTGGGATAGGAGATAGAGTCTTACCTGTAAGGATTCAGCACTGCATGGATATGTAGGAGACGTGTTTTTTCTTTTTTAAAAAATATATTTTATTGATTTTTTACAGAGAGGAAAGGAGAGGGATAGAGTTAGAAACATCGATCAGCTGTCTCCTGCACACCCCCTACAGGAGATGTGCCCACAACCAAGGTACATGCCCTTGACTGGAATCGAACCTGGGACCTTTCAGTCTATAGGCCGATGCTCTATCCACTGAGTCAAACCGGTTTTGGCAAGAGAAGTGTCTTAAAAGGTGTGGATTGATTGGTGAACCCACCTGAACTTGGCCGGGTCTGCAAGAGCTGGGTTTCTCTTTGTTTGATTCTATTCAGTCTCCGGGATCCTTAGCAAAGAGTTGACACCGAGCAGCTACATACGTGGCACTTGTTCATGGGAGTTCTGGATTCAGATCACTCTCTGCTAACCTCCCAGTCCTGAGGTTACTATAGCAACTGCACTTTTGGGCTTCAAGCCTTTAGATGCTTCTCCACCCAAAGGCTCCTCAAAACTTAAATTTGGAAATATCCCTAGCCCAGTGTGTTTTGCAAAGGGTACAATTTATGCTGAGAGATGTTTCATGGACAAAAGCATGAAACACGAAACGTGTAATTTACGCCGAGAGATGTTTCATGGACAAAAGCGTTGTGGGCTCATGTAGGGTTGGGAAACACTGGGTATAATCGTCTCCCCAAATGTCATTCGTGTGAGATGTCTCAGAATCTCTGGGCTCAGGCATATTAGTGTACATCTTTGATTGGGTGAGAACGTACAGAATTTTCCAAGGATTTTTGGCCACACACTGTTTATCTACATAGTTTCTTGAAGCATGTTTTTTAAATCCTCACCCAAGGATATGTTTTTATTGGAGTTTAGAGAGGGTCGGAGGGAGGGAAGGAAGAGAGAGAGAGAGGAGAAAACATTGATGGGAGAGAGAGGCACATCATCAACTGGTTGCCTTTTGCATGTGGCTAACTGGGAATCAAACCTGCAACCTTTTTGGTGTCTAAGGCGATGCTCCAATCAACTGAGCAACCTGGCCTGGATGCTACTGTTTTTATTTTATTTTATTTTATTTTATTTTATTATTTTATTTATTTTTTATTTTATTGATTTTCCACAGAGAGGAAGGAAGAGGGATAGAGAGTTAGAAACATCGATGAGAGAAACATGGATCAGCTGCCTCCTGCACACCCCCTACTGGGGATGTGCCCGCAACCAAGGCACATGCCCTTGACTGGAATCGAACCTGGGACCCTTCGGTCCGCAGGCTGACGCTCTATCCACTGAGCCAAACCGGTTTCGGCGTGGCACTGCTCTTTATTTATTCCTCCCTACCTCTATGGCGTCAGCCTACCAATATCCCCTTGTCTTTTCAGGGACATTTGGTTCCCTTTGGAAGAGTAGGAGTTGGCCCTTTCAGTTCCTTGGGTTCTGACCGGTGCTTTTTCTCCAACACTCCCAAGTTCAGCGTTGCAGCCAGCTCGAGGCGGCACCTCCACCCCCACACCTTCACCCTGTCCTGGGACAAAAAGCCAAACAGCCTTGAACCTTACAGGTCACTCATCCCTTCAGCTCCTTGTTCTGTCTTCTTATTTAGTTCCATCAAGCAAAGCATGCCCTTGGAAAGGACTGTGATATAATTTGAGGTTAGCAATAGTTATGTTTACCCAGAGTTCCATTTGCCTTAGCAGATTTGGTCTGGCTATGAGCAGGGGCCTCCTCTTATCTTACCCTCACCTTCTGCCCTAATTCCATCAGGATCTAACTTAGGTGGCATCTAGCTGACGATGACCGTGCCTGCCTGTGACCATAAATAAATATAAGAAGATTGGTGTTCAATATTTTGTTAATGTCAAAGGAAGCTTTGGATCACTTATCTCACCCAGTGATTGTCTGCGTACAGCTGACTGGACAATATCTTTTAGTAATTTCACTTTACTTTGGTTATTTACTTAGCTTATGAATCATTTTTGAGACATAAGAGAACATATATATTTAATGAATTTGTTTGTTGGACTTTTTCCCTCTCAGTAGTTATTGAGATTCTATCATCCAGGATTCCTGGTTTTCATATATTTAGGGTAAAAATAAACTATTATAAATAGAACTGTACATTATTTTAATTAAGCCATATGCTTAACGCATGCAACTAAATTTACCTTCACAGTAACATGAACTGTCTTCTTTAGTGTTTCTGCTAGAGATATTATCTGATAAAGAAAAAAAAAATCTTGTCTTTATCAGAAGGTGTGTTGCCTTCACCTCCCAGACACGAGTATAAACGAGGCCTTAAGTCCCCACAAATGGATTCAGAAATAAAGAAATTATTTCCATATAGCATGGCTTTTAAAGTAATCCTTCACTTCCCTTTGGAGGAAGGCGCTATGCATTGGCTGGTGTAACCAAGAGACACATTTTCTTGCTAATTCTTTGTTTTTGCTTTTTTTTTTTCTCTCAGTATGATATTTATGATTGCCAAAGCTTGTTTAAGGCATTATGGCTAAAAAAAAAAAAAATGTAGTCAAATGTACTGGAGCTCTTAAGACACTTTAATAGGCTATCAGAAAGCAGCGAAGATTTATCCAGTGTCTCCCTTCCAGGAAGATAGATTGTTGGTTCAGCTGCGGCGTCTTAGCTGCGTCGTATTTTATGCGCTTTGGCCATCGTGGATTGCGAGTGCGTGGTGTGATTTAAAACGTGTTCTGATTAAGTACACAGAAGTGATCCTGGTCCCCAACGGAGGAAGGAGGAACATCGTAAATATACACTAAGTGTAAATTCGACTTTGCACTCATAGCTTACCCTGCACTTGTATGTTTTATGCTCTGTTGGTGCTTGAAAAGAACACACTTCATTTGGGGGCATCTCCAGGCATCAAATCAAGAGCCAGGCAGCAGGGACCTACTTAGAATTCCCGCCTTAGAATTTGTAACGGGGCCGCATAAGGCAGGTAGGGAAGTAAGTCTATAGAACACAAATAGACTTACTACATAGAATGGGTACAATCTCAGACTACCAGTTCAAAGAGGCAAAAGGTCTCTGTCTTCACAGTGTCTCTCCCACGGGGTGGGAGACAGCGGGGAGTCCGTGAATAGTGACGGACAACATAGAAAGTACTAAATTAGGCAATTCCCACTCACAGGCCATTATGCCAAGTGACATAAGTCAATCACAAGAGGACAGATACTAATTCCTCTCAGATGGCGTGTCACAGAAACAGAAAATGGAATGGTGGCTGCCCAGAGCTTGGGGAGGAGAGGGAGGACAGTAGTGTTCAGTGAGTAGGGAGTTGCTGTTTCGCAAGATGAAAATTTCCAGAGATCCATTGCACAACGATGTGGTATTTATTAATGCTCCGGCATTGTACACTTAAAAGTGGTTCAGATGGTAAATGGAACGGTGTGTGTATTTTACTATAATAATAATAATAATAATAATAATAATAAAACCTTGTTGGGTATCAGGGTTCTGATGGGTGCAGAGGTTTCCTTGGGACCAGGAAAGAGGGAGTGCTGGAAAGGGGTTGGCAGTCTAGGCCGGGGCAAGCTTAAGGGCACAGACATGTGGGTGGCATGCAGAACAGGAAAAGAAGGCCAGACAGAACTAGTTCGGGGCAATTTATTATTTTTATTTTTTTATATTTTATTATTATTTTTTTTTTACAGAGAGGAAGGGAGAGGGATAGAGAGTTAGAAACATAGATGAGAAAGAAACATCCATCAGCTGCCTCCTGAACACCCCCTACTGGGGATGTGCCCACAACCAAGGTTCATGCCCTTGACCGGAATCGGACCTGGGACCCTTCAATCCACAGGCCAATGTTCTATCCACTGAACCAAACAGGCTAAGGTCTGGGCAATTTTTAAACTCTGCAACACTCACTCCCCCTCACTCTCCCTTCTTTGCTCTTTCTCTTGTCCTTTGAGTCGTTGCCATGTTACTTCCAGCTCTTAGAGCTGATGAGTTATGAATGGTGGTTGTCTCCCAAGTGCTATGCATTCTTCCTTGATTAGATTGGTTCCTAAGATTACAGCGCAGACCTGCTGGTAGGGCATTTGGCACTGGGCAGGTACAAATCCCTCAGCAGTCTCCCCACACACCATTCTTGGGATGTAACACATACTTGCCACCGCCCTCAGCTTTCCCAGGCCTTTGCTCAAATTTCACCTGTTGATAGGCCTTGACCAGCCTATTTCACATTGTCACCTACCTCAGGGTGCTCCTAGTCCCTCCCATTTCCATATGTTATTTTCCCATAGCTCTTATCATCTTGTAACCTATAATTTACTTATTTATTATGTTTATTATAATTGTATGTCTATTTCTAAGCCCCCTCTAGAATACAGCTCTAAAAGGGCAGTTTTTGAGAAAACACTTTGTTTATTGGTATCAACCACGCACTTATGTTAGTACTTGCTACTGAATAGTTTCTTAATAAATATCAGTTGAATGAATGAATGAAAAAAACCATATTAGCATAATATTTTACAAAGCATAATCACATCATCTCTTTTAATCCTCATAACAGTACTGTTCTGATTATATTATTATTTTATTTTTTTAATAATATATTTTATTGATTTTTTTACAGAGAGGAAGGGAAAGGGATAGAGAGCTAGAAACATCAATGAGAGAGAAACATCGATCAGCTGCTTCTTGCACACCATCTACTGGGGATGTGCCCGCAACTAATGTACATGCCCTTGACCAGAATTGAACCTGGGACCTTTCAGTCCGCAGACCAACACTCTATCCACTGAGCCAAACCAGTTTTGGCTATATTATTATTATTAATCATTATTTATTGAGAGGCTAAATAAGTTTTCTTTTAAAAAATATATATATATTTTATTGATTTTTTACACAGAGGAAGAAAGAGGGATAGAGAGTTAGAAACATGGATGAGAGAGAATCATCGCTCAGCTGCCTCTTGCACACCTCCTACTGGGGATGTGCCCACAACTAAGGTACATGCCCTTGACCGGAATCGAACCTGGGACCTTTCAGTCTACAGGCTGATGCTCTATCCACTGAGCAAAACCAGTTTCGGCCTAAATAAGTTTTCAAAGATCAAGCAGTTAGCAGGTGGCTGATGTACTGGTGTGCAGAGCTGGCCTCGTAGAGACAAGCTACTCCAACTGGTTGGCACGTGTGTTGTGGTCAGCTACCTAAAAATAGACATACCTGCCTGCTCGCAGCCTTATGAACATCTGCGGGTACCCCGAATTGTGCCCTCGAAAGTTTCTGCTTTGGTGACAGGCTCTGAGGCCGGGAGTCTCATTAAAGGTTGGCCCGGATGGTCAAACATGCCATTTGTAAATGCTTCCATTTATTTCTAACGGAAAGTATTTCTTGAAATCATTAGCAAACTTCCCCGCGGTGAAATTCCCAAGACTATTCTTACAGACTTTTCATTTCCTTGAGCGCTACACATGCTTCCCTGAGACTAAGCACGTACCCCCAGAGGGTCTCGCAAGATGACATTCTCTCCATATTGGTTCTCCTTCTCCGTAGACGAGTCTCCGGAGCATGCCTAAGGCTTCCTTTTGAAGCAGGAAATGCTCATTTCTTGAGGTAGTAAATCTGCATATAATATTAAAATGAGCTCCTTAGGGATGACTAGGAGGTGCTGACTCAAGGCACCAGTTAGCTGAGTGTTTGGTGGTTGCGACAGCGTCAAAGGACTGCTGATGGAGAAACAGAGTCTCGAGGGAAGTCATTGAGGAGTGAGTCACTGTTTGGCATGAGGCCAGAAAACAGCTCTCTCCCTCTGTCTCCTGATCCTCGGTGTCAGTGGCCTGCTGGACCAAGTACTGGGATTTGTCCCCAGAACCTACAGGGGGGGTGTTGTGTTGAGTGGAGAACTCATGGACCAAGTATTTCCTTTGACTTCTTGGATAAAAAGCAAATTGACTTTGCTCTAAACAGTGACTGATTGGGGATAGTTTGGGAGGGCAGTGAGGGGGGGAAATCATGGTGTTAACCTCAGATGAGGTACACAGCCTTAGTGAGCTCAGCTTTAGAGACTCACTGGAATGGACTCTCCAGACTGGCTTCTGATGCAGCGAGTTCGTGGAGAATGGTCGCACTGAGGCTAACTGTGTCTTGACTGGCTACTCTCAGTGGAGGCTTATGGGAAGTAGAACCCACATTTGAGGGAGCGGTTGGCCTTTGGGGCCAAGGAAGAGCTTAAAGGAACACCTGTATTTTCAGGGCGAGCTTTCTCATACTCTGTAAGTCTCTGCTGCAGATTTAAGAGCTTTCTCGTTTCAGTGGATCTCAAATACTTTTATAAATGGAAATGTCTTGGAGATCATCTAGTCGGATCCTTTTACTTTCCTTTTTTTGTTTAAATATATTTTTATTGATTTCAGAGAGAAACATCAATGATGACAGAGAATCATTGATCACCTGGCTGCTTCTTGCACACCCTCTACTTGGGATCAACCTTGCAACCCGGGCATGTGCCCTGATGAGGAATCGAACCGTGACCTCCTGGTTCACAGGTGGATGCTCCACCACTGAGCCACACAGGCTGGGCTCTTTATTCTATTGTTTGTTTTGTTTTGTTGAGCTTTGAATGAAGGGGAAGGCCTCCACCCTTTGGCCTGTTCTTTATGCTCTCATGGAGACTTCAGAAACAACTGGCGTTTCCTTGACAACGTCCCAGGACAGAGCTGGTTGTCTTTTGAGCAACCCATCCCATCATGAACAGGATCCGAAAAGCTATCTTGAGGAGATGATTTCATTTTTGCTGAAGTTAGCTAAGACAAAGGAAATGATAGATTTGAGGAACACAAAGGAAGCAGTGCCCAGTGAGAGCATCTACCCGGGCCCTGCCGGTAGAAGAGAGAAGACCAGGCCTTGGGCT
Source organism: Nyctalus aviator (assembly GCA_036971965.1). Lineage (NCBI taxonomy): Eukaryota > Metazoa > Chordata > Mammalia > Chiroptera > Vespertilionidae > Nyctalus > Nyctalus aviator. The sequence goes on along the minus strand of CM072940.1, from coordinate 5,515,538 downwards.
TGGATGTCCACCATGGACCATCAATGAAAGATGCAACCCACCACATCCCTAGGACCGAGGCAGAGCATGTATTTGAAGGACCACAGCTGGGTTTGTTTTGCACACCGTGTATGTGTTCACTGGCCCGAGACAAGCTCTAGCACTTATCCTGTCCTTGCCCCTCAGCCCTGGTGGTTTGTGCCTGGACGCACGCACCCTCTGCTTCCCTGTAGGATCCTGTGTCGGTGGGCTCGCGGTGAAGTGCGAGGGAAATGTGTACACAGAGGGCCCCTCTGAAAATGACTTTAGCACAGAGTTTATTTAATACATCCTCCAAATTGTATTTTGAAGCCTCTGTTAACAAGAAAGCACTCTCTCTCTCTCTCTCTCTTTTTTTTTTTTTGGAGCAGCGGGAGTGTTTTATAAATGGAATCCGCAGACCGGCAACGCTCCCATTAATTCTCCCTGTCTACAATTACTATCATTACATTCTTAAAGCACTTTTAAAATAAACTCCAGCATGATGTAATGTGCACGCTCGGAGCTCCAGCGATGGGACAGCATCTGGCGTTGGAGGGCTATCTGCGAGGGAACATCTTGATGGCTGTAATTACTGTCATGTTATGGGAACTTGGAAAAAAAAAAAAGGCGCCAGAGTTCCAAATAAAACATAAAACGGCTTTGATATAATAAATGTTACTATCATTGTTTAAACATGTTGTGACCCGGCTGCGAGAGTTTCTGAGAAAGATTTTTTTCCAGCGCTTGGTAGTCATCCTTCCCCCACACTCCCCCCCCAACCCCCCCACTTTCGTGTTCTATTACTGCAGATAAGGATAAAGAGAATCCTTAGGACAGACTGGTTTTAAATCAGCGTAACACAATGCCAGCATTGTCTTCTCTTCAAGATGAACTTTGAAAATTAAATTTGGCATGAGCTTTGCCAGAACTCCAAACATCTTTGCTCCAGAGACACTTTATCCATCCTATTAGGGAGCATTAATAATTCAGATGTTATGGTTGCGGTTAATTGCGCTCATTAGGATAAGGCAGGGGCTGGAGCATTTTCCTAAAGGACACACTCGTATGCATTACACCCCTCGCCGAGGCATCCGGAATAGCTTGGGCTCGATCCAGGGGAATCGGGATGACACAAAACACACATGTGGTGTACATGTTATCGTCCCATGGGAACCAGTTTTGGATGAGCCCGTGATGATCTTGGACCCAGGTGTTGGACCAATTTCTGTGGAACGTTATGAAGAATCACTTATGTATGGAAGAAGTCATTATTACGGGTACTGATCTATGGACGTAGTCATTCGGTTTCACAAGAAAGTTTTATGATGTGCGATTCATCCAGCCTTGTGAAATCAAAGTTGTTGTTTCATAATGAGTATTAGCAACTTGAAGGAAGCTAGTGCATCTTTCTTAGGCACGTGATTAGCTCTGACAGAACCCACATGGCGTAATCTGTTCTTCTGATCATTTTTTTCTCTACTGGTTTGCTGACCATATCTTGCATTTTGAAGATGGACCATCTGATGGAAGAGTTGGGACTTAACTAGGAAAAATTTATTTGACCTGATCTGGATTTTATCATAGTCAATGAGTTGCTAATTTTTTTTTTTTTTTTTTTTACACGGGTCACATGGATTGACTAGCTGTCTCTACATGTTCTCCTGGGTCATGACTTCTTTTTATTTCTTTATGTATCATGTTTCCCTTTTTCTCCAAGTTTTGTCTGTATGTCTTCCCTGTGGCTGGTTAGCAGTTAGACCACAGAATTGAGGAGGAGGAGGATGGTTCAGTCTCCAGATGTAAGTCTTTTTAGCCCCAACCTATTTACCTAGGTAAGTTCAGCAGTGAATACTGGCCAGCTGGCTAGAGAGAGAGCATAGGAGACCATCCCAAGCCAAACCAGAATGGGGGACTGTGGTTGAGCCTGGTAGCCCATCCCTCTTCTGGCAAAACCAATCCAAGCTGAGGCTCTAAACCTTTCTTTAGGTAGAGTCCTGGGAACATTGTTGATGTCTGAGTTTCTAAGCCTGCTGTCCAGAAGACCCTAGTCGCTAGACTAGAGATTTTCAACCTTTTTCAGCTCATGGCACACATAATCTAAATATTTTTTTGCCGATCTGAAAGAAAATAGATATAATTAAAATAGCTATAATTTGGATCCATTCACACCGATGACTGTTGTTATGTTGGCTGTTGTCGTTTTTTTTTTATTTGACAATGTGAGGGAAAAGAGGTTAGTGCCCCTGACTAAATGGTCAGGTATTGCATGTTTTAAAAATCCTTGTCACACACCCACTGAACATCTCTGCACCAGACGCTTCCCCAGGCCTGTTCTTTCTCAGAAGTTGGACTTTCGTTGCCATGATCCACTATCGCGTTAGGATGGAGAAAAATTGTTTGCAGGGGGAAGTGCCGTCAGTTGATGGAGGGCTATTTGCATGCTACCCTAAGGTCCAAGTCAGGGCTTCGCTGCTTTGGTGATTCCACGTTGAAAATGCTCAGTTCTTGACTTTGTCTCATAAACATGCTTCCGTTCTTTGAAAAACAGCTCGATCTTTATGCTGCTCCGTCTACTCCTTGGTTGTTTGCAGTGTGGCTGGATACTCAGTGAGAGTCCAAAGGATATTTGTGTAAACGATCTTTCTAGAAAACAAATGGCACCTTCTCGTTGAAACAAGATCCTGTGCTGTTTCAGCAGTTGGTAGGACTTCCTAAACAGACTTCACCAGCACGAACTGAACATTCAAACTACTTTCTGTTGTTGAGGCGTTTATGGCTCTGACTCAAGACAAGAGGAATAACAAGGAAACGACTCTGAATACAGAACATTTTATTACACAAATAAAAAAAATAAGAGCATATCTGTTAGCTCTTGCCAACTTTTGAAATATGGGTTCCATTTGTCTTTATTACGGCCTATTCCCACAGTGCCTTTTCCCTATTTATTAATTTTTGTATGTTACTATTAAACAGAAATATGTGCCTACTGAAAGTAGTCAGAGCAATTGCAAGAAACATGACAAATGAGAATATATCAACTTATCTTTTTACTATTCTGTCAGTAAATTAAGAGGCATGCAACTGTTGTAGCTTATCATTCCTTTTTAAAAAAGTCATGTGCATTATCATGGTAAAATCTATAATAATCACGATGACTCATAGATATGTGATTCCCCTTATTAAGAAAAAAAAAAAGACAGGAAATCCAATATAAATGAGCTGTTTTCCTCAGTAGTGTAATAAAACTTGGATGCCGGTATATGAGTTTTTGATTATATCATCCACTGATAATCTGTGGGTTCATTTCCTCCCAGGGAAGAATCAGTCTCCTTCCTTCCCCAGCAGCCCCCACTTGGCCACTAACATTTCAGCTGGGGAGGAGGCCTCCCAGTCACAGCCACCACAGTCTAGTATATTTTAAGGGCTATAAATTCTCACCGTCAGATTTGAGCCAGGGGTGTTAAGCTCCAGAAGATACACATCTGCTTCCTATTCAAATGATCTTTTGTTGTGTTTCTTGGTAGAGAGCAAGCTGTAATGTCCCAAAGATAAATCCTTTTCGGAGAGGGGTAAATTAGGGTGTTTTTCAGTGGTTGAGTTCAGTAGTTGAGCTTTGACCTATGAACCAGGAGGTCACAGTTGATTCCTGGTTAGGACACATGCTCAAGTTGGGGGCTTGATCTCCAGTAGGGGGCGTGCGGGAGACAGCCAGTGGATAATTCTTATCATTGATGCTCCTATCTTTTCCTCTCCCTTCCTCTCTCTTAAACCAATAAGAAATTTTTAATAAAATGACTATAAATGTAGCTGGCCTTAATTCTGTTCTTAAATTATGTCTTTGCAGAGTTATGTGATAATTTTTTCATGGCTCCTTAATGAACAGGGTGAGTCACCACGAAATCCCTAATGGGAATAATTATTTTGTAACCTGAGTCACAACTCCTGCATGCATCTGGCTTCTAAGTTTGGATTTCCAAATATCAGGTTTTCCTAAATAGGATCGTGTGAATACAGAGCCAGAAAACAAAAGATATGCCTAAGCAACTATTCGGGAGGGGTGCCTGTAGTCCCGGCCAAGGCATCGGCCCATGAGCGTTTATTAAATACCCATAACGGTAACCAAAGAATACTTAGCGTTAGAAATATATTTATGTTCTCTCTATGCAAATACCTAACCAACAAGAGGGGAAAGACGACAGACCAATTTTACAACTAGCAGCAATGCGAAGACATAAATATAGTCAGCCTTCACTTCACTGATGGCTTTTGTTCCAGCTCTTTGGAATTGCCATGCAATTTCACATAGACACACATTTATAAAGGGTAGTTTGGTTTTCCCAGCCAGTCCACAGAAATCCACTTAACCCATATGCAGCTGAACACTACTATGAAATGAGTTGCTCACCAAGGTTCTGGGACTTATTTCAAAATGTACTGAGTACTTACTTGGTGGGAATACACAGGTGACACAGGTCCCGGATGATAAGGCCATCATGGTTGAACCACGCAGTAACTTTCCATTTCTTAGTCTGAGTGCCGAGGTGGAAGGTAGAATAGTGTGTGTGTGTGTGTGTGTGTGTGTGTCCATGTCCATGAGACAGCCAGCTGAAGGGGGTCAGGACAGAGCCCTCAGGAAATGTCTGAGCTCACTTCGTTTTGCTGGAAGACAAGGTTGGAGTCCGGGAAGGGAGGGAAGATGGGGTTTCCTTGGGTGTGTGAAGGGGCCTCAGATCTTGGCCTACTGAGGATGGATGGGGAGGTTGATTAACATATATGCAAAAGGGAGATCCATGGGAATTGACATATATGAGTTTGCCTGCCCCGTTTGAAGATGAGACGTCAAGTATGGGACTGACATGATCATGTTTTTACTTTAAAATTTCATTTGGTCACGTGTTAATACTGGATAGGAGGAGCTGTAAATACAGGGCACCTGTTAAAGGACTGACTAATGTAAGTTGGGTTGTCTATGGGTCTTATTTTTTTTAAAATTATTTTTAATTTTTATTGATTTCAGAGCAGAAGGGAGAGGAAAAAAGAGAGAGAGAAACATCAATGATAAGAGAGAATCATTGATCGGCTGCCTCCCACACTATTGGGGATCGAGTCTGCAGCCCGGCATGTGCCCTGACGGGGAGTCAAACCCTGACCTCCTGGTCCATAGGTGGACACTCAACCACTGAGCCACACCGGCCAGGCTCTGTGTCTTATCTTTCCAGTTGATTTCCAGCTCCCATGACCATGTACATCCAAGTGGAAAGCAGGCAGACTGACGTGTCTTCTCTTCCCCCAGGGATTGCCTCCCATTTTGAAAAGACAGACGCTCCAGGGCGACAAAGGGGGTCAGTTTGCTGCATGAGCATCTCTTTGTTGTGGCTTCCAGATCTCGGCCTGGTTTCTGGGAAACGAGACGATGTGGAAGTGAAAGAGACTCGGGGCCCCACATGCCCGGCTGTCGCCGAGCTGCAAGCACAGCCAGGGCGCGCTGCCTATTTAAAGGAGAAAGGAGAAGTGCGAGGCTGCAGGCAGGTCGGCCGTTATCTCGGGGTTCCTGCCGTTCCTTCTGCTCCGGAGCCGCTCACTCCCCAGTGGCCTGCTGAGAGCTGGTTGGCCGACCCAGACAGACAGACAAACTAGTGATTTGTGGGAAGCTACCTCGTTCCAGAGCTGTCCTTTCCTCGTTCTGAGCATGCTCACAGAGATCCCTTCAGCAGGAGTTACTCACAAGGGCCTGTCTACACAGCACATTCCTGCAGAGAGAGGTGGAGAGGCTATGGAAGTGTGTTACTATCATTCCTCCGCTCTTCTGATGGACCGATGGATACTTTGAGTTGTCTAGGTTCTCACGTACTTTCTCAATCACTGTAATTAGGTGAGCAGAATGACAAAGCAAGTGGCCTATGGGGCACTGCTTGCAGACCTCTATACTATTGGATAATAAAACATATTTCCATGGTCAGAAATCCTGACTTAGGTGAAGGAGGATTGGAGTCACCTTGACGATCAATCCTTGGGGAGCGCCTCATTTATTTCATCTCATTCAGTAGGTCCTGGCACAGGTTACTCCACTCCGAAAGACACTTTCATGGAGCAGCTCCTGAAAGCAGGTCTCTGCAGAGTTCTCAGGTGTGCAGGTTAAGCATCCATATGGGATCATTGTGGGAGTAAGGCAGAGGAATGTGGAAACTGCGAGAAAAGCAGAGAAACCACATCAGAAAACAGATGTCCTGGTACCTATCCTTTTAGGGAATCTTACAAAATTAACTAAATATATTTTGAGTAAACCTCAGTGGGAATGCATGTACTGCAAACTGTGTACATGTGCATTTGAGAGAATGCTTTGCGCGATGCTGTGGGATAAGCTTCCTGAGTCGGGAACGGTCTGGGAAGACAGGATGAAGAGGTGAAGAAGTGGAGGGAGGTATTTCGGTGTGAGGGTGGCTAGCGTAGGCAGGCCAGAGCGGGCATAAAGCAGTAATTGGTTAAAAGAAGACAGGGCTGCGGAAGGCAGGACAATTCTCTAGTGAGAATAAGCTCTGCTTGCTACTGTTCAAAGGTAGGTGTAAGGCAAGGCCATTGGTCTGCTTCTTCTCCTCTGTCCAGTTAGCCTGAGGAGTCTCATAGGAGTAATGTTAACCAACAGCCATTGGGCACTTAAGGTACCCATGTGCTGTGTGTGTCATCTCATGTGATCTTCAGGCCAACACTGAGTGCTACTATAGGTCATCATCATCGCCATTTTATACACAAGGCATGTGTCCATCAGGATGAGTTATGATATGTAATGAGCAACCTTCAAATCTCAATGGCTTAAAATGTACCCGCTACCATGGTTGGGTTACATTCTACATGGGGTAGCAGAGGGGGCTTGGCTCATTGAAGTCATACAAAGATCCAGGCGGGCAGTGGCTCCATCTTAAAATACGTTTCTATTCTCTCTGGAGGAGGAAAGGAGAAGGGGGAGGGGGAGAAGGCAAAGAGAATATGAATCTAGTGACTTGGCTCTGAGTTTTTGTTTGAAAGTGATGCATGGCATTTCAGCTAACATTTATTGGACAGAGCAAGTCATATGCTTATGTGTCATTTCAAAGGGAAGGGGTATTCTCACATGTAATTGGGAGGAGAGAAGAGTCATATCCGTGAGCAGCTGCAGTAACTTACTGCGAGGAACCTTAGACATAAAGAAGGGACGTGATTTATCACAGCTAGAGTGGTTCCCGTAGCCCTCTCCTCTGCAGAACCTACATTTTGCCTTATATACAAACTGGAGGGAGTTAGAGGGGATGGTTGATGGAAAGACTGTAATTAGAAATGAGATTCACTTCTTAACACCTTGCTCCCTGCTTCTAGATTGTAGTGATTGGCATAGAATCTTTGCAAACATGATTTCATAGTGTATCGTTGGCCAAGTGAGAGAAAAAAAGATTGGAGGTGTAGAAGAGATCGAAGGTGTAGAGTGCTGAAACTGTATTCAGAGACTCCATTTATTTGTCAGAAATGCTGGGGACTTATCCTCATTGGAGGATGTTGGAAAAACAGTCATTTAAAAATAACAGCTTGTCCCACAGTTGACCTCCTTTGATCCTTAAGATGTTTAAAAAATGAAGAAGATGATTCTGCTGCTTGTTTATTTTGGTTATCTTGACGCCTGAATTAGAGTTACCTAATTCAGACATCAATTGCCGGGTCTTGGTTAGAGGAAACCATCGATGAGAATAAAAAGAGAGAGAGAAAGAGAGAGAGAGAGAGAGAGAAAAGAGAGATAGAGAGAGAGAGAGAGAGAGAGAGAGAGAGAGAGAGAGAGAGAGAGAGACCTTAAAGGGCCAGAAAGGCTCCCAAAGAGAAGTACATGCTTGGAGGAAAAGAATGGAGAGTGTGAACCAAGGGGGTGGGGTGAGAGAGTCTGACATGAGTAGGCCCACCCACATTTTTATTTTCTCTTCCAAGAAAATCAAATTTCTGGGATAGAAGATCAAAAATAAAAAACATCCTCTCAAAAGAAGCTGTTAAATCATTGGGCCCAGCCAAGAATCTGAGCACTTCTGTGATCTGGGCCCGCCGTGTTGGGGTTGGCCGACCCCTTTTCTGGAGCACTTCTGCGGAGTGACTAAAGCCTCCGAGGCCAGGGAGAAGTCAGTGTAAGAATCTTATCCTGGCTCCTACTTCCCAGAGGCTCACATGGCGTCCTATGGTCCCTGGGTCCCCTGGTGTCCAACATAACGCCCAAAATAGCAGTTTGTTTTTAATGGCCACGGGCGAAGAGCTACTTTCTGTTCCAAGAATTGAGACTGTGTTATAATTGGGAATTTGCAGTAGGGTTCCTTCCAAATATGATATTGAAACCTAGATTTTAAGGCCAAATATACATTATATGGTGGTACTGTTAAATTTTGTGAGCAAAGTGAAAAATAAATTAAATTAAAATAAAAAAGGAACTTGCTCTGTGGTATAGTGTAGTCAGATACTATTTTTTTTATAACACACACACACACACACACACATATATATATAAAATTTATTTATTTATTTATTTATTTATTTTTACTGATTTTAGAGAGGAAAGGAGAGGGGGAGAGAGAGATAGAAACATCAATGATGAGAGAGAATCATTGATTGGCTGCTTCTTGCATGCTGCCTACTGGGGATGGCACCCGTAACCCAGGCATGTGCCCTTGGCTGGAATCGAACCTGGGAATTTTTAGTCCACAGGCTGACGCTCTGTCCACTGAGCCAAACCAGTGAGGGCGTCAGATACTATTATAAATGAAGTAACTTTTGGGTGAATGAGATAGCTTTATTTTGTGAAAGAATTTTAAAGATTTTAAGGAATCATGCTTTCTTGCACTTTCTTTGCTGGCTTCTCTTCCTCTTTTCTTTGGTAATATTGAAGGAACTTAATTTAGGTCAAGCATTGAGGTAATGAAAAAAAATTAGTCAACAATATAGGATCACTTTTATTTTTGCGTTTCTCCTCCTTCCCTTCCCTCTCTTCTTTCCCTTTCTTTTCAGGACCATTTGAGAGTAAATTGCAGTTATAGTACTCTTACCTCTAAATACTTCCATATATATCTTTTAAGAACCAGATTATTCTTGGTTGAGGAAAAGTACCATCGATGCGATGCTATTTCAGAAAATAAAATAATGCTCGTTTAAAAAATGGAATAGGGTGATAAGAAGGGAGGCCTTCTAGAACTTTCCACGCCCTCCTTCCTTTACCTTTTTCTTTTAGATAACCCATTTCTTCTCAGGGACTGGCACCCACGTTGTTCTCCACCTTTACTGGTCAATGTGTTTAACCACCAGTACCCCAGAAACTTTCCCAATTGCCTTCAGGACTCTCTAGGATCTGGTGGTGAGTCTTTCTGGCCTTATGCTCATGGACGCTGCTGCTGACTTCCTATCACCCCATTTCCCAGGGGCCATTAGCAGTTTTTTCAACCACCTTCAGAAATATAAAGTGGATAGCAGGCACTTTATTGTATAAAGATCTCCAGGAGCCAGAACAATTATTCAAAGAAAGAGGACAAATGGTGCCTTCTTATCTTATTGTAGTAGGGTTCTGTCTGTCTGTAAGCAAATATGAACAATTTAAAGCTGTTTAAAATTCATTTGGGTTTTACCAGTTTAGGGAAGCCAATATATATATATTTTTAACATTTTTTATTTATTTCAGAGAGGAAGGGAGAGAGAGAGAAACATCAATGATGAGAGAGAATCATTGATTGGTTGCCTCCTGCACACTCCCTACTGCAGATCAAGCCCACAATCCAGGCATGTCCCCTTGACTGGAATGGAACCTGAGACCCTTCAGTCCACAGGCCAAAGCTGTAGCCACTGAGCCAAACCAGCTGGGGCAGGAAGCCAATATTTTCAATGAGTTTTAAAAATTCGTTTATGAAAAAGAAAAGCAAGTTACAGAGCAATGTTTATGGAATGAGTTCATTACTATAAATAAAGACAATTTCTCTTTATAAGAACATACCCTTGTGTGAACAGAGAGAAAACAATAGAAGTTAACATCAGTTACCTTAGAGAAGTGGAATTTGTTTTTAAAAACATATACTGCTATATTTACACAGAGCACACATTCTTTTAGAAATAAAAAAATGAAAGAATCAACTGATGAACAAAATAGACCCAGAAACTTAGAAACATGGAGCGACCTTCTTAGAATTACAGAGGGAAGGCAGGGGAGGGTGGGTGGGGAGGAAAGAGATCAACCAAAGAACTTGTATGGATATATGCATAACCCATGGACACATCCAATAGGGTGATGAAGGCCTGAGGGCGGAGGAGAAGGTGGGCTAGAAGAAGTCAATTTGGGGGAAAGAGGGCACATATAGAATACTTTCAACAATAAAGATTAAAAAAATAAAACAAAAAGATTTTGAAAAGCAAAATATTCAGAACGAGCACACGGACCTGATTTACTACAAAGTTCCAGAAGAGGAGGCTATTGGTGGGGCCTCAGGCAAGCACATTGTTGACACATAGTGGTTGATTGCTGAATGAATGAATGAATGAATGAATGATTAAGGGATGTGGGAGTGTACTTACTCTATTCGAAAAAACTACATTTTGTATAAATCCATTTCTCTGGAGAAATCGTCTCGGTATTCTTCAATGCGAGGGCACGTTTTGCTGATCTGAGAAGAGAGGCACGTTTGGAAGGAAGTAAGATTTCATTTTGGAGAAATAAAACTTAAAAAGCCCACTTTCAAGAAGTGAAATGAGGCTTTCTAGTTGAATGCTAGGAACGGCATGAGCTTGTGCCCTCTGGATTTTCGATATCATTGCCCCCATGTGCCCTCTGGGTCTTGCTATTTCTGGATCCCAAACATTCACCTTCTAGCAGCATCCTCTTTTCTCAAGATTCTCTAAATGCCAGACTGTGCCCAGGGCACCACCCTACGCTGTTAAAACACAAGTGGTTAAAACAGCCCTGCTCGGTGCTTGTCTCTTCTCAGCATAGACTCCACTAAGTCTGCTCCATCATCCAACGGATTGTTTGACCCTTCTGGTCTCACACAGGGAAGCACAGCTTTACCCCCATAAAAACCCTTCATCTTTGGGTTCAGTAGCCTCTACAAGACCCTTGTTTCTATCTGAGTTCAGTCTTGGAAGCATCTGACTTGAATTTTCTTTCAACATCAGCTGCATTCAATGGAAATGGCTTCTTTTCTCCTCTCTCCCTCATCCTTCACTGTGCTGGCCTTCAATTCTAGCTTCTAATTGTAACTGCTGTGAAGTCAGCTCTTCGGGGGCCCCACACAAAAGCGGGGGTGGGCATGAGACCTTGTCAGAAAGGGGGGCGTCAGTACCTGAAGCCCACACCTCCCCCCACCCCTTGGAGCACCCTATCATCACCTTAGATATTCCCCATCACCACGAGGGAAAATGTAAGCCATCCACTCCTTCATACTTCCTCAAATGCTTCAACACAGCCTGGAAAGTCTGCAGGCTCCTCGCACGTTCTCAGATATGATCCTTTGCACCTGGCTGAGGTGATGTGATACAGGCTCAGTGGAAGAGTCTGGGCCACGCCAGCGGGTGGTTTGGGTTGTAGACTTGGCAGCTCTGACCACCCTGAGCCTCCACGGAGGCTGGCTCAGCCGCATCCCCTGTTAGCCTAACGTTCCCCGGGGGGCATTCGTACACTCAGTGCTGGAGCCTCGTAGTTGGCTTGTGAGCATTGCTACGGGCGAGGCACAATGCCAGCAACTGGGTGGCATTGACAAGGCCTGGCCCCAGCAGGTTCAGTGTGTGGGGCTTAAGAAACCTCAACCCTAGTTTTTTCCCACCACCCCTTTGATACAAGACCTCAGAGAACTCCTGTGCCCTTTGCTCACCTCCACCTGTCCGGCCCTTTGCTCACCTACACCCTATCCAGTCAATACCATGAAAGAGTGAAATACTCTCAGTTATAGGAATGGAGAAAATGATACTCTCATGATCAGATATTCAAGTGAAATGTAATGAAAATCACTTGAGCTCGTGTACTTTTAACACATCTCATATACCACACAGCGATTTACTGGGACGTGGACTTAACACACCACACTAACTGCAAGATAAGAATCGCCGAGTTGAATGCGGGTTCACTTAGTATGTTGGAACCCTTTTATGGTGTTGACTCTGAGGAACCAGGCTAACACCGTCTTTATGGGCGCGCTGAGAGGGATTGGGCTTTTACTGTGTGTAGTTGTTATGTTTCAAGGGACATGATTTCACTGGTAGCTTTGCCAAATATTTGCAATAACAAGATTCTACCGTATTTCTATTTTAGCACCACAATATTAAGTACCGAAGTTTATTTGCAACAAACTCATAAAAAAGGAATGAATTTCCACGAAACCCAGGTTACTCAGGGTTTAAGTTATAATCCAGCATGAAGATTATGTCAACTCTTTGCTTCTCTTCTTCATCTTCACTGTTGTTTTTGGTACATCTCACTGCTTAGCAGTTCTTTTCCCAAGAGGAGTAGGTGGAATCCAATGAATTAATTTCTTGTGAGAAACACTTCCTAGATGCTTTTATACTGTGTGTGTGTGTGTGTGTGTGTTTATACTGTGAGAGAGAGAAAGAGAGATGAGAGAGAGAGAGAGAGAGAGAGAGAGAGAGAGAGAGAGAGAGAAGACATGAGCAATACATCTGGTACCTATAAAGTTAAATTCAAATTACCTGGACCTCAATCACTTCTTCCTTTTATCCATTTAAAAAATGGATAAAATTCAATCGAGAGATTGTTGTATTTTATCATCATATACAGGCTATTAAGGACAGGAATAATCCATCTATAGGCTATGAGTAAACACACCATCTGTGGAGAACATGTACACACCTTGAGCTAACATAGGGGTTAAGCTGTCTACAGAGATATCTCAGCTTTGGGAAGACATGTAAACCTTCTGGAAAAATGATTAAAAGGAGAATCCGATTGTCAAAAAGGAAATCTTAACTTGGGAAAGTGAAATTGGTGTGGGGCTATCCATTTTATCTCTTGATGACATTGGGATTTCCTAAGAAGAAAAGAAAAGGAGTTGCTCAGTCCTTCCAATGAGCTGTCTACATTATGTTTGATTGAATTCTTTGTCTTTGGAACACTTACCTGGAGAGAAGTCCCTGTTTCACTGTAAGAGACGGACACTCTTGGGCTTATACCAAAACCTTAACATCCATCCAGTCGTACATTGGTGTTCATCTCACCAGCAATCCTGCTTTTATCTTTTCTACCAAGTTGCCACTGGGTGTTAGGCCATGTGGACTCTCTCCCTTTAAAAAAAAAAAAAAAAAAAAAAAAAAAAAAAAATATATATATATATATATATATATATATTTTTTTTTTTTTTTTTTTTTTTTTTTACAGAGAGGAAGGGAGAGGGATAGAGAGTTAGAAACATCGATGAGAGAGAAACATCGATCAGCTGCCTACTGCACACCCCCCACTGGGGATGTGCCCACAACCAAGGTCCATGCCCTTGACCGGAATCGAACCTGGGACCCTTGAGTCCGCAGGCCGATGCTCTGTCCACTGAGCCAAACTGGTTAGGGCAGACTCTCCTTTTGATGACACAAAGAGGTATATAAGCACCGAGAACACTCCCACTCTGGGCCCACTGCCTATGAAAAGAGCTGACCCAGCCAGCACTCCACCGTGGGCGAAACCAGCCTGCACTCTCATTCAGCACAAAGCAGATCAGACTCAATGGCATGATCTGTTCTCACTTTGCCGCTGGCTGCTTCGGTGCTATTGCCAATATGCCATGGCCATCTTAATGTTGGGTGGTTAACAGACTGGCTAACAGTCACTTCCCTCCCCCCCGTTTCCACCTCCTTAATGAAACTTTGACTTGGTCTCCTAGGAACAGCTCCTTTTAGCCCAATGGACAGGGAAGTGGATTAATAGCTGTTAAAAAAAAAAAGTACACTTTAATGGAAAAATGAGGTATTTTCCATTGTGGTAAAGTGTCTTTTTTCAATCATAAAATTGCTCAAAAGAGGAAGCAAAAAGAGGAACATGTGTTCATTTGTTTTAACTTGCGTTCGTAAAATGAGTTCTTGAGAAAGCTGGTAGCCATCTATTTCGAAGAATGATGACTTCTTTTTGACATCTAAATGCTGTGTCGTTTCTAGAATATAATTGTCTCCCATAATGATCGGAATTTGTAAACATGACTATAGATCAACAACTAGTAGTCCTGTGGGCAGTTTCACATGCCAACATATGAAGAAAGGAGGAGGGAGGGAGGGAAGGAGGAAGAATATTTGCAGATTTTGAATATTCAAACGATAAGATCAGAAACTTAAGAGTAAGATGAGACCCCTCCTATTGCGACCAATTGACTGATACTAGGAGAGTATTGTGCTAGCAGGTGGGGAGATATTTTCAAACATGGTGTTTCTCAGCCCTTGTAGTCCAGAAATGTGTATGGATGTTCACATGGGAGCACATCCATGGAGCAAAGACAGAATCAGACTTGTTATTCAGAGACACCGCCCCCCCACGTTCCCTGTGCTTCCTAGTTGGAGAACTATGATTACAAATTATTACTCTCAACTATCTTATGGAGAGCTAAGCTTTGGGCTACAGACTGTGGAAAGCCACTGCATAGAAGCCATCCACAACATCCAGTCACCAGCGTGCCACTAGCAATAGGAGGGAAGGAGAACAGGAGGCAGAGGTGCCTGCTAACCAGCTGGAAATTATGGTCCTAACAAGACTGTGAGTGAGGTAGATGGTAGGGGTGTGGGGTGCTGTGGTCTCCCCAGAGTTCTGTTTTGAGCCCTCCCAGCTTTGGCTGGAGACTTCTTACTGTGCCAACTCTCCAGTGTCACAGGGACTATGGCAGGGCCAACAATAGTCCCACAGCAGCCATTTGGAAAGTGAGCCTGTACCTGCCCCTGTCTGCCTGGCAGGGGTCACCCTCTTTTCCTTTCTCTTAAGCAGAGTCTTCTCCGAGTGTGAGGCTAAGGAGAGGACAGCCCGACTTTCTATGTTGCGTGTAGTGGGGTATGTCTTTAAAAAGCTGGGGGTGACTTTAAGTGACCTCAGGAACCTGCTCAGGAGTTGGTTGCTCCTGCTGGCAGTTCTTCAAGTTCATGTGTAAGGAACTCAGAAGAGGGGCTGGGAAAGGGGGTAGCTCATCAGCTCACGGGATATCAGATGACTCTAAACATGAACTTGTCACAGGGGGTATGTCGCATAGATTGAGCTCTTTCTATGTGCTATGTTTTAGGTCACCATCTTATTCCACCCCAATCCATCAGCAACCTTTCAGTGAAGATGCTGTTACCCATAAGCATGAGGGCGGGATTTGGGCTCACTTGTATACACTGGACACCTGGTATGTTTGCATTTTGAATGATTTAATAATGAAGAAACAGAGGTTTGGTGAGATTTAATGCTCTGAGAAGCTCACCCAGCTGGATAATGGCAGAACAGGAAACCAGGCCTAGTACCTGATAGAGGTTTGATGCTGTATGAGGAGCTATGTGCCCCACAATCCCCATTCCTGTGGCTCCAGGTTGGGGTTGGGCACAAGAGACATTTGCATGAGACTCGGAAGGTGGGATGAAGCAGCAGCCCTTGTGCTCAGAGGTGGGGCTTCCCCAGTTTCCAGCTGACCTCCAGAAGGTTCTGTTAGTCCTGGGCTAGCACCTCATTCAGCTTTGTGGCAAAGGGGGCTAGTTCTTCTGCAGGTTAGCTGTATTGTCAAGGTCAGAGAGGGGAGCCAGACACATGTTCCAGGTTGTCCTTCGTCTCCTGCTTTATGTCCAGCTTATCTCTCCAATCGGGGGCTCTGCTGACCTATAGTGGCCCCAAGGTCATTAACAGAGGCAGCGGGTCAGACTCCCATAGACTTCTTCTCTGGCTCCTGCAAAGGTGCTGGTCTGATCCCTGCAGTAAAGCCTTTACGTCACATCACAGATGGTGGCTCTGCTTTTCCCACCAAACATTCTAGAACACGGTGCTAAGTAGGACAGTGGGGGTGGTGGTGGTGGGGATAGGACGAGCTGGCTCCAGAGGGATTTGAGCCATCTGGCTCTGAGAAACTGAGGACTTCCCCAATCAGATGCCCCAAGGTCACAGGTGGGCGTGCAGTCAATGCAAAAGAGAAAATTAAGAAGTCATTTTAATGTTTCTTTTTAGCCCAACAGAGTGAGGAGTGCGTTGTTTCATGGCAAATCCTGCTTTTCAGATAGGCTACAAATGGTGAAAAATATTCAGTGGCCACATGTGGGCAAAATAAAATGACCTTCCCCTACCCCGATTTCCCAGTCAATGCCTTTCAATATCTCAATCACGGCTTCCTTTACATCCCAGTCATCTGTGTGGAGAACTAAGGTGTGCTCTCTTCCCAGCTCCACGGAACACCTGGGGGATGCTCGCTCCCCACTTTTCATTCTCCTGGCGTCATGGAGATCCAGGCATCAACACGTGTCTCTTTCCCCTTCCGCTCTTTGAAAGGGTTATTTTATTATTTTTCTGGAAAACAAATTTTGCAAGATGCAAGCGACTCAGATGAGGTGCTGAAATCTTGGCCGGAGGAAAAGCTAAGCAGAACCAACCAACACGTACTCCAACCCCAACGGCAACAGTTCTGAGGTTTACCCTTTGCCAT
This sequence comes from Nyctalus aviator, assembly GCA_036971965.1. Classification (NCBI taxonomy): domain Eukaryota; kingdom Metazoa; phylum Chordata; class Mammalia; order Chiroptera; family Vespertilionidae; genus Nyctalus; species Nyctalus aviator. The sequence goes on along the minus strand of CM072940.1, from coordinate 5,498,916 downwards.
TCTGCACGTTCTGCTGCAGCCTACGGACCCCGGGACTTTCCTGGGTTTCGCTACCTTCTGCTTTTGGGGTAATATTGGTTTGACCACCAGAAGAACAGCCTTAGGAAGATCCAGTTTTCTTACATGGTAGCAGAAGGGCTTAATACAATCCATTGTGTTGCTTAATCTCTACGAGCTTTCTGTTGGTCCTTAAAGCATCTCTCCTCAGCCCCAAATTCTCTCTATCTCTACCCACAATCCCTTCAGTATGTACATTGTCTATCTTTTAAAATATATATTTTTATTGATTTCAGAGAGGAAGGGAGAGGGAGAGAGATAGAAGCATGCATGTTAAGAGAGAATCATGGATCAGCTGCCTCCTGTAAGTCCCCCACTGGGGACTGAGCCCACAACCCTGGCAAGTGCCCTTAACCGGAATCGAACCTGGGACCTTTCAGTCTACATGCTGACACTCTATCCACTGAGCCAAACCAGTGAGGGCTACATTGTCTATCTTGCATGAGACAATATGCCCACAGGTTGGCCCTCCTTATTCTACGTGGGTCAGGGTTGCCCGCTAAAATACAAGAGGCGCAGTGAAATTTGAATTTTATCCAAACTGCCAATTGTTGGAATAAGTATATTCCAAACTTTGCATGGGACGTACTTATATTAAGAAAAATAATGGTTGTATAGCTGAAACGTAAAAACAATTAAAATGTTTTTATTGATTTTTCAGAGACAGGAAGGGAGATGGAGAGGGAGAGAAACATCGATTGGCTGCCTCCTGCACGCCCCCCTACCTACTGAGGACTGGGCCCACAACCAAGGCATGTGCCCTGACTGGGTGTCAAACCAGTAACCGTTCGGTGCATGGGACGACACTCAACAAACCGAGCCACACTGGCCAAGGTCATAGTTGAAATTTAAGTTAAGGTATCCTGCATTGATTTGACTTGCTAAGTCTGGCAACCTTGGTGGCGATGCTGCCTGCTTCCCACGTCCCCCTTAAAGCCCCCCACTTTCTAAATCCTACACACGGACAGGAGCGCCAGCAGTAGGCCAAGCTCTGGACAGCTGATGGGGTTCTCCTTGAGGATGTATATTTTTAAAAAGTATATGATTTTTAGAGAGAGGGAGGGAGAGGAATAGAGAGTTAGAAACATCAATGAGAGAGAATCATTGATCGGATGCCTCCTGCACACCCCCTAGTGGGGATGTGCCCGCAACCAAGGTACATGCCTTGACCGGAATCAAACCTGGGACCCTTCATTCCGCAGGCCAACGCTCTATTCACTGAGCCAAACCGGTTAGGATGGGAGTGTAGATTCTTATTGCTCAGGTCATGCAGTATAGACAGAGAGAGAGGCTCATGGGTCACTGGGGAAAGTCATGGTACAGAGGAGCAGAAAGGCTTTCTGAAGTCAATTATGGTTGCCATTTATTAACACTTAACAGGCTTTTCAAGATTCTGAAACTAACATATGCTGATTTTAGAAAAAATGTGAACACACAAAAAACAAAGAACAAAAATTTTAAAAAATCATCCAATATATCTGACATCCACAGATAACCACGCTGCTAGTATTTTTGGTGTGAGTTTTTAGTATTTTTCTATAAATAAATCATTCTTGGAATAAAAGTAGCATGCCACACAAAAATAGTCCGTGACTTATTTTTCCGTAACATTATTATTTAACAGTGAATTGTGAACATTTTTTTTTCAGCACCAAGTTGGCCTGTTTATCACTAGTTCTCAGTGGTGCTGGGTTGCAAGTCTCAGATAAGAAAGTAATGCAGATTTTGAGCAGGTACCGAGACACTTTTGGATAAAATTGCAGACTCACACGATGACTGTGTAGTTCCTACAGGCCAAATACACAGTGGATTTTAATTACGACCAGTACATGGGACATTTTGAGGCTCCCAGTAAGAATTATTCTTGAGCCCATCTGGTGTGGCTCAGTGGTTGAGCAGCGATCTATGAACCAGGAGGTCACAGTTTGATTCCTGGTTAGGGCACATGCCTAGTTTTGGGCTCGACCCCAGTAGAGGGCATGCAGGAGGCAGCCGATCAATGATTCTCTCTCATCATTGTTTCTAGCTCTCTCTCTCCCTCTCTCTTCCTCTCTGAAATCAATAAAATATATATATATATATATATTTTTTTTTAAAGAATTATTTTTATAAGCTAATAGGCAATTAGACATTTGCCACGTTGAGACCTTAAGTGCTGAGCTTTTTGCCTTTGTGTTCTTAGAATCTAAGTTTAGGTTAGAGTAAAGAGGAACCATTAGCGAATTTGCAGACTGTCCTCTGTTTACATGTACGCTCTGAAGTTATTGAGCTGATGGGTCTTCTCCTGGTCACGAGCCAGCAGCAGTCATGAGCGAGAACCCTTGTTTGGATTTCGCAAGAACTTGGTCACCAGTCTTGTGTTTCCTGCAGGAAAGCTGAGCGAGCCAGCGCCCTCAGTCTAAGGCTGCAGCTCGCTCTAGGCGCACCCGCTCCTGCTGGAGAGAAACACGCATGCTCGGGGGAAACACAAAGTCAATGAGTTCATCCCTGAGTGCTAAAGACGTCCCAGCTAGTTCTCTTCTCTGTATAACTTTTAGCCTGTTTCTTATTTTTAAAAAATATATATTTTATTGATTTTTATTTGAGGAAGGGAGAGGGATAGAGTTAGAAACATCGATGAGAGAGGAAACATCCACCAGCTGCCTCCTGCACACTCCCTACTGGGGATGTGCCCGCAACCAAGGTACATGCCCTTGGCTGGAATCGAACCTGGGACCCAGCACACCAATGCTCTATCCACTGAGCCAAACCGGTTAGGGCTGTGTCTGTTTCTATAGTCAGAAGGAGATGAGGCAATTTGGGAAAACACAAGAAGGTGTAAGTTCTCCAAGTGAAGATTATTTGGTCCTACTGGCCTCCCTCTGGGACAGGCCTGGGGGGTTCTGTAGCCCACGCAATGCAGCAGCCTGGCTGCTAGAATATTATTATTACTGTTATGAACTACAGTGATGATAGGTGCTATTTATTAGACACTGGCCATTGGGTTGGGTGCTTTACCTAAAATACTATAGATTCTTACCACTCAGGAGAAGGTATACTTTTTCTCTTACATGTAAGAGACAGTGAGTTGAGTGGTTAAGAGCCCAGTCCTTGGCTCTCGACAGTCTGGATTCCCACGTGTTGGCCTTGTGACCTTCAGCAAGTTACTTAACCCCCTTGGGACTCATTCCTCTCATCTGTAAAATGGAGAGGGAAATAAGGATTTGAAACCAAGCCAGCCGGACTCTCCTCACTACAGATACTTCAAGGGTTCAAAAGTCAGAGCTATCTTCTGCTTGTTCTTAAGCACGTGAAAGCATTTTGTGCAAATGGAAAAGCTGCCAAGGATGATGGAAATAGCCTGAAACAGGCAGTGAGAGATTTGAGTCCGGGCTCAGTTACTAATGAGCTATGTGGCCTTTGACCAATGGGAGTGATGTTTACTTTGCCCACTTTGCAGGGCTGTGGGAGATATTCAGTGAGATCGTGTAGGTGAACTTGCTTATACAGACAGCCATTACTATGCTTTTTATTGCTGCCATATCTGACTACCCTGTTGGCTCTTGGCAGAGAGGGAACGTTGATTAAATTCTACTCTGCACTGAGGTTGGCATAAATATCATTGATTCTGCAACAACCCCTGGACTAGGGAGGGTCAGTACTTTGCCGAAGGCACCGTGGTGTACACTCCTTTGTGTACCTACAAAACAGCTCTATTGCATCGGCACTAAACACATTTTCTTATTTTTAAATCTCTAAAAACTAGGGTTTCTCTAAGACTCAGTGTGAGTAGTTTTAAGTCTGCTTTAGCATTTTATTTTGCATATATTTTTCTTTTCATGTGTGCACACAAGTTTATATGATACAAAAATCCAGGTCATAATATCTTTAAAAAAGCGTTTTCGATGCGAGAAGAAAGCTAAGTGATATAGTGTCGCCAGCAGCCTTTTGTTCTTTCTTTTGGGTCAGTAAAATACAGGTGCATGTTAGGATGGACAGTGTGCTCATTTAAATGACATAGAATGATTGCTTATTTAATAAATGCCTAAGAAGTGTGAGATGCTTTCCACACATGATCTCTAGTCTATTGAGATGAAGTAGATAGCATCATTACTGTTCATTTGTTACAGATGAGGAAACCGGGATGGAGAAATGATAAAACTTGCCCAAGACCACACACTAAGTACTTAGAACTAGAAATAAAACTAGATCCATCTGGTTACGAGCCTGAGCGCTTTTCACTATATTGTACTGCTCTTTGCTCCCAGAGGGAATATAAATTTGGTCAAGTAGTCAGAAGTACTGACTTATTTAGTATCTGGCCTCATATAATCCCATGACCACATCTGAAACCAAAAATTGTTATCCGAGACCTGATAGCTGCGATATGTTTGGACAACTGGACAGACTATTTTGGATGGGAACCCAAAATCTCATATTGTGGGTTGTATATTTCCTTGCATATCCTCACCCCTCAACCGTAAAGCCACAGGACTTTCTCGAAGGCGCCGGGGAGGCTGAGCTGCTGGGATGGGATGGAAGCTTCAGGCTGGAACAGAAGTGGCCTCTGGGTTCTCCAGCCTTTTGCTGCCCAGTTGAAACCACTAAGAGCTCATAGACTTCCAACGGGAAGCAGCCTGCACAGCATGAGGGCCCCATATCCATCTGGAGCACACCACAGAGCTGTTGCTACAAACAGGACCTTTTTGAAGGGTGTGGTGATTCTCATGACCATGGGGACAGTGGTGAAGTTGTTGGTGCAGATTCAAGAACTCTGGGAAGGTGGTTGCAGGTGACATTCATTCATTCATTCATTCAAACAGGTATTGAAAGTCAACTATGCATTGGGCACTGGGTAGCTCAAAGGCAAGTTATCCTTGAAGAGTCCACATCTAGGGGGACAGAGGGAGATAGAGCTGAGATCCAGGGTTTCTAGATAAGACAGCACAGGAGGAGCTGTGTGAAGGAGAGACTAATTATTTTTTTTTTAAATACATATTTTATTGATTTTTTTTTACAGAGAGGAAAGGAGAGGGATAGAGAGTTAGAAACATCGATGAGAGAGAAATATCCATCAGCTGCCTCCCAAACACCCCTTACTGGGAATGGGCCCGCAACCAGGGTACATGCCTTTGACTGGAATTGAACCTGGGATCCTTCCGTCTGCAGGCCAACCCTCTATCCACTGAGCCAAATCAGTTAGGGTGAGACTAATTCTTGTTGGGGCTTCTCAGAGTCGATGAGCTAGGCTAGATTTCAGATAAGAACACAAGAACTGAATTTTGATAAGACCTATTTCTGCGGCCTTTAAAATCATATCGCAAGTAACGGTACTCATCCATCACCACACATTGATTGAAGAGAACTATGACTAAGAAATAGGATAGTCTTGGCCTCAAGTAATTACAATCTGGTAGGTCCCTGTAACAAATCCTAAAATAATGCCTTGGGAATTAAGTAGAGGGCCAAGGAAAGCAGATTTCCAGAGCTATTCCTTCACTACGTTGTAAAGGTGTCTTTGATTCATCCCTTCACCCTTTCTTCTCTGTGTGGCATCCTCTTTGCCCACCCTTACTAGCCACATGGCCCTCTTCCCTCACCTTTTCTTCACATGTGTGAGCACTTCTGTGAGCAAGGTATGTAATGTGATGGGAACATGACAACCAGGGGATTCTTAGGACCCCAAAGGCTGGGGGAGTCGGGATCATTTTCTAATACAGAAATGTCTTAAATGGTGACAGGAAGCTGAAGGAAGATCTGGGGGCAAGTTCTTGTTTAATGCTCCCCGCAAACACTGGAAGGGACCATCCTATGTTTTCCCAAGTTAGTTGGGCTTTGATTTGAGTCTGGAAGAAAGTCCTGCTTTACAGCTTCTCTTTGGAATCTTGCCTTCCCCCAAACAAGGGTCCCCCCCCCCTTTTTTTTTTTAAAGGTGAGAAATGAAAGAAAGAAAATCTTGAGGTTAGAGGATAAGCAAGCCTGCATTCTTGTGGGTGAAAAGCATATAAAACACTCACTTTCCCAGAAGGAGAGGTCTTTGAATTGCGTTCTGACTGTAGCGTTTTAGGATGAAATTCCCACAAATTCTGCAGGCATTGCTTTTCGTCTTGTCTTCTGGAATTCAGAGTTGCTGCTAAGAAGGGAGATACCTATCCAGTTCCCAATAAAATCGTCCCCAAGAACTGTTTTCCACTCTCTTAGAGGCTTCTTGCCTGATGTTCTACAATTTCAAAATAGTCTTGGGTAGGCATATTTCTTATTGGACTCTTAGTGGGCATTCCAATCTGGATACTCAGTACTAGGACATTTCCCCATATTATCTTTTTGCTGATTTATATTCTATTTTTTCTGTTCTCATTGAAACTGCTCTTAGTTGGATGATGACCTTCCTGAATGAATTTTCTCATTATTTTATGTTTTATGCCCTTTTTTCTGTTTATTTGGATTTTTTTCTGGAAGAATTTCTTTATTTTATTGTCCTACTCTTCTATTGAATATTCTTCTGTGTATATATATATATATATATATATATAATGTAAAGGGATTTTTCTTGATCTTTGAATTTTTCTTTTTATATAGTATCTTGTTTTTTGTTTCATGAGCATAATATTTTTTTTTCTCTCTTAGGTGTTAATAATAGTTTTTTTGAGGTTTTTGTTTTATTTTGTTGCTCCCTGCATTCCTGTATTTCTGGAATTCAGGCTTCAGATTGAATTCAGGTGTTCTCCATGTACCTTTGCTTTGAGTCTGGGATAAAGATTCAATGATTATTCAAAACATGTTCTCATGTAATATCAAGGGAACACAAAAGACTAGGCCCTATAAGCACTTTTAAGGCATCTGTTCACATCACATCTTTTCATATTCCATTGGCCAAAGCAAATGACATTGCCAAGCCCAAAGTCAGGTGAGCAGGAAAATAGTATCTAACAAATATTATTTAGATTATGACTGAAATTTTAGGACATCAGGCCAAAAGATAAGATAGAATCTTAATGATAACATACACAGACTGACACACACACACACACACACACACACTAACATGTAAGCACAAGTCATAAAGCATGCATATTTATATGCCTTTAGCTTTAAGGATTAAATGTGTTTGGTTTGGCAGATATGGGCCATAAGAATCACTTATATGATTTATAAAAGGACAAGAAAGAGGAATAACTTCTGCATTTTAATTTTCATGGTGGTCATGGTAAAGGTTATTATCTTATCAAAGTTCAGAAAATGGGGCCCCTTCTCTTTGTTTATCAAGGATTCCAGGACGCTATTTGTTTTCCAAAAACAATCTCTCTTCACTTGGGTTCTGATCTACTATTATATCCTCATATTTATTGAATTGACCAAAGAGCCGTTTCCATTACTTGAGCAGTAATATTTTCCTTCAACCAATGCAAATTGGAGCCAACGAACACACTTCTTTATGGGAAGAAACCTACGAGGGCTGATGTAGGTGGCATGGTGGGTGAATACCCAGCCAGCTGCTTGCCCTTGGAGGTCTTCTTGGAAAGCTTGGCTCCGCTTCCTAGTGGAAACACATCTAGTGGTCTCATCTTCTTCTCAACATCTGTTGGCGTCACTAAAACCACTGCAGGTCTTGGCACCGTGTCCCAGCTTATTGGGAGAGCCCCCCCCCAACCCCCCCGGCATGGTAGGCGATGTATTCTGTGCGTTTGGAGTGAGGCATGTGGGGAAGAGTGGGTAGTGTCTGTCCACACTGGTTTCTCACAAGAGCATGTCTGTCTACACTGGTTTCTCACAAGAACATGTGAAGGCCCACCTCTTTTGTGTTAGGAGCTCTTGATGGGAGACAGGGGCGTCGTGGCTCAGAGTATAGATTTCAGAACGAGATGGCTTGCACTTTGGACTCTGTCTAAGTCGTGTGCAACTTAGGCAACAGGGACGGTGATGTGCTGCATGTTTGTTTGTGTGGTGGTTAGGCTTCGATCCCTTGGGGTGAAGCTCCAGGCACATAGAAGACATACGTACAACACGCACTTGGTGGGATGAAGGAACATACCAGAGTGTATGAGCATTGGGATTTAATTCCGGGAAACCTTGTTCTTTGGCATCTGCCAATAGGCCCTCTGGAATGTACGGTGCGCCCACAGTGTGTCTCTGACCAGCCATGCGTCCCTCTTTCCACAGTCACTAGCGTGATTTCAGCCCTTGTCACCTCACACCTGTGCTAGAAAGACAGCTTAGTCCCTTGTCTCTCTGGTTCCTACCTTCTCCAGTTTGCATGTTTGATTGATGGAAGATACTCCAAGTCATGGTTCTTATCACATCCCTCTCTTCTCCACCTCTGCTGAAGAACTCCGCCATTTCTTAACTCACAAGAAGGTGTTATCCCTGCATCATTTCACCAGGCCCTTGGGGGAGAAGGTAACCCCAGAATGACTTCTTGCTAGAATCACCTAGGAGATTTTAAGACAGGCAGTTGTCTGTCTCCCTTCCACTGATGGGACTAAGGGAGGCACATTTTTAAAATCTTTTCTTGTCCAGCTGGCGTGGTTCAGTGGTTGAGCCTCGACCTTTGAACCAAGAGGTCATAGTTTGATTCCCTATCAGGGCACATGTGGGTTGTGCAGAATTGATTTTCCTATCTCATTCTCCCTCTCCCTTCTCAGAAATCAATCAAAATATCTTAAAAATATTTTCTTGAAATCTTATGTAGAAATGTGACAACTAGGATATTTTCACCTTGCATCCAGCACCCAGATCAAAGAATAGAAAGCTAACAGCTAAAAAGGTAGCCACTATGCTGACTTATAAAGTGAATCTCTGTATTTAAAAAAAAATCTTTCCAGGTTATGAGCTTGGTTTTTAGGGCAACTCATTGTTTTATGAGAGTTAATAAGGAATAGTTTGTGGTGTTGAGGTTACATCCAGATTCTTTTTTCATGTGCATACAGTTTTTGCCCAACCAAGTAGTAGGCTTTAAAGATCAAGAATTTCTTTAATTAATTTCACATTCATCCCATTACTCTTCCCTGCAATATACCATTAAAATTGTTCTTGCCCTTGTTGACTTTTTTTGAGACAGACTTACTGTGATTATTATAAATTGATTCTAAATACAGTATGTATACATCTATTCTTAGGCATATTGGAAACTTGATACATCTTTAACAAATTCACTTATTTTATCTTTTCCCCCCTCCATATCTCAGTAAGTGGGTAAAGAAGGGAGTCACTCATGGCTGTGGGGTCGAGGCAGTCAAGTCTCAGTTCAGGGACCCTAAATCCAAGGCTGAGCCCCCTCACACTGGTATCTGCACCCCGCATTTTAAGGCTGCTCTAGTATTTCTTAGAAATACTTTTACAAAGTGGAAATGACAATCTAATACAGTGGTAGGCTGTATTAGATGGTATACTATCATCTAATAGTATATAACCAATACACATTTACTGAACTGAGTCGGTTTGAGAGAACTCATTGAGATCACGCCAACACATCATCTCTGATTGTGAAAAACTCACACACAGTTCCTTGCATGATGTTTTAGTGACTGAAAGGTATGAGCTGATCATATTACTGCTTCCGGTGATAACTGCTCTTTGCCACCTAACTGATCTCCAGCTCAACTGGTTACTGTTGTGAATTCGAGTGATGAAAACAACTTGTTCGCCGAAACCAGTTTGGCTCACTGGATAGAGCATAGGCCTGCGGACTGAAAGGTCCCAGGTTCGATTCCGGTCAAGGGCATGTACCTCGGTTGCAGCACATCCCCAGTAGGGGTTGTGCAAGAAGCAGCTGATGGATGATTCTCTCTCATCGATGTTTCTAACTCTCTATCCCTCTCTCTTCCCCTCTGTAAAAAAATCAATAAAATATATTTAAAAGAACAAAAACAAAAACAAAAAACAACTTGTTCTTTCTGGGGTCTTAGGAAGGTGCTCATTTCTCTTCTGAGGCATCATAACTCTGCAGTCAGAAACTGGGCATATAACGGATAAACGCTGGCTCAAAACTAGAGGTCATGGTGTTAGCGATCTCCATCCGGTTGGCACAAATAAGAAAAAGCCCTCCAAGATCCTGATGGCAGAAGCCTTTTTATATCATACAGAGAGATCGGATGTTTACAAGAGCCACGCACAGGATCTGGTCCCCACTACAAAGGAACCTAAGAAGCCACAGCGAGGCGATAGCAGATGAGTGATGAGCGACACGTTGGTCCAGGGCACCAGAGACTGGGAACATCATCTCTGGCTGGAGAGGGCCAGCAGCTTCCCGGGGAAGATGATCCTTGAAATGGATCTTGAAGGATGGTGATGCATCTGACAGGTGGCGATTGGGGGAAGAAACGATGACAGGGGGGTGGGGGGGTGAGAGAATGCAGGGCAGTTTTGACAGCAAGTGTGGCCAGAGCAGAAAATTCCGATGGGGCCCTCAAGGTAGATAAATCTGACCAGGTAACTGGGTTACAGACTGCGTGGAATTCTGGGCCAAAAAGTCAGGAAGTTTTTGTGAAATCATAAAGGCCTGCAGTAGCGAACATCGAAGAAAGTGTACTGATCTTAGACGAACTGATTTGGAAAAATTCCATCCACTTGGTGATGGCAGTGCAGGCGGGGAGGGTTTTGAGGTAGCACAGGGGCCTGGGTTTGGAGCCGCGGTGCCACGCACAGAAATCCTCCGTGTCTTTCTGTCGCGGCTGCGCTGCTGGACACAGTCGTCTGTGTTCACCGTCTTCCCTTTCATCTCAAACCGCTGCTCCATCTGCTGGCACCTGCCCTCTCTGTCTCATCTAACGCTTATCCCCGCCACCCAGGCATCCAGCCAGCCAGATCTAACAGAGCGCCTTGAAGCATTGATCTCTTTACTGTATTTACACTCTTATTTTTTTTTAAAAAAATAATTATTTATTGTTCGGATTATTACAGATATTCCTCCCCCCCCCCATAGCTCCCCTTCACCCGGTCCTCCTCCCACACCTGGACACACCCTCCCCCCCTCCAACTGTTCTCGTCCACTCATTCCCACTCTTTTTGTGAAATTCTCTGTCCCACTGGTCTTTAGGATTCCTTTTCAGCATGAAAAACATCGCAAATCCCCCACTCGCGCCCCCCCCCCCCCATCTGCAAAGGAATCAGAGGTCTTTAGCAGAACAGGGCCAAGCGCAATGTGTAAAAGGCAGGATGTAAACTGTCCTCCATCCAATGCATTAGTGCAAGGTCTCTGCTCTTTGGTTTCCTTCTAAGAAAACTGGAGGACGGCGAGCATAACCCCAAGTTTGCAGGTATGACAGTGCCTAATGAACAGATTGCCCTAAAGAGACACCAGGATGTATGAGGTGCTAAAACATATTGTGCAAGCAGAGATTGCATGGGACCGAGTGATTTATTAGACGAGCCCAGCAAGTGATCTCATTGGCTCAGGGGAGTAGCCCTGGACTGGTTTATAAGATCCCCGAACTTGGAGCGATCGCGTTGTAGATATTTATTGTTGTTCTAACGGCAGGAACCCAGCGTAGCTTCTACGTTTCCAAACTCTGGAATGTGACGTTTACGAGACCTGCAGCCCCATGGAAAGCGATGGAAGATAGCAGATGATCGTGGCCGAAGGAAAGAGAGTAAATAGATGCTCCCGCCCCTGGTTTTATTGAGCTGCCCTTGTGTATACACGTTCGAGTCCATGTTTATTATTTCCCTTAATGACTGCTGTATCGCATTCTCATGTTGTAAGTTAAAACACGTCTCTCCCCCCGCCCCCAACCACTGCAGCCACATGAAGCTCACGTGGGATTTCCAGCCCAGCTGCAGTCTTTCTGTCTGTTCCTGTGGCTTCCAAAAGCAATAAAGATTTCGCAGTGAAGTTCAGGTTGGAGATCTTAATGTCGCCTGAAGTGGCAGAAAATCAATCTCTTTCTCTCTTTCTCTGTCTCTCTCTCTCTCTCTCTTCAGATAAACAGAGACATGCTGATCAGAGGAGATAAACTTGTATCTGGTTGCTCTAATAAAGAAGCGACTCCAGGAGCCACTGGGCAGAGGGCAAGCCCGCCAAGACGACCACCTCAGGAACTGCCTGAGAAACCCATTTCCTCTTCCAGACGGGTGGACTTCGGCCTCCAGCCCGGATTTTGGAGCCTGGATATCGGTGTATGAGGTTTTCTTTTCATTTACCTCAAGGGGGATGTCATGACCTCCTCAGGTTCAAGTGTATTTACACATCACCTCATTTTTTCAGAGGAATATAGGCCTCGTGGAAGGTTTACTGTTTTTCTTTCTGGTACATGTGAAAAACAGCCCGAGAAAATGCACCGCAATTCGGCTCCTGGGCAGAGGGTATGGGATGGATAAAACCTCTTTGTTTATAGTGAGCAGGGAATTGAAACGGGGTATACTCTGTCTCCATCCTATACGTGAGCTGTCCAGAATTCACTCATTCTGCATCACGGGGTCAAAATGAATAAAGTTTGATCAACAGGAATAAAAAATGAACGTTTCTCCATTTCCTCATCACCCAGTCTTTGGTAACCACCATTGTGGTACCAAGTAGATTATGCAATATGTGCCTTATCTGTGTGTGGTTTATTTCACATAGAATATGTCCTCCAGGTTCATCCATGTTATCACCAATGGCAGAATATACTTTTTAAAGGCTGAATCATATTCCAGTATATTTATAGGTATAGTTATATATGTGTACTTATATGTATACATATATCACATTTTCTTCATTTATCCATCACTTGGCACTTGGTGATTAATGCTATTCTGATGAATGCTGCAGTGAACATGGGGGTGCAGATATCTGATGGAGATCCCCATTTCCTTTCCTATGGCTTTATACACAGCAGTGAGATTGCTAGATCATTTGGTAGTCCTATTGTTTATGTTTTGAGAAACCTCCATACTGCTTTTCACGATGGCTACACCAATGTACATTCCCACCAATACTGCACAAGAGTTCCCTTTTCTTCACATCCTTGCCAATACTTAACCTTTTACCTTTTTGATGGTAGACATCCCAGCAGGTGTGAGGTGATACCTCAATGAACGTTCATTTGCATTCTCTTGATTAGTGACATTAAGCATCTTTTCATGTACTTGGCCATTTGTATGTCTCCTTTTGAAAAATGTTTTTACTCAGGTCCTTTGCCCATTTTTTTTTTCTTTTTAATAGGGTGGTTTGTTTTCTTGCTATTGAGCTATTTGGGTTCCTTATGTACCTCTTTTGGGTTTTAATCTCTTAGCAGAGATGTGTTTGCAAAGATGTCTGTCAATTCTGTAGGTTGTCTCTTCACTCTGTTGATGGTTTCCTGAGTTCCATGCAGTCCCCTTTGTCTGTCTTCGCATTTGTTGCCTGTGCTGTCGGGGTCAGAGCCACCAAGTCCTCACCCAGACCAATGTCAAGAAGCTTTTCCTAGTAGTTTTACAGTTCCAGGTTTTTCACTCAAGTCTTCAATCCATTTTGATCTGATTTTTATATAGGGTATGAGATAAGGGTCCGGTTTCATTCTTCTGCACATGAAGATCTGCTTTTACTAACACCTTTTGTTTGTTTGTTTATATATATATTTTTTAATCCTCACTGAAGAATTTTTTTCCCCATTGATTTTTAGAAAGAGTGGATTGAAAGATGAGGAAGGGAAAGAGGAAGGAAAAAAGGGAGGGATGGAGAGAGGGAGAGAAACATCAATGTGAGAAATGCATCAATTGGCTGCCTCCTACTTGCGCCCTACCATGGGGATTGAACCATGCCCTTGACCCAGAAATTGGACCCGAGACCCTTCAGTCCTCAGGCTGATGCTCCAACCCACTGAATGAAACTGGCCAGGGCTACTCGATTTATTAAAGAGAGTCTCTTTTCCCCACTGTGTGTTCTTGGCAAGCAGGCACACAGTTTATGAAAGTTCTTGTCCCGCTGGTTTCACTATTTCTCAAAGTAAAATCTCAAACATTATAGACTTTTAAGAGAGGAAGTAGTTTCAATACTAAGACTTCACTATTAAAAAAAATTAGAGCTTACTAGTGTGCTGGGGAACATGAGACATTTAAATAGAGTTCAGTACTCTAATGGAAACTCAGAACAACTTAGAAATTTCTTGGGATTCAGTGAACACTCCATAAATGATTATTAAAAGCATAACGGACCCTATCAGTCATTGGGATTGTCGATAAGGTTTATCATTGGGTTGTGAATGAGATGAGAAAAAGCTAAGATTCTGTGTCTTATTTTTTTTAAATTCAAATAACAAATTAACCAGTGGCTGGAGCTGGTTGAGTAGCGGAGAGCAGACAACTGGCTGTTTATCTTAGTTATATAGCAAGTACTCTTTTTTTTTGGGTCATTAACAAGGGTTGCTCTATGGTGGAAAACAGTTATGGAGCAATTTGTAATTTTAGCAGTGCTTTCCCATTCCTGGTTTTATTCGTTCCTTACAGCAGCCCTCTAAATCACAGGCTGTATTAGCTTGGCTTTAGAATCAAGCAGCACAGGGGAGGAACCGGAGCTCCCAACGATGATTGGTTATGTGACGTGGCACAGATTAGTTAAATTTCCTGAACTTCTGTTTTTTTTATAAGTAAACTAAGATAGTTATCTTTTACCCTGGAAATTAGTTTATGATAAATGCTTAGCATCATTTTGGGAACATTGCAGGTGCTCAGTTTATTGGGGACAATTATTTTCATTACTTAGAGGCCCTATGCACAAAGAGATTCATGCCATAGGCCTTTCTTCCCCTGGCAGCTGGCACCAGTTTTCTTCCAGCACCCAGGACCCAGGCCTTTGTTCTGGCCGCTGCCTTCAGTCTTCGCTCTAGGAGGAGTGCTGTCCTGCAGCTCCCTCCCCCTCCTCCCTTTCCCTCCCCCCCATAGCAGGCATCCCACCCCACCCTGCCCAGCCACGCCTGCATGTGTGCTGCACAGAGGCCTGGAGCAGCTGGGGGAACGGGACGGTTGTCATCTTTGGTGGGTTTATTTGCATACCCACTCCTGATTGGCTGCTGGGTGTTGTGAAGGTACGGTCAATTTGCATGTTTCTCTTTTATTAGGGTAGGTTGTTCTTGACTTCACTGGGGAGGGGGTCAATGATCCCAAGTTTATAGACCTTGAGGCCCAAGTTGTTAAAGTGACTGCTGCTCTATCTCTGGTGCACACAGTTGCACCCTGAGCTCCAAGAGACACCAGCTGAAGAGAGAACCTGGGCACTGGCAATTTCATGTGCCACCTCAATGGTGGCATGGCTGACTTGTTGTATATCCTGTCTCATTGTGATGCTAAGACCTCAGAAGAGCTTAGGATTTCTTTTTAACTCCTTTTGCTGCCCAGAAATATTATAGAACCCCTTGATATGATCACTTTAAATTTTCTTCTTATTTCAGGCATAATAAAAAATTCTAGTAACAGATTATTAGACAATGATCGATAATGTCTGCTTTGTGATCATTGTACTAAACGCTAGCCTGCTGTGCAATCAGGACAGCAGGGGTTGAAACTAGTTAGTTATTGCCCTGGGATTAACTATCCAATCATCTGAAAACTGAGTACCTATCATGTGGCAAGCGATTTATTTTTCTTTGCGAAAAAAAGTTTATGTTACTCTAACATTCCCTGAGATCAAATTTTAGGACTCTTAAGAACCTAGAAAAGGTGATAAATATTTGTGGTTCTTGACTTATTCCCCAGGAGGAGAAAGCTTTTTTACAATCACAGCTAAAATGGAGAGAAGTGGTATATTGTTTCCATCCTATAAGCCTTTGGTTTGGACCCACAACCATTTTAGGCCACTTTCCCTGGATCCCTAAGTTCAAACGGAGCCTGATTTTGTCCACCCGCTTAGAGGAAAACCTAGGAAATTAGGATCTAGTAGTTCCTGAATTTTGCCTTAGGGAGCTCACATTTTTTACTTTAGAGCAGTTTGTCTTGAAAATTCAGTGAGTGGGCTAGTCTTTCTCTGATGTGTGCCTATTTTCCTAAGAAATTTGTCACTAGTGACGATAAAAATATATTCCGTTTATAAGCATTGTCTTAGCAACACCCCTTTAATTCATTTGGTCATATAAAAACAAATCAAAGTGCCTACTATGCAATGGGATGCCAGTAAGCCTACTCTCTGGAACAAACAGCCTTGGTTTTCAGCATTTGGTGATTTCTGGGGCTGATTTCAGCTCTCAATGTAACATCACTGATCACAGAGTTGAAAAGAGGTGAGGGAGCAGGATTGGTTCTGCCAAGCTGGTCTGAGCCAGCTCCAGCCTAAGCCTGACCCTATGTGTCACATAACTTAGACACACAAGCATACACACACATACACACACACACACATACACACACACAGTATTGTGTGTGTGTGTGTGTGTGTGTGTGTGTGTTAGTACCAGATGACAATGGAAAAATTCAGCTAAATATCAGAAAGGGAGAAGGTGGTTTGGCTTATTTTTTATTCAGGTGATAATTTGGAGTTCTAATTAGAGTGTAAACGAAAACTGGATCTTTTAAATTCTATAGACAGTCTCTCTTTCCATGATCAATACAGATTGCTCTATGGTTTAAACTAGATCAGTAGAAATAGAACTAGGTTCATAATTTTCAGCCGTGTTTGAAAAGAAGATGAAAATGGAATTATATATTTTATCCCTTGGACACAAGCTATTGAACTGTGTGTATCTATGGTGCGGTTTTAGTTAGAACTGTTGTGGTGGTGGGAAGAGTGTCATTACATTATTACAGGTATATTCTTCATCTCCGTTAGTCAGAGTGGTCTACTAAAGTTAAAGCTCTGGCCTTAGCTGGTTTGGCTCAGTGGAAAAGAGCCAGTCCTGCAGACTGAAGGATGCTGGGTTCAATTCCAGTCAAGGGCACATACCCAGGTTGTGGGCTCAATCCCCATAGGGGGCATGCAGGAGGTAGCCAACCAGTGAGTCTCTCTCATCATTGATGTTTCTCTCTCTCCCTCCCTCTCCCTTCCTGTCTGAAATCAATAAATAAGATACTTTAAAAAAGAAAGAATGGAAAAATTTACAACTTTACTCATATGATAGGCAAAAAGTGGCATATCGTTTTAATTTGCCTTAAGAGTGCTAGTGAGGTTGAACCTTTCGGTATGTTATTTGTTCATTTGCATTTCCTTTTCTATGAATTATCTGCTCATATCCTTTGCCTATTTATTTTTGTAATTTAAATTTCATTTTTCAATTACAGATTACATTCGGTATTATTTTGTATTAGTTTCATGTGTACACCATACATACATTAAGCTTGCATATTACTTGAGGAAGCATTGTCTTAGTAACACCCCTTTAATATCAATGACAGCAAAATGATTTATGTTACAAGTCAAAGCGAAAGGAAACCCAAAAACTGAGGTGTAGAAGGGCCATAGAAGACCGTGGAAGTGCATGGAGAAACTAAATTTGGGTCAAGGCAAATTTATTACTGACAAATCATATTACTGACAGTGTGTAGAACAAATTTATTAGCTGTAACATCTTGACCAAGTCCCTCAGATTTTTAGACTGATTCCTCATCTATAAAATGGGAATGATACCTTCCCCTGCTTACCTCGTAGAGTTTTGAGGATGAAGGAAGAGATCGATGATCAGTGCCTTTTAGGATATTTAAAACATGTATATATGTTTAATTCCTATAAAGTTCAATATTCCTCTCTGATGAACACACCCTGAAAAATACAACTGCTTTTCATTTCCTTCAGCTGGAGAATCTATAAGCTATGTTCACCATCTACCCAGTCCTTTAAAAATCAAATTGGCCAGTATTTCCCCTTTCCCCACCACAGATGCAGGTCAATTCCAAAGACCAAACCGTTTTTCGTGCTGCAAAGAATGCCTTTGTATTTTGTAAGCAGGAGGCCTGTCAAGCAAATTGCTCTTGGCAGGAAAGCAGATCATATATCTTGAGCTTATCTACCTCCTGGAGGCAGTGGCCAACCCGGATCTCCCTTGGATATGCACAGGGAGCTGTGGCCCGAGGCTCTGTGCAGTCTGGGCTGGGCCTGCGTGGCCCCAGGCAACTGAGGGAGCCCTCCCTCCCTCCCTCTCTCTCTCCCCCACTCCCTCCCCCCCACCCCAGCCTGTGGTTTAGGAAGCTCAGCGTCTTCCCCTCCGGCAATGACTTTTCTGCTGTCATTTCCAAACTACCTACTACTGTTTATTTGGAACCTAAACATCTGGGAAGCTTTAAGAGACCAAATTTGTCCAGGGCACAGTCTGCACTCTCATTATCTATGCGCGAGACGCATGGCAAGTAAACATGTTGATAGCGGGATTTATTAAAATGTAGCTTCTGCAATATCATCTGGGGTCGGGGAGACTTTGTTCCATCGGCACCATTTATGCTGGAATTTTAGGTCTGGGAGAGAGAGAATGATCGCCAGCTTAACCCTTTCGCTTTGCAGAGAAGGGGCCCGATTCAGAGAGATGGTGGCTTTTCTCTGGGACATTGTGAGTCAGAGGCAGGGCTGGGAGCAGAAAGGAATTGCTTCTTACTGGTAGATACTCCCAGTGACTGATACTACGCCATTCTTAAGGTGACACTGATGCAGGGCAAAGAGTTAGAGTGTGCTTGAGCCCTAGCTGGTTTGGCTCAGTGGATAGAGCGTTAGCCTGTGAACTGAAGTATCCCGGGTTCAATTCCAGTCAAGGGCACATACCTGGATTTCGGGCTCAATCCCCAGTGGGGGGTGTGCAGGAGGCAGTCAACCAATGATTCTCTCTCATTATTGATATTTCTATCTCTCCCTCCCTCTCTTTTTGAAATCAATAAAAATATATTTAAAAATCTATAATAATAAA
This sequence comes from Nyctalus aviator, assembly GCA_036971965.1. Classification (NCBI taxonomy): domain Eukaryota; kingdom Metazoa; phylum Chordata; class Mammalia; order Chiroptera; family Vespertilionidae; genus Nyctalus; species Nyctalus aviator. Next base: position 5,480,107 of record CM072940.1, on the reverse strand, counting down.
AGTGTAATATGCTAATTAGACTGGGCAGCCGAATGACCTTCCAGGCGTCCTTCCAGATGTAAAGAAATAGTGTGCTTGACAATCCAGGAAAAGTCAGAGCCCGGGACAGTCTCCTAAGAACACCTGGCTCGCCAAGTGTTCAAACCCGGTCTGCTAAATGTCTGAAAGGCGTGGAACCATTGGGAACGCCAGGTTTGTACCTTGAAGAGTCTCTTCTTGGGTCTTGGATATTTTCTTTCTCATTTATCGAAAAAATATTTAATAGGAATAAGTGTTTTTACTTTGGCCGATAGCGACAAGTACTGGATCTGATCAGAACCTGAGTTTCAAAAATATAAATAACCAGTCCTGTCCTGGTGGCTCAGGTAGCTGAAGTATCATTCCTTCTAAAAGGTTTCGGGTTCCATTCCCATTTAGGGCACATACCTGGGTTGCTGGTTTGATGATCCCCAGTCAGATCACGTATAGGAAGCAACCGATCCATGTTTCTCTTTCACATCAATGTTTCTCTCTCTTTCTCTGCCCCCTTCATTTCTCTCTAAAAATCAATTAAAAAAAACCAAAAACCAACACCCAGGGGGAACTAGATAGATAGATAGATAGATAGATAGATAGATAGATATTACTATCTTCTAGACAGTCTGACCAGTTCTGTAGAGTGGTTATCTTTAAACTTGGGGACAAAGAAGATCTACCTGCCCATATCCCTCTGGCTGGTTTCTGCCCCCATCTGACTTAGCAACTTGCAGGCACTATCTACTTGTCCCTAACAGGAAGCTTGCTTTCAGGGGATTCAATTCCAACTCAGAGGAATCTTCCAAATCTTGCGAATTTGGGTCTCCACGTCTCCTTGTTCATGCCCTTGGAATATCCAATGTCGTCTTCTTACAGGCAACGTGAGTCAGTCAGGTCCTGCCTCTCCTGGCCCTTAACTTCCAGGGCCCTCCCATCCATGTCCCACATTTCACGCCTTCGGGCCTTGTCTACCCTCCCCCCCCCCCCAATTCAGTTTGAACCTTGGAAAACTAGCAAATGCAGAATCTTCCTCATGAGTAGCTGGAGGACCAACAGGCTATTGTAAGGGGCACAAGCGAATGAAAAGGAGAAATGCAGTTGAATGTGGGGAAGGGAGAGGGTCAGGTTGAGTGACTGCTACTGCTTCCTGTCCCAGAGCTTGTGGCAGTCAGGCCGGGAGCAGCCCTCTCCATATTGATTCTTGAATTCTCATTACCTCAGGTTCAATGACAGCCCTGGGGGCTTCTCATTTCCAAATTTCTCTGGCTTATTTCACAGTCTCTTTCCTCTGAATGACCTTGGTTTTTCTTTGCGTCATGGCCACAGTTATTTGCTATATATATTGCTCCTCTCGCCTCAAATAGATTCAGGTGTTTACTTTCAAGATCTACAAGGACTAATGTAAGAAAAACTGGCCAGAGGTCAACTAGAAATGCCTCTTTTTTAAGCTTGTCACTTCCAATGTCACATCTCCATCACAGCCAGTCGCTTCGTATTAGCATGATCTGTGCCTGTTTCCTTCGCCCAGGATTCCCTTGTGAGCTCAGCGTTATGGAGTTCTTACCTGCCCAGCACCTAGCACAGCGTCTGGTGTACAGCAAGCCCACAGAAACGTGTGTAGGACATGAAAGACATCTTAGATTTCTTCAGTAGACGTGCTGCTGAAGTGAGCACCATCTTAGGTTTCTTTAAAGAAATGTTTCATAATAAATGAAAAACTTTTTCTTTCTTTCCTTTTCTTTCTTTCTCTTCTTTCCTTTTCTTACCCTTTCTTTCTCTTTCTTTTTCTTTCTTTCTCTTTCTTTCTTTCTCTTTCTTTCTTTCTCTTTCTTTCTTTCTTTCTTTCTTTCTTTCTTTCTTTCTTTCTTTCTTTCCCTTCCTTCCTTCCTTCCTTCCTTCCTTCCTTCCTTCCTTCCTTCCTTCCTTTCCTTCCTTCCTTCCTTTCTCTCTCTCTCCTTTCTGTCCCTCCTTCCCACCCTCCCTCCCTCTCTCCCTTCCTTCCTTCCTTCATTCCTTCCTTCCTCTCTTTCTATTTTTCTTTCTTTCTTTCTTTCTTTCTTTCTTTCTTTCTTTCTTTCTTTCTTTCTATCTTTCTTTCCCTCCCTCCCTCCCTCCCTCCCTCCCTCCTCCTCCTCCTCCTCCTCCTCCTCCTCCTCCTCCTCCTTCCTTCTTCTTCTTCTTCTTCTTCTTCTTCTTCTTCTTCTTCTCTCTCTCTCTCTCTCTCTCTCTCTCTCTCTCTCTCTCTCTCTTCTTTTTCTCTTCCTTCCTTCCTTTCTCTCTCTATTTTTCTTTCCCTCCCTCCCCCCCCCTCTTTTTTAATAGTAGAGAAAAAAAATTGATGGTCTGGACACCTCAGGGGACAAAATCATATCTTTTTTCTCCACCTCCCAACCTCCCAGTCTCCTCCGAATATGCCCTCCACTTGTTTTGTGCGCTTTGTCTGCATGAGCATCCGTCCTTCCTATTTAAGGTTCTGTGTAACCATTCTCTTCTGCGGAAAGAAGAAGGCCGCTGCTTGCTGCAATGGTTTGCTGAGGCTGGTGCAATGGGTGGGTTTTGTTGACAAATAGCCTCGGTCTGAATTGCTGACATTTCAGCCCCCCGCCCGGTTGCACAACATTGGGCAACCTTAACGTGGAAGTAAATGAGTTTATTAGCAACGAGCTGTGTGTTTGTGGCCGGGTCCGGGCTCGCTCATAAGCATCTTTTGCGGGCACTTGCAGCAATAATGACACCGCTCTTTTCCAGCTCCCCCTCTGCCATAAACTATGCCATTATTCATTTCCGTGGGAGCATCTAACCTCAAAGAATGTTATGAGAGTAGCTCGTTGAAACGGAGTCGTGGACAGTAGGTTCGGAGTAATCCTCTCCTGGCAGGACCCTGTGATAGTTGAGCAGCCGGCTTTTGCTATGTTGGTGGTCTGTCATGTTCCTACTTTAAACCAGTCTCATCCAGCGCAGCTCTGCCACACTGGACCAGGGGTTTGCAGGGACTGGAAACAGCACTGTGATTTCCGGCGGCAGCCATGGTCAGGGGGATGGGGGGAGAGCTGGGCCTCTAGGGTGGGCTGCTTGAGGAGACTCAGCTGAACCAGGGCCCCTGCCCTCTCTGAGCTCACGATTCGGCATAACTGAGCAAGCCACTAGGGATGCTCAGCCCTCAAATGCAGGAGCTTAGAAACAAGCACAGAATCCATCAGAGCTGAGCTGAAGGACGGCTGGGATGGTTGGGTTGTATGAGATGGGAGAATGGGAGCATGGGAGGTCTGGCGATTATGGCCCGCAAAAAGGAGTAGAAAGAATGTTCTAATTTGCCTGGGGTGGGTCAGACGGGAAGTTGAGGAGGAAGGAGCAGTGAGTTGTGGGAAATGGAAGGGAAATGAAACCATTACGTAAGCAGGCCCGCTAAAATTCCCTCAAGGGGGAAAAAAAATGGCATCACACTCTGAGTCACCAATAGTTACAGGTAAGACATTAAAACAGAAGCAGAGTTTGCCTCCATCCAACAGACATTGATTATTGTGCGTCTGCTCTCAGCAGGGTGGAGGGTTAGGTGGTGTCGGAAGACCATGGTCAGACCTCACTCCAGTCAGAGACCAAGCTGTAGATGGATTATCTCAATACCTGTGCTAAGTGCTGGGCTAGAGGGGTGCCCAAGGTTTTATGGGAGCACAAGAGCGTAGGACCCCATTTGACCTAAACAAGGGTAGAAGGTGAGTATAAAAGGAAGCACAGGGTTCACTCTAATCAAGAAGGATGTGTGGGGTGGGGGAGTGCAGAGGGAATGGGCAAGATTCCCGCAGGTAGAAGGGATCGTGTAAGGAGAGACCTCATGCATGAAACCACGTGATTTTTGCTGAGGCTGATTCCTGAGTTTGAACCTCTGGCTCATCAAGTGGGAGTGGAGGTGGGTGGTTGGTGGGAGGCACATCCGGGAGCCCAGGCAGGAGCTGTGTTTCCACAAGGGGAGCTTACCCTGTGGGTTGTGAGAGCCCACCAGTGCTGGAAGCTGAGCACTAGCATCTTGGGGGTGAGAGGAGGAGCAGTCCAAAGACTGTTGAAATGAGAAGGTCCTAAGAATTGGCTAGAGTGATGCAGTGAGAATGGAAAGGAGTGATGGGTCCTGGAATCATTTTTTTCATTTGAGATTCTGAAGGAGCTGGGATTGTCAGGACATGGAGGGAGAGAGGTAGGAGAGAGTCTGGAATTACCGTGGCTTTGAGGCTGACTTCGTGGCCATGCCTCCCACCACCCTCGGCTTTGACAGGTTGAGGCTCCACATGGCATCTATTCTAAAAGAAGATTGGTGCCCGGCTGGCATGGCTCAGTGGGTGGCCAGCGACCTATGAACCAGGCCGGGGTTGCGGGCTCGATCTCCAGGGTGGGGTGTGCAGAGGCAGCTGATCCATGATTCTCTCTCATCATTTATGCTTCTCTCTCTCTCTCTCTCTCTCTCTCTCTCTCTCTCTCTCTCTCTCTCTCCCTTTCTTTTCCTCTCTGAAATCAATACAAATACATTTTTTAAAGTATAAAAGAAGACAGGCAATGCATCTACTTCATCCCACCCACTGGTGGTTTGGTTTTCAGAGTGGAGGATCCCCGCGGGTCCCAGCTCCATCTGTCACAGGTAGCCTTGTCACCGCAGGCAGGTGAGCGGGCCTCTGAGTATGGTTCCTCACCTGCAGGTGATGGTAGTGATTCTGCCGTAGAGCCGTGGTGGGCAAACTGTGGCTCAGAGCCGCATGCGGCTCTTTGGCCCCTTGAGTGTGGCTCTTCCACAAAATACCACGGCCTGGGCGAGTCTATGTTGAAGAAGTGGCGTTAGAAGAAGCTTAGGTTTAAGAAATGTGGCTCTCCAAAGAAATTTCAATCATTGTCCTATTGATATTTGGCTCCGTGGACTCATGAGCTTGCCTACCACTGCCCTGGAGGATGCTGTGAGGATGCAGGAGATGGATGTGAAGGGCCAGAGCACGGTGCTCCCAGTGGACAGCGTCATCCCTGAGAGGTCTCTCAGTCCACTTTCTCTGCTCAGCCCTTTGCCCAGCGCTGGGAATTGGTGGGGCTTTGTCCTAAGAACCCCTCTCACCAGGAATGCTCACAGAGCAGACACTCGGGGACCAGTAGAGACGACTCAGCATTTCGGAGCATGTGTGTGTGTGTGGGTTGAGCGTTGAGTCAACATTATTCTAACACCTTTTAGTTCCCGGACTGTTTCCAGCGGCAGACAGAGGCCCGGGCCGGGCGGGGCTTCTGAGCCCGCGGAATCCCTTCTGCTGCTTAAGAAAGCCACAATGAGATTTTTCCCCCCTCCTTCTGGCAATTTCTTTTTTTTTTTTTTTTTTTGGTTGAAAAATTTAAGCAGATTTAAATTTTTTATTTTTTTATTTTATTAAAACGTGAAAGGAGTAAGGAAATCTTCAAAAAGACACTGTTAGCAGTTCTGTATATGGGAAAGTCAAAATGAGGTTAAGAAAATGGCACTTCCCTCCCTCCACCAAAACGAAACAAAGCAAAACAAAGAAAACAAAACAAAAAGTTTCCTATATGCCCCATGGCTCAGAGCTCACAGATGAAGAAGAGACAGAAGTTCCAGAAAGGCCCCTATGACATCGATTCCTGTTGGTGACCTTATAATCTCCTGCTGACCTCAGCCAGTGTTTGGTTCTAGAAAGTTCCACATGGATTTTTTTTTTTTTTTTTTATGTTGGAAAAACCAGTCGGGAGGAAAAAAAAAAAAAAAAAGCACAAGCAAAGTTCTTTCCCCCTCGTCTTTTAATATCGTTTTCAGTAGCACAATGCATCGAAAGTAAAGCGTAGTTTCCTCAGCGTACTACGGCCTCAGGGCATGATTTAGATGGAAAATTTAAGTAAGATTAATGCAATTTATTATCCGACAGGATATCCCTACAAGCCACACTATTTGGCTGAATTTTAGATTCCCGATCTAATATTTCAGATGAGATTTCCAGATGGGTGTCTTATTCCTGTATTCGTTTAGTCCGGGTGATATAGAGTTTGTAAAACAGGAGAGGTTAAACCAGTTTTCACACTTGATTCATCATGGAAATTACTTTGTTACTGTTTGAATTCATTGACTTTTGTTTATTAAGTAACTCCCCACAAGGCAAGGCCAACACAAACTGGAGGCACATTTCCAGCCTCGCTAATTTATTCGATGACTTCTTCAAAAGAAACTTTGGGGAGGAAAAAGCAGGAAATTTATGGGCGCATTGAAAAGCTGTTCAATGCTTGCTCCTTGCCTCGAGAGAAAGGAAAAGACTGGGTTTATAAAGACACATGTGCGCGCGCACACACACACACACACACACACACACAGCCCAAAACCATATTCTAATTTCCTGGAACATTTCGGGGCAGATAAATCTTCACAACAAATTGGATGACTAATTAACAGAACTTTTGCTACTTCCATCACAAAAAGGATGGATAGCATGCACGCTGTCCGAGGTGACTAGCCACTCATATATCCTGCCACTTTATAAGCCACGAGCAAGTCTATTAAGGGAGGCGAATTCCAGAGCACCCAGTGGGGCTGCTTTGAATGGAGGGACAAGCTATGGGGGAAGTGCTTACACTTGACAATGACCCAGAGTATGATGGGGGAAGGAGGCCGGTTGAGAAAGTAGACAAAGCCCCGCACCAGCACTTCTTTCTGGGATATGAAAATTTCCTGAAGTCTGGGTTTGGTAAATTGATTACAATCTCTTCTCAGAGACCTATCGGAGCAAAGTCGTGGGCTGCAGACATAAATTTGAATTCCAGAGCCTCCGACTAACCCAACTCATAAATGAATTCCTAAATGCTGACTGAGCCAGAAGACCCAGCTTTGGAAAACCACTTGGCAGGAACCATTAATTTCAAAATGAGATGAACTGCTCTATTTAGGCCTCATTCAAAACTTTACAGAGACGCCAGATTTCCATAAACACAGGTTTCCTTGAATTTCCAGGCCTTTGATTAACTGGTAGATGAGGGTGTCTCACAAATGGAGATTTGTATGCAACATTCAACTTGGATGGAATCGGAGCTGGAAACCAGCACAAAGCATTCCCTCTTCCTACGATGTTGACTCTTCCCTTGTTCCCCAGAAAGCTCTTTTTGTTATGAGAAGTTTGGAGAATTGAAAAGTCCGCCTATGGGTTAAAAAAAATGTGGCTATCGATCACCTCCATGTCATTTATGTCATCATCTGTTAAGCTCTCCATGGCTGATCGGCAGCCCACTGCTTTATGGTGTGTCTTTAATGCCCCATAGGAACGAGAGAATTAAAAAAAATACACTCCTGTCTCTGCTGAAAAAGTCATAAAGTTGTGGCTTCTCCCAAGTAAAGAGCTAGCTTGCTTGCAAAGAGGTATTTTCTTGCTTTAATGTGTTTTTGTTTTTCCTCTTACGGCTATTTTTTCCTCCATTGATCGGGGCACATTGGGCAGAGAACCTGCAATTAACGCCACATAGATCCCCAGTTAAAACTTTGGTGGTTGCTTTTTTTTTTTTTAATTTCCATATTCAAGTCAATAAAAACAAAATAAAGTTGGAGGGTAAATAGCCCATTTTTTTTTTTTTTTAAATTCTGAAAAGCCATTTCCTTCCAAGGGAATTAGTTTGGAGCCCAGGACTGACAAGTTCGTGGATGTATTGCCTCTCTGGACTTTTTTCCACATTTCTTTTAATACTGGTCATTTGTCTGCAGGGTTTTAAACATCAGAGATTATAAAAGAAGAGAGTATTAGTTAAGCTAGTTAGACTTCTTCAAACAGCTTGACTGTTTAGTTTTTCCTAGAAGGGCTAAACGGTATCCTAAAACCAGACTTATTTATTTAAAAAACATTGTTATTGATTTCAGAGAGGAAGGGAGAGGGAGAAGGAGAGAAACTTCAATGACGAGAGAGAATCATTGATTAACAGCCTCCTGCATGCCCCCCACCGGGGACCAAGACCCACAACCTGGGTATGTTCCCTGACCGGGAATCAAACGTGACCTCCTGGTTCATAGGATGATGCTCAACCACTGAGCCACACTGGCCAGGCCAAAGACCGGATTTATGAAGTGTAGGTTTAAGCTTAATTCACGACAGGCTGAAAACACCCACAGCTATGAGCAACTTGGGCTTCAGTTTAAATCCATTTCCGGGTAGGAGAAATTCACATGCTTGTGTCTAAATGAATTGAATCGCGCAGACGGTTCCAGTTCTAGATACAGAAAGGAGTGAAAGAGAAGTCACCCTCAGCGCAGGCCACAGGGTGGCCAGGAGCATTCCTGAAGGCAGGAAGGTGTGGACCGAGCCCAGGGATGACTGAGCAGCGGTCCCTGGAGGAGTTTTCCCAAGCATGAGAGGTTCAGGCCTTGCCTCTGAGATTTGTCATGATAATGACACCACCTGCTCAGTGTTTGACTAAGGCTGTGCCCGCAGTACCCAGTAAGCAACCCAGAGCCAGCACTCAGAGTCAGGTGCTGTTCTTAGATCCATACCTGTTGTGTCTGTCTCCTGCCATTCATCCTCCTCTTCCTCATCTGAAACATCATCATCATCATCATCATCACATCCCTCCCTGCCCTTAGTGACTAACTTAGGGATTGACCAAGGCAAACACAATTTGGCCAAGTTAACTATTTTTTTCCTTCTCTTTCTCTCCCCTCCTCCCACTTTCCTTTCTCTTTCAAGTACCCAAACCAAGAAGATAAGTTTTCAGAAACGGTCCCCGTAGAATCCAAGGCAAACATCTACGTGTGAGGGACTTGGCCCAGTGGGACAAGCAGATGCAGAGTAATTGGCAGGCCCTCCTGCGTCTGGCTCCCTTACGGGGCTTCTGGGAGTAGCTCTTGGACCCGTACAGGGCAAAGATCCTGAGAAAGTCCACCCCTCCATCCGACCGAAGGACATGCCATGGAACCGAGGGGTTTGAGGGAGGACCGCAGAGGCATGGGAACACTGGGTGAAGAGGGGATGAGGAGTGCGGAATCCACTCAAGGCTAAGTCTGAATTCCCATCCCACAAATGGGCAAGGTTCATTGGATCACAGGAACAAGAGGCATTGCCAGCAGAGATCCTGTGTGCGTGTACTATGAACGCAGAGGGCATGAGTTCTAGATGAGTGCACTTCCTGCAACTCGGTAATTTTTCTATGGACCTAGGACGCCTCTCATGTCCCATACTCTCTCTCTCCCTTAGGAATCCTTGTCGGCCGCTGCCTGCCACCATAATGGTGATCCGCCACCATCACTAACGTCCATGAGGGAACTGCATTCCTGCACTACAGGTAACGCATAGCGTTTCCTCTCTACCTTCCCTCATTCCTTGGAAATCCTTTTGCTGTTGTTCTTGCAGCTTTCTGTATTCTAGGTCAGTGGTTGGCAAACTCATTAGTCAACAGAGCCAAATATCAACAGTACAGCAATTGAAATTTCTTTTGAGAGCCAGTGTTGTTGTTTTTTTAAACTTAAACTATATAGGTAGGTACATTGTTATTAACTTAATTAAGGTACTCCTAAGCTGGCCTTTGCTAAAAACTCAAGGGGCCAGAGAGCTTCATGTGGCTCTCGAGCCGCAGTTTGCCGACCACTCTTCTAAGCACATCAAGAATACGTGGAATTTGTAATCTGTAGAGGAGACTGACTCAACCAAGTCTTCTTAAAGAAATGTAACCTGCAAGCGAGGCGAATTCTGGGAAGCACATCATAGCATAGCACATCACCATGCATTTAGCTGCCCGGGAAGGTCTGGGCTGTGACGAGGGAGCTGGTCCTGGGTGCAGACCAGGACTTCAGGGGAGCGAAGAAGGTTCGTGAAAGCACGCATTCTCCCAGCCAAAACCGTGCTGTGGTCTGTGTGTGAGGTGCGGTGGAGGTGGCGAGAGTTTCCCTTTCATCACCTCGGAGTTGAAATTTGTCACCTGGATCTTGGCACCAGTTCTGCCACCGGTGCTCCAAGTTTTAAATGGCCTCTTAGGTAAAAGGGCTCTTTTATCTCCTGGATCTAAACCTTCACTATTTCTCACTCTAAAATAAATAAATAGATGAAATCAGTAGGAGGAGTAGAGTTGGAACACAAAAACCAGCAAGCACATCCATGCCTTGCTTCTTCCATGTCCCAAGGGAGTCCATCTCTCCTTCCTTTCAAACAACCAACACACCCCCCCCAACCCCACCCCCGCCCCCAACCCCCACCCTTCCAACAGCCTTCCTGTAGATCATTTTTTTAAATTTTATTTTATTTTATTGATTATGGTATCACATAATTGTCCTCAGCCCCCTATTCCCATCCCAAATCCCTCCCCACATTTGCCCCCACCCCCTTGTTGTCCATGGCCACTGGCTAGGCCCATAGGCATGCACACAAGTCCTTTGGTTGATCTCTTCCCCTTACCCCCACCCTCCTCTACCTTCCCTCTGAGATTTGAGAGTCTGATCGCTGCTTCTCTTTCTCTGGGTCTGTTTTTGTTCATCAGTTTATGTTGTTCATTATTTCCTCTAGATGTGTGAGGTCATGTGATCCAAGCTATAGAAACATGAAGTGTTCAGTGAGTTTGCCTTTGGGAACATTGCCACTTGACCCTGTAGGAAGTTACATTTTCCTCCATTACAGAACCCGCCAGATTCCATCTTCCTTGTTTTCCTGCCTTGAGTCGTAGATTTGACCTATTTTATTGCTTCTTTCCTTGCAGCTTCAGTTCCTCTAACATTCTGACTCCCCCACCTCAGACCACACCTTGAGTAACGTGCCTGCCTCTCAATCGGATCCGTTGCCCTGGTCCCCTGTGTCCCTGGAGGCTATTTTAAAGCTGGCACCATCCATGGCTCATCTCCAGGGAGACCTGGGGACCCATCTGTCTGTGTGGTGACCCTCAAATCATAATGTTAGGAAGAGCAGCTGTTAAGTATTTTTTTAATGAGGTCCTTTGTTGTTGTTCTGGTTTTAAAAATAGCATACTAGCTTTAGAAATGGAAAATACAGAAGTAAGAAATGGTAGTATTTAACAAATCATCCGTACATGCAGAAATGACTAGTACAAATATTTTTGTGTATTTTCTTCTAGTATATATATTATATTGAGTTGCAAGAGTTCTTTATATAGACTATGTACCAATATTTTCATGGGTTAGAAGATTTACAGATCTTATCTTCAGTCTATATAACTGGCTTTATATTTTATTAACGGTGTCTTTTGTAAGAGTTGTAAGAGTTCTTTATATAGACTATGTACCAATATTTTCATGGGTTAGAAGATTTACAGATCTTATCTTCAGTCTATATAACTGGCTTTATATTTTATTAACGGTGTCTTTTGTAAGAGTTGTAAGAGTTCTTTATATAGACTATGTACCAATATTTTCATGGGTTAGAAGATTTACAGATCTTATCTTCAGTCAATATAACTGGCTTTATATTTTATTAACGGTGTCTTTTTTTTCACATAATTACCATTTTATTATGTGTTTTTTAAAAAATCTTTGTGTTGAAAACATTACATATGTCCTCCTTTTCCCCCATTGATCTCTTCTAGCCTGCCTCCCCCCAACCCCCAGGCCTTCCTATTGTGTGTTCATGGGTTATGCACTTATGCATATAAGTTCTTTGGTTGATTAACAGTGCCTTTTGAAGAACAATAGGTTTTAATTTTTAGGAAGTGGAACATATTATAGATGTTACAAATTATAAATACCTTTTTTTTAATAGAAGATATTTTATGCTTATTTTAAAATTTTTGCCAGATCCAAAGTAACCAAGATTTTCTTCCTTGTCTTCTTCTGCAAATTCTATAGTTTATATTTCTACAGATATTTCTATGACCCTTTTTGAGATAATTTTTATGACAGCGTCATAGTAGACCATTTATATGTATCCTCTGGACTCTCTAATCTATTTTTATATCAATGCAAATCATATTTTCTTGATTACTGTAGATTTGTTCTAACTCTTAAAATAAGATAGTGTAAGTATTCCAACTTCATTCTTTCTACTTTAATACTATTTACTTATTCTAGGTCTTTTGAATTTCTCTATGATTTTTGGAATTTTTTCCAATTTGTGCATAATAGCCAGATGGTATTTTGATTGTGATGATTTAGTACTAGTCATCAATTTAAAAAGAATTTACGTCTTACAATTATTTTCTTTTTAGCTATTATTTGTCAGTGAATATCCTCTCATTATTTGGTAGGCTCTATAGTGATGTCCCTGTCTGATTTCTTATATTGGTAGTTGATATAGTCTCACTTTTCTCTAGATGTTTATCAAGTTTGTCCATCTTCTCAAAGAACCAGCTTTTGATTTAATTAATTTTAATATTACTTTTCTGTTTTCTATTTTATTGATTTCTGCTCCATTTTTTATTATTACTACTTAGTATTTGTTGTTTTGTCCTTTAAGGAGGATATTAGGATCATTGATTTGAGACTTTTTTCTTTTCTAATATAACTATTTAAAGCTATGCAGTTTCTTTTATGTATTATTTTAGCAGGACCTCACAAATTTTAATATGTTTTCTTTTTCTTCTATTTTAAACACTTCTCTTTTTCTGTTGATTCCTCATTTGACCTGTGGGTTATTTAAAAGTGCATTATTTAGTCTTCAAATATTGGGAGATTTTGCCAAGATTTTTTTCTGTTACTCATATTTCATTTAAGTCTATTAAGGTCAGAGAACATATTTTGTATAGTTTGAGTATTTTTAAATTTATTGAGACTTGTCTTATGGCTTAAAATATTGCTGATCTTGGTAAATGTTCTGGGTACACTTGGAAAAAAAGTGTATTTTGCTATTGTTGGGGAGAGTGTTCTACAAATGTCAGGTTGTTTGATAACATTATTTGTCTTCCATATACTTACTGTTTTTTGTGTATGTATGGGTGTACTTGTTCTATCATTTATTGAGAGAGGTGTGGAAATATCTGACCGTATTTGTGAGTTTATCTATTTCTCATTTCACCTCTCCGATTTTTGCTTTATGCATTTTTGAATCTCTAGTACTAGCTGCATAAATATGTAGGATTAATATGCATTCCTGATAAATTAACTGCTTTCTTATTATGACATTACCCTCTTTATCTCTTACCAGAAATCAATTTTTATACTGATATAGTTACTTCCAGATTCTTTGATTAATACTAGAATGATACATCTTTTTCTATCCTTTTCCTTTTAACTTGTGTCCTTATATTAAATTTTTATTTTTTTATAGTTTGCAAGTGTCTTTTTTTTTTTTACTTGTTTTATGTTTGTTTTTCAATCTATAGCCCCTGTCTTTTCCTTATTATGTTTAGATAATTTATATTTAATATGATTGTTGTGTATTTTCTATTTGTCCCACCTGGTTCTCCACCCCTTTTCCTCTTTTCTGCCTTATTGAGATTTGGTTGCATTATTTTTTGTTCCATTTTATCTTCAGTATGAACTTATCTGTTACATCTCCATTTAAATGCTTTTTGTGATTGCTTTTTTGGCTTACCATATATAACTTTAGCTTATTCCAGTCTACCTGCAGGTCATATTATACCATTTTGCATAAAGTATAAGAACTTTACAATAATATACTTTCATTTCTCCTTTCCTACCTTAGTATTATTATCACCATACGTTTTACTTCTACAAATGCTATAAGCGCAACAATGCATTTCAAAATGATTTATGCTTTCAATAGCCAATTTTTAAAAAGAGAGTTTAAAAACAAAGCCTACAAAATGATTTATGGTGAAACACATATTTTGCCTTTCTGGAACTCTAGTTCTGCTGTGGCCCTCAGATGCATTGCGTAAGGAGCTTCTAGCCCTGGAAGTAATTACCACAAGTGGGGAGAAGCTGGAAACAATGAAGTGGAGCAGCTGGAAACGATGGCTTCCCCATGTTCCCTCTACAGCAGGCTTTCCCTACCCTGATGTACCTCCATCCGGGACCCGTGGCCTTAGGGGCAGGGAACCAGCCACTGGGCAGAAGGGGCTGCCACGGTCACCTGTCTCCACGCTGGCCTTGCACAAGACTAGGCTGCCACTCACATGGCACCATTGATATGTTCTGTGCAATAAGCTTAAATCCCAAACATTGGAAAACATGTCCTCCAGGAACCATTTTAAGAGCCACCGAAGAGAAGGAGGCAGGCCCCACAGACCACAGAAGGGGCTGGCTCTGCGGTGAGTCACTCATGCCCAGGGCTCATTGACCCCTCGGAGGACAGAGGATGGTCAGTGCAAAGTGCCCTCCGAGAACCGAGTCACTAACGGTTCTGCAGAGTGCCACTGGGTTTCTGGCCAAGCGCTGGTCTCTTTAAAGGCCCTGGAACGAGACATCGGCGGGGGGCAGGCGGTGGCAGGCCGGAGTAACTTTCACTGGGAACTGGCCGAGCGTATAATTATATCATGAGTCAAGCTCTCTCCAGGGAAGTAAGATGACCAGAGGAAAATGAAATAACATCAGATCCCACATGAATAGAGGCCCTGGCGGAGAACGCTGACTCCTGAGAAAGACACTCAGACCCGAAATTTCCCAGCACTCACAGCCTGTCCTTGTGCCCTTCTCTTAAACGTATAAAGGGAGGACATGGGCACCATGTATGTCCTGGCCTTGAACTTGGAGTAGCCGGGGACCCGGCACCAAACCATCGGGGACAGACAACCCTGATAACAAACTGAAGGCATTTGGCTGGCAAGCTCCTGGGATCCTTTGAGCTCCAGCAGGGCGCTGCTGACTCAGGAGGACATCAAGCTGACAAATGTGGTGGGAATTAAAAAAATGCCTTCTCTCGCTCCACCACTTCCAAAAGGTATATTTGGACGGATCCAAGAATAGCAGCCTGTCTGCCTCGCTGGTGCTGGTTCTCCCTCTTGCTCCTTTTTGGTCAGCATCCAAAGAGTTCGCCTCTTTGCACAGTGGCGACCTAGACGCCGAGGCCAAATAAGTATGAATGGCACTCGCTCCCCTCCGCGAGATGATATAATTAGCCAGGGGACTTTTGATCAGTTCACCAAAGAAAAACAGCCACGGGGCAGCCCCGGCCTGGGCTATGTGGTTAGAGACATCAAAATAAGAATGATACTCTTTTAAGATGATTTCCAAAATAAGGGTGATTTTTTTTTTTTTTAAAGACATAAAGTGCAAAAACAAGGAAAGGAACGCTCTGAGTGGGGGAAAAAGACACATACCGTATTTCCCGGCGTATAAGACGACACTGTGTTCTAGTAAAAAGCCTGCTCAGATTGGCCAGAGTCAGAGAGGCGGTCTATTTAAAAAAAAGAACTGGTGTTGCCTCGGAAGTGGGGGGTAGTCTTATACAGCGAATATAGGCCTAAACCTATGTTCTAACTGTAAAATTAGGGGGGTCGTCTTATACGCCGGAAAATACGGTATTTTGCAATTGACCTGCCTTCAGCCATCAGTCATATTCCTGAAGGTAAAGCAGCCAGGTGGTATTGGTGGGAGAATCTGGGCGGTCTCATGCATGGCCAGGGAGTCGGTCAAGGTTAGAGGTCAGTGTTCAGTGTTCACGGTGAACATGAAAGTCATGGACTCGGAGGTGAAGCGTTGATATAGAAAGAGAAGCTTGAAACACACGGTGAGTTTCTGTTTCATGTTTACCCCTGAGAAGTGGCTGTCCTGACAGGGATCAACTTTTCCTTTCAGTTCGAAGTGGGTGACAAGGTTCACAGGAACACACACACAGGAGTAAGGATGGAGACAGCTTGGCCTCAGCATTGTCCCCGTGTTGCTTGGCTGGTGTGGCTCAGTGGTTGAGCGTTGACCTATGAACCAGGAGGTCACGGTTGGATTCCCGGTCAGGGCACATGCCTGGGTTGAGGGCTTGATCCTCAGTGGGAGGCGTGCAGGAGGCAGCTGATCAATGATTCTCTCATTTTTATTGATTTCAGAGAAGAAGGGAGAGGGAGATAGAAACATTGATGAGAGAGAATCATTGATTGGCTGCCTCCTTGCATACCCCCTATTGGGGATTGAGCCTGCAACCTAGGCATATGCCCTTGACCAGAATCAAACCTGCAACCCTTCACTCTGCAGGCCGATGCTCTATCCACTGAGCCAAGCCTGCAAAGGCTCTCTCTCATTTTCTCTGTCTCTCTCTGTTTCTCTCTCTCTCTCTCCCTCTCCCTCTCTCCCCCCCTTCCTCTCTGAAATCAATAAAAATGTATTAAAAAACAAAGAAGAACATTGTCCCTGTGTTAATATCCCTGAAATGATGGTGCTGAATCACTCTGTCAAAAATCATTGGCTGCCTGTTTAATATTCATGTAATTATTAGGGGGTGAACTAGAGCATTGTGGGGATTTGAAAAGAAGGGACTTGTAAGAAGAAGCTTGTTGTGGTCCATGCACAGCGTACTATTTCTGAATGAGAATATTCTGCTCCCTTCCTCACTGCCTGTCCAACCTACACTGAGCATCTTACTGATGTGACGAGTGTTTAGAATGTGTAGCTGCATGATCTCAATGGATCGTCATGTGGGACGCCATCTTCACATCCCTCTTCCACGGAATAGTGGTTTTATTCTAATTCTAACTATTAGAGACCCAGTCTTTTGAATCTAGCAGAAATTTCTTAGTTCTCAAAGACATCTATTACCATATTTCTTCTAGGATGATTTTTTTTCCCTCTGATCATTCACATTTCTGAAATTGAGATGCATTTTGAAGTGGATATGTATCTGTAACCTGGAAGTTGTTTTCAGCCCCTTTGTGTGGTTATGAAACTGAGAAAATTGACTTGATATTGAGTATGTACAGTAAAAGGTAGAGAGGTTTTTAGGGTAAAGGACCTTAAGATGTGTTAGGACTGACTTGCGTCCCAATCCTTCCACACCCCTTGCCATTCATATATTGAACCTCTAACCCCTAGTACCTCTCAGAAAGTGACTGTGTTTGGAGATGTCTTTAAAGAGGTAAAATGGGGCCCTAACTGGTTTGGCTCAGTGGATAGAGTGTCGGCCTGTGGACTCAAGGGTCCTAGGTTCGATTCCGGTCAAGGGCATGTACCTTGGTTGCGGGCACATCCTCAGTAAGGGGTGTGCAGGAGGCAGCTGATCGGTGTTTCTCTCTCATAGATGTTTCTAGCTCTCCCTCTCCCTTCCTCTCTGTAAAAAGAAATCAATAAAATATTTTAAAAAAAGAGGTAAAATGTGGTCACGAGGGTAGGCCCTCATCCAGTGTGACTGATGTCCATTTAAGAAGGCACAGACACACGCGGGAGACCCTGTGAAGTCACATGGAGACGGTGGTCATATAGAAGCCAAGGAGAGAAGCCATCGGAGGAAATCAATCCTGTTGACACCTTGATCTTGGACTTCTAGCCTCCAGAACTGTGAGGAAAACATTGTCTGTTGTTTGAGCCACCCGATCTGTTGCACTTGGTTGTGGCAGTGCTTGTGAACTAACACAGGGATTTCTTAAATGCTGGAGTGAAGAGAGCTTGATCATCAGGGGCCAGAGGGACGAGACCCACAAGGCCAGGAGGAGACAGGGCGAATGGTGTCAATAAGTGGCCATTTCCCAGGTGTCAGATCTCTCCACCATGAGGAATCCCAGCTCATTCTCTCACTTCTTAACATGACAGTGGAGTCTGGTACCTGCATGGCCATTCTTAGTTTTGTCATTGTGTTTTTTTCATCGAATAGAAACCCTCCCTCATTTCCAGAGCTTCGTCCTGACTGGTCAGATTTTTCCTTCCACTTTCAACGCACGGTTGGCTGTTTCTATAGAAAGCCAAAATAACATGCCAATTCTAAGTCACTTGGGAAAATACGCTGAGTGGCCAGATTATCATGATCTCTGAACACATAATAATCTGGCCAATCAGTGTATATTCCTATATAATAAAAGGCTAATATGCAAATTGTCCCCTCAGCCAGGAGTTCGACCAGCAGGCAGGCGGCCAACCGCCCATGTTCCCTCCCCTTGGCCAGGCTGGCTGGACCCCACTTTCATGCACTGGGCCTCTAACACACACACACACACACACACACACACACACACATACACACACACAGTGGATGGTGAGATTATTATGCATTCAGAGATCATAATAATCTGGCACTCAGTGTAGATCCTGAGATTGATTGGCAACTAACACCCAGGCACCATTGTAGACACTGTCCTGAAAAGAACCCTTTTTCCCCCCCACCCCCTTTCTTTGTGGAGTCAAAGCTCCCCCCCCTGAATATTATCTTTGAAATATTGTCAAAGCAGTATTTATAGGATCTCTGCAAAATAGCTTTGGAAGCTCTTGGTAGGGGAAATGTGGTAGGGAATCAAATTAGATTGGGTCACAAGGGAAAGTGTCTGTAAGAAATACGAATGGGACCCAGGGGAAATGAAAATTGAAGGGAAACCAGACTCGAGCTGCAAATTCTCTCTTTTGCCAAGTTGGACTCGGATTATGTCATCATATGTAATTTCAAGGAATGGGCAAACCAATTTGGATAGAAGTAAAAGTGATCTGACTCGTTTTCTCAAACATGAATTGAACCAGAGAGAGAGAGAGTTTTCTTTCAGTCCCTGATGTCTCCCCACCCCCCCCTCCATTATTCAGTCTCAGAAGCCTCATTGTTTTTCATCCTAAATGAGAAGCAAAATACTAGAATTGCTTAAAGATAATCATTTCCAGGTTGTGTACAACTTCGTCACACCTTAACGTTAATGTTTTCATATTGCATTTAACGAAAGGTGAAATTGTCCTTATTAACAGCTGCAGGATATAGATGGCCTTTGTATGTCTTCTCTTCTCACTTATAATCACACGTTGCATTTCTTCTGTATTTCCTAAAGGGCATTGTTTAGTCCCGATTACTTTGTAGATGTATCTATCAGTTTGTTATTGCTGCGTAACAAACCAAGTCAAAACCTACTGTCTGAAATCAGTACAAAATAATTTGGCTCATGATTCTATGGTTCAGCATTTTAGTCTGGGCTGTCCTGGTAGTACTGCTGACCTGTACCAGGCTTGGCTGATCTCAGATGGGGTGGCAGCTCTAGCTGACTTAACTCAAAATGATAGAGGAGAAAATTTCTTCTTTAACTTTAAACAAGATATAATAATTTGAGAATATTTTAATTTTTTTCATTATACAATCAATCAGTCCACCAAACCAATCAATAAGCCACCTGTACTCTGTTCTATAAAAGCAAGTTACCTCAAATGTACACATGCTATTGTTATGTGTTATATGTAAAGGTGATAATATCAATAATACCTCAAAAAAAAAGCTGGAAGAAAGGTAATAGCTAACATGTATTAACATTAACCTGGCACACATATTAAAATATTTAATCTTCTCAACAAGCTTGAGATAATTATTATTCTTGCAATTTTACAGAAAAGGAAACTTAGGTTTACAGAAGTAATTATTTGTCCCAAATCACATAGCCAATATGTGGCCGAATGGGTGCTAAAATCGTGGTCCGTCTGTCTCAGTGCTGCTCAGAGCTCATACTCACTATGTATGTTGTCACTCCCAGAGCTGCCAGCCTGTCCAGGAAATAACATTTCTATAGGAGGGCTCCCTGCACCTCTGACCTTCTTCTTTTTCCTTTCTATTGCTTATTTAGATGCTCATTTTTTTAAATTTTTTTTTTGGCTCCAGGTCTGGCGCCTGGTCTAGTTGACCAAGAGTTTGACAATGCTTTGGCTAGGGATGAAGTTAAACAGTCCTTTTCAACAGGGGTCAAGTTGACCCTGTCAACCGATCCAACAGAAAATGACAGTGAGGCGATGCTAAAAATTTTCATCAAATGTGGAAGGCATTTTGAGAGTCAGTGGGACAAGAGGAAGCTTTGACTCATGGTGTCTACCGTAAGCCAAGTAGCATTCCGGAGAATGGTAATTAGCTGATAGGGGCATCTAAGGTTTAAAAGGGGTTGGGGGGCCCTAGTTGGTTTGGCTCAGTGGATAGAAAGTCGGCCTGCGGACTGAAGAATCCCAAGTTCAATTCTGGTCAAGGTCACATGCCCGGGTTGTGGGCTCAATGGGGGGCATGTAGGAAATGGCCAATTTTATCTCATCATTGATGTTCTCTCTCTCTCTCTCTCTCTCCTTACCTCGCTCCCTCCCTCTCCTTTCCTCTCTGAAATCAATAAAAAAAATTAAATATTTTTATAGAAAAGTGGGAGAGGGTTGGCTAGAAGGAGATGGGTTTTTAAATATCTTACCTATGATATTCTGAGTTCTCTGAGACATTTCAAGTAGGTCCTTTACATTCTTCTGTGAGTCTCAACTAGGGTGAATTCTCCGCTTTCTTGAGGAAAGGGTATATATACCAGGAGAGAAATTTGATGATTAAAATATAGCACCAAAAACACTTGACTCTGTGTGGAGAAGAACCCAACTATTACGGCAATTATCAGGATCTTTATCTCCTTCTGTATGTACTTATTTGAGGAGCATTTGGACGCAGAGGATGTGGGAAATCTAAAAGGACACATCATTGTTTACTCTTTTGGGGAGAGAGCCCAGAGCAATTACCAAAGCCACCAGGGCAATTAGAGACCCCGAGGGAGCTCTGGTAACATGTTTGGCTTCAGTATAAAGTGGCTGGAAGAAATGAGTCCACCATAGTTAGGCCAGGAAATCTCAGATCTCTCTGCCTTTGGGCACCTCGTACCCGTCTACCAAATAACGGTGTCCTAGAGTCTGCGTGTGGTAGTTAAGTCTGTGTCATTATTTCCCATCTTCCCCGGTGGCCTGGGAGCTGCACTTAGGTTTATTATTGAGGAGGAGCATTCCTGGGTTGGAACACCAATTTGCAAGATAAAAAAAAAAAAAAAAAAGAGGTCAACCTGACTTTTGGGCCTTGTAAATCCTGCGTTGTCACGACAGCCTATTGAAGTGGGAACTGCCGGCCCAGCTCCGTGAGCTCAGTAGAGCCCGAGGCCCCTGAATTGAGTGGCATTGACTAGAGTCCTGCTCGTTTCATTTCCCTTCTTACCGGGAGACATTCCCTGCAGGGCTCCAAGGCAGCCATCTCGTGATGTGTCCAAGGCACTTTTACTTCTTCCTTTCCAATCTGTATACCTTTTATTTTATGGTCTTGTCTTCTAACTAGAACGTTCATTATGAAGTTGTATAGGAGTAGGGAGAGAGGTCTTCCTTGCCTTGTTGCCAATCTAGAGGGAAAGCATCCAGTTTCTTAAGCATCATGTATATATTAGCTGTAGAGTTTTTGTACACACTCTTTCTCAAGTCTAGGAAGTACTTTCTATTACCATTTTGCTAAGAGTTTTTTTTTTTAATATAAGTTTGTATTGATTTCAGAGAGGAAGGAAGAGGCAAAGAGAGATAGGAACATCAGTGTTGAGAAAGAATCATTGATCGGCTGCCTCCTGCACACCTCCTACTGGAGATCGAGCCCACAACATGGGCATGTGCCCAGACCAGGAATTGAACAGTGACCTCCTGGTTCATAGGTTGACACTCAGCCATTAAGCCATGCCAGCTGGACTTGCTAAGAGTTTTTAATCACATGAATAGATGTTACGTTTTGTCAAATACATTTTCTGCCTAACTGATATGGTCATATACATGTTCTTCTTTAGCCTGTTGATTTGGTGGATTACTTTAATTGGTTTTGAATGTTGAATCATCATTGCATATCGGGGATAATCCTACTTCATTGTATGTCTAATTGTGTGGCTCACAGTGGGATTCATTTTGCAGACATTTTAATGGGGATTTTTGCATTTATGGTCTTGAGAGAGATCAGCCGGTTTTCTTCCCTTGTAAAGTCTTTATCTGTTTTAGGCATTAGAGTAATACTTGCCTTACGGAATGAA
Organism: Nyctalus aviator; assembly: GCA_036971965.1. Lineage (NCBI taxonomy): Eukaryota > Metazoa > Chordata > Mammalia > Chiroptera > Vespertilionidae > Nyctalus > Nyctalus aviator. The sequence goes on along the minus strand of CM072940.1, from coordinate 5,458,309 downwards.
TTAGGAAGTGTTCCCTCAGCTTCATTTTTTCTGGAAGAGATTTTGGAGTGTTGATATAATTTCGACATTAAATATTTGGCATAATTTACTAGTGAAACCATCTGGTTCTGATGTTTCCTTTTTTTTTTGCAAGTTTGCTAAGAATTGTGCTTTTTAAATAATTAGAGGCCTCTTCAGATTATCTGCTTCTCCTTATGTGAGTGTTGGTAATCTGTATCTTTCAAGGAATTGGTTCGTTTAATTTAAGCTCACTTTGTGAGCTCTTTGTTCGTAGTATTCCTTTATTATCTCCGTAATGTCATGGGATCTGTAGTGAGGATTCCTCTTCCTTTTCTACTATTGGTTCTTTGTGTCATCTCTCTTTTTTCCCTTGGTGAGCCTGGATGGAGATTTGTCAATTGTATTAATCTTTTCAAAGAATCAGCTTTTGTTTTAAAACTGCCTTTCTATTGTTTTCACTTGCAAATTAATTGAATTTTGCTCTACTTTTATATTATTTATTTTGTTCTTGCTTTAGGATTATATGGCTTTTTTCTCTAATTTACCTAGGTAGAAGGTTAGATTTTTAATTTTAGATCTTCTTTTCTAATACATGTGCATTTAAGTTTCTCTCTAAGCACTGCTTTTGCTATATCTTACAAATTTTGATAAATTATATTTTTATTTCTACTTAGTTCATAACATATTCAATTTCTTTGACTGCTGCTTTAATCATGTCTCTTTTTATATAAGTATGTTATTTTATCTCCAAATATTTTTGAAGTTTTATAGCTTTCTATTATTGATTACTAGCTTAAGATCATAGTGTCCTATAAAATACTATGATTCTTATTTCATTTTTTTCTCTTGGCATATTTATTTTACTTCTCCTTTTAAATTTGTATGGTTCTCTAGAGTTTGTAATATACACTTACAGCTAACCTAAGTCCGTAAAACACTTCACCTGTAGGGCAGTCACCTTATAACAATGTAGTTTCAACTTCTCTTTCTGCCTGAGTCCCTTTTAACATTGCTTTCACTCAATTAATATGCTACAATCACTCAGTCCCTTGTTACTAGTATTATTTTAAACAGTTAACTTTTAAGTCAATTAAGAATATGAGATTTAAAGATTTTATTTTACTTTTATTTTCTCCTTTCTAATGCTCTTCTTTTATATAAACACAAGTTTCTGACTTTATAAGTTTCCATTTTATAACATTTTCCCCTATCTTAAAAAGATCCTTTTACCATTTCTTACAGGGTCCACTGGCTGCTTTGAATTCCATTCGTTTTTGTTTGTCTAAGAAAGTTATTTTTCCTTCACTTTTGAAGGATAATTTTTGTATTGGAACACTTAAATATTTCACCCCATTCTCTTTTTTCCTTTCATGATTTCTGATGAGAAGACTGCTGTAAGTCTTCTTGTTTCTATGTAGGCATGGTGTTCTTTTCTCTGGCTTATTTTAAGACTTTCTTTTTGTCTCTGGAATCCCGCAGTTCAAGATGATATGCCTGTGTGTAGAGTTTTGGGTGTTTTTCCTGCTTGTTGCTCTCTGATCCTTCTGGATCTGTGGTTTGGTGTCCTCACTAATTTTGGAACATTCTCAGCCATTATTACCTCAAATATTTTTCTACTCTGTTTTTTTCTTTATTTCCTCTGGCATTCCAATTATATACTTATGGCTAGATCTTTTGAGATTGTCCCACACTTTTTTTGATGTTCTGTTCTTTTTTTTACAAAATTATCATTCTTTATTTCTCTCCATCTCAGTTTGGGAAATTTCGATTGCTATATCTCAAGCTCACTGGCTCTTTTCTCAGCTGTGTTTGGTCTCCTGATGAGCCTATCAAAACAATTATTTATTTCCATTTCAGTTTTAGTTTGTTGTGTAAAAAAGCAGACCACAAAACCAAGAACATCTGAGCTAGTATCTCAGGAGTGAACCCCCAGAATGAGGTCCAGAATTGCTAACTATGCTTCTGCCTTAGAGTTTCTATATCTGCTATATTATCAATTTATTTTTATACACTAGAGGCCCGGCACAGGAGATTCCTGCATGGGTAGAGTCCCTAGGCCTGGCCGGCAATCAAGGCCAATCTGTGGGGCGACTGGCAGGGTGATCAGGGGAGGAGGGGAACCCTGGCACCACCCATTCACCAGCCCTGCCCCCCACCGGGGCCACCATTCTGCAGGACTGGGGGCAACTCCTGCATTGAGTGTCTGCCCCCTGGTTGGTGGTCAGTGTGCATCATAGCGACTGGTCATTCCACTGGTTGTTCAGCCATTGGGTCAATTTGCATATTAGGCTTTTATTATATAAGATTGTCATCCCCCCCCCCCCCATTAGAACTCTTAAATATTAATCATAGTTATTTTAACTTTACTGTCTGGTTAATTCCAAAATGTGTGTCATATCTGAGTTTGTCCCTTCATACTTGTTTGTCTCTGCAGCCATGTTGGCTTGGCTACCACTTTGGCCCTTAACATAAAAAGAAATCATGTGACCCCAAAGGAAAGAGGGAAAGACCTGGAAGCATTAGGGGAGGAGAACCTGTGAGGTGTGTCTGTGTTTCTGGCCTGTTTTTGTTGAATTCTATCCACAAAAGAGAGAGAAAAAGCAGCTGGGGGAATAGCTCCCTCCACTCTTGAGTCCATTGTGATGATGTTGTTGAGTGCCCTTGCCAAAAAGGTGCCATCTAAATGGTCAAGCCTTTCAGGGGGATATGGGCATCCTCTTTGGCCCCCACAGCCCATCCAGTACAGCCATCTCCAGTGTCAGGCTGAGTTCATCCTGGCCCTCCACCGACCTGCTGTGTGACTCTGGGAAAATTACTCCACCTCTCTGTGCCTCAGTGCTCTCATTGACAAAATGACCCTCAAAATGGTCTTATGTAGATGAGATGGAGACGCCTTTATCCATAAAGAACAGGATTTGATATGTGTAATCAGTCAATGAATGTTAGCTGTTACTGAAACCAGTCCTTCTCCATTTTATACACATCAGTCCTGTCTTCACATGATGAGGTCAGACTCATTTTGAGCTTTCCTGAACATAGATACATAGCCATAGCCTAGGGACGAGGGATGGTTTTTGTTCCACTTTAGAACCCATTTTATTTTTTTTTAAATATATAGTTTTATTGATTTCAGAGAGGAAGGGAGAGGAAGAGATAGAAACATCAATGATGAGAGGGAATCATTGATCGGCTGCCTCCTGCATGCCGCCTAGTGGGGATTGAGCCTGCAACCCGGGCATATGCCCTTGACTGGAATCGAACCCAGGACTTTTCAATCCATAGGCCGATGCTCTATCCACTGAGCAAAACCAGCTAGGGCTATGACCCACTTTACACTGCTGGCATCTTAGTTCAAATCCAACCTCAAACTTGTAAGGGTTTTGCTAATTTACTGAGTCCAGCAAACAGCTCGTGTGCCCAGTGCCTACCAGGTGTGGTACCAGCTATACCTTCCTGATTGGGCACCAACTCTCCCGATACACTCCACCCACTTCTGACTCACCCACCCTGCCCTTTACATGAAATCCCATTCTTTGGCCGCTGCGCGTCATGGAATTGTAGCATTTCATCTTGAAGCCCTGCCCAGGGACCTGTGGGCAGTAGGCGTGTTTAAGAAATCCAATAAAGGAAGGGAAAATAAATGTACACAGCACAAAGGAAATGGGCCAGTACTGTTCAGAGCAAAACCCCAAAGTGACTGCCGGAATCGTTTTAGAACAAGTCGGTAATGTAAACACGGTTAATGCAAACAGGCTGCTTAGTAAATACCCGGGTTTGTGCTTTCTGCCTTCCTCCTGGGCCTTTGCTTCCACAGAGGAGTTTATGACCCTCTTCCGGCGAATAAAACGCCTTGACCTGAGGGTAAGGTGGGTCAGCGTTTTGTTCTATTCGGAGGCTCTCAGGTGACCAAGATTGCGTGGTGGCTGTGAACTAATTTAATTTTCTTTACTAGCTCCATTGAGAAAAGCAGTGTGCATATCGAGTCTACACAGATGGGGGTGGGGGTGGGGGACTCTCAATGTGCTTGCAGGCCCTCCTTTCCCTATGTTGACTTTGTCCCTGGATGTGCCTTGGTGGGCTTGGCTCCTGTCCTGCTCCTGATTTAATGTAATTAATTAAGTGGCACCCAGAGCAGCTAATCACATGGATACAGTTTCACCCAACTGGCCACACCACACCACACCAGGGCGAGAAGGCACTCCTGCCTATGTCCTTCATGCATTTTACAAATGTATTAAACACAGTCTATTTATCCATCTACCCTGTTTCCCCGAAAATAAGACAGTGTCTTATATTAATTTTTTTCTCCCAAAGTTGCGCTAGGTCTTATTTTCAGGAGATGTCTTATCTTTCCACGCTCTAGGTCTTATTTTCGGAGGATGTCTTAAAACGGTATATAGTTGATAAAAAGGAATAATTCCTACTGAGGAACTTGTTTTGTTGCTGTAACGCCTCTTGAGGAATAGCAGTGACTTGTGTTCTCAGGGTCCCTTTGTATTTGACAAAGAACACTCACATGTACAATGGTTGCAACGCTGGTTCAAATCCCGCCTTGACTGGTGGCTCGATCTGGAATGGGAGGCAAGTTATTTATCTTTCCTGAGCCCCGGCCCTGCATGCAGTAATTGGAGAGCATCATTAGAGAGCATCCTTACAGGAATGTGTGAGGAATGTGTTACCAGATGCCTGTGAAAATACTTTGTGAACTGGAAGTGGTGTATGCGTGCTAGTTGTGATTCACCTTTCTGGCCATCTCAGGAGGTAATGGAGGCAAGTACTTTTACTCCCACGGAAGGAGAACACTGAGTGTAGCAAGCCCTGGTTGGGCCCTGCCCATATGCCTTTCTTTCATGTGGAAAGTTACCGGAAGCTGGTTCTTCTGCTCTTGGTCAGCTTCCGGGGCCTTCCCATGTGAGGGCGTCCTTTGACCTTGGGGCAGGCCGGAAGTACTGGAGAGCTAACAGTTCCGGAGTGACCACCAATGAATGAGGGACAGGAGTGGGTGTGGGAATACCCCATCTTGTCACCTCTTGGTGGGAGAGTTCTCAGTTGAGTTCTGCTTAGTCTTTCAGAGAGTTCTGGGCGGGGTGGGATGGTGGACGGAGCCCCAGCTGCCCAGAGCAGTGGACAGCTTACTGATGATCCCCGCCCTGTCTCTCATCTCCACTGACGCATAGTGTTTCCTGAGATCGCCTACTGCTGTCACCACCTCCAGGAAGCCCCCTGCTCCAAGGTCATTGTCTCAGATCTGCATGTAGGATAATCCAAATAAGAGAGTAAGGCTCTTAGAGGGTTAGAGATTCATGCTCAGTCACATACCCCTTAAGAGGCAGAAGTGGTTATAAGCCTTGTCTCTGAAATAAAATATTACATGCAGAACCCCCCAATACTTTAATTTTTATGGAAAACATAGTGATTAATGAAAATAGAAGAACCCCAACCCCTTTATCCTTAAATTTATTAAGCATAGTTTGAAAAGACAGGGGCAGAAGCACACATATTTGGCTGGATAGATAAAAGTTGACTAGCCAATAAAAATGAGATCTGAGAGGCAAGATTGGAGAATGTATTAAAAATTTTTAAAAATCTGCAACCATAAATTTAAAAACAATCGTCTTCATATAGTAAGGACAATAAAAGACTGGCATTCCTGCCTCGGGAAAATGTCCTGACATTAATCAAAGAAAAAAAGGAATTTTTGATTCTGTTTTATTTATTTTTTCTTTGAGGAGAACAGCCTTCAAAAAAATGATAACATTTGGCATTCTCTTGCTTCAGATTACACTGACACTAACATTTGGGGAGGAGCAACGAGGAGGTCACTTTGCAGCCCCAAAGCATTCCTGTCTCAGGCCTAGATACCAGTCAAGTTCAAGTGCTGCAAACACTGGAAGATATGATAACAGAAAACATTTCAATAATTATCCTCTGACCATGAAGGCTTGGAGAAGGGCCCGGAGTTCTGACACAGGGATCTGTAGTACAGAGAGGGTGAACGAATACATCAGAATGTTGTTCTAGATGAAATAATTCTAAAATGGAGCGTTAGGATATAGAAAGTTGATATTTAGAAAAAGGAATTGGCTCCTGTTAGGAGCCAGGGAAGGTTTGCTGAGACAGATTATTATGATCCGCCTTATTTTCAGCTTGTGACTGCATTATAGGATGTAAATCAGGGCATGGCGTGCTAAATATTGTTATACGTAAGAGCGCATGTTGACCTGTAGCTTTGCGTTGACTTGCGGTTTTGTTTGTAGATTTGTGCCTTCAATGAAGAAATGTCAGCTGAAAGGCACCATCACTTGGTGGACTTAAAGTCCCTCATCATGTCCGAAAGCTCCTGTTTCAAAGCAGGATGGCTGTTTTTGCTGTGATTTAGTCGGAGACCAGTGACGTTTTGGTGTCAGACCTGGGTTCACTTTCAAATTCAATCATGAAACTCTTAGTTCCCTCCTCTACAAAATAAGGAGGAACAAAAAGTTATTTCCTGGTGTTCTTTTGATGAATATGTGCAATAAAGTATGTCAAAGAACTTTCATAGATTCTAAAGCCGCCCAGCTGGCGTGGCTCAGTGGTTGATTATCTACTTATGAAGCAGGAGGTCATGGTTTGATTCCCGGTCAGGGTACCTGCCAGGTTATGGGCTCAATTCCCAAAAGGGGCAGGCAGAAGGCAGCTGATCAAAGACTCTCATCATTGATGTTTCTATCTTTCCCTCTTCTTTCCTGTCTGAAATCAATAAAAATATACTTAAAAAATATATATATTGTAAAGCCTTAAGTCAATGTTAGTGGTTATTGTACCTTAACAAAACCGTGTTTAAATTTCCAATCCTTATGAGAAAAATCTAAGTCCAGCCACATCTCCGCTTTCTTGTCTGTATTAGAATAAAAATACAAATAAATAAAAACCCAACCCATTTTTAGATTAGTTCCCAAGTCATTTGATCTGGTTGTTTTATGGAAAGAGTGCCCATCTAAGGGGTCAGCAAATGAAAGCCCGCGGACCAAATGTTCTTTAAATAAAGTTTTATAGGAGCACAGCTATATTTATTTATGATGTTTAAGGGCTGCTTCTGAGCTACCTTGACAGAGTCCAGTAGCTGTGATAGGGACTTTATGGCTTACAAAGCTAAGAATATTTACCATTGGGACTTTTATAAAAATCTGCCGACTCCTGGCCCACACTAAAAAATGTGCATGAAATATGAAACAGCCATATATAGCCATTTTTAGGAAAGATCCGTTTTAGCAAAGATCCATTTCAGCAAAGATAAGGAAATTCTGGAGTTTATGAATTACAGTAATCAGAAATGGGAGTCCAAATATTATAGACAGCGTGCACATTTTCTTTAATAAAGTCGCAAAAGAATTATTAAATTTTGTGAGCATGTAGCCAGAGAGCATAACAAAGAATCATAACATCAGAACATGGATTTGAAAATGTCATTAGTGTTGGAATTCAAGGAGTTGGTCTGAGGGACCATTTGGGGAGAAAGACTCCAAAGAGAAACTGAGTGAGCTTTGGGGCTGCCTGGCTATGATTTTCCCTTTTCACTCTGATGGAAAGTCTGGACCAGTGTTCTCACCAATCTGATCATGGGTGAGAGTTTAGGAAATTCCCTCCGAAGCTTCTAGAAGCTTCCAAGCCTTAGGCCACTGAAAAACTGAATGACTTACAATAATAGTTGCTTTGTGCAAACAGGCTGGCATACTGAACTTCATTTGACTTAGTCATAACTGCTGGTCCCAGCCCTGCCCAAATCTCCCTACCTTTGCTAAAATAGAAACCAATGTCATCCTTTGCCCCAAATTTACACTGAACCCAAACCTTCCTTAAGAAGTTTCCAAAGAATTCAACGCATTTCCAAGAGCTTTGCCAAGCAAGCCGGCTACTCAGATTTCTAATTCATTGGTCAAGGCTAAATGAAGACATTAAGAAATGTTCTTTCCTAAGATTTCCCAACCGGTCAGCGATGGTGGTGATGTGGGTAATGCTGGGAACTTAGCCATTATCAGCTCTTTCTTATTGGTGGATTCTGTGTGTGAGTTAGAGGCAGTAGACTGCTAAATTATGATAACAAAAACTCTAACCTCGAATTTATTATATAATTTGGGGATGGGTGATGTTTTGATTAATTTTTTAAGTATACGACTTTTGTGCTGCTGAAAATAAATTGTGTACAGGGATGTCCAGCCACCCCATGTTTCTATGTGGGGGATCCAGTGAACTGTATTGGGGAGGAAAGGCATCTTGGGAAGGATTAGAGAAATATGTTGAACTTGAGTCTGAATAACATTAAATGAAATCATAGAATTTTAGAGCTGGAAGCATTTGTAATGGTTCATGGCAACCCTTTCCAACTTCAACCCCATTTTGTAGGCGAAAAGACTGAGTACGATGAGGTTGTCGTACTCCAGTCAGGCATCTAGTTTCTGGAAGAGCCCAGATTGCAACCTGACCCTGAAGTTTAGAGACGTTTCCTCTACACAGAATTCCTAAGCTAATTGCAAGGGAGTGTGCCTGGGAAGGAATTCAGTTAATGGGGTTCGAACTGAGAGGGCCATTTTGCATTCAGGGAGCTTGGCCAATGCTGAGGAAGCCGAGACCGAGGTAATGACAGTTTGGAAGGGATCTGAAAGGCAAGTTATTGCCGTATCAGAAACGAAACGGGCAACTTTATGCCAGTGACCGATTGGAAATAGAATTCGTCCCTTTAATTAGCAAATTCTTAACAGGCTAAAGGTGAAAACGAATGCTAATAAACATGTCTGACATCCTAGAACCTGTCAAAATCCCGTCAGGAACGGGGCCAGTAGAGCTTCTGACAGGGAAGCAGGATGAGTGGAATAGTGTCAGATAACATGTGTATTTATTTCTACCACGTGATGGAGAAACACTCCTAGCAACAGGCAGTGTGACTATCATATATGTATGTAGGATGAAATCACAATCATAAGTACACATTCCCACCACATGATCAAACCGTTAAAGTAATTGAAATGGTCTGCATACCATTTGTGGGGGAACTCTTAGCACCATTTAGTGAAATCAATAACACACAACACTGGTTGGTTGTTATGGTCTAAGCTACACACTGTGCTGGGTACTTCATATGTGCTATCTAATTTGATATTCACAACAATCCCGTGAAGTAGACTTATTACCCCCCACTTTATAAATGAAGCAACCCAGGCTTATAAAGTTTATGTCACTTGTCCAAAGCGTCAGAGCTCACATGTGGCAGAACTGGGACTTGACATCTGATCTACCATCAACCAAGGATTCATTCTTAACTGCAGTGACTTGAATGAAGGCACCAATCTATATTTACTCAGGAAACAGATAAAATGAAGTGGTTTAGTGGATTTTTTTCAGGGAGAGTCTTTATTGTCAGTCTCTATGGAGGGCATAAAGGTATTAAAAATAGTCTGAGAAGATACAGTCCGGAAAATTTCTTTCAATATGACCAAATCGATTATGGTGAGCGAATCATCTTTACAAAGTGTCTGGGTTTTGAGATTCTCATGGAAGTATCCTTTGCCTCTGGTTGTTCTCCAACCATATAAACTTTTGACTGCTGCTGGGAAGGGCATGGCCAAAGACTCGGGGAAGATGGTCATTTGTCCCTTCTTTGAGTTTCCTTTATTCTCTTGGTGGTCAGAGGTGGCCGCTGGTGAATGAGACTGAGATATAGATAGGGCTCCTCAGGGACATCCCTGCCAGGATGGCGTCCTTTCAAGGACAAAGTTGCTGTATCTGTCACAGAAGGCAGCTCTGGCATCTCTCTTTTTTAGGTGTCTCTCGAATTTCACATAAGTAAAATTTTAAAACCTTCATTCCAAAAATCTTTTTTCCCCAGGAATGCTTTTGTACTTAACACCTCTGTGAACTCTGTGACCATACACCCCCATCTGGAAGGTCTATTCAGAGGTGGCTGAGCAGGCTGCCAGACTCAGCCTCTGAACCCCATCATTTCTGCATTCTGAATGCCTTTTCCCTCCCTGGAAGCCGAAATTAAATGTTCAGAGGCATTTGGATTAGACTTGAGTCGCTTAGTCAAATCTTAGTCGCCTCTCCCCACACATCATCCCTAACCCAGGAGAGGGTGTTGGTTGGAACCCAGGGACTCAGCCGAAGTGGGGGAGGACTTGGATCACAATGTTCTAAGTCAGAGTCAGGTCCAGCTCACTGTTTGGAAAGTATGAGACCAGGTCGTTGCAGTGTTGGCTGACAAAGGCTGGTGTTTGGAGTGTTCTCCACAAGCATTTTCCCATCAGGAGAGCTCTTCCCGTGGGACTGTCCCAAGTTAAAACCTTTTTGAGGTTCATTGTCAAGTTCTAACGTACGATGATATTCAGTCTTCATCATGGTCACACTCTCTGGTTTCGATGCATATGTGGGCATACCCTCCTAAAGAACTGATTTAAGATTCAGACGTTTATTGAGTTTAATGGATATTTTCTATTTTTAGTCTGCTCAGTACGTCTATTACACTTTAGGGAAATTCCACTCCCCAATTGTACCTAGTTCTTTAAAATAAAATTAAAATAAAATAATAAAATAAAAAATAAATAAAAATAATAAAATAAAAATAAATAAAATAATAAAAATAAAATAATAAGATATATACGCACACACATACGTACTTCAGAGAGAGGAAGGGAGATGGAAAGAGAGAGAGAGAAACATCAAATGATGAGAACCATTGATTGGCTGTCTCCTGTACCTACCCTCCTATTGGGGATCAAGCTTACAACCCAGGCATGTGCCCTAAGATTGAACCATGACCTCCTGGTTCATAGGTCGATGCTCAACCACTGAGTCACCCAGTTGTGCTGTACCTGGTTCTTGTGGTCAGGAGCCTTGTTTGTTATAGCCACCCCACCCCTACCCTGGACCCACAGCGGTGGGTAATAATGCAGACTGGGCAGTCCTGGTGACCAATTAAGGATGAGACTGTGACTCAGGCAGAGCTAGATTATTTCAATTGAGGTAAAAAAAAAACAACTAGCAGTGTGGCAGTGTTTTGGTGGGTTCTTTGGATATAACCATGTACTGACAAGGGACATGAGTGATGCCAGGAAAAAAAATAGGAGCTGAAATGAGAAGATCCCGGGGTCAGTTCTTCCCAGCTTCATCAACAAACTGGTCATGGACTTTCTGAGATTCTGCTTCCTTGTTGATTCAAAAAGGATGTTGGTACCCATCCTGGACATCACCAGGCGCCAAGGAGAGTAAAAATAGGCCAACAAATAAGAAATTACCTTGAAAGTCATCAGCTGCTAGGATGGGAAATGGGTGCCATTGAGGAAAGATGATGGTCTTTGGATTAGGAAGATCAAGGTTCAAGCCCCAGCTGGAAAGGATTGGGGTCAAATTGCTTAATCTCTTTGAGTTTTAGTTCCCTCATTTCTGTAATGGACATAAGAACATGGACTTCACAGCTGTAGGAGGAATGGCAAAGCTGGTAGTAGGCTCCAACAAATGTAAGTGAAGTTCCGTATATGTGAGTTCTCTCTTCCATGTAGAGAATAAGAGTGTTGCTTATTTTCTACTGGAGTCTAGCTTTGCTCGCAGAGTGAGGAGGATGGAGGGGTGAGGGACTGGCTGTTTGTTCTCACTGCCGCCCTTGGGGTCTGCCAGGCTGAGGAAGTCACCCCGTTAGGGTCTCCCATCTGCTTTGGTCTGATTGCTGTTTTGCTGTGGTTTCTCCAGCGTCATTCTGTCTTCACACTTGCTTATGTTTGTTTGCAATTTTCATGGGTCATTTTAGGAGTCTCTCACCTGCCTTTTTTCTATATGCCCCCTGCCCTCCATTTAGCTCTTCACTTGTTTTGTTTTCATTTATTTTCTCAGGTGTGTTGCTTGGGTAGAGACTTTGACAAATGTCTTATCAGTTGCATCCATCTTGGATTTCCTAGCTTTGTACCATGGAGACTCTTTGGGTATTAGATATAGTTTCCCTTCCCCTCCCCCTTCCCTTTTTCCTCTCTCCCCCCTTCCCCTCCCCTTCCTCTCCTCTCCCCTCCCATCCCTCCTCTCATCTCTCCTCCCCCTTTCCCTCTCCTTTCCCCTTTCCTCTTCCTCTTTCCTCTTCTCCCTTCCCCCAGCACTCCATGGGCAGTAACCGCAGCAGCGAGCCTTTCCCCCTCTCCTTTCCCTTTCCCTTTCCTTTTCCCTTTCCCTTCCCCTTTCCCTTTTCCTTTCCGTTCCCCTTTTCCTTCCCTACCCTCTCCCTTTTCCCTGCCTTTATTCCATCGCCTCTTATTGTCCCTCTGACTCTGCACCAAAATTTTCCTTCACCTCTGGGCTAAACGTAGTCATCATCCCGTGATGCCACCTCCACAGTATACTCTGGCTCCTTCCCAGGAAGCCTTTGTCCTCATTGGCTCTCCACCACCACCATCCCATGAGCCCCGTGTCCTTCCCATTCCTACAGGGCACCTCTAGCTCACAGCCATTGCAGGGGGCATGCCTCCATTTTCTGGGACCACTGGTGGACAGTACCAGGAGGAGTTCTTAGGAAGCAGAGATTAAGGGAGAGAAGTGCCACACAAGGAGTAGAAATGCACATTCCTGCATGGAGCATCTTAAAGTGGCCGCCTCGTGTTCAGTGTTTAATAGTCGGTGCTCCTCAGCGCGGGCTTCTTATTCAATGCTATTTGGAGAGATTGGGTAGAGAATATCTTATAACATCTGGAGACTGAAACTTAATACTGTGCTGATCTAGTCGCATGATGGTTCAAGCTCAACTGTAGGAACAGAGAAAGAAATATGGCTTTGATGTCAGAAGCAGAAAAAGGAATGTTTTGCTCCCTATGATTATCAGTCATTCTGGGGAAGAATCACTGGCTCATCTTTTGGAAGATTTGGTAAAAGTTTCTTGCTTGGCTGTATCCCTCCTTTCTCCTTATGACTTTTAACTAAAAGCATGCACCAACGTTCTACATATATATATAGAACATATATGTACACGCACACACACATATATATATATATATATATATATAGTTCACTGACCAGCTTGAACTTGATCGAAAAGTATTAGAAATAGAAGTATTTCCCTCTTCTATGTTCACATGGTTTTTCTTTCTTTCCTGTTCTTCTGTTTAACTTTGTGCTTTCACGACAGTGCTCTTTACGGTCCGATTTGCATTTCTTAAATATTGCCTGCCCTCTCTCAGGGCCTGTGAGTTCTGGAAATCAGGAACCACATTCAGGTCTCTGCATTTCCCCCAGAACCAACCTAGCACCTCATATGGAGCAGGTACTCTTTAATGTTAAGGAAAATTACAAATAAATCTGCCCTGTGCCAAGATGAAGGACCAAAAGCCAACTCATGTCCAGTGTAAGGGAGTAATTCACAATGTTACAGACACGCTATTGAGGAGTGCCCGCGCCGGTTTTATGGATGTGAGAGAGCAGATGATTAAATATTCAGGAATGTTACGAGCCGGTAGTTAAGCCATTTGGAACTTGACATTGGCTTTGCTGGGACTCTTTACACCACGGAAACCAGCGAAGGCTGCACACCAGGGTTGTTTGCTTCTTTTGAGAGTCAGTTGGCCAGCACTCCATGGGCAGTAACCACAGCAGCGAGCCTGGATCCCGAGTAGGAATGGCAAAGCTTGAGGACATAATTGAGCATTGGCTTTGGTCAAGAATTCCCTACACAACCACATTTGCAATAGAAAGCCTCACAGAACTGCAACGCATGAATTGTCATAGGACAGTTCGATAGTTTTCTAAACAGTAGGACAATGTGCTTATTGCGCCTTTGCTGAAAGGATCAGGTCTTTCTCAAAAACAAACTCAATCCAGACAACAGCTGGAGAAAGCAACACAGCCAGCTTCTCACAGGTGAAGTCCCCATAGGGCAAAGCTAGGTCAAAGTATGTGCGGGCATTGCCATCTGTATTGTGATCTGTCCTATTGGATCTAATGACTCCAGACTTTTATCTTTCCTGGCGTTGACACAATTAAAGTCTATGGCAGTATTAAGGAGCATTAGAAAAATACAGTCGTAGCCCTAGCCGGTCTGGGTCAGTGGATAGAGCATCGGCATGTGGACCGAAGGGTCCCAGATTTGATTCCAGTCAAGGGTTTGTACTTCGATTTCAGGCTTCTCTGCCCCACGCCCTGGTCAAGGCGTGTGCAGAAGGCAACCAATCAATGTCTTTCTCTCACATCAGTATTTCTCTTTATCTTCCCCATTTTCATCCAGTCTCTCTAAAAATCAAAGGAAAAATGTTCTCAGGTCAGAATTTTAAAAAAAAAAATCTTAAATAAAATGTTAGAAGGTGTATTTGAAGTTATGCAAAGCATATTTAGTACATATCAAAGTGGTATGGGGAAATTCTACTCTTCTCTCTTTCCAATTTCTAGCAGTGAATGCTGCAATGTCTGAGCGCTTCCTCGGGGATCCTTACCTGCAAAGACTGTTTAAAGAGCTCTCCTGTTATCATACCTGCTCATTCATTAACATTTTGTTTTCACACACCTTTGTCTTCGTAAAATCCTTCACACTGTGGAGAAAGAAGTCCACGTAGGTTGTGAGACTGTTCTGAATGAATGATTAGAAAGTGATTTTAAGATGTTTTTGACAAGAAATCAAAATATTCTTCCCAAGGTATCAGATTTGTATATAATCCGAATATAGCAGAATATTGTCAGGCTTAATTTTATTTTAAAAAGTTCTTATGGCCTTGGCAGTGTGGCTCAGTCATTGAGTGTTGGCCCATGACCCAGGAGGTCATGGTTGGCTTCCCACTCAAGGCACAGGCCTGGGTTATAGGTTGGATCCCCAGTAGAGGGTGTGCAGGAGGCAGTCAGTCAATGGTTCTCTCTCATCATTGATGTTTCCACCTCTCTCCTCTCTTCCTTTCTCTCTAAAATCATTAAAAATACATTTAAAAAATTGTTATGGTGTTGAGGCTACAAAATAAATCACAGAAGAGAGCTTAAAGATATCCCATTGTGTGGAAATATAGTATCTTTGGCTAAAACTTCTGGCATCCTACAGGTGGTTCACGAGGTGTGGTAAAGAATTTTGGGAAGGCTGGAGTTGCCCAGCTGATTCAGAAGGTCATAGTAGTACACAGCGTGCAGCTCGCATATCAAACTGGTGGTGACTGTTGAAAAGCGCCAGGCAGGGACATTCAATCACCCAGTGGAGTGATCTCCAGGGACCTTTCTCAGGCTCCCCCAAGTGCTCCTTGGTTTTCAGCAGTCCTCCGAGTACATAAAATTAACAACACGCCACCAGGGCTTCTTAGATCCCGAGTGGAGTCCCTGAAAGTGACATACCTTCCCACACGTTTGCAGCCTTCCAGTGAGAATTACTGCTGGACTCCACTTATTTGAACAGAAGGTGTGGGTTTAAAGGCATGAACAAGCCAGCAATGGATTAGCTATCTTTACTCACGTACGGATGGACACTTGAGTCTCCTGTGGGCTGCCTCTGAGCCCTGTTTCATGAACTGCTAAATCTTCACCAACGCATCTTCGGGAAGGCTGATGTGGTCGGCACAGCTGTCTCCACTAAATCTTTCAGATGGGCTTTCATTTTTCAGCTGGTTGTTTTAGTGCAGTGAAGGTCCAGCCCTCACCACCTCCTTCTGTGAACACCTTTAGAGTGAACTCTGCCAATAGAGAGCCAGCTATCTCTCACCAATTGGATGTTTCAAATAAGAAAACATAGAGACATCCAAAGGAAAAGCTGAAGCTAATTGAAGACTAACTTGTCTGTAGAAGAATGATGATGGTGATGGTGGCTGTGATGATAGACATTTAGTAAGTTACTAGAGGCCCAGTGCACAAATTCGTGCACAGGTGGGATCCCTCAGCCTGGCTGGCGATCAGGGCCGATTCAGGGCTGGCTGGCTAGGGGAGGGACTGTAGGAGGTTGGCCAACCAGCCCTGCATTGAGCATCTGCTCCCTGGTGGTCAGTGCACATCATAGTGACCAATGGTTTGGTCGACTGGTCGTAAAGGTTGCTTAGGCTTTTATATATATAGATTAACTACTAATGTCACTATAGTAACTCATTTAATTATCACACAATCTTAAGAGACAGTTACTATTTTTATGTCTATTTTGTGAAATGAAATCACCATGTCCAAGATCAAACAGCTCATCACTGGTGTAGGCTGGATTTTAATCCCAGCAATCTGGGTGCAGAGCCTACCTCTTAAAGATTACCCTTCAATACTCCAAACGATCCTTTATTATGGTGCTCCCAGGAATTACAGGGACAGCATCTGGGCCAATATGTCTGCGTTCTGTTCTCCAAATGACAGACCCTAGCCCAAGTCTAGTCTCCAATTTTTCCTTTGGTTTCTGTATCTCGCTGGATTTCACATGGGCAATATAAAGGAGAATTTTTATTTGCTTGATTTTTGCAATAAGCTTAGAGTTTCCACATGTTGCAAATAAAAATACAGGGTGCCCACCTAAATTGGAATTTCAGATAAATAACTAATACTTTTCTAAAGTATAACGCAAATATTGCATGGCCCATACTTATATGAAAAATTATTTGGTGCTCATCTGAAATTCCAATTTAGGTCGACTTCCTGCATTTAATCTGGCAATCCTATGTAAGTTGAGCCTCAAACCCGGATGTCAACACCATAAAAAAATCACTCAACGATCTCATAGAGGTCATAGGGAAAAAAAATCCCAACACCTTGCCATAGGTTTGTCCAGTTGAGGATGAAGTGCTGGTCAAGTTTGTCTTGGGACTGAGCAAAACAGATCAGGCGTGGCGTTCCTGTCAATCACAGCTCTAGTCCCTGGTGTTCTCCAAGTTCCTGTTGAGAGTTTGGGGAGGTGTGCTTGGAGCACAGGTTATTTTACTTTGATGGATACACAGCACTAGAAACCCATCACTTGAATTATAATGAAATTCCTAAATGTTGTTTTAATGATGTGAGCCCCACATTGCGAAGGGTCCTCTTTGCCGTGGCCTCTAAAATAATCGACCCTGACACTGTTCAGCGTGGGACACATAACTCAGGTCACGGCCAATTAGCTCTGGGTGGACTTGAGCACAGTGGGAGCCATTGTCCAGGTAATGATGGGGGCTTGCAGGGCCCATGGATCTGCAGGGGGCCTCACACTGTGATTGAGGGCCACGCCTCATTTAAGTTTGCATACCCAGCACTTAGCCCTGTGCCCGGCACATTCCCATCTATAATAATCACTTACTAAGCACCTACAGTGCATTCAGTGGGGGTCAAGAGGGCAACAACTTAGGTCCCTTCCCTGCTCTCATGGAGTTACGTTGGGTGAAGGGGTTCACGTATAAGTGAAAACAAACTCAGGACAGAGATCCAAGGCCTTTGGGAACTAGAGGATCCCTCGGCTTCTTTGTACACAGAGGAGGAAACTGAGGCCCAAGGACGGTCACCCTATCGGAAAACAGAAGACTGGGGCTTGGCAAACGAGCTTTACCGTTTAGTTCCTGAGCAAGCAACTCAACTTCTCTTAGCCTGAGTTTGCTCACCTGTAAAATGGGGATCTCATTGCCACTGAGGATATAAGATGAAAAAGAGAAAATGGTCTAAAGATCGATCATTATGTGATGGTCAAAGGTAATGTCCAAAGACATAGAATTGAGGTTGCACAGTTGAGCATTTTAAGATACAGACACAGCTATGTACTGTCGTTAAGAGCATGGGTGCAGGAGCCTAATGTTGAGGTCCTTCTATTTACTGACCACGTGACCTCTTGGCAGGGTGTTTAATCTTCCTGTGCCTCGGTTTCCTCATCTGTAAAATGAAGACAATCCAGGTCCCTACTTCAAAAGATGATTGTAAGCATTAATAGAGTTAACACATGCAAATATCGAAAGCACTCAATAAGTGTCATTTATAATCGGTATCCGTTGCAACATCTGGGTGTGGAGGGATAGGCTGTTGTCTTTAGGCTGTTAAGGCCAATGGCCCCTCCAATCTATATCCTTCCATTTCAACAAAGAGAGATCCATTTTAAGAATACAGCAGAAAGAGATGTACCTTCCACTGTCCGCTTCTGAAATAATTACCTGGTCAAGGGATGTTTTTATGATTATGTAGTACTTTGATCGGAGGCTTCTGAACAATCCGCAAATAAAAATATCAGCAATGGCAAGTGGAGAGAAATGGAAAACTGATTTATTCGTTCCTCGTCAATAAAGTAAGCATGCAGTAGCTGGGTTGTAAATACCCCTGCAAAGTGAGATTTACAAGACATAATATTGGAAGACAGATTTATCCCAGTTGAAGGCACATTGCAGTTGAAGCAAGCTCAGTGGAATTTATAAGGCGAGGCTTTTGCATAAGGAGAATCCAGAGGCCTTGGGGAGTCAGACGCAGGAGGTTAGCTCGGCACAAGTTGTATTTGCATCTCCAGGAAGGCCAGTCAAAAGCGCTTTCTGAAAATATTGCTGGGAAAGGGGAAAAACACACACACAAACCAACCCAACGAGGGGCATCAGCTTTGTCTAAAACTTCCTTTTACTCAGGACTGTTGGGTTTATAAATCAAAATTATGTGTCCAGTGAGGAAATGGGAAGTAAAACTCTTTCCAAAAGAAAAAAAAGAAAGAAAGAAAGTGATTCATTTTGGCCTAAGTAATTGAAAACACAGAAAGCCCAAGAGCTCCTGGCTGCCTGGCCATGAGCTTACCTGTCGCTTTGCTGTTGAGGAGCAGACTTCACGGTGAGGCCTTGGAAGATGAGCTTTGTTGCTGCAAATCTTTGAACTATTTGGTGAAATCTGTTGGAGCCCAATTCTTGAATACTTACAGGATTTTTTACTTCCTTTTCATGTGGGGCAGAATCCAAATAGAGCAGCACGATTGTGTTTACTTTGTGCAAAAGAAAGAAAAAGTAAAGAAAGAAAGAAAGAAAGGGAAAGGAAGGAAGGAAGGAAGAGAAAGAAAAAAAGAAAGAAAAGAAAAGAAGAAAAGGAAGGAAGAAGACCATCCAGATTCCTACCTCAAAGGATTATTGTGCCGTAACCGGTTTGGCTCAGTGGTAGAGCTTTGGTCTGCCAACTGAAAGGTCCCGGGTTCGATTCCGGTCAAGGGCATGTACTTTGGTTGTGGGCACATCCCCAGTAGTAAGTGTGCAAGAGGCAACTGGTCGATGTTTCTCTCTCATCGACGTTTCTAGCTCTCTATCTCTCTCCTTTCCTCTCTGTAAAAACTCAATAAAATATCTTTTTTTAAAAAAGGATTATTGTGAGCATTAATAGCATCAGAACCACTCAATAAGTGTTATTTATAACTAGAGGCCCGTTGCAGGAAGATTCCTGCAAGAATCGGGCTTCCTGCAGCCTTTTCCGCCACCCCACCTGCTTCCCTCGCTTCTCTGCCACGCCGCTTGCTTTTCTGCAGCTTCACTCCCTTCTTCAGCACTTGGCTTCCTATGCTTGCCTGGGTATGCAAATTAGCCGCCATCTTGGTTGGGTAAATTTGCATACTCCTGATTGGCTGAGGGGCGTGGCTGGTGACCGCAGTGGAGGTATGGTCAATTTGCATGTTTCTCTTTTATTAGATAGGATCAGTATAAATAAGGAGGGATTTAGGAAGGAAGGAAGGAAATAACTAAGAAAACAGTGGGCCAAAAGGTAACATTTTCGGAAATACGAAGTCAGATTTGTAAGTAGCACACCACAATGTCTGTTGGGCATTTGGTTGACCTTGAGGGCTGGCTGCAGGACCCTGTGTGACTGAGGCTGGGGAATGCGTGCCAGGAGCCCTTTGTTCACTTAGGAGCCAAATAAGGAAACAATAGTAGCTGCAAGGCCAATGCCCAGCCACGCCTCTGCAGGGCTCTGCAAAAACTGAGAAGGGAATTAAAACGTTCAGGCTTCGACTTACATGGCTCATTTTTTGCCAAAATGGTCTCACCCCATCATGAGTGAAAGGGAGATTGTATTTTCTAAAGGTAGAAAAGACAAGCTTTTTGTATTTTGTTTTTAGATTTCAGTATCTGGGGGATAGCATGGGAATAGGTGGTGATAAAATTTATTTAGTTAGTGAAGAAGCTTTGTTTTTTCTTAATTGAACTCAAGTCAATTCACAGAATCATTTTTTTTCCTTCTGGTCAACCAAGAGGCCATGAGGCCCAGCTTAGCTTAAGAACTGATTTCTGGCCCAGCCGGTGTGGCTAAGTGGTTGAGCATCAATCTATGAACCAGGAGGTCATAGCTCGATTCCCAAACAGGGCACATGCCCAGGTAGCTGGCCCAGTCCCCAGTGTGGGGAGTACAGAAGTCAGCCAATCAAAGATTCTCATCAGGGATGTTTCAATCCCTCTCTCCCTCTCCCTTCCTCTCTGGAATCAATAAAAATTCTTAAAAAAAATAAAAATAAAAAAGAAGTGATTTCTGAAGGGATGAATTCAGGCATGTGTCCCTGATATACAGGGGAGGATGGCGACCTAGACACTGAGCATCCTGGGTCAAGGTTTCTTCATCTCTATCTCCCCAATGACTGTGGCCTTCATTGAAAGTTCTCATTAAATGAGGGCAGCAACCCAATCTCAGGCCCCATGTGGCTGAGGTGTGTGACGTGAGTTCCCGAAGCAGGCCTTGGTGGATGGGTCCCCCACTCGGGTTTAGGGCCCCACTGCAGTCTAGCTTAGATCACTTTCCTTTTTTTTCAGAACCGGTTTAATCAAGTGCAGCTAACTTCCCCTTTCCGAGT
Source organism: Nyctalus aviator (assembly GCA_036971965.1). Lineage (NCBI taxonomy): Eukaryota > Metazoa > Chordata > Mammalia > Chiroptera > Vespertilionidae > Nyctalus > Nyctalus aviator. The sequence goes on along the minus strand of CM072940.1, from coordinate 5,437,611 downwards.
TGGGGACTAGGCAAGTCAGAGCTTTGGCTTTCTAATTTATCAGCCAGTAAATTACAACAGTAAAGGTCTTGTGTAGGCCAGGGATTTTCCACACCGAGTGAGAGGGAACCTGGGGGGCCCGGCGGAGCCCGTTAGATATATGACTCATGTTTTGGGTAGCATTACATGTGAACTTGGAAAGGTCAAGCCAAGAAAAGCTATTTTCCATAAAAATAAATTAAAATGTTAAAAGCTCTCCTCCGTGACACTGGAATTTTGAACGCTGCTATGAAATTATTAATCAGAAGGCATACCAGTTTGTACCAGTGAGGCATGAGGGATAGCGAAGGAAATGGGAAAGAAGGCATATTTTAAACATCGCAGACAATTCGAGAAAATAAATCGGAACCAGCTTTAAGAGATCTAATTTTCAGAGAGCTCACAGATTGTCGTTCGAGGCAATATCATTTCTCTCTGTAGTCTAATATTCGGTATAGTTTATATTAGAAAGCAATTATGGCATATGTTTTGTGTTTCTAGTTATACTCCCATTCTGAAACATTGGTTTGAGTAATTATGGTTGATTACATATGGTTAATTGCAGTATGGTTAATTGCATGATGGTTTAGGACATTAAATAATCTCCCAACTTGACTCTGAGGTGTGAATTATGGTTAATTACATACGGTTAATTGCATGATGGTTTAGGACATTAAATAATCACCCAACTTGACTCTTAAGAAAAAGCTTTAAATTCAGGCATATTTGAAAATGTGTTGCATTTACATAAAAACATACAAAAATCCTATAATTAAGGAAGAATTCCTAGTTAAATTAAAAGCGATAACTAGATGGCTGGAGGCCCCTTCCAATTCGATGAGTCTAATGACTTGAGAAGGGAAACAGAAGCAGAAATACAGGGCACATGTCTTCCAGTGGCTTTCTGCACTTCTGGGTTGGCACCTTGGGTATGCGTTTCACTTGGGACAGAGGGCATCACTCCCTCTGCTTTGTTCCCTCCAACTAGGTGGCCACGTTCTCATGGCAGCGAGCTCCAAGCCTTCCAGTGCATCTGGTGAGGTTCTGCACATGGTCGGGGGGAATGGCGGTTCATGCAACAGAGGTGATGGACCCTGATTTGGACCAGAAGACATGCCCAACAGGCTGACCCTTACCTATGAGGTCTGGACCGCTTCTCCAGCAGATCTCAAATTTGACCTCTGACCAGGAGGGACTGAGGAACACAGCCGGTGTCTAAGAAATCTGGAATGAAAGGATGAAAGAGTCAATAAAGTGGTTACAGACTTGGAACCAAATGGAGGAGGCTCTGGGCCTTTCTAGAGGGACATGGATTTGAAATGTGTTCGTTTTTTCATAAAAGCCCAAGTAGGCCCTAACTGGTTTGGCTCAGTGGATAGAGCGTCAGCCTGGGGACCCAAGGGTCCCAGGTTCGATTCCAGTCAAGGGCATGTACCTTGGTTGTGAGCGCATCCCCAGTGGGGGGTGTGCAGGAGGCAGCTGATTGATGTTTCTCTCTCATCGATGTTTCTAACTCTCTCTCCCTCTCCCTTCCTCTCTGTAAAAAAATAATAAAATATATTGGGGGGGGGGAATTAAAAAAAAAACAAAACCCAAGTAGGTTGTGAAGAAGTCTCAACAAGAGATGCTTAAGAGATGGAAGGTGGCAGGCAGGAGGCAAGCAATGGCCGAGTCTCTGGGAGGGTGTTCAGTGTAGGATCCGCTTTGGTCTTATTTCCTTCCCTTGCCTGAGAGGAAAGAGATGATAGAGCCTTCTGGGGAGATAAATCTCTTCATTTGGAGCACAGAATGTGGGTACTGGAAGGCCATGGATCCGAGGAAACTGAGACCACTGAGAAGTTAACTCCACAAGTTGGAAGAACACTGATATTTGCATTTCCTCAGTCCAGTGTTTTTGGTTTGTTTGTTGTTGTGTTTTTCTTTTTGCCACTTTGCTCCAAGGACTCTCTGCTTGTCTTAATCTTTATTCTGTTTCCCTTGACTCTAAGGATTTTTCTCCTAAACCACAGGGTGTTTGAGTACGCACTCTTTTTTTTGCTTGTTTTGTTGAGTCCTGTTCTAGCTCTTCTGGGAGATAAGCTCATTCAATTTATCTGCAATTTCGATCACGAACAGCCATCTCTCTTAGATTAGACATGTCTCATCAGAGGTCACCCCATCCTACATTTTCCCAGGGAGAGCCCGGGCTCTGGAAGGTGACCCCGCCGTGGTGGGGAAGAGGAGCACAGGGGACTCCCATGACTGTGATATATGATGATATTTCTGAAGAAAGTCAAAACCATTCAGAGCCCAGGTTTTGATGAATGGCAGGAAATGGCGGGCTCGCAACCATTCCAGATTCCCAGGGGCTGATTGTCATCGGGTGACGATAAGAATTTTAACCAGAGTGTTATGGAACCAAGACCAAGGCCAATACTCGGTCAGGAGCATTTTGCTTGGGTCTCTTGTTAAATAGCGTTGCCCCTGGGAGAAGTGCTTACAGTAGTGTTGAACTTACCTGAGACTCATTTCTAATTGCCTGCTGAGGGGAAGATCTAGCAAGGAAAAAGCCTACTGTAAAATACTCTGCTGGGAATATGGGAAATACTCACCACCCCCACCTCCATCCCCACCCTCATCCCTCTTCTAAGGGGACACTTTCTTCAGGGAACCCAACCCTCATTATAGAATCATTAGCGTGGACACAAGGCTGCCAGGGAAAGGACCAACATTTCTTCCTGTATATCAGCGGGACTCTACCTTTCAATCACGTTGCTGCTGCTGGTCAAGAGATAGCAGGGTTAGAATATCATCTCATTGTTCTAACCACTGAGTTAGAACAATCTCAAAGATTGCAGCTTTGATTCCCAGTCAGGCACATACAAGAATCAACCAACAACTGAAACTGGTTTGGCTCAATGGATAGAGCGTTGGCTTGGGGACTGAAGGGCTCTGGGTTCGATTCTGGTCAAGGGCATGTACCTTGGTTGCGGGCATATCCCCAGTAGGGGGTGTGCAAGAGGCAGCTGATCGATGACTCCCTCTCATCGATGTTTCTAACTCTCTATCTCTTTCCCTTCCTCTCTGTACAAAATCAATAAAATATATTTTTTAAAAAAAGAATCAACCAACAGATGAATTAATAAGTGGAACAACAAATGGATGTTTCTCTCTGTCTCGCTCCCATCTTCTTTCTCTCTAAAAACCAATATATAAATTTTTAAAAATTTAAAAAACAAGAACAGCAGAAGGGACACAATGACCACTTTCAATCTTTTGGTGGGAAACCAATCAATATCAGGAGGATATTTACATGAGAACAATAACACAACTGAGCTGATGGAAAACGTTACCCCGAGATAGACTGTGATCGCTTGGTTTCATAAGCATGGTCAAGTGTAATCGCTAAAAGGAACAGCAGTGAACAAAAACTTGGGAAGAATCTGGCACCCAATGGTTTCTCCTTCGTCTGACCCTTTGAACATGACCCAATCCCTGAAACTCTCATTATATCATTTCGAGGGTGTTGGTGATCTCCGCCATCTCCTTGGTAAGCTCTTCTCCATCTGCCTTTCTGTCAAGCACAGTCTTGGGGACATAGTCCATATGCCATGCACATGTTTTAAATCGATCTCTCTCTCGGGTGGTAAAACCCCAAAATAGGATTGTCTAGGACAAAACCAGGTCTTCCCCTTTAAATGCAGTTATTAAATTATTCAAAGCCGAAGATATTTTTATACAAGGCTGTAGTGTTTTAATAAGGCCAGCTATTTAGGAAGTGGTGACAATGTGCAGCCTTCCAAAAGGGGAAGCCTCGGAGGTGCTGTGGTAATAACGCAGTTACTTAAAGAACATTTAAACTACAAATATCTCTGTGGTTTTTTATTTGGTTCCACGCTACAGTCACTTTGAGAAATTTCTCAAACCTTGGCTAATCACTTTAAAACGTAAGGGCTTAGCAAACTGTTACACTTCCCCAAATGCTCTGGTTCTTTCAATCCTCATCACCCACCCCCTTTTTATTTCTCTTGCATTTGATAAAGGCAAGTAATTTGATGCCAAGAACAACTAGTGAAGGAAATTGAATTTGAGCAAATAGGTGGGAAAATAATAATGGAAGATCTGACGTTGCAGTAAAGTTTCCACTATTGATATGGAAAATGAGCAATACATTGTGAAAATATAGGGGGTCGCTTCTTCTGAGGCTGAACATTTTGGTTCATTGAAAGAGGGAGATGTGTTTGGTTAGTGTGATGGAAAAACAGAACTAACTGTGAGGGATAAAACCCTTGTGTTCCAGTGCATGCTGAGTCACGTTCTAAGAAGCAGCTGGGAGTGTGTGCGTTGGTGTGTTTTAACACTGATTTGGAATGATGTTCACCTTTTCACCTGGGTGAGCATTGACCTAGAATGGAAATCTTTTTCTTTTTTAACATACTTTTATTGATTTTTTTATAGAGAGGAAGAGAGAGGGTTAGAGGGTTAGAAACATTGATCAGCTGCCTCCTGCACACCCCCTACTGGGGATGTACCCTCAACCAAGGTATATGCCCTTGACTGGAATCGAACCTGACCCTCGAGTCTGCAGGCTGATGCTCTATCCATTGAGCCACACCGGTTTCGGCTAGAGTGGAAATCTTTTGTGCAACTCCGTGACCGGTGGAGGAGTGATATCATTGGACTCTGCTGACTTTCTCAGGGAGCCAGAGTTAGGTCCATGGGCCAGGAGCGGCGTAGACATGAACTATGCCTTTGTGAGCTCCACATCTAACCTACAGAAGTGTGAGCTCCAGTGGTCTTCCTGGTCTCACCTTGGCCAAGGCCAGCAGAAGGCAGTCACTTAGTTATTTCCTGAGCGTTCATCTTATTTGACCAACTAGATTATGAGTTTCTGGAATGTGTTTCTGGAATGTAGGCTGCTGTGCCTTATACTTTAGTCCGCCAGCCAACACTCGATCCACTGAACCAAACCAGCTAGAGCAAGAAGTGGCCGTTTTCAAGAATGATTCTGGATACTCTCCTAGACAACTATTAGAATTCCTTTAGTGGACTTATGCGGCTTTCAAGTTTATAAACAATGATGCCCTTTTCCATCTTATTTTATCTTCACAATAGCCTGTGGGTACATGAAACTTAAGTAACCTGGATTCCAGACACTCATAGTAACCTGCCCAAGGTCATCCCACGGGAAAGTGGCGGACTTAGGAACTTCTTTCAGGTCTTCTCACTCTTCACCGTTTCCCAAACAACCCCCTGTGTGCGCAAGACACTTGGCTCGTGTGCCTGAAGGCTGATGCGAGCCCGCTGTGGGCTCTCGTGGCCATCATACAGAAAAGTCATGGAGAAGCATGGAGGCAATCCCAGGCCCTCCCTCCCATCCTGCAGCCTGTTTACGACTTGAATGTGACTCTCAGGGTATCCCCTCCTCCAGGAGACAATCCATAGCATTGTTCTGCGTGCATATAAAAACACTAGCTTGGCTGAAACCGATTTGGCTCAATGGATAGAGCGTCGGTCTATGGACTGAAAGGTCCCAGGTTCGATTCCGGTCAAGGGCATGTACCTTGGTTGTGGCACATCCCCGGTATGGGATGTGCAGAAGGCAGCTGGTCGATGTTTCTCTCTCACCAATGTTTCTAGCTCTCTGTCCTTCTCCCTTCCTTTCTAAAAAAAATCAATAATAATATGCCAAGACTGGTTTGGCTCAGTGGGTAGAGCATCGGCTTGTGGACTGAAAGGTCCCGGGTTTGATTCCAGTCAAGGGCATGTACCTTGGTTTCGGGCACATCCCCAGTACGGGGTATGCAAGAGGCAGCATCGATGATTCTCTCTCATCGATGTTTCTAACTCTCTATCCCTCTCTCTTCCTTTCTGTGAAAAATCAATAAAATATATTTTAAAAAGTAAAGATAAAAATATCAATAATATATATATAACAACACACACACACACACACACAACAACACTGAAGTTTGGGGGTTTGCTGTTCAAATAGCCTCAGCGGTTCCCCATGATCTGCCTTCAGATTCCTTCATTGGGTGACATCTTTGTGACAGCAGGAGGCTTCTAAGCACACGTTGGGATGGAAACAGGTTCCTTGACTGTCCCCACAATTGTGTCTTCATGGATGCTTTGCACCCCTAGCTGCCAGGGCTGAGGCGCTGTGCGCTCCCCGCCCACATTTCCACCACAGCTTAACCTGGAACCTGGAGAGGCTGGGGGGGTCCAGTGGCTTCTCCTTACCAGTGGGTGGCAGGAGCCCAGAGGCTTAATCCCAGACCTGTTACTAATTTCCTGGATGGCTTTGGGGCCCGTCCATTAATCTCTCTCTATCATCGTTTGCTTCTCAGGAGGAGATAGCGAGAATAATGGGATGGTTTGTGCATTAACACGTTTATGAGCCTGGTGTGCTGTGAGAAAGCCCGGTCTTCTGGGAATGCTCAGGGGTAGCAGGTAAATCAAGAGAAAACCGGTTTCTTTTTCTCTAATATGACAGGTTGACAGGATCTATCTTTTTGTGACTGCCGTAGTTAGAAACCAGAGCTGAGATGGATAAAGAGCTTAAGGTCTGAGAAGCGCTGTATTTTCCAACGCAGGGGCCCTGAGCTATCTAATAATAATCACAGAGGTACCTTAAAGAGAGGGTGAGTCCATGAGGGAATTTCTCTCATATCAGGACTCATAAAATGAAAATCTCCTCTTTTCTCAAGAGGAGCGTTGTTATTATTCATGGAGAATGGGAAGCTGAGACTGGGTCTCACTAAGACTCTGGCTGGAAGTACTTAATTTTTTTTTTTTTTATACAACAGAGCACTTGGGTTATGAATTTTGCAAATATTTTACTGCATCAGCATGACTTATATGAGACCAGGGAGGACAAAATAACCTCTGAGATGTCATTCTGGATAAACTGCATTGCATATTCTCTAAGAAATGGCCTTGCCTGTTTTGTGTCCATAAATTCTTCAGCCTCCTAGGAAGAGATGGGAGAGCTGTAAGGAGAACTCAAGTCCTGTGTGCCATGACCTTGTGCAAGTAGAAGGGAAATGTGGTCGGCTTATAGGACTGCAGTCCAGTCCTGTCTTACTTGTGAGATGTAATTCTACTATTTAAATGCGTTGGCTCGTTTTTTCCTCCTTGGCATTTTCTTGATTCAGGGACTATTGTTTCTGACATGAGAACTGGGGTGTGTGTGTGTGTGTGTGTGTGTGTGTGTGTTACAAATACTCAAAAATAGTTCCCTTTTAAAGGAACCAGACAACTCGAGAGGTGTTGCCTTGTAAGGTAAAATGGAGTGTCTGCCTTTTCAGTGAATTCCTAGTCAACTGAATCTAAGTGGACCGTGGGGTGATATGAGAAAATAGAACCCGGGAGGAATCTGGGAATAGTCGGGAGCAGACGCGTTGCCTTTAAAAGGCCATTTTGCAAAGGGCTCATACCGTGTTTTCAAAAATCTCTCATAATGGAAAATGGCATGGAGAGTTTTTGTCAAAAAGCCTAGAAATTGCATGATGGGTGATTCACAGTGTCTGCAATGTAGCAAATGCAAGAGCCATTCAGAAACCTATTTTTTTGTCTTTCTTCTTTTTCAATTGACTTACAAAATTTTTTTAAAAGCAACTCGTTTCTGTTGTGGGATAAAACTGCTAAGAACCATTAAGATAACTGAACAAGATTTAGAAATGTCCATGTTAAAATATAAATTTGTGAATGTATCATTTCCACAAAGACATCAACATGCCAATTAATCGGGCTTGATCCACAATGCAAAGCCACATGCATGTAGTAATGATTAAAAGCATATCATTAACATACCTAATTACTTATGGTGTAAGTTCTTCACATCTGTCCTTAAACATAAAGTTAACCTAGAATGCTCTTTTCAGCTTTAATGTTCGGTAAATATATGAAGGTTTTATTTTATATTTATTTCCAAACTTGAATAGTTGATTCTTATACCTTATTTATTTCACTATGCATTTTAAAAACATAAAATAACATAATTAATACTTGATTTCATAAATATTATGAAATATGTATTTCATAAATATTATGAAATATGTATTTCATAAATATTATGAAATCAAGAATTAATTATGTTATTGTTTTTATATTGTTCATTATATAATATTATATTGTTCCAGCATTTTTTTAAAATAAATTACACTTAACCATTTTACAAGCCATTTATCTATAAATCACTTATAGTCAATGTAGTCAAGAATCTCAGGTATGATACTGACAGGAACAAACTTACGTGCAGTACACCACAAAGCTCTTTGCTGAGACTCAGACTATTGTGGGAGACATACAGTTTAGAAGAATTCAAACATATTTTCATATAACTTCCAAATAGAAAATGCCCTTTTATAAGTTATTTCTGCATCTTGTAGTCTAGGTTATTCAGATCTACCTTTTGTCAAAGACGAAAAAGTGCTAGATAAGACATTTCCATTGAAAAATCAACTTAAAATCTTTGAAGTACTCAGAAAAGAGACAGAAAATTCCAGCTCAATTTATGGATGGAAGCCAGTATCCAAAACAGTAGGTAGAATATTGGAACACTCAGGCTGCTTATGGCTTTAAAGAATTTGCCAATCCAGCACACTTGGACTTTGGGTTAGTGGCTAACTGGAGTGGAAGAGACAGAAGTGAAGCCCCATGGTGTGCTGAAGACTAGAGTTTTATAGGATACTCTCACTGATTAAACAAGAATGCAAAGAGGTAGGTACTTGGAGCTGAGCCAGAGCTAAACTCACTCTCTTCCCCTGAATATGAGAGAACATAGGAAAGACTTCATTGGTGCTGAGCATAGAGAAGAAGAGAATGAAAAGGAAGAAAATAATTAAAACTGGTCCCTGAAATAGCTACAGGCTGGTAACAGATTTATACCCCGGACACATATGACCTGGGTTAACCCAAGATCCTCAAGCCTTAGCTTGAGGTTGTCCCTGGCTCGAAGTGTCCCAGATATTTGACAGAAGTAAATCCTAAGCCTCTGTGGTGGAGGAAACCCAGGTTTGCACATTAGTTTTCAATAGCAATGATCAGCATTAACTCAAAAATAATTAGGCACCGAAGGAAACAAGGCAGTGAGAAAAAGAACGAGCAGAAATAACAGATAATAGAAGACATGGATCAGCACAGACATAGATTATAAAACAACTATTATCAGGCATAGATTATAAAACAACTATGCTTTAAAAGTTTCAATGCTAAACCAAAAGTTTGAACCTACTACTACAGGAACTAGAAAACCATAAACAATGACCGAGAAAGATTTAGGGTTTTAGGATATCATAATGTAACTGAAACCTGCTAAAAGGTAGAAATGACATTGCTTCTCATGTGTGTAATGTGGAGTGTTGTCTCTGTGTGTATGTGGAGTGGCGTATGGTTGCACATGTGTCTGTATGAGTATGCATGTAAGTATGTAGTGTGTGTGCTCACACGGGAATGTGTGTATGCATGCATGTATGTATGTGCTTATAACCTTTACATTTCTGAAATAAGACTCAGCCCTTTGAGTCATAAATCAGGAGTTCCTTTTTTTCTAAGTTTTAGGCTTAATGCTGACAGCCTCTTGTAACCAAGTTCCCCCAAACACCCACGCACAATGGAAGAATGGAGAGCTGGAGCGCTGGACTTAGTTCCTCCAGGCTGTGGGGAGGAAGGGATCTAATATGCAGTGCCTTTGAGTCTTATCGAGGCTGAGCCATTAGAGATGGAAGGAGTCAGACTGCACAACTCTAAAAGCCATTTTGGTATGTGTCCTAAGAAGGCTGAGATTCATGGCGTACATTTACGGAGGAAATCCTGATATGCTATTTCCAAATTCCTGAGCTGTGTGGTGGGAGGAATTATTAGGTAATTTCTACTTTAGAGGAACATTAATCTCGGTTTAACAGCAGCTTTAGTGAAATAGCAATTGAAAAAATAAAAAAGAGCAATTTAATTAATTTATTTTTTTTACCAGGACCATTAAGGAAGTGATATGCAATCGTCCAATTATGTGTCTAGAAAGGGTTGTTGCATACAATGTGGCCCATCTCCTGGACAGAGTTATTCAGTGGATTAACTTCTAGTCCCTGTAGCATTAGGGTTATTAATAAAATTCACCAGAGGATGTCTTCATAGTCTTGTGAAGGAGAGGAGAGAAAACAAGGGGAGGAGAGAGGGTAAAGGAAGAGAAAAGAAAGCATGGAGGGAGAGGTAGACAGAGCACAGCTATCATCATGGTCAGCAAATAGCCAAGCCCAGAACTAACGTATATTAACCCGAGTTTGGTCTGTGCATGGACACGGACCTAGAGCAAGGCCACGATGCTGAAAAAGGCTAATACTCTACTCTAACTGAAGCCAGTTTTCCGTCCCTCTCTTGTGCCTGGAGCCCAGCAATGACTTTCTAAGTGTGAAAGGTTGTGTGGGCTGCCCCACTTCTGCTTTCCAAATCTTGTGTGAAATATTTGCCCGGCCCAGAGTCATTAGAAATTATCTACAGAGAAGTAGACTCTTGCAAAAGGAATTCTAGCTTAAAGATACCACAGTGAAGCCTGGCCGGTGTGGCTCGGTGGTTGAACGTCAACCTGTGAACCAGGAGGTGGAGGTTTAAGCTCTGGTTGGTCGTAGCATTAGCTCAGGTTGCCGGCTGGGTCCCCAGTGGGGGGCTTGCAGGAGGCAGGGGATCGGTGATTGTCTCTCATCTTTGAAGTTTATGTCTTTCCCTCTGTTTCCCATTATCTCTGAAATCAATAATATAAGCAGCTATGTTATTGCTCATCATTGTGCGAGCAGCTTTCTGTGGTAGCTTTCTCAGAACTGAATGCTCAGTCACAGTGTATGTGGACTCAGTTGGACTACATGGCATCATATTGCTCACCAAAAAGGCTCTACCTGCCTATCCTCCCAGCTAGAGGTGAGAGTTCCCGCCTCTTAGCATTAAACAACTTCTCTACTTTTGTCAACCTGAAATTTTTCTGAACACCCAAGGGTTTTAACATCATTGCATATCCTTGTTAACCGTTAGAATTTCACATTTTTTGATTGTTCATACCCTTTGCTATTTTCCTACTAAAATTTCTACCTTTTCCATATGGATTATTTAGAATACTTTTGGTTTTAATATATATTGCTTTAGGTGTTGAATCTGTCAGTGATATCTATTGTTAAGCAGAAATTCTGAATTTTGTTGTAATCAAATACACCGATTTTCCACATAATAATTTCTGCTTTTAGGTTACCCACATGCCCTTTGACTATCCAAATCCAAGCCTTAGTCTTCCTTTTTGGTACTATTAATTTGGAAGGATTTCATCGAAAATTCCCAGAAGAGATTAGTTGAACACGAAAGATAAACACCATCTATCTATACATCTTTAAAAAATAACAACTTCATCAGCAAAGAAGAAGTTAAAATGGAAATTATAAAACATTTAGAACTATGAGAAGACAAATAAAGGTCCTATTATCTATGGGAGGAAAAGCCAAAGTAATTGTTAGGCGAACTTTTATACTCTGAAATACATTTACAAAACAAAAAAATAGCCAATGAATAAGGCTTTTAAACTTATAAAGTTAGAAAAAACAAGCAAACAACAAAATGAACACAAAGCAATTAAGAATAAGGAATAGTAAAGAGAAGAGCAGAAATTAGAGTCAATGAAGAGAAATTGTAGAAAGCCCCAGTTCTGCTAAGATTGAGACAGAGAATTAGTCTAGTTGTTGGTAAAAAAAAAAAAAAAAAAAAAAAAAAAAAAAGTTTCTTAAGACATGGAATAATTAAAGAAAAAGTTATACCTAAGATATTTTAGTGCAACTTTCAACCTATAGTCTACATTGATTCACCCATATTTTTTTCTGCAGATCTGAGCATAATTCTTATGTTTAGCAAGGTCATCTTTGGGAGTTCCTCATTGACTTTTTTGCATAAGTCATATCAGAAAGGCAGCATCTCAGATGTCCAGTTTCATTTCCTTTGAAGTGAAACTACTAGTTAAACGTATTGATGAAACAATATTTAACCAATTGCTCACTCACATCTCATTTTAGCCACTTCCCTTCGCCGAGGCTTTCCAAAGCATCAATTTAGGTTTGGTAGAAGCAACAGTTTTTCCTGCCTTTGGTTTCTGTAGCATTTCATCAAGTTGCATAATAATATTAGCCAGGACAGATATCATGAAAGGATGTGTAAGTTTTCAGCTCAGTTGATGAGAATAGAAATATGTGGGTGTTCTGAAAATGTTCTTTAGAGTGAATGGGTGTCATTGAGTGTATTTCCAGTAATTCACTTATGGGGAGTTGGACTCCATATTATAAAGATGTTGATTCTTCCATAATTAGCTTATAATTAATGTGATTGCCAGACTTTTCATAGGCCATCATAAACTGATTCTCAAGTTCATGTATAGGAATTTTAATGTGAAGATAAAATGTATAGAGAGCAAAGAAAGAGGATGGGTCTACCAGATATCAAAACATGTTATGAGTTAATGATTATAGGTCAGTAAGAGAGAAACAGACCAGACTAAAATAGAATAAAGAAACAAATTTGTGCATATATAGGGATTTGTAATAAAAAGTGAGATGTGGAGAGGGTCCATTTTTATTCTTCAAATTGGCACAAAATAAGCAAAGATGCGAAATGTAAAGAATGACAGGAAGATTGTGGAGAAAAGCTATTCCTCTCATACATCGCTGATGGGAGTATGGCTTGGTATTCCTTTTTGAAAGGCCCCTTAACATATGTTTATTAAAATTTAAAATGCACTTCATAAGATATATAGACAGTGAATCACTACATTGTGCACCTGAAACTAATATAATGTATGTTAACTATACTTTAATAAAAAAATAAGTAGATTAGAAAGGCCTCTATAAAATAAAAAAATGCACATATCCCGCCCCTCCCTTATTTTTTTTAAATTTTTTTATATCTAACCTATACTTGCACATGTGTGGAATGAGACATGTACAAGAATGGTCTTTGAAGTAAGCGAATTAACCCATCCGTCGTGAAATCTTAACATTCTTTGCATTCATTCATAAAACACAATGTTCTATGACAGTTCCAAGGAATAGACTTGAGTCTTTATGCAACAAAGAATGAACAGCAGGAGGAGGTGTGCTACACCCCATAGAACTACCGGGCTTTTCCCACTGATACAGGCAGCAATCTGGGGAAAACATGCTGAGTGGCTATTAAGGAAGAGCCTAATCCAACAGGACTGGTGTCTTCCAGCCACACACACAGGCAGGGGAAAGGCCCTTCAGTATTTATTATTCCTGCGGATTACAGGCCTGGCTTCAAATCAGAACCATGCGGAGGGAAGCTTTCAACAATTCTGTTGCCTACGTCCCGTCCCATGAGGGATTCTGACCTCAGTAGTTTGGAATGGGGCCTGCGCTCTGGTAGGTTTTCAAGCTTGAACATGCTCCTTGGATTGAGAACCACCCCTGAGCCTGTAACCTCTTGGAGGGCGGGGCTTCTGGTCATTCCCGGCCAATCACAGGGCCTGGTGTGCAGAAGCCACTTCCTAGGAGTTGGTTGAGTAAACGAACTCCTTTATTTTGGCTCAGGTTCCGGGTTTCTAAGACACAGAGTCAGGGTGGGCAGAACATTTTCTGAAAAAGGAAGGTGATGCTGGAAGTGACACATTTATGAGGTGACAAAGTCAAGGGTGAACGTGGCAGGGGACCCTGAATTAGGAAATAAGCCGACTCCAGTGATAACTTACCACTCAGAGTGGGGGGTAGGAGAGCCCCCATAGGGATGTTAGGCCTCTTAAAGATATCGTAAGAGAGAAGCTTTGCCCGGGTTATATCCCAAGTAACCCCCTTCTAGCGATGAGCAGATTTAAATGACACAGTTTCTTGTTTAGTCCAGTTATGTACTGGAAAATATTGGATGTACATGGAAGTAGGAAGCCAAACTGATGGAGGTCCAGGCATCATAGCAAAGAGGATTATTGGGCAACTCTCAGAAAAATGTTATTTTAAATAAACTTTCAGCCCAGCCAGTGTGGCTCAGTGGTTGAGCAATGGACCTATGAACCAGAAGGTCATGGTTCAATTCCTGGTCAGGGCACTTGCCCGGGTTGCAAGCTCGATTCCCAGTAGGGAACCTGCAGGAGGTGGCCGATCCATGATTCTCTCTCTTCCTTGATGTTTCTCTCTCTTCCTTGATGTTTCTCTCTCTCTTCCTTTCCCTCTCTCCCTCTAATCAATAAAAATATATTAAATGCTGACATACTCAGGACAGTCTCTGAGGAAGGCCTGAATAATGTATAGAGAAAGAATGGTCTGTCAAAGCTCTTGGCACCAGAAGAGGCAAGCAGTTAGGTTGTAGGAAAGGCTACCTTGAGTAGGACTTCTGGAAAGATCCAGCGGGCCAGGTCCAGCCCAGTGTTCAGTGGCCTGCGGCAGATGCCCGCTGGAGCCAGTTCAGAGCCGCTCAGTAGAGCCTATTGGCCAGTGTTGAGGAGGTCTGTGAGCCAGTTGTTAAACACAGCCATTATTACCATGTAAATTATAAAAGCGTACACTGGGATAAATTACCTGTAAAATAAGCAAATAAGTACTCAAACTCTTTACTTCCTAATTATTTGACCACATTTCACTACTAGGTAAGCTCTGGAGATTAGTTATGTCTATTATAGCTTTTACGGGGGAAATACTGCAAAATGGTGTGTTACCGTGTACTTTTTCCTCCTCCACATTCAGTGCTGTTCTGATGGCAGCTTGATCGTTTACACCAAGCGTGTCTAACTCGTGGCTGGCGGTTGCCCACTGGCCGGCTGAGTTTGACATGCTTGATTTACACCATGGAAACAGAAATGAAGCAAATAAGAGTTTGATTCGTTGATTTGTTGACCGTCGAGTCTTAGGAAAGTAATGGAGAAAATGTTAATAATTTATATCAAATAAATATTCAGGAAATTCATTCAAAAGAGTGTGTAGTGCTTTAGCTATATACATTATGAACAGCACAAAAATAGATGCAATAATAATTTCAGGATTTGAAAATTAGGTAAAGAAGTCACTCAAGTAATTGACAAATGAGTGAAGTTCTGATATGTCCCAGTTGGTTCGCTTTCCTTTTACTCAATAATAACTTAAAACATAAAGAAAAACATCAACCAACATTTAGGTTAGTCACTTGAAGCCATTTATTTTTCTTAAACACCAAGACATTATAAAAAAAAAAAAAAAGGATCAGATTTGTCTCACTTGAACACAAAAATTCTGTGTAGTTAATGGATGTCCTGAAAGATGGTCAGACAATGTGGAATGAATAAGAAGATTAAGAAAAATAGAAATAGGGTTAATAAAACAGAAACGTCTGTGGAAATGTAGGTGTGTGAAATAATGCCAGATTTTAGACTGAGAAAGGTATTTATATAATTTTTCTCTTTGGCTAATTCTTTTATCATACAAATAATCGCTTTTTAATGTATTTGTTGTGTATTTTGTAATATTTATATGTCAGTTGTTATTAGATGAGGCAGAGTGTTAGAAAGGAGATTTCTACTGGAAAGGAATTTATAGTTCCCAAAAGTTATTTAGCCAAAACCGGTTTGGCTCAGTGGATAGAGCGTCGTCCTACAGATTGAAGGGTCCCGGGTTCGATCCCAGTCAAGGGCATGTACGTTGGTTGTGGGCACATCCCCAGTAGGGGGTGTGCAAGAGGCAGCTGATCGATGTTTCTCTCTCATCAATGTTTCTAACTCTCTATCCCTCTCTCTTCCTCTCTATAAAAAATCGATAAAATATATTTAAAAAATTTTAAAATATATGTACATGTCCAAACAACCACAGAATAATCCCTCACTGAGGGGGACAGATAAGTCTTGGATCTTTATTTTTAATGCTGGGCTGATCAGGGTTACAGCAGAGTAAAGAAATGAATAATATTGGATTAAATGTAGACTTTTATGAGATATCTAAAAGCTGAGGATGAAGTATAGGAAATAAAGTAATGTTTTAAAAAAATCAGTATTTTGAAAGGAATTACCTGGGGGGGAAAAATTAAGTTGCTTTTGAACAGTTGGTAATCTTTTCGGCAGACACGGAAAGGGGAAGACTTTGTATTTTCAGTTGCTGACAAAGGACGACTGTGCGTGAACAGGGAGGACATTGACCCCCATCTGCCCTCGAACCCAATCTGTGATCGCATCATGCCAGCGATGCTGGTGAACGCCAATAACAATTAACGATCGGCAGTTTCTCAAACATCTGGGCATTCGGCACCCACACCCCAAACGTCTGGCTGGCGATCTGGATTCTCCACTTGTTTTCCAAGTCTGACATCGTGCGAGAATAATAATAGCCAGGGTGCCCCGAGCCAGGCTAAATGTTTAACCTGCCCTGGCTGGCCTCTCCCTCGCGATCACTGAGCGCGTCCTGAAGGAAGGATACATTCGTCTTCCAGATGAGGGTTCCGAGACGCAGGCAGGAGTGCACGGAGCCCTGAGGGGAGTCCATCGGCCTGGTGCTCAGCTCGGAGCTGTTCATCCCATTTTTGCCAGAACCACTGCAGGGGGTCAGGGCCTCATGGGTACACGTCCAACTTGTGGCTACGCTGTCTAAAGAAAGGGAGACGGTGTGACATCTAAGTTAAAAGTATTACTTAGAAATATCACTGCTGTTAGCCAATTTAGAACTTAAAATTTTTTATATATATATATATATATTCAATACAAATATACATATATATATATATATATATGTGTGTGTGTGTGTGTGTGTGTGTGTATTTGTATTGATTTCAGAGAAGAAGGGAGAGGGAGAGAGAGATAGAAACATCAATGACAAGAGAGAATCATTGATCGGCTGCCTTCTGCACATCCCCTACTGGGGATAGAGCCTGAAACCCAGGCAGGTGTCCTTGACCGGAATCGAATCCGGACCTTTCAGTCCATAGGCGGACGCTCTAGCCACTGAGCCAAACCAGCTAGGGCCAATTTAGGACTTTAAAAAATAAATATATATTTGTATTGTTTTCAGAGAGGAAGGGACAGACAGAAACATCAATGGACAAGGAAGAGACAAGGGAGAGACAGTTAGAAACATCAATGATGTGAGAGAGAGAGAGAGAGAGAGAGTGTCATTGATTGGCTGCCTCTGGCACGCCCCACACTGGGGATCGAGCCCACTACCTGGACATGTGCCCTGATCAGGAATCAAATCGTGACCTCCTGGTTCATAGGTCGATGCTCAACCACTGAGCCAGACCTCTGGGGCAATTTAGGACTTTTGAGGAAGATTGTCCTTCTCCTGAATTACTCTGATTGGCAACACAGACACGTTCAATTCTCCTGGTCAGTGTGAGTACTCCATGTGTTACACTTTGGGTAAGAACAAAAACAAAACAAAAAACCCACCTAAAAATACTTGCATCTCCTTTGTCAAGTTAAAGAATGAAGGAAATGGGGGGCGGGGAGGCGAGAGGGAGTACACAGAGACACATCGAACAGGGATCAGAATTCATGCCTGGGTTAGAGATGGATACTCAGCTCTTGATCCTAGTCAGTGGTTATAGTTTTCACTGTGTGACCTTGAGCAAGTTACTTAATCTCATGAGCCTCAGTTTCCTCATTTTGAAAACCCAAATACTACAACCTGCTTCATTCTACTTCATCCAAGAATGGGATAAAATAATACCTGTAAAATGCTTCATGCACTGCCCGGCTCGGAGTATGGTCTCAACACATTTGTCAATATTATCATAACATACGTTATCACTTCAGCTAGTACTGGACAAGGCTGGAATTCGGAGCTACACCTGGATGCTTACCTCTGCCCAAAGGAAACTGTTGGAAAACAGGGAAAGCTCATTGGACTTTCACGTGTCCTCCTTGTTTGTGTATTTTCCCATTCAGGGGAGAAAGCAAGCTTCACTTCCTCTGTTACTACTGCCCCCTGCTGGATGGGGAGGGAAAGAGGAAAAGTTGGAAATAAACTTAATTTATCTTCCTGATACCCATTCCCTTTCTCTCCCTTCTCTCTACCAGATCTTCACATTTCTTTAGAAGCTGCATAACCCTAGCCTCCTATAAAACTCAGAGCATGAATGCAACTATTGCCTCTTTAGTACTTGTAAAATGTTATGGTGATGTAGAAACGATGTTTTGAAGAACAAAAAATACTCTTATGATGAAATTGCTCCGGATAAGTAATGTTATGGCCTGAGACACTTTTTTTTTGGGGGGGGAGCAGGGGTGGGGAATGGGGGCTGTATTTGTTGACTTTTCAGCACAGACAGCTGGTTTACCCATCTTCAGCACTCAGAGTTTACCGAGGCGCATTATATAATCTCAGCGCAGTTACCAAATGAAATCAGAAATTCCTCATTTGGCAGACGGAGCTCACGTATCGAGTTCATAAACTTTGGTCCTTCTCCCAAGTCCAAAATCAGAGACGACCTGCTCAGAGACAGCTTCCCACTTGCACTTAATTAGAGAGTGTGTTTTGGAGGTCAGTGAAAACCAGCGGAGAGCGCTTTCATAATAACTTTCCTCACAATGAAATTATTTGGGAGGCAGCTCTCCAACTTTTTCTGGAATGAGGGCAAGAAAAATGGGGACAGGGAGTGAGGTTATTGGATACCTTATCTGGAACTGCCCGAGAAGTTGTCTGCGGTCCAAAGAACACACGGTACCTTCTGGATCAAGGGGAAGGAAGCCAAATGCTTCCTATAGTCCCAGCAGTTTTCCTAACTGAGCAGTTTCGCACAGTTTTAAGGATTCCAAATGCTGGGGAACAAAAGCCTTCTCTGAGTGGTGAGCATGCCACGCTTAGAGAAGTAGGGGCCACACGTATCCTGGTTAAGGAAAATGTGAGGTGTGGGTTTTAGAGTAGGACAGGTAGCCAGTTAGTCACTGTGCATTTAGCTTCTCAACGATAACAAGATGGGTCCCCAATATATTACCCGTTATAGGTGCATGACACCATTGCAGCTATAGGAGAGGGTATTCCACTTGTGTCTTGCCCTGAAAACATTCTAGAGAATGAGAAGATGGATTCTAAGCCACAAACTCAGAGCAGAAAATCCCATCAGGGTACATTTCCTTCATAGATTAGGACATCAAATTCTGATAGGCTGCTTCATTCTTAGTACTTATTTTTTTCTATGAAATCACATTTCAGCTACTTCTGAGTTCTGTTTGGGCTTTACAATTCCCATTCAGCTTGGAGGACAATTATCTAAATTGTGGTAGATAATTTTTTTATTGTAATATAGAGCCTTTGGCTGCAATACCCTGAAAAGATCTTCAACCTCATAAACACAACATGGTTAACCTTTTCATCTTTTTCACACACACACACACACACACACACACACATGCGCGCGCGCGCATGACTTGAGGTAGGATTGGTTACAGTTGTGCTAAGTCGGTCCCGTGATAAATTGTTCTGAGATGAAGTCTTGAGCCTTCGAAACCAACTTTCCCTCAAAGGCAGTTCATATGTCACATTGCTACAATCACCAAATGACTGAAGTGTAACCGTAACCAATGCAGCGTGACCAATGCATCAGAACCAATAGGCCACGTCTCTTTAGTATCTTAATTTGATAGGGACGATGACAAGGAATTTGTCATACTTTGTTTCTAATTTTTGGCAGATCATCCAGATTACAGCCTTCACAGGTTACCTGGTTATAAATCACCCCTAAATTCAGTCCAGCTGGTTATTTTTTTTTTTTCTGTGTTAATAGAAGTTACTTGGTTTTAGACTAAGACGTTAATTCTATGAAGCTTTGCTGCCTCAGGCTGCTGTCTTGGGTCATGTTCTCTATGGTTAGACAGCCTCTGACATGTCCACCTGTGATCCCTCCTCTGGTACGAATGTCTTTGTGCATTTGGCTTCCGGTTCAGTATGGGTTGAACTTCCTGACTCAGTTCCAATGAATGGAATATGGCGGAAGCGTGAGGATGACCCTACCCAGGTTGGGTTATAAAAAGACTGTGGCTTCCATCTTGGGTGCCCTCTCTTGAGCTCTCTCTCTCTTGTGGATCCCTCATGGTGGGGGAACTAAACTGCCAATTTGGGGTACAATCCTATGGAGAGACCTGCATGGCAAAGAACTGAAGAACACCTACATATAGCCTGCAGCCCTAGCTCATGCCTTCATGCCAGTTTTGTGAGAGACCCTTAGCCAGAATGCACACCACTAAGCCACACCCAGATTCCTATCCCACAGAAATTGTGGCATAGTGATGATTTATTAATCCAAACTGCTAAATCTGAGGGTAATTTGTTACATAGCAATTGGTAAGTAATACATACTTCTACCTGTACTGATGGTAAATATCACAGAGGAACTATGCCTAAGCATAACCAGTGTTCAAATATTGATTAGAACGATCAATGTTTTTTGGCAGGCATTGTAAGCCAGGCCTCTCTATCCAATAGAATAAAGGCTGGGGCTGTTTGGTTCTAGAGTTAATCAATATATTGTGTATGTGTAAGGATAATTCCCCATCTTACTTAGGTTTAGGGTCATCCTCAAAATCATATAAAGAAAGGGAAGATGACTGACTTATAAATGTAAGGAAAAATATATCCTAGGAAAACTATATCTGAAGTATTTTTTAACATATATATATGTAATTGATTATTGATTTCAGAGAGGAAGTGGAGGAGAGAGAAACAATGAAGAGAATCATTGATTGGCTGCCTCCTGCATGCCCCCCACTGAGGATCGAGCCCCAAACCCAGGCATGTGCCCTTAACCATAATCGAACCCAGGACCCTTCAGTCCGCAGGCTGACACTTTATCTACTGAGCCAGACCAGCTAGGGCTGAAGTGTTTCTTGAATCTATTTCTGACAATATATCCATAATTATATTTTTCTGAGCATTACAAAACTTTTGTTTCTATCGCGTTGAGTCAGATAGTCTTTCTACAGTCACTTAGATGACATAGAGATTCAGTGAGAAGGGAAATGAGACGTGATTTTGTCTATCCGTTCCCCTACATGACACAGAAGTGTCAAAGCTAATCGCTTAGCCTCAGATAGTTTCTTGTGAAATAGGGTAACTCGGGGAGTCCTGCCCAGAGCAGATTTTTTTTTCCTTTAGAAAATCTAACAATAAATGTCTCAGGGTCAGAAGGATGCGGTTGATCAGAGCTGGGAGCCCACAGAGCTTGTCCCAGACGCTTTCAAACAATATTGTTTGTCCTCCCCTTCATTTCCTCGGAGGTGCACAATACTCCTTCCTCCCCGCCCTGCTGCTCTCGTTCTAAAATTGTTCTGGACCTTTGGGGGCCTTCTATATTAAGAACCGTTATTTGTTCTTTCTTCTGAGCACTTTTCCTGGATGTGATAAACAGTGAATGTGGGATTGCAGACATTTCCCAGGGGGCGCTGGGCCTGCCCCTCCCAGACCCTTTTCTCTCAAGTTCACTGCCTTCTTTCCTCCTCCGTCCTCTCCCTCTGTGTTCACATTCTCTTTGATGACTCCCCCCTTCCTTTCCATAATTTGCCGAAAAGCAAACTGGGGTGAAGAGAAGGAAGGGAAAACAGCAGCAGCAGAGGATCCAGGCGTTTCTGAAAGATGGAGCAACTTGGTTTGGCTGTGATCTTGAAACATTGAAGATCACAGCTTCCAGGTGTAAGCAAGCCCAGTTTGGTGAATTCTTCTAGGTAATTAGTCGCTTGGAAAGTTGCTGGGTTGTCGAATCTTTCCCCCTTGAATTCTAGGAATGTCTGAAATACCAGACAAGCACTCTTCCTGCAGAGTTATGCTAGGAGGCTTAACGAACAGAAAATATTGGGTGTCGCACATATCAAAGGTGAAGCGAGAGGAGTGTACCTGGCCAGTCGCATTGCTGAGACACGTCTGTGTTTCTGTGCCCACGAGAGAAGACGAAAGGCATGATGGGTAAATCAGTTCCCTTCGCCATCCCGCGGGTCCTGTCATTTTCTCCAGTGGTTACATCTTGTGATTGTGTAGGGCAAGCCATCATTACAGATTGTTTGTTTGGCCTTTCTTCAGTCCACAGGACTTTTATTATGCCCTTCCTGATTTTCCCAAGGGTTGAGGAGAAGCTGATTGATTGGCTCAGTGGATAGAGAATTGGACTGCAGACTGAAGGGCCCCGGGTTCGATTCCAATCAAGGACATGTACTTCAGTTGCAAGCCCCTCCCCAGCTTGGGCCCTAGTCAAGGCGTGAGCAGGAGGCAACCAATCTGTGTGTTTCTCTCACATCAATGTTTCTCTCTGTCTTTCCCTCTCTCTTCAACTCATTCTAAAAATCAGTGGAAAAATATCCTTGGGTGAGGATAAAAAAAAGTCACTGTGCCCCATGAAAAATGGAGGAGTAATTCTGGTCCTACCAAATTCCCAGACTCACAATAAAGGTATAAAAGGATGCTATACACTGAGTGGCCAGATTATTATGACATCTGAACTCATAATAATCTGGCCACTCAGTGTATATATATATATATATATATATATATATATATATATATATATATGTGTGTGTGTGTGTGTTAGAGTCCTGATACTTGAATTTGTGCATGGGTGGGGTCCTGCCAGCCTGGCCAGGGGGAGGGGACATGGGCTGTTGGCCAGCCTGCCTGCTGGTCGAACTCCTAGTTGAGGGGACAATTTGCATATTAGCCTTTCATTATATAGGCTATACACTGAGTGGCCAGATTATTATGTGTTAAGAGATCATCATAATCTGGCCACTCAGTATATGTGACGGGCTTCCAGAAAAGTAAAATTTACCCTACAAACACAAAGCAGAGGATTGCAGTGATATAAACATTTGGATATGAAACCCTCTAGTTCAGCAACGTAAAGAGGATGAAATAGATTTTTTTTTTTTTTGGTTTGGGAGCTTTTGAATTTATCTCCCCCCCCCCCCAAAAAAAAAAATCTAAAGACTCATTGACTTTAGTTTGCTTTCCCATATCCCGGCCTATCAAGCTGACATTACAGCAATGGTTAAAGTAAGGCAACAGACAGTGGCCTAGGTGTGTGTGTGTGTGTGTGTGTGTGTGTGTGTGTGTACGCGTGCGCACATTTCAGGAAGTGCATGTACCTTTGACCTCCTACATATGTTCCTCCAATTAAAAAAGGAATAATGACTCATTAACCAAACAAGGCCGAGGAAAAAACTCATTTAGTGCGAACGCACTGAGTTCTTCAGTGTTTCCACTTCACCGCTGCTTATGGGAGTTAAAACAACAGGCTAAATGGAGACTCTCAGAACCCCACGGGACCAATTAATGCCACGTGACTTCCTCCCGGCCTTCCATGAAAATAACTATATTATAATGGTCTGCGATATTAATATCAGCTTTGGAAAAGTCAGGCAGCGCGGCTCCATGGGGAAGGAAGCGGCCTGAGCAAGGACTGTGGAATGTGCACTGCTTGACAGACTGGAGGCACACCGCGTTTTATAAGCCCCGTCACGTAGTTCAGTGAGGCGGGGGCACCAAATGGGCTTGTGGGTTAATTAGGGTTAAAAGGCCACCGGGGTAGTCTACCTCTGATCTCAAACTCCAAGAGCGTGCGGTTATTGGCGGAAATGTTGGAAATGAACGTTCTCAGGAAGAAAACCTTTTCCAAAGCCTTTCCCCTCCCCCACCCCACCCCTACCCTCCCTGCCCCGAATTGCTCCAGATTTCTGCCCACCACAGAGGCAGGATGTATTAGGACAGCTCTGTTTGTGTTGGAGTGTAGACCTGGGATGAGGTCGGGTGGGTACACCTCCCAAGTGTGTTGAGTTGTTCAGTGGGTTTTTTTTTTTGTTTTGTTTTTTTTTTTATGACACCAGAATGTAGGGCAGAACCAAAGGGAGTAGGAGCCAACACATCAGTGGCCTTGCTCCAAGGTCCTTCAAATACATCTTTGGGGGGGATCTTAGGTCCATGCCCCACCCAGGCCCCATCCCAGACCCATCCCTGCAGAGTCGTGGAGAGCTTCAGTGTTCTCCCTGTGGCTAGTCAAATGCTCCTCTCTAGCACATGGCTACGGGCCAGTCACTTTTCTGGTTGTAAATTGCTATGGTGCGTTCACTCCACTCAAGGGTGGTCCCCAAAGCACCACGGAGAACGGAAATTCCCCTGGGATCAGAAGCTTAGTGGTCCATCTAATTATCCAGGAGAGTTTGCCAGAGGAAACAATCTAGATCCAATTCCTGGATAGTGGCTAATGGTTTGGTCAGATAATCAGAAGCTTAGACAGAAAAATACTGGAGAATTGGTGATGGGGAAGTGTAGGGGAAAACTGAACAAACTTCTTAGAATGAACCCAAAATATAAGACCATTTATGTCCAATCATCATGCCTGCCTAGAGGCCTCCATTGTAGAGAGACTTTCAGGGATCAGGAGAACAAATGGACTTTCTCTAGGGATGTCGAGGCCTGAGCAGCATGGTGGCGTGACAGCCAGGTGCCGGGAGCCAATTCCAGCACGTCATAATTACAAGAGTTTTATCAAAAGGTTGATGAATTTTGGGGGCTCAACAAGGGATGAGTCACATACTTAATTACCTGTTGGAACGGCTGGAAAGGCACTTCCCTCAAACCTGAATAGGATGGCATGTGTTGGTGGTGGCTATCATTCCTGTTTAATCTTCATTTTTAGAAATTCAAGATGGGATTGTAACATTATGTAGAAATATTTTTGGAAGTATAGGTATAGGAGGAAGAGTTTATGGAGATGAAAGGCCATCAACGGGATAGATTATAATACACTTGACTGTCCATAACCTCAACATTCTCTCTATTAGGGAGGAATCCCCCAATTGGTAGGATACTAGGACCCCACTTTCCACTAGGAAAACAAAGGAGGCAGATATGTCTTCTCCCCATTGCCTGACATCAGCATGTCCGCATGGCCAAGACTTGGCCAATCACATTTAGGATCCCACCCAGAACTTTGAAACCCGAGGGACTGATGCACAAACCAAGGGGGCAGATAAAAAGCTATTTGTGACAATAGGGACATTAGTGTGGAGAGTCTTAAGGTGGGGTCAGCTAGTGTCAGGGTTGGATGTGGTTACAATGAAAGCAACAACACATGTCATGAGCTGGTGACATTTTAACCAGATTATTTCAGCTCTGTGATCTCAGCTGTGTTTTCAGCTGCCCAACCTTCCTGATTCCCATCCATGTTCTGAGTCAGGTTCTCCAGCCTTCGTGTTGATTTGGAAGTTACCCAACATCCTTCCAGAACATTTCCTTTCTGCTTATGGTGGCCAGAGTTAATTCTCGCTCATTGTGCAGAGGTATGATGGCTCAAGGTGCCATTCATTCTACCTGGGTGACCTCACTGCAGCCCTGTCTCATGAAATTGGCAGCCACTGTGGCCACTTTGGGATTGAGTTTGGTCCCTGTATTGATGCAAGACTCCCCCTTTCACCAGCTTGTCTCCTCTGGCTTTCCGTGTAGCAGCTGTCTGTACTTCATCTTTCAATGTAAAAGAGCCCTTTTCTCTGACAGCATAGCTTATCTTTTCTTTTTCTTTTCTTTTCTTTTCTTTTCTTTTTCTTTTTCTTTTTTTTTTAGGAATGGTTTGATACAATATGAGGAAAGCATCCCCAAGAAGCAAGCAAAATTGTCCTTGAAGTTAATTCCAGCTATTTTGGGGGGGACTGACCAGATGAACTCTGACTATATTGATTTAAGGTGAGTTTCTTTCCCACCGGACTAAAGGTATGCTAATTTGCCTTTTATACTGAAAAGTCACTTTATGGACATAACAATGAACTCCAATACATTTCAATACTCTTTCCAGACAACCCCTTAGTACATTCAACATTTTATTTCCATATTAAAATTCTCCCCCAATGAAAATGCAGGGGGTTTGGGAGCCTTAGCCAAAGATACTTAGTTTTAGATAGACAGAGACTCATTCAGTAGTACAATTTAGCTTAGACCTCTTGAACGAAAGGGGCTATGAAATATAAAGTAAACACAAAATGATTTTAATGACAAAAAATAATAATTCATCATTTAAAATTTTCCTTCAATAAATATTTGTTGAGCAGCTATTATGCACTGGAGATTTATATATAAACAAAATAAAGTATCCTACACTTGTTTTTGGAATATAGGTGGTAAACATACAATAAAGGAATCTATCTCAATGGTGAGTACTTTAGAGAGAAATAGAGCAAGGCAAAGGCTTGTGGGTGTGATAGGAATAAGCTTATACATTCAAGGCACTGTGGAAAGGCCAGTGTAAGTAACAGGGAAATGTTAGATGTAGTGGAGACCAGAACATGAAAGAACTTGAAATCACTGAGACCATTGTAAGGATTCAATGAAGGACATTTGAAGGTATGAACCAAGGCATGACATTATCTGACTTACATCTTTTTACAAGGACAAGTGAATTAAAAAAAAAAAAACTAGGTAAAATTTACTTACAGCAAAATCACATATATTAAGTATTCTCTCAGTTGAATCTATGAAATGCATATATCCTATGAAATTAGTTATATTCATTAATTTCTTTTAAATAGAATTGTATGGTATCTACTCTCACATGGCTGCCTTCTTTCTACACCTCACAATGTTTTAGGGAGTCATTCATGTTGTTGTACAAATCAGTTATTCATTATTTTGATTGCTGAATAGTAATTTCCCATTGTATGACCATGCCACAAGCTATTTATTCATTTTACTTTTGATTGGTTTGGATGATTTTCTTTGTTGTTTCTCTGTTTATTTTTACCATTGCTAGTAAAGCTGCTATACACATTCTTGCCACCACCCCCCCCCCCCTTTTTTTTTTAACATATATGGATATGTTTCAATTTATTTTTGGTGAGACATAAAGTGTAGTTTCTGGTCACATGGTAAATATACTTTAACCTTGTAAGAACTGTCTAATAGTTTTTCAAAGAGGTTGTACTACTATATACTCCCATCAGCAACATAGAGAGTCTGGTTGTTCTATAGGCTCTGGAAAATTTGATGTTGTTGGCTTTCTGAATTTTACCATATCTTTTACTTCTATACATATTACAAAGATATGAATTTATTTTTAAATGGCCAATTTCTTCTAAGGAAGTTATTTAAGAATATATTTTATAATAAGCCACTGTTTTATTATTTCTGGTGTTATTTATTTCTTCATGTACATTCTAGCTTCTATCTGGTATCATTTACCTTTAGTCTTTGGATTTCAAGATAATAAATTATCTTAATTTTTACTTATTTGAATATGCCATTATTTTTCCTTCCTTTTGAAGGATATTTTAATTGCTTATAGAATTCTGTATTGGCAGTGTTTTCCCCCCTTTTAATTTAAAGAAGGCATTGCATTATCTTCTCACTGCCAGTGTTTCTGATAAGAAGTTAGCTGTCATTTGTATCATTGCTCATCTATATATAACATGTTTTTCCTTTGTCTGCTTTTCAGATTTTTCCCTTTATTTTTGTTTTTAAGCAGTTTAACCATGATGTACCGAGATGTGGTTTTCTTTGTATTTTAATCTCAGAGTTTGCTAAGCTTCTTGGTCTTTAAGTGTATTTTTTTAAACAATGTGGAAGTTTTTAAATGATAACTTCTAATTCTGGTCTCCAAATACATATATATTAGACAGTTTTAATTGCCCATAAATACATCAGCCTCTTTATTTTCCTTCAATTGTTACTTCTCTGTATCCTGCCATTTTCAGGCTGCTATTTTTCTGCCATATCTGCCACCATTGAATTTGTTGTTTAAATTTTTATTCTAGTTTAATTATTTTATTTGATTATTTTAGTTACATTTTGTAGATATTACCTATATTTTCATTCATTAAGGCCACATTTTCCTTTAAAACTTTGAACATATTTTTCTTTATTTCCTCAACAATATAACAGTGGTTTTAAGTTTTTGTCTGCTATATCCAATATCTGGGCCATCTCAGAACTTTATTGTTGATCGTGGTCATATTTTCCTTTTCTTTACATGCTTTGATTTTTCTGATTTTGTGCTCCACTTTATGAATGGTATATTATAGTTTCTGAAGGGTGTTGAGTTTTGTCCTAGTAGGCAGTTCAATGACTAGTTGTCTACATTGAACTTGTAAAGGCTTTGTTTATGCATTATTGTGGCAGATCTGTGGAGGGCCCAAAGTGTTTCTCAAATCACTCTAATTTGGGACTGGGGTGGGGAAAGCAATTTTTAAACTCTGTCTTTCTTAAAGCTATTTTTAGGGCTTATTTTCAAGCATTTTTAAAGGCAGATACGGAGCAGGAATTACTGTAGAGTATAGTCCTTATTCCTAAAGTCTTTCTGACGTGTCAGCTATTTGCCTGAGGTATCAGTGGGACATTAACAAAGTTTCTCTACTCTGAATTACAGCCCCCTCCAAGTACTGCTCATCCTCCTCCTATTTTGCTTTGCTCTCACATCCACAGCGGCCACTCTGGGAAGCCTCAAGCAGTCTTGCTCTATGCCAGCCTGCAACCAAGGACTCCCAGGTCTCCTCACTCGGGCTTTTGAATGTTTCCTTCCTCTCTGATGACCTAGTCTTTAGATTATAACAAGATCCGGGGTGGACAGGACATGGAAAAAGAGCTCTAAGTATTTGAAGACGACACGGGGAAGCTACTGGGCCAGGCCCTGCCCAGTTCTTTCCGGAAACTGACAGTAGACCCATGAGCGTCTCTTAATTTAAGGTGAAAGAGTTGGCCTCACCCAGCCCCTGTGCCTCTCCGAGCTTCCACACCTTCATGATCTCAGTTGATACCCCTATCTCCCTGGCCCTCTGTGCAGAAGAGCATTTATTTCCAGGCCTGACCCCTTGGCTGTGGTGGCAGAAAATTGAAACGCAGACTGGAAATCAGACATCCCTGGGCTGCGGAGCCCCTGGAGGGTCTCTCTCCCTCCCCACCCCTCCCTCCCCCTTCAGGCTCCTGTTGGGCAAGGTGATGGGGGGTGGGGGGAGGCTGGTTCTTGCCTCTGCTCCCTCCTTCCCTCCCCCAAAAGACTCAGTGGCACCCCTGAGACAGAATGTACCCAACCATTCCTAAGGGGGGGAGGGAGCTGCCAGTTCTTCCTGCCCCCCCCCCCCTCCAGTTTCTTCCCCTTACACAGTGTAGCCGGGTTGCAGTGACATTTGGAGAAACCTACGGGGCGCTCCTCGGCGGGGCGGCTTTGATGATTTCTTCAGACACACGGAGCAGACTGACAAATGGACTCTCAAGTGAAAGGTCAGTGTCGAGAACCACGGGGCAGAGCATCTGGATTCACAATTAAGACGCCCTCGGAGCACAGCGTGCAGCTCCGGCGTCTCCCCGTGTAGGAGGCGCCCTCGGAGGGAGTCCTTTGGCGGCGGCATCTGACTCCCGATTGGGATTGGAGAAAATAAAAATTCCTTGTGGTCATCTGCGTGTGTGCATGCCGCCATTGTGTGTGGGTGTTTCAGGCGAAATCCTGCTCTTTGGCAAAGGCAAGCACAGCTCTTCTGCCAACTCAGTTCTGCCCTGGGTTTGACCCGCCTGGTCGGTCAAGGCGAGCTGATCCTTAGGAGGACTGGCTGGCTCATCCCTGCAACCCGCCTTTTGTAGCGGGGAGTGGAAGGACAGTGAGATGAAGCTGGAAGACCAAGCTGCACCCCTGACTTACCGCTCTGACCTTGGGACAGTTGCCTTTTGCAGGCTGCACCCAGGCACCTGCAGAAAATGTACTGGCATGGTGAAACCGGTGTGGCTCAGTGGATAGAGCGTAGGCATGCAGACTCAATGGTCCCAGGTTCGATTCCGGTCAAAGGCATGTACCTTGGTTGCGGGCATATCCCCAGTGCGGGGTGTGCAGGAGGCAGCTGATCAATGATTCTCTCTCATCGATGTTTCTAACTCTCTGTCCCTTTCTCTTCCTCTCTGTAAAAAAAATCAATAAAATATATTTTTTTAAAAAAGAAAATGTTCTGGTTTGTCCGGTGTAAAAGCAAGCCAGCGCTATCAGTGCCTTTTCCTCTCAGTTCCCAGTCAGAGGACTGGATGTTTCCAGTTTGCAAAGTGTCTCCCCGCCCGGAGATCTGGTGAAAGAAAACAGGATATTCCTGGAGGGCCCCGGACCTCAGAAAGCGCCTTGTGCCTGGGGCCCAGTGCACCCATCGCTTCGCTTTCTCAGGATGCCTTCTCTGCCCCGCACTCGCTGCGAGGCCTTCCTGACATCATTAAGCAGGTAGATGATAAAGGCCTGAAATAACCCCATTCATTACGGCCTGTTTACTTTCCTCCCCTCTTGCAGCAGCCGGCCCTGCAGGAGGTCCCTAAAAACCTCTGTTGAGTGATGGGATGCAAACCTCCCTCCACAGTGGAGGCCGTGCGGCTCCGTCCACCTCCCCGCGGGTCCAGCAGGTGGTTCCACTTTGGGGGGCACTTAGGGAGGGATATTTATAGCTCACGCTTCCCCTTCCTCCTCCTCCTCCTCCCAGGAAGCGGGCAGGATAACGGAACTGAGCCAGTGGCAGAAAGCGTTAAG
Organism: Nyctalus aviator; assembly: GCA_036971965.1. Lineage (NCBI taxonomy): Eukaryota > Metazoa > Chordata > Mammalia > Chiroptera > Vespertilionidae > Nyctalus > Nyctalus aviator. The sequence continues at coordinate 5,407,167 of CM072940.1, read as the reverse complement.
AGGAGGTTTCTAGAGAGAGAGAGAGAAGCGGAGCATGGAGTTTGGAGAGTCTTGAGTGGGAAGCACCAGCGTTTTCCAAGTCAAGGGCACAGAGGAGGGTTGGAGGCTCTAGCTGCCTGCAGCCATCCTGCTTTTGTGACTGGCCAGCTGTGTGATGTTGGAGATATTAACTTCTCTGTGTCTGCTTCCTTTATTTGCAACGTGAGGGTGGTAATAATAAGCCCTATCTCTCCGTTGTAGCAAAGATAAGATAGTGATCACACATGAAATGCTCAGAACAGCCTCTCGTGCAACCGTGTCAAACTCAAAGGCTGACACGGGCTAAATAAACAAGTATGTGGGGTGAAAAAACACACACAACAGCTTCAATTCTCATAGAAACGAAGGTTTATTTCGATAGAGACATGCAGAATGCAAAGGCTGAAATAAATGAGTCATCATTCATGTAAATAATAGAACATTTTAATAAAAATTAATGTTTTGCCGGGACCGGTTTGGCTCAATGGATAGAGCGTCGGCTTGGGGACTGAAGGGTCCCGGGTTCGATTCCGGTCAAGGGCATGTACCTTGGTTGCGGGCACATCCCCAGAAGGGGATGTGTAGGAGGCAGCTGATCGATGACTCTCTCTCATCGATGTTTCTAACTCTGTATCTCTCTCCCTTCCTCTCTGTACAAAATCAATAAAATATATATATTTTTAAAATTAATGTTTTTTCTTGAACATTAGCTTACCAGACACTGAATAACTGCACAAATTAATAAGTGTAATGCAAATAAACCTATTTTTCTTGTTCTCTGAAAAGGAAATATTTCCCATTGTGCACACCAAACAAATCAGTGCAAGGCTAATGCCGTGGCCATCGGCTGCTACAATATTCGCTGCTGGTATTAGCGGAGAGAAATGGTGCGCCTGCGTGTAAGGAGCATAAGGGAAATGAATGCAATGTGATCATAGTAATCAGTCATTAGTGAACATGGCAGTTGGTTATTAATAATTATGTATAACAGGATATTGTAAAAATTAAGTTACAAAATTTTTATTAAAATGTTTCTTACATACCGTTGTGTTGACTGGGCCACAAAAATATTCCATGTAGGGCCAAGAGTTTGACATACTTGCTCTAGTGCAGAGTAAGTGCCGCATGAATCTTGGTAAATATCATTAATTTTCTTTGGGTTCGTTCATCCTCCTCTTGTTACCTGCCTCCTCCACCTGCTGTCAGGCTTTCCAATAACCTAGATGAGGGAAATGTCCTCATTGCTGCCTTTGACACATGAGAAAGTAGTAGAAACATTTTTCTTTGCCTTTAGGGTCCTCATTCTTACCTGGATTTTCTCTTACATTTCTCCCCTTCACTCTTAACACTTTCTAGGAGGTAAGCAAGTTACTTATATTTACTCATATATGGCAGCCAACACTGGTTGGCTACCCACCACCTGCCTGAAACTGTTCTGAGAGCCGGGACATCAGGGGGAATAAGACACACTCAGTTCTTGCAGTTCTCCATCTCATGCAGTTTATATCTTCATCTTATCTCATCTCTCCTGTTAGAATCTAATCTCCTGGTAGACAGAATACAGGTCTGGTTTATCTTCATAGCCACAAAAGTATTTTGCAGAGAACTGCATAGTGAGCACTCAAAAATGCTTGTTGACAGAATAGTTATAGCGCATAGTGAAGTTCTTACTACTGGCAGAGACTGTGTTAATTGCTTTCCATTCACTGTCTTACGAATCCTGTCATGACAATTCCATGAGATTGGACTTTATTTTTTTAAGTATATTTTTATTTATTTCAGAGAGGAAGGGAGGGGGAGGGAGGGAGGGAGAGAGAGAGAGAAACATCAATGATGAGAGAGAATCATTGATCAGCTGCCTCTTGCACACCCTCTACTAGGGATAGAGCCTGAAACCTGGGCGTGTGCCCTGACCAGGAATCAAACCTGGGACCCTGCAGTCTGCAGGCCAATGCTCTATCCACTGAGCCAAACTAGCCAGGGCGAGATTGGAGTTGTATGGAAGGGAAAACCAATGCCTAAGTCCACCCAGATGTTTAACTAGCACAAGCACTCAGCTCAGGCAGGCTTAATTCTAGATTTTATGCTTTTTGACTTTGGACATAAAGTTGAGATGAATGGGTTTTATTAAATTATCCTAATAAGTGAGTCAATGGAATCTCAGAATTGTTAAACAAGCTACCGAAAGCAGCCTATATCCTCACTGCTCTGGCTCTTGTTAGTTGATCCCTTTTGTACCCCCTCAACCCCCCCCCAAAAAAAAAGAATGAAATTCCCCCCTTTGACTGAGGGCATTGCCTGCCAGGTAGCCCCGTTTTCCTGGCATCCAGGTTTGGTGGTAAATTTATGCGCTCTCGCCTCCTGTTGGGAAGGAAACAGCGATCTAAACGCTGGGCTGTTGCCATAACGCTGGGAAATAAATCATCGGTCATTCCCCTTGCCACCCCGCTTGAAACATGGGGCCTATTTTTAGGCTTGGGCAGAGCAAGGACATTAGTAAACAGTAGCTGGCTTAGTGGCTAAATTATAGGTCTACATTCTGTGAAGACAACATGGGTCTTAAAATATTTATTTTATTTGTTTGACGATCAATTGATTTATTTGGGTCCCAGCCAGCAGGGATTCAAGTATACAAAACTTGTTTTAATGTCTTCGGCTTAGCGGGTAATTTTTATCCCCAACTCTAAGTGATAGGGTGTTCTTTGTAAAGCAGTTTATCTTCAGGACACACTCAATAATTATTTAAAAAAAACAAAACTGAATGTATGATCTCCATATTGGTATCTCCTTGCAGCAGCAGGATATGGCTCAGTGAGCTGTCAGGAAGTCTTTGTCACAGATGGGATGACAATTGGCAAATTACTAATATTAATTTTTATATATGGCTTGTGGAATTCACCTCATTACCTTTGATTAATTCATCCACACATTTAAAAGTAAAAATAAAAAATAAAAAACATTCTTGTCATAACAAAGAAGCAAAGGGTAGCCATCACAGAGTAGAGTCTGATCAGCAAACCTATTACTTAACTAATTCTGGGGATATACCTGATTTTGTTGAGTTGAAGGCCAATGGATGGATGATTTTTTTTTTTAATTTTTTTGAGACGTTTTTCTAGGCTTTCATTTCAACTGCATCATGGATTTTATTGCCTGTGCCTGTGAGACAGTGCTCCACAAATATTTGTTGAGTTAATGAATGAAAGGAAGAGAGAGACAAGCAGCTGAGAGCGAGGTGATGACAACTCTTTGGAGGCGGGGAGGAAGATTACTTCTCACATCTTAGAAGAGCTTTGTGTAGAACCTCTATGTTTGCCTATCCTGCGGCAAGCATCTTCCTGGTGAGATTTTTTTTCCTACGTTGAGTTTGTCCACAGCTGGGTTTTGGGTGAGATGTCAACAACTTGTGTTCTGTTGCGTAGAGAGAGGGGCTGGGCAAATAGAAGGGGCTGTTGCTATGCGGTGGTGGAGTGCTCAGAGGCCACAGGAGCTGCAGAGGCAAATAATTATTTAAAGGTTTTGGGCCTCCTCTTGAGGGCCTTGAACTCTGCCTGCGTGTTGCAGCCAAAGTCGTTTCCAAAGGGTGGGGTGCCCTGACTTTTTCACCTCAGTATTAAAAAGCATCAACTCCTACAGGGTACAGCTGCTCCAGCAACTGGATGCATTTCAAGGAAAAATGACTCATGTTAGAATTCCTGCGGGCAGCGACTCATGTTCAGGAAAGCAATAGTTGGGTGGAATTTATCTGACATTTAAATATCACCAGGCCCTTTGATAGGCATAAAGTGCAATGGTGAGAAGGCATGGTGATGATCTAGCTACATTTCAATTATCCCCGCTAATGCTGTGCAATTCCCCAAAGTGATTCATGTTTGACTGTGGAACACATTGCGTGATGTTGTCTTTTGTTTTGCAACAACAAATTTATCTACCGAATCATGTTTGGCTTTGCTATTATTGAACTGACTTTTTATTTTGTCTGAATACATAAAGCAAAGGAAAGGAAGCCCAGAAAGACATGTATTGGCAATTATACAGTCAACACGGAATCATCATTTGTACACAGCTTTAAAATTTTCACCAGGCCGGTGTGGCTCAGTGGTTGAGCGTTGACCCATGCATGAACCAGGAGGTCAGGGCTTGATTCCCAGCCAGAGCAAATGTGTGGGTTGTGGGCCTGATCCCCAGTAGGGAACATGCAGGAGGCAGCTGCTCAATGATTCTTTCTCATCACTGATGATTCTATCTCTTTCTCTCTCCCTCACCCTTCCTCTTTGAAATCAAGAACAATCTTTAAAAAAAAAAAAATTTCAAAGTACTTTAAAATGTATCTCATTTCATTGCATAAGTATCACTGGGCAGACATGGACATGGATCTAACCAGTTGGTTGGGGAGGTGTTATAATCCTTATTAGCCTCCCAGCAATTCCTAAATAACTAACTTTTCTTAGAAAAGACAGTATGTTTGCTGTGCAATCTCAACTTCAGGACAAAATCCTCTAGCCCCGGCCTTCCAACTTGAGGAACACAGTATCCATGTGGTAACTGATTGCATTCATGGTCCCCATTCTTCAACCTTCTCCTTCCCACACCCTTTGTGACTGTGACTTTGCAACTCCTCCCATCAACTCCTCCCAACTGCTTCCCACTCTTCGACCCGGCGTCTGTCCACGTGACTTGCTCCAGTCGTTTTGAGGCGAGTGGAGAAGTGAAACACGCCTGCAAGTTGTTGATAATGCTTTTGCTTGTCTGGCGTCGTAAGAAGACATCTAGACTAACGTGCTACGGGGTGAGGCACAGAGAACAGAGTCTAGTCACCTCATCCTGGGAAGAAATGCCAGGATGTCGGGAATGCAAAAAGGAAGGAGAAAGAGAGGAGGGAAAAGAAGGGAGAGAAGGAAGGTGTTACATGTGTGTCCTTATTCCCCCATTACCCCTCCCCCCCGCCCCCCCCCCGCTCCCCAAATAGGGCATAATATTTTATGGTTTCTGAATTTTCTGTTACACTTGGAAATTATAAAAGTATTCACCCATATATTTTCCTACTGCTTTTCTATTCCTATTTTTTAAATGTAACACTTGATTCATTTAAGATTTATATTGGAATCAGGAGTGGGTTTGGATGCAGATTATTTATTTAATAAATTACTAACAGATTTTCCGACATTATTTTCAGTGAACACCGTATTTTCTTCACTGATTTGAAATCCCATCTCTGATGTACATGGAATGTGCAGATATTTTTTGCTACTGTTTTTATACGCAGTTCCATTCCTGCCATAAATTAGACTCAGTGGCAACTATTTTATAGTTAATTATTATCTCTGTGAGGATAAGTACCCCTCCCCCAACTATTTTTCCTTTTCAGAATTTTCCTAATTATTTCTCTCCATTCATTCTTTCAGCTAAATTTTAGACTCTTTTTTTTTTTCCAAGTGAAAAGTATTTTGTTGAGATTTTGATTGGGATTGTTGAAGTCTATAAATTTTTTGTATATCAATTTTGGGAGAATTGACATCTTCAAAAATTAAAGTTGTAACTGAAAAGTGTGATTATTTTACTAATTATACAGTGTTATTGTTATTGTAGCTACTGGCATGTTGCACTTGAGGGAAATTCCTTGATATTATCTGTATTGTCTTCCCCTCCTATCTCTCCCACTCTCCCCTCCCGGTCCCAATACACACACACACACACACACACACACACACACACACATTGCAGAAGCATTTTAAAAGGGGATTTTCAGGACTTTCTCTTGAACTTGAGCTTCCTTCTTTTATTTGCCCTGTTCTACCTGGCTCCCGGAGCTGAGCAGTTATTATTAATTCGCTCTAAATCCTACTTCCCAGAAGGGGACTGTGTGTGTGAAACACCAGATTGGCCCTGAACATCTGTGACTTCGCGGCCCAGTTGTGTGACTAGTCAGTGAGCAAGCCACCGGGCAAACTGGTTTCATGTTAGCACACTTTGGTTTTACGACCCCGTCTCCAAGTTTATGGCCTTCTTGCTTGGGCCCCGTGTTCCGATCGCATCTAATATGTCATCCAATCCGGTAAAGAAACCACGCGGAGGAATAGATGCTCCGTGCAAGCCGCCTCAAGCAGACACCGCCGATGGCTGCAGCATGGTTTTCCTTTTTAGCCCTTCTGAAGCGTAATATGTTCCTGAGGCCAAATTCTTCGGGGAAACATTATGACTATTTAAGGTCTCCAAATTTTATGCGTCGGCACAAAGGGCCTACGGGTGAGGATTTTAAATGGATGAAGTGGAGAAATTTGCACTTCCTTAAGCAAACATATAGCATTTCCTTCCATGTGTCAGCAATGAAAACAAAAAATACAAACTAATTTGTCATGAAGTGTTCCCTTTTAGAACTCCCTCCTTGGTGCTTTTTCAACCTAACAAGTCATATTTTCTCCTCTTCCGTGTCAGGTTTATAGCTTCGCTGGTCACAGTTTCAATAACCATGATGGACGATCTTCTGTTCCATATATCATGTACGAGCATTCCGCTTGAAAGTAGCTCTGTGTTCACAGCTTGCTCTCTGTCACCTCCCGGTCCCTCCTCCCCGCCCCGTACGCGCACACGGCGTTACATTACCCGCGCCCAGAGCTTTGGGGAAAGCTCATATTTGGGAACATTAAGTAAGCACGGGACGGCTGCTTGTTTGGGCCGAGCCTGACCTCACTCTGAAATGAGGCAAATTGTCATATTTATGACTCAGGGTAAGTCCATAATATATTGGCGTTCACATGTGGAAACGTATTCACTCCCCAACGTGTGGCCTCCACTTCTTTCTCTCAAGCAGTGGTTTGCACCTAAGTGTGAGTCTTTTACTTTGCTGCTTCTCTTTTTCCTTGTCTCGTTGCTTTTTCATCTCCCCCCACCTCTCTCTTTCCTTTCCTTGATTCCCATTTCCCCCTCCCTTTATCCCTTTCTCTCTCCTTCCCTCTCTCCCTTTTTCCTCCCCCTCTCCCTGCCTTCCTCCTTCTCTCCTTCTCTCCCTCTCTCCCTCCCTCCTCCTTTCCTTCCTCTTTTCATCCTTTCTTCCCCTTTTCTCCTTCCAGAACCCTCCACTAAACTTGGGATTTGTAGCATTTGTGTATAGCATCAAAAAGTCTTCTCAAATCAAAATTCCCCTTACCCTCCTATTTCACCGTCCCTTTGCTAGATCCAAGCTTATACCACACACACACACACACACACACACACACACACTCACACCCCTGGGGGTGGAAAACGTGACTGGATAAATGCTCTTCACAGCTATGGTCAGGAAATACGATCCTATTGGGTCCCTTGGAATCTGACTCAGTATCATTTGTTTTTCTTGCTAAAACGCTTCTCTGTAAATTACAGCGGGAGCAGGCGAGAGCATGTGGTTTCTGATTTACTGTAGCAAATATCGAGGAGTAAAAAATACCAGGGTAGTCATTGATAATCAAAAGACGGAGAAAAACCTCACTGTGAAGTCTTTATTACTTCGGAGCTTGGTCAGCTCTACCTTCCTGTCCCTCAGGGTCAAGGCCCCCGTTCTCCTGAAGTCTCTATTTTTATAACCACTCCATTTCCTAAGTAGGATTCGGGTTGGGAGAGCATGTAGGAAGCCTATATCCTTTTCCCTTCCCCTTCCCCCAACGTATTCTGGAAATTAGGGGTTTCTCCACGGTTCTTCTAGTTCCTGCAGGTTTGTGGAGGTGTGGGGACACCCTTTCTCTCCCGTTTCTCCCTCCTCCTGTCATTGGGGTCACAGTTTGGATTCTATGGACCAACCTCTTTCCCAGTCATCATCACACATGGATGATCAAGGTACTCATATCAAGAGTACAGGCCCTGCTGAAACCGGTGTGGCTCAGTGGATAGAGCGTCGGCCTGCGGACTGAAAGGTCCCAGGTTCGATTCCGGTTAAGGGCATGTACCTTGGTTGCGGGCACATCCCTAGTAGGGAGTGTGCAAGAGGCAGCCGATCGATGATTCTCTCTCATTGGTGTTTCTAACTCTTTATCCCTCTCTCTTCCTCTCTGTAAAAACTCAATAAAATAGAGAGAGAGAGAGAGAGGGAGAGAGAGAGAGAGAACGAGAACAGGCCCTGCTCTGTGAGGCCGCAGAAATGCTGGGCCCGTCTTCGGTGGGTGGTGTTGACCTTATTGTCTCCACCAAGCTGAGAGCCGGTGAAGTGTTGGGACAGCCATCCGGACCCTGAGCAGACTCCCGATTGGTGCTAAACATCACAAACAACCAGCCGCCACGCGAAGCCAGCACTTCCTTCTTTGCATGGCTCCTCGTGACCGGTAGGGGTGAATGCGCCACGTTTTACGCCTTCTATTCAGGAGGCTGGAGTTACTAAATCACAGAACTGGGCACCCGGGGGACTGGTTCACAAACACCATCCATGCTGCTGCTGCCTCTCGGGTCCCGTGGAGATTGTCATTTACTTTCCCTCAGCCTCAGTTTCCCCAGCTGTGATTCAAAAGAATTGATTCTCTTCGAAGCCACTTCCTGCCATAACATATGATGCCCCATTTGTGGGTTTTTGTTTGTGTGTGTGTTCTGGTTGTTTTTTTTTTTGTTGTTGTTGTTAATCCTCACCGGAGGATATTTTCCACTCATTCTTTAGAGAGAGTGGAAGAGAGAGGGAAAGACAGAGAGAAATATCGATGGGAGAGAAACACATCAAGCAATTGCCTCTTGCAAGAGCCCGATCAGGACCCAGGTTGGGGAGAAGCCTGCCCTTGACTGGAATGGAACCCGGGACCCTATGGTCTGCAGGCCAACGCTCTATCCACTGAACCACACTGGTTAGGGCAATGCCTCATTTGTTTTTATTGCTGTTGTTGTTTTGTTAGGAAGGGAATAGGGTAGGGTTTCCTTACTACCACGGTTTTCAACTTCTCCTATGACTGGGGCAAGGAGAACTGTTTTCGCTTCGTCTGTGTGGGGAGAATAATACTCATGAGTGATCTGCTTCCCACAAATGTTGACAAGACAAGGGATTGAGGGAGAAGGCTGTCTCCACACAGCATAACACAAAGCGAGGCCTGGCAGCGCTCCAAATCTCATTTGATTTGAGTGAAACAGGGGCAGTTTTTTTACATTTTCTTTTTGGCTTGCTGTGAGTCAAAGGGTTATTTAGGAAAAGGGATATTGGTGCAATTACTGATCATCTTCAAGACAACTTACTGTATTGTCTCACGCAGCTTAAGAAGCAGGCGTGATTCTCAAGAATTCCAGTCGCGTGACTAATTTCTACTTAAAAACAAAATGTTGCCCGTGGGTAAAGATATCAGACCGTAAGTAAAGATATCAGACCGTAAAGTCTATATTGATTGGGGCTTTCGTTAATGTGCTCAAAATGGGTAATCAGGCTGCGGAAGCTGGGTTGTAGCTTAGTTCAGGGACTTAATCGGATGCTGCCCTTTTAAAAATTCACATTCCTGCCCTAGCCGGTTTGGCTCAGTGGATAGAGCATCAGCCTGTGGACTCAAGGGTCCCAGGTTCGATTCCAGGCTCCTATACAAATAACTATGTATTCGTCAGACAGGAATAGGTTATAGATGGGGGGAGTATAGAGGAGGGAACAATTGCTGTGTCTTAAAAGAATCAGGTCCAAGAACGATAGTGTGAGTGAATGTAGACAGATATGAAGCCATCGCGATTTCCAGAAATGAGATGCCAAGGATGTGGCAGCATAATCTCACTGTGTGAAAGACAGCACCTTCTTTAAAATTCATAATTCAGTTGCTCACACTTACACCCTTGAGCGTGTACATATAAAACCTTTAAAATGGACTCACTATTTCCTACCTACGGGTTTTATTGAATCATGCTTTATTTTATTATTTTTAAAATATATATTTTATTTATTTATTTATTTTTTTTTTTATTTTTATTTTTTTTTACAGAGAGGAAGGGAGAGGGATAGAGTTAGAAACATTGATGAGAGAGAAACATCGATCAGCCACCTCTTGCACACCCCCTATTGAGGATGTGCCCGCAACCAAGGTACGTGCCCTTGACCAGAATCAAACCTGGGACCTTTCAGTCCCCAGGCCAGCGCTCTATCCACTGAGCCAAATCATGCTTTATTGTATTTTCTGTTGAGGATAGGCGTAGAGCATCATCATCTGTCAGTTCCATATTTACTGGGGGAACGCTTTCCGATCAATCTTTCCTCACGGCCTTGAGAACACATTTACTTGTATTTCATGAACTCTACTTCAACCAGAAAAGTCTCTGATGCTGACTCAGCACCCAGAGCTGCATTTTATACCTGTCAGGCTGGATATAGATTTTTATAAGGTGAACAATGGCTGCATTTAAGAACTGATGTGGTAATCATGAAGTCTCCTGGCAGTATCCTTTGGAAACTGAATCCATAAATTTTATTCGTATTAAATGTTTCTAATGGGAGTTGACAAATAGTTGAACGAGATAGCTTTCTTTTTGCTCTCCACTTGGCAGAGAGAGAGGGGAGAAAAAGTCCCGATTACACAATGAGAAATGCATTAACGCTCAATCCCATTCATCTCAATTTTGCGCAAATATAATTTAAGACCTTTTACAACTGTTGGTGAAATTATAGTGTGCTGCAGTGGAAGTTGCAAAAATTTTATGGGTCTAATAAAATTGTCATTGTAATACCGTTACAGGGTGCTGGGACAATATAGATATTTGCAATGCTCTTGCCACCATGCCAAACTCCGAGATAGATAATAAGTTTGATTGGAGACAAATGCTACGTGGAGCTAAAGCCCAAGTTTATTTGATAATGAAAACCTCCCTCTTGGTGTTTGTGAGCAAATGAAACTGGGTGGGTGATTAGGCCTTTTAACCGGTTGGCTTTCTACGGGAGCAGATAAACATTATCAAGCGCAGCCTATAAAATAAGTTATTGTTGAAATAATCACGTATTATCTTCAAAAAGAATTTCCAGCTGTGTATTTCCTGCTTCTTCACTCAAGTTTGGCTTCGGGAATATGCCCCACGGCCTTTCTCTGCTTCAGATTTTAGCATTCGGCCCCCAATCTCTTGATGGTCTTTACTCGGACTCAAAAGCTTTTGAAAATTCCGGATACGAAACTCAGCTCCTTTGAAGCATGTGGTCAAAATCAAGAGCCCTTCTTGCTGTCGACACCTCTGGGGAAGTCAGTGGGAAGAGAGTACCCTGAAACCATCTACACCGAAATCGAGAGGATTGGAAAGGATAGGTTGTAGCTTTTTCCATGTGGCCCATCCTCTGCGATCTACTAACAGGATCCAACGGATCAAACATTCTATGTCCCACTTTCAGTAGAGGCCACATCACAGCTGCCAACGCCTGTACCAGACTCAGCCCAATTCTCATAAACACAGCGGCTCTTCCCAGAGTGGCTGTCTAGTTAGGCCTTCAATCAGGACTTTCAAATTCAGCCCCAAAATATGATGAGTCCCCGAAGACATTCATTCTCACAGGGTGGTTTGGAGCTGGCAGGTGAAGACTTGAATGAGCCTTTATATAAAGTTGTCTTTGCATCTCAACAAATGTTTTTGGTCTGAAGTGCCTGTTGTAGGGGCACATTCATTGTCATTAAATTATAACGATGATTGTGTTAGCGGAAATACATTGAGCTCTAGGTAGTGCTGAGCACCTCGCCCAATTTTCCCATTCAATTCTCACTGCAGGCCTCTGAGGTAGGAGCTCTCTCTGCCCTCATTTCACAGTTCAGTCCCTTGGACTACCAAGTCCTTCAGACCATGACATGTCTCTAGGACTTCCGGGGTCTCACCTCCCTCATTCAAGGTCAGAGCTGTATTCAGGCTGGACTCTAAAGTCTGGTAGATTGGCAGGCTGGCTGCATTCCTTAAAAGCCTTTTGTTATTGTTGTTAATCCTCACCTGACAATATTTTTCCATTGATTTTTAGAGAGAAAGAGTGGAAGGGAGTGGGGGAAAGAGAAAGAAAGAGAGAGAGAGAGATGTGAGAAACAGATATTGATTGGCTGCCTCCCAACCTAGGCCTTGGGTGGAGCCTGCAATCAAGCTATGTGCCCTTGACCCGGATCGAACCCAAAACCCGTCAGTCCATGTGCCGACACGCTATCCACTGAGCAACATTGGCTAGGATCATGGTAGGCAAACTGTGGCTCTTGAGCCACATGCGGCTCTTTGGCCCCTTGAGTATGGCTCTTCCACAAAATACCACGGCCTGGGCAAGTCTATGTTGAAGAAGTGGCGTTAGAAGAAGTTTGAGTTTAAAAAATGTGGCTCTCCAAAGAAATGTCAGTCGTTGTCCTGTTGATAGTTTGCTCTGTGGACTGATGAGTTTGCCGACCGCTGGGCTAGGGCAAGCCTTGCCTTTTGAAAAGGCCCGAGAGGGCCCGCTTCACTTAGCTCTCCAAGGAGGACTACACCTGTGTCTTTCCAGCCGAACCCTTGACTGTGATGTTGCCAAAACCAAAGCACCTTGGATTGGAGGCCTGAAAGAGGATCCCCTTTCTGTCTTGCGCCTCAGAAGCTCTGAATTCAGGGTTCATTTCCACGTTCCTTTCAATCCGGAGAAGCATCATTTCATCTCAAGGAAAAAGAAAAACAATCACTTCCATAAAATAAAAAAAAATCTTTATGAATAAGGTTCACAGGGCTCCTTGGACAACAAATGACTCTTGCAAAAACAGCGGCGGCGTGGTGAGTTAAGTGTAAATGGCTCAGAAACACGCAGATTAAATTTCCCTGGAAACACTCAACGGCTTCCAGAATTAATGGGGGGAAATGCTTGGACAATGTGTATTTCAGACATTAGGCTTTTTTCCCCCCTCCTCCTTCTCCTTTTTTCACTCTGCTGATTTTATTTTCTTCTGCAAAACACTTCCTAGGGTGACTTCATCTCTTGTGGTCAGGATGCTGTCAGACCCAGTTGTCATTAATCCTGGTGCATTCTGGGTGGTCCGGCCCGGGTATCAGCCTCACTCCCTCTTTTTACAGAGTTGGATTTTCTCGCGGCTATTTGTCTTTCAATATAGGAAAGATATAAAAATAAAAAACACCATCTGAGGTCTGCGCCAAGCTCGGGGGCCCAGTGAAAGTTCACCGTTGTGGCGCTTGAAGATAAATATGTGAGCTTCTTGCATGCTGAAAACTGGTAAATCTTCCGTATTTTAACTCGGAAAATACCACCGTGGATATGGATGTGGTTGAGGAACCCATAAATCAAGATTGGAAGATTCTTAGAAGAGACATTTGAGCGGCCCTCTAACCCATTCTCAAGCCTCGGGACATATCTCAATATAAAACATGACAGGTACATAACCATCACCCCATTTCTTGACTGCGGCCTTCGATAAATTTTCTCCAACAGGCTTAAGAAAAATACGCCTATGTTTTCTCCTCTACAGAAGTGCCCATAAAACTAACAATATTCCATTCCATATGAATTTAAGTTTATTTATTTTCCTCCCCATTTTTGAAGGAGGCAAATTGCGAATACTGGGTTGATATCCATGCCTGTTCTTGCCCAAGCCTTGACTGCTTTAGCCAGCGAAGCTTGTCAGACATTCCTGTCTTTCTGAAGATAACGGTACTGAGGATGCTTTTGCAATTCTTTTGCTGTATGCTCCAAGCATTAGATTAAGCCATGTTACTAACGTGTATTAAACTCTTGCCGTCTCAGGGCATGATGTGATAGGGAAAAGCAATTTACATTATTTAGTGAGTGCGAAATAGGTTGCCGCCTAGAGCTTTGAGTTCAGTCGGGGTTCTAGAATTCATACAGTACGGGGCCATGTAAGGCGTACCGCAAACTGTCGCCCCAGAGGCAGCTATAAGACTGAAAACATTTAAATAAAAACACTGTTTCTGGCGCTCGCCCGCAAGCAGGCAACCATCAGCAGACCCTTCACGCGTGAAACGCTGCTGAATGTCAAGAACGGTGGGAGTTGGCCAAGTCCTTGCCTGGGCTGGGCCCATTCCCTCCCACCCAGACCCCAGCTCAGGCTGCAGGCAGGGTCTGGCAGAGTCGGGCAAGCCAAGCAGCCATGGGGCTTCACCACCACGGCTGAAGGGGTGTCGCTTGACGTGAAGAGGTGGGCAGACTGTGCTGAGCACGGTGGAGGGGACTGTTTTGGCAGTGAGCTGGCCCCCGTCTCTGCTCGCCAGGAGTCGCCATCATGGTGATATGGTTCCATGAAGCAGAAAAAATAGGACATGGTCTGGTTAGGTTTTGAGCATTAGCCACATATGGTACACATGACAATTAGGGTACAAATAAGGAGTATATTTAATATGGCTATATTAAAGTCTCATTTTTTACCAGAATTGTTAGCATTGATCTATAACGTACATTGTGATCAATTACTATGCATAGAGTCACCTTTAAAATAGGAGCTAATACGATTCAGTTTATTTTGCTCATTAGATTCTACCTATGAGTGAGGTCATGTGATACTTAACCTTTGTCTGACTGGCTCATGTCACTTAGCATAATGCTCTCCAGGTCCCTCCATGTTGTTGCAAATGGTTAAGAGTTTTTAAGCCGTTTTATTTTATTTTTTCCCCATTGCCATTTATCCCCTCTCCGCCCTCTCCCACCTTCACCAGGCATGACATCTTAAAGATGGTGGGTGCCTTCTCCACCAGAGGGCAGCACTGGGGTTCGGAGGCCTTCAGCCTCACCTCCTCCCTTAATGAATATAAATGAAAAGCTTTAGGCCCCCTTTTCAGACAAGTCAGACGTTCAATCTCCCTCCTATCTCCCTTCCCCCCACCGAGGGCAACTCATTCCAAGAACCAGCCTCCCAGACCATAATAGATGCTTTTCACGTTCTAATCTCCTGTCTCATTACTCAGCAGTCTCATCTGGGCCCAGGAAACCACTTCCTGGACGCGTCCTCTTTTATTTGTGTTCATTAGCTCCACTAATAACGTTCTCTTGGAAACCGCAGTTTAATAAATTTCATAGCCCATGACCAGCGGACTTAATGAATATTAGTCACTCGGAGCTGTTCTTGTTTATTCAGCTTCTCTTTCCTCTCCTCCCTTCCCCGAGCCCAGGCCTCGCTGTGGAATGATAATGCGCAGAGAGCTGGCCCGGCCGCAGCCAGCTCAAAACAAGGAGTAAGGGGATCTCCCCGGGCTCACACCTGTTTTAAGATTTGTTATCCTTAAAACGAAAAGCTGCAGGGATTCACTCGGCTCCTTCCTTGTGGCTCCCGGCGGACCTCGCTATTAAACCGCAGGGAGGAGCCCAGCCTTCAGAGCACTTAAACGACTTATGTCAAATCCATCCCTCTCTTCCGGCCTCTGTCCCCTCCGTCCAGCCGCCGCTCCCAGGGGCTGGAGCACATTACAAGGCGCTCCCTTCATCTGAGCGGGCACAGACAGACCTTTTCACCATTTGGGGATGTCTACATTTGCAGGCACATCCTGTAGGCTGCCTGGAACAGCCTTAATTTCAATTTGCCGTCTCCCCCAGGGCCTTGCCATTCTCAGGCAAGTGAAAGACTCAGTGGTCGTTTCTCCTCCCCGACCTCTCACCCCGGCCCCTCTCCCTCACCCCTCCTCCTCCTCCTCCTCCTCCTCTTTCAGGGAAAAAAAAGCTGTGCTGGGGGGAGCACGTTGCTCGAGATGAATAGAATGACGTCTTGATGCTTCTAACAGTTCACTAGGACCTTTTCTTTTTGAAAAAGTAATGAGCGCGTTACACCAGATGATCACGTGGGAAAAGTGTTCAAAGTCAGCAGGGAGTCCGGTCCATGCTGTCTTGGGTCCCTCTGGAATTTGGCTACACACGTGAGGGTCAACTGGTAGTCTTGAAGGCTGAGGCTGCTTACGCTATATGTTTTATTATGGAAATTTCCACGTGTACACAAAAGGAGAGCCAATAGGGTAATGGACCTCCATGAATCTATTCTCTTTTATGATTTTTCAGTTACAGTTTGCATTCAACGTGATTCTGTGTTAGTTTCAGGTGTGGTTAGATAACTGTGTGCATTTCCCAGCGTTTCACTTACAACTCACAACCACATAAATATCGTTAGCCAAGATATTTAATAACAATTGATATTTCAAGTCCCCACTCCATGTAACCACTCTTTAACTTTCACAGTGATCAGCATGCGACCAGTTTTATGTGATCTCGTCCTCTTTTCACACTGGGGTTTAAAACAACCATGGATTTTATGTATTTTTTTTTTCTCCTGTAAAGAATTCTGCATATATTGCGAATTGATGAGGGATTTTTCTCTCTTTAGCATAATCACCACGTCAGTATTGCACCTCATTGCTTTCTTTGGAATAGTACTATTTTTTAACACGGCTCTTTCTATCTCTCTGTACAACTGAATTATTCCTTTCAGAGGAATAAGTCCTCCATTCAGTCTGCTCCTCCTCTAAGTTAACCTCTTTATGCACCAGTCCCTCCTTCGTAAAATGGAAACGCTAACAGTACCCACTTTGTGGGGGTTGTGAGGGTTAATAATGTATGTTAATGTCTGCCAAGTATTTATAAAGTGTTTGGCACATAGCAAGCACTCAATAACTGTTAGGAATTATCTTCATCTCTCTCTCTCTCTCTCTCTCTCTCTCTCTCTCTCTCTCTCTCTCTCTCTTCCTAGAGTATTTTGGCTGTAAATTACATAATTCAACATTGAATTGGCTGGTTCTGTAAAGTCTGCTATTTTTTTTTATTGTGTTATTTTCTCCTCAAAGATGCTGTAAGCATGTTGAGAGCAAGCACTGTGTGTTATGCATCTTCGTATGCACTATGGCACCCAAGCGTATTCTAACAGCTAAGGGGGTACTTGTAGATTGATTGATTGGAATCAAGAGTCAACTACACTGAGTGGCCAGATTATTATTATCTCTGAACGCATAATAATCTGGCCACTCAGTGTCTATCCTATATAATAAAAGACTAATATGCAAATTGTCCCCTCGACCAGGAGTTCTACCAGCAGGCAGGCTGGCCAACTGCCCATGTCCCCTCCCTCTGGCCAGGCTGGTGGGCACACCTCCCCTTCTCAGAACAGAATTTCTGAAGGTTATAACCCTCTGTTTCTCACGTTAAGGAGGAACTGAGCTAACCACATGCTCCATAATAAGTTCTAATATTCATGACCAACTACCTCACTCTTGGTGAGACGGTTTCAGGGGCTACTTAAAGCCGAGGTGTGGTTCCAGAGTCTAGAGAAGAGCTACCGTCTCATCAGCTTGTGGCTGTAGGGCACCCTGTCCCCAGCGATCATCCATCTCCCCAGCTCTTGCCTGCCTCTGGGGTGGAGTCCATCCAACCCAATCGAAGGGGCCTGAGCCCTAACATGTGCTTGCCGATGACTGAGATGCCATCTCTGTGTATCTGGGAGGCCGAATGTTCTTGTCTGTCTCCAGTTAAGAGCTTGGAGCCGCCTAATCTTGGTTCATTTCATCTAATTTCAATGAATCTGTTTAGCTGACCTGCCTTTGCTGGGGTTGGTGATTGGCCAACTGAGGGGAGAGTGAAAAAGTAAAGGCAATAAGTAGGAATAACAAAGATATTTCATTGCAAGAAAACAACAACAGTGTGGTAAGTCTCTGAGTTGCATCTCTAGATGGATTATAAATGATGCTGGAAGGATAAGATCTAAGATGACTCAAATAGGATAAGACCTCAGAAGATTCAAATAGATTAAAATCTCAAAGATACAATCTAAGATCCAAGAAGACTCTGTTTACCTGTGGGCAGCAGATTCACCAATATTATGTGGCGAATCTGCTGCCCACAGGTAAACGGAGCATTTCAGTGAGAAACAGGAGGTGTAAATGAAGGTCACGTGCAACTTGAATCGTAATTGCCTCCCGCGCTCCAACTTCCCCCGTCTCTACCTCCGTCCCCAGCTTCTACACGGCAGCCCAGTAACATAGAAAACACACACATCAGCACCAGCACCAACCACACAGGGCCTTCCTGGCCTGGGAATTCCCAGCAGCCAGGCCTGACTTCTGTCAGTTACCCCAGATGCTAAACTAATTGGTTGGATGCCCAGATGAAAGAGTGGAAGGCAGGCAGGCAGGAAAAGCCCCCCTTCTGTGTCCAAAGCCATTAAATCTCAATTAGAACACAGACAAGGAAGGTGTGGATGAGTCTGGGGTAATTACCAGCCTTTGTCTGACAGCTCAGTTCCTGCAGCCTGGCCCCGAGCAGGTGCCTGGGAAACCCGATCCCCAGGCAGCTGCAGAGGGTGCGGGGGTCCCACCCGGCCAGCCGGACCTCCCCGCTCCCTGCTCTCTGCAGTGTGTGGCCCCTTACAGCCCATCACTGCCCGGCAAGCTGGCCCCACCTGTTCCAGAGGTGGCCAGACACACGGAGAGCCACCCAGGGGCAAACATCCGTAGTCTCCAGCCCAGGAGACCCCTTCTGTTTATGCCTCATGGGAGTTAGAAACTAAATACAGATGCTGCTGCCCCATCCTAGGCATTTGAGGATGACGGGCTGCTGTTCCAGTCTCTTTTAGAAAGGTGATCCCCACCCCCCCTCACTGAAAGTGCCTTAACCCGGGGATGGGCCATTCGTGGTGGTGTGGGCTTAATGATGTGCCCTGTTGCCTATTCACATGCATGTATCTAGGAATTTATCCACTTCTTCTAAGTTGTCCGATCTGTTGGGGTATAATTGTTCAGTTATCTTTTATGAT
This sequence comes from Nyctalus aviator, assembly GCA_036971965.1. Lineage (NCBI taxonomy): Eukaryota > Metazoa > Chordata > Mammalia > Chiroptera > Vespertilionidae > Nyctalus > Nyctalus aviator. The sequence continues at coordinate 5,388,505 of CM072940.1, read as the reverse complement.
CTTTTGTATTTCTATGGGATCATTTATAACGTCTCCTCTTTCATTTCTGGATTTATTTTATTAATTTTTTTTTTTTTTTACTTTTATTGATTTCAGAAAGGAAGGGAGAGGGCAAGAGATAGAAACATCAATGATGAGAGAGAATCATTGACTAACTGCCTCCTGCACGCCCCCTACTAGGGATCTAGCCTGCAACCCAGCCGTGTTCCCTCACAGGAAATCAAACCGTGACCTCCTGATTCACAGGTCGATGCTCAACCACTAAGCCACACTGGCCGGGCTCTGATTTGATTTATTTGAGTTCATTGATGAATGGAGAAGTGTCACTTTCCTCGCCCGTCCTTTCCACCTGTACTCTGTGCTTGTTATCTGGCCCGGAGACAGAAATCCTTCTCTGTTTCTTTTTCCATCTCCAACGACTCCCAATCAATTGGTTGTTGCCCTTAGCCTATAAATAAATAAACCTCTCTAAACTTAAAATTCCTCATTGATCCTGCATCGACCTCTGGTCATTGTCCTATTTCATTTTCTCTTTGTAGCCGACATTTTAAAAAGGAAAACTGAAACTCGCCATTTTCTTCCTTACCAACAATTGCCTCCTCTCCTAGTCGGACAGTCATTTTAACAACTGCGTTAAAATTCTTTCAACTTTTTAAGAGAAACATTTTTTTTCTTAGGGTAAGATTCACACACACACACACACACACTTTTTTTTTTTTTTTACTGGAGGGAAAGGCAAGTCATGGTAGGCAAGATTCTTGGTTCTTCTCTGCTGGATTTATTGATTTATTTTCACTTTTATATCAGAATCCTCACATTACTACAGCATATCCTGTTAGACTCTTTACCTTACTGTCTCTGACTTTGTGTCTCCTGCAAGGCTATCGAAATGAAAGCTCCAGGTCTCCGGGGTTCAACAGTTATTTTTCTGAGAAAGTGGGCCTTGGTGCCCACTTTCCTCTCCGAATCCATGCTTTTATTATGATTTTTTCTTCTTTTGAGGATTCCTTACTTCCTTACCAGTTCAGCAAATCATTTGAAAATATGCTCACATTTCATCCACCATTTGTTTTCAGAAGAAGGCTTGTTCAGGTGTCAGTCCAACTGTTGGAAATGCAAGACTCTATTGATGTCTCAATATTTTTTCTCCCATGGCTTGAGATCTCACAATTTTGTCCTCCCTCTCCAGCCATCTTCCTTGGGCTTCTTCGTTGGATCCTTTATCCTGCTCATCTCTCCAAGGTCATGTCTCAGAGAGTTCTCTTCTTCGTCCTCTCCATCCTGCTCAAGCCTTTAGCTATTAGCTCTAGACTGGTGTCTCCCAGATTATGCAATGTCAATCTTGGGGGCTCCAGATCCTTGTATTGAAAAGCCTGCTGTATTTGGCTCTACCCATGACATCAGAAGTGCAATGTGTCCAGAGTTGATTTAATAACCCCCCCAATCTTATTTTATTTTTTTGTTTGGGTAAATGACACCAACTTTCAGCTTGTTAGCTAACATAGAAATGTGGGAAGCGTTGTAGACTCCTCCCTCCCCCCACCTCCTCCCCATGTAATTGATCACAAAGTTTGTTGATTCTACCACCTAAAAACCTCTCAAGTGTACCCCTCCTCTCCACCACAACTCCCTCTACCTGATTAATTAAAAGCGTCATCATTTCTCTGCTGGATTGATGTCATAGCCTCCTAAATGTCTGCCATCCATCCATGGTCCTCACTGGAGTCCAAGTAATCTCTCTAAAACCCATACGTGATCATCTCATAACCTGCCCCTACCCGAAATCCATCAATGACTCTCTATGGGGCTCAAGATAAAATTCACATTCCAAGTTCCATCTCTGCTATTCCCACGGAACCCCGACTGGAGGCATATTGAAATATTTGCAATTTCCCAAACATGCTGTGCTTTCTACAACTTTGTGACTTTACACACAATGTTTCTTCTGCTTACTTAGCATTTTATCCCTCTTCTGTGTCTGGTCTATTATTCTTATTTAATAGACACATTCTACACTGATACTGCCCCAGAAATCCTCCCTGTATTCCGCCTACCCTACGCTGTTGTGTATTGATTCATTCATTCAAGAACTATGTGTTCAATCTGTATTATCTATCTCTCTACCTGCCACTCTCCTGGACATTATTAGGAAAGTAATAATAAATAAAAAATAATCCTTATTCCATTGTGGTGTAATAAATGCAAAGATATCAGAGAGCACAGGACCTGAGGAGGTCTGTACATACGTTGATATAATTGATTGCTATTCTGGTCCCCTACCCCTGAGTTTCTCTGAAATGAGCAGTCAATCATATGTGTCTGAAATACATGAACATCGGGTTGGTTATGAAATCTTTGATTTTTATAAATTTTTGTAGTTTAAATCAGCCTCCACCTGTTATTGATATACCAGATCTCATGAAGCTCTCAGTAATTGTGTCATATGGCCTAGGAGGGCATTATCGAACCCTGAGAAAATACTAATATCTAACCCAATAGGACTGGCAAAGGCCAAACCCAAGAGAAGAGATAAGCATGTACTAAACTTTATTTTTAGATTTTTAAAATACATTCATTCTTGTTTTATCCCAAAAAGGTACTGGAGAAGTGCATAAAAAATACACATTGTTCAATGGGATAAAATATATTATCAAGGGAATGAGAATCAAGGGGAAATAAGGAAAGGGATATCATAAATCTGGGGAATAGATCAGTACATGAAAGTACTCGAGAAAGGCAACACATTTGACTCTAAACTTCTTAACAGCCAAAACAAAGAAGGACCGTGACCAGTCACAGTTCTCCCTAAGAAAAATAAAACAAACCACTTGTGCAGAAGGAGCTCAGTTTTATTGAAAACTGATCCCCAAGGAATTTCTCCCATGAACGCAGCAATGGCCAAGTGATGTAGTAGACAAGGTCCTAACGTGATCCCTCCAGAGCTCCTTACATATGTAATGGGTCTGTCTCATCATGTCCTTTCTTGTGGGCAGTTGGCATTAAAGAACAAGTCAGTAAAAGTTGTTCTACAAGGAGCAAAATTCAGGGAAATGCATGAAAAATTCCAAGAATCAAACAGCTGAGGATTGAATCCTGGTTCATTTAAACATGAAGCATGAGGACACGATCCATTGATTTCCTCTTCCGTTCGTTTGATCATTTGTAAAAAAAATTGTGGTGCTACTGGTCCCCCTGGCCAGTTGAAATTTACAATATTCACTCACAATGACCAGCATCCAATAAATCCTTCGCCTATGCCAAGCACTGTTCTAAACACTTGGCTTTGATTATCTGACATAATCCTCAGAGCAAGTTTGTTATGTCGGTACTGTTATTCCCACTTCAAACTCCAAAATCTGAGACCAGAGAAGTCAGGTCATTTGTCCAAAACCTCAGAACAGGAGGGAGGGAGCTGTGATAGTAGCGCAGACAGACAGACTGTGGAGTCCAGAAAGCATTCTGTCCTATAATACGGCACAGCTTTAGACATCTCTGGATAAAAACAATTTCTCACAGCCAGAGTTTTGATAGCATGATCTTGGGATGACCTAGAAAACAGATGTTCTCCATGGCAGTTCAGACGAGACCCCTTTGCTTGGTCAAGTCCCTCTGATGAAAATCCAGGGATGTGGACGTACAGACAGGATAAATGGCAGGTTCCCCGAGGAGCCTGGGGGCCAGGAAAATTAATCCTCGTGTTCTGCTTACTGTCTGCGGCAAGGACAGCCCCTTGCTGTCCGCTCACCTCGTTTATTCAGCGGACAGACAGCTGCTGGCTAATTGGCCTGCTGTGTTGCCCCTTCAGCAGGTCTGAGGGGCGAGGCGGATCTGGCAGGAGGCCTTGCACACAGCTCACCCAGCGTGACTTCAGCCGGATCAAGCTCTAAAAATAGAAAGCTCCGCTTCTGCAGAGCCCCGTTGGACGTCCAACCAGTAGATGCTCAGAGATAGGCTGCCATCTCAAGGGTGGCTTGAGTTCCCTCTTAAAACCAGAGTTAGAATGACAAGCCTGGAGCGCTGGAGTCCGAGCCATGGCTGCATCGTGCAGGGCTGGATCTGGCTATCAATCATAGCAACAGCCTGAAACAGCTCTCCCAGGCCCTCAAATCTCCGACGCGTGGCCTGGGTAAGCCATTATGAGGAGCCCGCCTTCTCGGATGGAAGAATTCTGAGCCTCTGCATACAAGGCACACCTCCCCATAATCTATCCCTTTGTCTCACCCAGCCTGTTTCATTCTGGAATTCTCTTCCAAGCATCATGACCCGATCAAGGGTTAAAGAGGATTCCACCTGCCCTAAACGGTTTGGCTCAGTGGATAGAGAGTTGGCCTGTGGACTGAAGGGTCCCAGGTTGGATTCCGGTCAAGGGCATGTACTTGGTTTCAGGCACATCTCCAGTAGGGGGTGTGCAGGAGGCAGCTGACCAATGTTTCTAACTATCCCTCTCTCTTCCTCTCTGTAAAAAATCAATAAAATATACTTTAAAAAAAAAAAAAAGTTACTCTTTAAAAAAATAAAGAGAATTCCACATAATTTGAGAAAAGTGGCAGCCTGTCAGAGAGAGGCAGTGTAGACCTGTGTGGAAGTCGCCTCATCTGGATCCATATTCTGGCTCCATCGTTTATGTAAGGATGTTTATAGCTCTGGATGAGGTATTGAATCTTCACCTGGTTTCATTATCACCCTGAGACTTAGCCTCGTTGTCTGTAAAACAGGGACAATTAAAAGTACCAGCTTCGTAGAGTGGAATTGGGACTAATGTGAGATAATCCAAATACACTCAGGGGATTTAATAAAGTAAATCAGAAATTAATGGAACATGAAACTATAAAAGTAACAAAAAGTAACACAGCCTTCAACTAAATAGAAAGCTTTTTTTCCCTTGAAAAGTGGCAATAAAGTAGATAAATATTTAGCTATTTAAAATTTAAAAATAAATCATAATAACTCAATTAGGGGAAAATAAGCAATCACAAATAATATTTTTAGAGAATATACTTTCACTAAATTTGGAATATAGATCAACTTGATGACTTTATAGAAAAACATAGAGTATCAAGACAGACTCCAGAAGACTGTGAAAAGAATAATAGTCATGCAATAAGTTGAAGTCACTATTAAAGACCTGCCTATCTTTATAGAAAAGTTAGAAGTGATTTTCCAGCACATTCCATCAAAGCTTCAAGAAACATGTCACTTCTCTGTTATTTAATTCGTTTCAGAGCATAGAAAAATATGGATCGTTTTCAAGACTAGCAGAATTCTGACACAATAATTGATCAGGACAATATCACAAAGCTATGGATAAATCTCACTCGTGGCCATAGATGTAAAAATCATAGATAAAAACAAGTATATCTAGCTACTTAAAACAGGGTTCTCCATTGTGCAGGAATAGCTCAACACCAGAAATCCATCAATGCAATGTCTGACATTTCCACATTAAAGGAGATAGACACCCCAATGCTTATCAAGATAAGAATGGAAAGAGACCAACTTTTGTTTGATAAATGATGTTTACCAGGAAACTACTGCAAACACCAACCCGCATAGGGAAACTTCCGAAGTGAGACCAGGACAATGCCCGGCAGGCCACCACAGTGACACTTGTGAAGGAACAACTTGTTAATTAGAGAAAGAAAAGGCATTGAGCCAGCCAATACTCCCCTCACGCATTCTTATCCTATGCATAACTTCCAAATGAGACCTGTGCATGCTTTTTAGCCAAAACAATCACCTGTTTTTTGTGACGTTGGTAAATTTAAATGCTGCCTTCTATGGAAGAAAAGCTATTTTTAGGCAATGTGTTTTTATTTATTTTTTTCATAATTGTAATTTATGGCACATTCCTATGGGCAGGAGCGATGCTGACTGAATAAATTAATAGTTGGCTTCAAGTGCCTGTCTTATTACAGGAAAACATCTCAAGTGCATCATGGGACGTTTCTTTGGGCTCTTATGCTCCATGGAGGCCACGCCATTGACAGTGACCTTGGGGCCCCGAGTCTAACGTACGTACTCATCCTGGGAGTCAACACACAGTGGAAAATTCAAAACAAGCCAAATACTCTGAGAGAAAGTTGCGAGAACCAGCACAAGCTTTGAGACACTAAAGAATTTTTTTTTTTTTTTACCTAAATTGAAGCATTATTAAATTACCTTCATTTAACCGGTTTCCATTAGATCTGTTCAAGTTTATCCTTCTGGTGGGAAAAATATATATATATGAGGGTGTGTCAGGTGGGAAAGAGGTTGACGGTCAGGCAACTCCTGTTCTTTATCAGCTTACCATCCCAGAGAGATGTTATACTTCTGACAGAACCTTGACAAGGGATCTGGCCTGGGATGGCTAATGGTTATCGCCACGAGAGGAGAATTTACAATCCCTCTGAAATGTGGCCTCTCCCAGCTAGCCACCTTTTCTTCTAGGCGTCCTTCCCTAGGATGTAGATGGTTGTCTCCCGCAGTCAATTAACTAACACACTGGACATTCAGAGCTAATACAGACCTAACTGGTTTCGGAAGGCTTCTTAATTTGGCCAGAAGCAAGGGAAGAAATCTATGAAAAGGGACAAGGACAAACAACTTCAGGAACAGCAGGAGCAAGCCTAACACAGAGCCAGCCAGTTAAAACTGAGACTGGGAGTCCTGCCAGCATGGCTCAGTGGCTGAGCATCAGCCTATGAACCAGGAGCTCACGGTTCAGTTTCCAATCAGGGCACATGCGCCCAGGTTGCGAGCTCAACCCACAGTGGGGAGTGTGCAGGAGACAGCCGATCAATGATCATTGATGTTTCTCTCTCTCTCTCTCTCTCTCTCTCTCTCTCTCTCTCTCTCTCTCTCCCTTCTTCTCTGAAATCAATTAAAAAGACAAACAAAAACCAACCAACCAAAAAAAACCACAAACAAACTGAGACTGAGCAGGTGCCTGGGACATTTCATCTGGCCAGTAATGGCATGGCAGTTAAATTCTTCCCTAGGACTATCTCAGCCTAGAAGACTCAGCTGGGTTCGGGAACAGTTGCGATGGTACGTGGTAGAGGCCTTTCTGATGTATGAGGCGCTGCGTGCACACATTATCTCCCTGAATCCTTCCAGTGGTCCTCTGTAGGAAGCCAAGCTGGCAGGAGTCCCATTTTACAGATGAGTAGGTCAAGGCTTGGTGGCTTCGCCGCGCCACATTGCTGGCACAGTGCACGAGCAGTCCGTAAACACTGACCTTTCGGCAGCCCCACAGACAGCCGCACACTGGCTGTGTGAGAACATGACCTCCCTTATCAGAAGCAAGCAAACACACAATTGGTGAAGGCTTGCTGACTCATGTGGGCAGCGAGGAAAACCCAGGGAGAGTGTAGAAATACCCCCCAAAAATATCTGCCAGATTCGATATTAGCCTTAGGTCTAGAGAGGTGGAGAGAACTCAGTGGAAGGGAGAGGAAGGAAAGAGGAGAGAGAGAGAGAGATCTCAGCAAGGGCTATTTTCAGAGACTCCTTTCCTGCGAGTTGTGTCCATGAGATTATAAAAGCTAACCGAGGCTGCAGGTTTTTAAACAGGAAAATAGATCCTTGGTTTGTTTTCTGACCCAGTCCTCTCCCCCCACCCCTCTCCCTCCCCCCCAATAACGGAGCTTGCCCAGCACGCTAACCTTGCATTTCTTGGAGTGGGACCATCAGATAGTTCGGTCTCTCCTGTGTGGTTTGTTTACTGGTTACGGTTGGCTTAATCTTATCATTTCTGCTGTGCAAGTTGCTCTGAGCAGTCCTCCTGAGGTTTGTCTCTCAGCAGGCAATTCCCTCTCCTTGCTACCTCATTAGTGTCAGAAAGGCCGAGGTGAGGTACTTGCCAAACTGTGGCTTGCAGGAGGGGGGCGGGGGGGATTTCCTCCCTTTTCTCTCTGTGATCTCTTCAATATAAGGGAGGAATAATGTCCTCCTAATAGAGTTCACCCTAAAGCATAAATCATAGTCCAGAGGAGAACGAAAGAAACACAATTATTGGACATTGTGGTTAAAAGTTGCTCTAAAACCCTAACCGTTTTTGGCTCAGTGGATAGAGCGTCGGCCTGCGGACTGAAAGGTCCCAGGTTTGATTCTGGTCAAGGGCATGGACCTTAGTTGAGGGCACATCCCCAGTGGTGGGTGTGCAGGAAGTGGCTGATCAGTGTTTCTCTCTCATCGATGTTTCTGGCTCTCTCTCCCTCTCCCTTTCTCTCTGTAAAAAAAATAAATAAATAAAATATATTTTAAAAAATTACTGTAAAGACAGGTCTTATGGACCCAGCTCCACTCCTGTCCTATTGGTCTGATGGGACCTGAGGGTTTAGCTTGGTGTGTGGTGGGAGGGGAAGGCCTGTGTGGGAAGGTGAGAGGTGTGGCTGTGAGAGATGAGGATGGGGAGAGTGAAGAGAGGGAGGGTTGAGGGTGGGTTTCTGTCTCCGATGATGTTATTTTGGACGAGGAGGCCGCTAAACACCAGGAGGATGACACTGTCATGGAAAGGGGAGTTCAGGTGATGGAGCCCCCCATTGTACCTTTCCGGTACCCACAGCCACACCCAGCGCGGAGGATGAGCAGTGATCATACTCTGAGACGCCAGTGTGAGTGCAGCTGGGGTGAACTCTGGATGAATGATAGAGAAAAGCTGAGCGAGCCTGACTCATTGTAATAGCAACACCCAACAGCCACTTCGCTCTCAGGGTGTGTTGGCTGTTATCTGACTATCCTAAGTGCTTGACATATATCAACTCATTCATACCCAATCCTAACTCCTCAGGTGGGGGACTCTCATAGCTCCATTATACAGGTGAGAAAACTGAGGCGAAGAGAAGTCGTGTCACTTTGCCCAAAGACACACAGCGAAGGGTAGGATCGGGATTCGAACTTGGGCAATCTGGCTCCTGGGTGTGGGGTCTCCATACAGCATTCCATGACGTCTCCAGGCTAAACAAGGATGCTCGTGTTTCTGTTCGCTGCGATAGTGGGAAGTACATACAGTCACACACGCTCAGCCAAATGGGGACATGGTTAAATAAAGAAACGTACAACCCAACTTTTAGAGGCGGGAAATTTTACATTTTAAACTCGTATTTAATAGCAAAGGAAAGTCTCTATGAGATGGCATCGGAAGAAAAAGCACAATATCAAAGAGCAAAGCGTGACACTACTTTGCTTAACAACAAAGGCTTTTAAAAAAATATTTTTATTGATTTTTTTTTTTTTTACAGAGAGGAAGGGAGAGGGACAGAGTTAGAAACATTGATGAGAGAGAAACATCGATCAGCTGTCTCCTGCACAACCCCTGCTGGGGATGTGCCCACAACCAAGGTACATGCCCTTGACCAGAACCGAACCTGGGACCCTTCAGTCCACAGGCTGATGCTCTATCCACTGAGCCAAACTAGTTAGGGCAACAACAAAGACTTTCGTACCTCTATCTGTCTCGTCTGCCTCTGATTAGATGAGCTCCCAGCCACCTGGCCTCATAACTGCTATAACCAGTTACTTACTGGGAGTCCGCACCAGAGGCTGACATCCTGGGATAGCAAGAAAGAGCTGGGGTCCTGAGGACGGAGGGCCAGTCTGCAGAATTGTGCTCCATTTATTTACTGGGAGGACTGGAATGGCCACAGCCCGGGCCAGATGTGGGACTAGCGCGGCCATCCCCTGGCAGCCCCCGAGCCAAGGTCCTCAGTCCCCCTGGGCCCGCAGGCATAAATCATCGATTTTCTATGAATTGGGGATTAGAGCGACATCGTGTGCTTTCTATTAATAGACCTCCATAAAGGCTGCAGGTGCGGCTGGGCCGGTCTTTGAAGTGCCACTTACTCCTCCCCTTTCCAAATCCTCATGATCCAACCCTCATAAAAGAAACCCCGTGGGTTTATTGATTGAGAGGCCCTGGGGGACCGCTAAAGGCCTGCGCTCAGAGGCCGGGCTGCCCCCAAGGTGCGGCTGCAGGCCCGGGACTGTAGTCCAGGTGTGAGGGTCCCCGCTGTGCCACCTGGGGGCGGGGCCAGCTCCTAGAGGGCGGGGTCTCAGGGCAGAGAGCCCAGGGCCACGCCCCCAGCTCCCACCCCTTCATTCCAACCCCAAAGGGGGCGGATTTCCCCCTTCCTGAAGGTCTTGCTTAAACCAGCAATCTCTGGAGCTATACATTGAGGCGAATTCTCTGACTCTGATGGATCCATGTGAATGAAATAATTCAATCTCTTTCAATTATCTTCATTGAGTTAAAATTATTTGTAGGCTTACTTGATTTCTTTATTGTAATGACATTTCTGTGCTGGGTTTCTGTCTCTCCCCCCACCCCCCCTTTCAGGCACTGTCCCTGGGCCACGCCCACATTGGGTAATATCTTCCTGAATTTCCCACACCTTCTCTGCCTTTCCCTCTCTCTAGTCTATGAGTCAAATGAACGTGCATCCGACAGTCTTTATGACTGTCCCTTCCCACACAGAGCGGTGCTTGTTCGATGCAAACCGGACACCTTATTCCTCTCCCAGCCCATTTCTGCCCTCCAGAGTCACTAAGAAACATACAGAAGAAAGCGGAGTCACCCATGTTCTTTTCAATTGTGATTGTTCTCTCTCTGAATGACCCTGCCCAGCCTAAAATGCCACACAAATGGAGTCACAGAGCATGTCTTTCCTGTGCCTGGTGTCTTCTGCTCAATATGTATTTGGAACTCATGCATGTTATGTTCTATATCAATAATGTAGTGATTTCCAAAGTGGGCCACTGGGGGTCCCTCAGACCCTTCCCAGGGGGTCCATGAGGTCAAAGGTGTCTACAATTATACAAAAGTGCTATTAACCTTTTGCATTCTTATTCTCTCATGACAGAATGGTATAATCTCTACACACACACACACACACACACACACACACAGATATAGGAATACACGTATATCCTATTGATTCTGTTTCTATGGTGGACTCTAAGGCAGGTCATCTACAAATAATAGGAACCATGTGCACATCTAAAATGCCTCTCCCTTTTCTTCCAAGAGAGTAGTGCCTGCCAAGGTGGTTCAGTGGTCACAGACTAGCTCAGTCACCCACAGACTAAAAGATTTCAGTGAAAATGGCTAAAAATTTGGCTCGGTATTTGCTCACCCTCGAAAGACTTACACAGTGCAACCTAAACACAATGGTACAACGGATTCTCGATGTGTGTGTTTTTTAAAGTATATTCATGTAAGCGACTTGCAAACAACTCACCCCAAAATACCAAATGCCAAACACTCATGGTTCTTCGACGCTCTCTTGCTATCTCATAGCTGCCAGGGCTCCCCAATTTTTGGAGATAAACAATATTGCCCTCTGGGGGTCCCTTTCAACAGCGTGTTTGTTTCTGAGGCGTTTCCTTTGAAAGAGCACCGAGTGTGACAAGGGACACAGGCTCATGTCACTCCAGCTGCTTCTCCTCTTCCCCGTCATCCACGTAAAATAACAATCGTGGGCCCATTACAGAGAAACTTTGAACTAACCGGTCTCTTTGCTCTTGTCACTGAAGGCGACCTTGACATAGACCCTCATTGCTCTATTGCCCGCGTGGACACTCTTCGTTCGGAGACATTTCCACTAGATCTCAGAGTGTCCCTCATTTTCGTCAGAGGACACTGGTGTAAAAGGACAGGTGGAGAGACATGGGGCTCACCTGGTCCCGGACCAGCAGGCGACACTCAGGTCTTGGGCTCTGTCCCCACTTGGTACCAGCCAATTCCCCTTCCTGGTGCCAGGGGGTCCCTGAAGGGCTTGCTCAGCCTGCAAAGGACAGACCCCCTCTCTGAGTGTAGATTTCTCCTCGAGCCAAAGTTCTCGGAGGATCACGGCTCCCTGTGGCTTCTCAGCTTTCTGCTGTATATTTTTTAATGACGGACTGTTCATTGTTTCAAAGCTCTCCCCCCGTCTGCTGCTGGACAAGGTGTCTGACTAAATTACATTCTGTGACACACGCCGACCGCAAGCCAATAAAAGAATAACCAGATAAGCAGTGAGTAGGTTTTTCATCAGAAGACTATATTGAACTGGAGATAGTAAAACCCCGCGTAACTACCTGCAGATGCTAAAAATCTATAAAGGTGTAGCCTGGGTCGGCGGGGCTTACCTCCTTAATAATATGTTAGCCTTTGTTTTGTACATAGCTTTATTATTGGACTTAATAAACTATCAGTTTTATTATGTACAGTACATAACTCCTGTGGTTTTACGACAGTAAATAGAATCCCAGCACAGTTGAGAGAGAGACAAAAGAGATTATTTCAGGGGTGAATATTCTGAAATACAAAGAACTCAAAGCAGGTTTGTTGAAAAACACTTATTTTCACTAAGCAATCTGACTTTTTTTTTGGGGGGGGGGGAAGGAATCTATCACCGTTGAAAATAACAGTTCACTTCTCAATTCCTTAAGGTGGTGTCTTATCCGGTATAGACCTACCCGGATCCTTGAAACCTTGCAGCATTTTATGGGTAAAACTGTTCTAATTTCACCAGAATCCGTGTGAAATGAAACCTCAGGGGAAGACGGGCTGTCGGGAAAAATGACACCCTCACCCCACCTCAAACTTCTTGTAGAAATACTGGCTAAAAATACCAGGAAGGAGAGAGACTATCTCGGGATCTTGATGCATTTTTCAGACGTTCCTACGCTCCACGATCTAGTTGAGCTTGTGATTTGGGCATTGAATGTCTGATGTGATTTAGACATTAAAAAAAAAAAAAAAAGACAGTTGGCTGTCATATTGCTTGCTGTTACTCTTGAGAGTGCTCAGTGGAAGCTGGGGAACGAGGGGAAATCAAGATTTTGGTGTGCTGTATTCGGCGTATCACATCCAACAGTGGGGGACATATGCAGAAGGATTACTTACTGGGCTTGCTCCTTTGCGTCTCTCTAAGATGACATGTACCAGGGTCGTACTCTGTCGAGAAAAACCACTCACTTCATGCGTACAATAGCTAGTGTTTGCGGAGACGTGCCGCATTCCAGAGACCCTTCTTAGACGTTTGCATGTATGTAAAGTATGACTGTGATATTTTATACAATAAGATATGGTTTCGTTAAGTTATTCCCCTGCGCCTCCTTTATTACTATTTTTTACATCACTAGCTATAGTACTATAATGCTTGGCATCATATGTATATGTTTATTGATGGTCTCTTGAGATTGTATGCTCCGTGAGGGCCAGGGACTTCCTCTGTTTTATTTAAAGTTGTAGTCTTGCCCTAGTCCATGTGGCTCAGTTGGTTGAGTGTCATCCCATGCGCCGAGAGCTTGCTGGTTCGATTCCTGGTCGGCACAGTCAATCCCCAGAAGAGGGCATGCAGGAGGCAGCCGATGGATGCTTCTCCCTCTCCCTCTCCCTTCCTCTCTCTCTCTCAAATCAACAAAAACATATATATATATATATATATATTTTTTTTTTTTTTTTAATTGTCCTCTTGCTGTTGAGATCTTTGCACATAACGGGTTTCCCAAGAAATGCTTGTTGCATGTCTACTCAATAAGAGTGGTCTATGAGCCTCGGAGTCCTGTGGTCCTGTGGCTGGCTCAGGATATCTGGGGCTGGTGGTGATGGGTGAAAAGGGGGTTCTGACTCCTTGTCCAGTGCTCCTTCCATCTACACAGTGCTCTTTCCATCTACACAGGGGGTCCTGACTCCTTGTCCAGTGCTCCTTCCATCTACATAGGAACCCTGGGTTCCTGTGTAGATCTGAGTCAGGAAAGCAGCTATTAGGAGTATAGAAGCCCATGAGGGCTTCACCAGGAAGTGATCTGGGGTCCAAAGTGAAGCTGGTGCAATACACAGACTGCACTGGAACTCTCACTCTGCCAGCCTCCGGCCCTCCCTCTGAAACGAGCCGCCCCGAGCAATTACGGCGCTCCTGACGTGCGGGCTGTCGTTAGCCACACTTATGGACACCAGCTTGTGGCCGCTGGCGTCAGACCAGCTGGGGAAACTGCCTTCCACCAAGAGGACACAGGTTCGAGGGGATAATGAGGCGGAGTTCTGCCCGGGTTTGTTGATGGGAATGTGCTAGAGATTAGCCTTTTCCCCTCGCCTCGCCGATGAGTAACGGCCGGAGGAGCAGGTGGCAGGCTCGTGGGGGGACGTGAAATGAATACTCGGTTTCCTGGCCTCGCCTGTGTTGTTTGCATGGAGGATTTCTCCGGAATCTTCAAACACATTGCAAGCACCTTACCCCGCCCAGGTCTGTTTAGTTTAGTCTAAAACCTCAGGCCAACAGGGATCGGAACCATCCAGGTTTTCTCAAGGAGTCCGTCCCTCCCCCCTACCCCCCCGCCTTTGTGGGAAAGGACCCAGCACCAAACTTCTGGGGAATGGAAGCGTTAAAAACAATATGAAGTACAACCCAGGCCTTTCAGAATAGCTATGAGACCCCAACCAGAGCACCATCTCAGACTCCAAATGGCAGCTCAGTCTCAGTCCAAGCAGCTTGTCCAAGTTCAAGAAACACACCAGTAGTGGGATTGCAGCCACCCATGTCTGTGTCTCTCTATTCAGGGCTTCTGGCATGGCCAGCGATGGTTTTCATAAGGTTTCTCTTCCGCATGGTGCTTAGGACCCTAGAGCTTACTTCTGGGTATCACTTGCCTACGAAAACCAAACCACAAATAGATTGGTCCCATTCTTTTAGAGAGGATGGGAGAGGGAGAGAGAATGATGAGAAAAAACAACAAAAAACCCTACATAAATAAATAAATCATAAATAGAAACATCAATGATGAGAATCACTGATCAGCTGACTCCTGCATGCCCCCACTGGGGATGTGCCCGCAACCAGGGCATGTGCCCTTGACCTGAATTGAACTCAGGACCCTTCAGTTCACAGGCCAACGCTCTATCCACTGAGCCAAACCATCTAGGCCTATGCTCCTGTTCTGTAAAGATCTTGCAGGATGCTTCACCAAGGCATTGTGAAAACCCACTTTTTGTCCTTTCCCATCATCCTTCTGTCCTAAGGGACAGCAACCCTCCCCTCCCCTCCCCCCCCCCCCAACACACACACACACACTGTTTCCTGCAGACCCATCGCCCATAAGAAAAGATGTGGCCAAAACCTGTTTGGCTCAGTGGTAGAGCGTCGGTCTGCGGACTGAAAGGTCTCGGGTTCGATTCCGGTCAAGGGCATGTACCTTGGTTGCGAGCACATCCCCAGTAGGGGGTGTGCAAGAGGCGGCTGATCGATGACTCTCTCATCGATGTTTCTAACTCTCTATCTTTCTCTCTTCCTCTCTGTACAAAATCAATAAAAAATATATTAAAAAACAAAACAAAAACAGAAAAGATGTGGACGCCTCTAGTCCCGTTCGTTCGGCCTCCTCTCCCAGCTGCAGGGAGGAGGCCAGAGCGAGGCCATGGGGACAGGGAGATGGTTTGTTTGGTTTGTTTGTTTTTATATTATCTCATCAGAGCCCCGCTCAGGGAACCCCAGCCTTGGCTTCAGGCAGCTTTTCAGCCACCAGTTTAGATTTCCAAACCCTTGTTTATAGGGATTTATTTGGAAAAATAAAGCCTTAAAATAGAAGCCTGGGCTTATCATGTGAAGGCCTTTTCCTACCAACTTATAAGCAACCAACTGCTTGGTTTATTTTTTCCTTCTCTTTGAGACGGAGTCCGTTCCGACAGGAAGCTGATGTCAAGTATTTGGACCGACAGCTAAGATCCGAGGACCAGTTCTCCTGGGGGTGGGGGTGGGAGGGAGGCTCTTTATTCTTGGTCAGACTTGTGTGCTGCAGGCTTGTAGCAATGATTTAGAAAGTGAGAGGAGAGAGAGAGACAGAGAGAGAGAGAGAGAGAGAGAGAGAGAGAGAGAGAGAGAGAGAGAGAAGAAGAAGAAGAAGAAGAAGAAGAAGAAGAAGAAGAAGGAGGAGGAGGAGGAGGAGGAGGAGGAGGAGGAGGAGGAGGAGGAGGAGGAGGAGGAGGAGGAAGAGGAGGAAGAGGAGGAGGGGGAGGAGGAGGAAAGGTGAGGGGAGGGGAGGGGAGGGGAGGGGAGGGGAGGGGAGGGGAGGAAGAATAAGAAGGAGGAGGAGGAGAAGGAGGAGGAAGAGAAAGAAGGGGAAGGGGAAGAGATGTTCAAAGCCTGGGCATGGCAGTTGGCTGCAGCCCCTTTCTGGCTGTAGGGTCTGTCCTCTGACCAGCGCTGCCCAGGAGGAGAAATCACTTTGGCCGTGGCCTAAGGGTTAGGGCCTTGAAAAATAGCACCAATCCCAAACCAACAAAGTTATAAACTGAGCCCTGGAGTGCACAGGGCTCCCGGGAGACTTGCCTTCTGGGCTGACCAGTCCCTGGGAGGGCTGGAGGGGTTTCTGAGGCCCTCTGCTCTCGGGGTGAGGTCTCCCTTGTCCCCAAAACCCACTTTGGTGGTTTGGGGTGGGCTGGAGAGAGAAACAAAAATTGTCCTCCATGAGCCGAGACCCGAGGAGACATGGCGGGAATAATTGTCCTATTGTGCAGGCAGGGTGAATTCTGGGTCTCCTCAGGAACTGTGTTCTGTAGAGGAGCTTCCAAAGCAAACAGGGAATGGGAATTGGAATCTGTGGGACTGAGGACCAAGGACATCTGCACACAAGGCCACCGCTCCTGCCACTAATTCACAATGTGGACAGATTGCTCCGTTCTTTTGGTCTCTCTTCCTTCTCCTAACACTAGGATATTCTTTCTAGATCCAAAGGTTTCTGGTTTTTTCCTTCTCGCTTACTCAGTTTGATCTCTGACCCTCTTCCATGACACTCCTTTTTGTTTTTCTGACATCAGGATCCAGAAATATGCTGAGATCTAGTACCTAACCTGTCCCACAGATCCCCACCTTGTAGATGGAGAACTGGTGACCTATCAAAGAATGACAGCTCTCCCCCCTCCCCCCCCATCGTGTTCAATTTCTCCACTGGTGCTACCTCTTGGGGATGTCCAACATATAAAATGCATTTAAAGCTTATTTCATATCCTGGCAATTTAAAAAAAAATTTAATTCATATCCAAAATCAAGATTGCTTCTCTTAGACACCACAGGCCCTGTGTGTCATACTGCAGCCATTCTAGAAGCCTTCTTTAGTCTCTGGGAGATGCAGGGACAGATATTGTAGCGTTCTGGTCTTCCCTTTCCCTCTCTGCCACAGAGGAGTCGTCAGCCATGCCTGCCACCAATGCCTGACGTGCTTACAGAAAATGAATTAGAAGCGTGTCCCGTGAGCTTCTCGGCTGACGGCTGTGATAGGCAGGAACTATCCCCCTGTCTCTGTGATCACGTATCTCTTCAGCCAGGACCCCCTTCCTCCCACAGAGACTGTTTAGTCTTTTCTAGGTTACATCTGAGAGAGCTCCGGGCTTTATATTAATACCCAGGCTTTGAAACCACAGTGGCTAATGGCCCCACCAGCTGCCTTCCGTAGCCTTGAAGAGTGACTGGCCCCTTTTAGGTAGAACTGCCACCTAATACTCCCTCTCAAATACTAGGTCAACAGGGAGTCATTTGGCAGAATTGTCTATCAACAAGGTGAGGACCCGGGGGTTGGCACCAACTGGTTATACACATTTCTCTCCTCGGCCTCTCCCTGTGCCTGTGTGGTAATATGTCTCCCATGAATACTAATTGCCTCCGGGAACAGTAGAAGGATGGTACTACTCCAGTCCTGCCCTACCAAGGAACGACACTGACCTCCTGCCCCCAACTAAAACATATACACACAACACATGTGCTGGTAGCACCTTTATTATAAATGCAGGCTCTGTGCATTTAAATAGTGTTTGTGGTCAGCTTCCATCTTCACTCATCACTCTTTGGTCTTTGCCTCGTTATGAAATACCTCTGATTTCAGTCATTGCCAAGCAAAGCATCCAGCCCCTTCGGAGGAGTATTGGTGAAGTCAAAATGTTTACTCCTTGGGTAACCAGCTTTCAGGGGTCAATGCATGGGAGCGGATAGTGGCTGTTAGGCATCTAGAAGGTGCATCATCAGAGGAAGTAACCTCAAGCCAGGCGATATTTCTCTAGGAGAAATGACTAACTCAACATGAAGTGCATGGGCCCTGGCGAATGTGGCTCAGTTGGTTGAACATCATCCCATAGGCCAAAAGGTCACCCGGCCAATTCCAGATCAGGACGTATGCCTGGGTGGTGGACTCGATCCCCAGTAAGTGGTGTGCAGGAGGGAGCTGATAGATGTTTTTCTCTCACATCAATGTTTCTCTCACTCTCCATCTCCCTTCCTCTCTCTTTAAAATCAATAACGGGGTTTTTAAAAAACAAAAAATGAAGTGCATGGTTCATTGGAGTTGCTGTCTTTTGGTCCCCTGGCCAATGGCCTTCCCAGGGTCTCAGACTCACACACTAGGAGTGAGAAACTCTCCTTTCTGAGGAGTTGCCTGCTGGCTGCCATCTTGGAATCACAGAGCCAAGGGTCATGGTACCCTCTCCACAAGCACAACGTGGGCTGCCTTACTTTAAAAAATTTCACCATTAATATGTTACATATGATCAACCAAATGTATCTATAGGTAGAATTGTCCAGGTTTTAATAGTGCAGTCTTTGATGTTGGAAATTTGTGCATTCCAATATTGTCTCTGCTGTTAGCTAGCTGTGTAGTCACTGAAGAGTTGCTGAGCTGAGCCTCGTGTCTCTCATTCCCAAGATGTTGATAATTAAATCTACTTTATGGGGTTAGTGTGAAGATTCAGAGATGATGTATGCAAAGTGACAGCTATGCATATGTTAAGCCTTCAACATAGAAGTGCTTTTGTTATTAAGAATAGTGATATTTTGCCCTATCTAGTTTGGCTCTATGGATAAAATGTCGGCTGGCAGACTGAAGGGTCCCAGGTTCCATTCTGGTCAAGGACACATGCCAGGATTTCAGGCTCGATCCTCAGAAGGGGCGTGCAAGAGGCAGCTGATCAATGATTCTGTCTCATCATTGATGTTTCTATCTCTTCCTTCCTCTCTGAAATCAGTACAAATATATTTTTAAAAAGAATATTGATTTTTATGATGGTGTGAAAGTGTTAACTTTGCAGAAAGGGAGACACTGAGCGAGAGAGTGTTCTGGCCCAGAAGATAGTCTCTAAGATGGAGAATCTAGGAAGCACAACAATAGTGATAACCAAATCCACAAATCCAGTCATTTTGGTTCCCTTTCAGCTACATAGATGTGATTCCACCCAGTTACTAGGATTTTCCTCAATGAACTTAATTCTCATTCAATGATAACCTGGGAACCATTTGGCCTGTTAAGTAGAGGCAATAAGTTATTCTTACTGATAAATATTAAATCCATTTTACTGTGAGACAAATAGTTGTTTCTAGCCTTGATGGAAATATTACCAGTAACCCAGAATAGTTTTCTGGTGACAATGGTCTAGGGAAGTGGTAGGCAAACTCATTAGTCAACAGAGCCAAATATCAACAGTACAAAGATTGAAATTTCTTTTGAGAGCCACATTTTTTAAACTTAAACTTCTTCAAACACCACTTCTTCAAAATAGACTCACCCAGGCCATGGTATTTTGTGGAAGAGCCACACTCAAGGGGCCAAAGAGCTGCATGTGGCTAGCAAGCCTCAGTTTGTCAACCACGGGTGTAGGGAAAAGGCATAATAAAAGTCCACAGTGAAAGAGTGGATGGTTACTTAAGCTTCTAAGCTTTAGCGTAGAGGGTATGCCACCAGGAGAAAACATGATCTTTCGTTTTGTGCCTAGGTGCCCTCCCTGCCCCATGATAATACTTTGGAACTTTGAACTACCTCTATCCTCAGGGGGGAAAATATCTATAACAATAAAAGTATAATATGATAATTAGACCAAACAGCCAAATGACCTTCTGGATGTCCTTCTGGACTTTCTTCCAGATGACCTTTCGGACAAAGCCGGGACTGCGAGGGCCAAGACCCTTGCACAAATTTCATGCATCGGGCCTCTAGTGTGTGTGTGTGTGTGTGTGTGTGTGTGTGTATAGTGTATACACTACACACACACACACACACACACACACACACACATATATATGTATATATGTATTGTTGGTGGGAAATATTGCTTTTATATACTTTTTCTGAGGATAGAGGCAAAAGACATTTTTTTGAGAGTTGGGGGAAGAAAAGAGAATTTGCACCCATGTACACGTCCCCAGTGGAGTAATAATTCTCCTTGATGATTTAGGGCTGCTTACAAAGAACATTTACAATTAAGCCCCTCCCCCCTTTGTTTCTACGCTCTCACTTTCCAAAGTCCATCTGTTGTAACTGATATGCGGCACCAGCTGCCTTGCCGCACATGTGACTTTAATAGAGGCGAATTCAGATGAAATCGTTCAATCGCGCCAGCGTATTTTCATCAGTGGCAACATCGCAATGTTAATTCTTTTTCCAAGTTGGTGGTGAGGTTAGGCTCCTCAGAATGAATGATTGACAGTGTTGGCTGTGGCCAGGCACCATGAGCACAGGTGCTGTTTAGGATGCGGGGTCCTCTGAGCCCATTCTATTCCGAGAGTTTAGGTCCATTTAGGACCAGGTATCATAAGAAGCAGCTTTCTATGTAATAGAAGCTCAGTGAGGATGTTGTATCTTCACTAGAGGCCCGGTGCATGAAATTCGTGCACGGGGGGTGTCCCTCAGCCCAACCTGAACCCTCTCTAATCTGGGGTTCCTCTCACAATCTGGGACTGCTAGCTCCTAACAGCTTGCCTGCTTGCCAGCCTGATCACCCCCTAATTATTCTTCTGCCAGCCTGATCGACATCTAAATGCCCTCCCCTGCCGACCTGGTTGCCTATAAGTGTCCTCCTCTGACAGCCTGGTCACCCCTAAGTGCCCTCCCCTGCCAGCCTGATTGCCCCTAACGGCCTCTGCCTCGGACCCCACCACTGTAGCTTTGTGCGGAAGGATGTCCAGATGCATGTCCAAAAGATGTCTGATCTAATTAGCATATTACCCTTTTATTAGTATAGATGGGCATTGGCCAATCCCACCATGGAAAGACAAGAGGTCCCGGTATACTAGCACAATAAAATATACTCATCCCTTCCAAAGTATTATGATCTTATTCTGAATTACATGTCTTTTGAGCAGCTTTGGTGGAAAGTCCTTAACACTTGTTGATTCTCTTCTATCTTTGTTCATCATTTGTGTTCTTGATCAAGTCTCCATCTTTGTTTTTGAAATTATAAAATGTCTAGTGGATTCCAGGACTCCTTCAAAGTCTGTTTTCTAACCATCTTTGGTGAAAGTTAGCGTCATGGTCAGGATTCTTCTTTAAGGTTGGACATTATATTGTTCTTTGGGTCTTTCTTTTATTACCAGATTCTGGCTGATCTTTGCAATTTTCATTACCTTCTCGTGGCAAAAATATTAACTAATAACTCAGGTCTCTTATAGTTTGAAAACCATATCTCAGTTTTCCCTGGTAATTCCCTGACCCCAAAGCTAAATAGTTTCTTCAGAATTAGAGGTGAGTCAGTGTCTGATTTCCAAAATGGCATCCAAGGAGACATGGGTGTCTTAGACCGCTTGTTGTGTTAACGTAGATTTTTAGTGAGACCATGTAGCTCCTTCATTTCTTGCCATGGATGAATGGATAAAGAAGCTATTATATGTATATTAATGCTTTCATTATTCTATCATGATTAATGCTCCACTGAACATGTGAGTGTATATATTTCTTTGAGATCCTGATTTCACTTCCTTTGGCTATGGTAGCTCTAGTCTTAATTTTTTAGGAACATTTTTGCTGCTTTCCATAGTGGCTGCACCAATTTGCATTCTCCCCAACAATGCACAAGGGTTCCTTTTCCCTCCACCTCCCCACCAACACTTATTATCTCTCGTCTTTCTCGGGACAGCCATTCTCACTGGTGTGAGGTGATATCTCGGTGTGGTTTTGATTTGCATTTCCCCGTGGATGAGTGATGTCAACCACCTTTTCATCTTTGTGTCATTTTGGGAGGTGACATTTGACTGCTTAGATGACTTCTGAGGGCAGATAGCTAACAGAAACTAGGATGTACAAGACGGAAGTTTAGAGGGGAGGCCAGCACAAGAGATAAGAGTTTGATATTCGCATGAATGGTCTTGACAGCCCAGGAGAGACAGAAGCTGAAGGAGAGAGAAGGCGTGACCGAGGCCTGGAGCATCAGCATTAAAGAGTTTGCATGGAGCCGAAACCAGTTTGACTCAGTTGATAGAGTGTCGGACTACGGACTGAAAGGTCGCAGGTTCGATTCCAATTAAGGGCATGTACCTTGGCTGCGGGCACATCCCCAGTTGGGGATGTGCAGGAGGCAGCTGATCGATGATTCTCTCTCATTGACGTTTCTAACTCTCTATCCCCTTCTCTTCCTCTCTGTAAAAAAATCAATAAGTTATATATTTTTTAAAAAGTTTGTATGGAAAGGAAGACTGTTGACTAAATGTTGGAGGGGAACCAACAAAGGGAGGAAGTTTTGTCTTAAAACTTCCTGCAAATCCCCTTCCCCTGCAACTCTTAAATGCAAAGTGTATGTATTTACTTGAGAGCCACAAAGGAGTGGGGGAGGGGTCGGAACAGGCCTCCCGAGATTTATTTAAAGTCCTAAAGTTTCTGTGGATGACAAATTGGGGTTAAAACACCATATTTGAATGATTTAAGCGTAAACGAGCAGAAACATATGGATTATATTTCCTCCTAATGGCGTATGAGTCTCACAATTAAGCACAAAAGGGTGCTTGGAGCGAAAGGCTTACGGGGGCTTTATAAAAATCCAAAATGGAAGAGCAGTGGTTAGAGAATCGGCAAGTTCAGGTAGGAGCACAGGTTGCCAAGAGCAACTGAACCTGGCTTGTATGCTCCCTCCACCCCCCCCCCCCCATCTCCCAATCCTGGCAGGTCTCTGTCTGTCTCTGTCCCTCTTTCTGTACTATTTGTGCCTGTCTGCCCTGGTCTTCCTCCCCCCCTCCATCTCTGAGTCCAGGCTCCCCATCTGGTGCTGGTGGGCAGCTTGGAAGCACATGTGCCAGCTGCCTAAACGCAAGAGCCAGCTCCTCTTGGTTTGTGGAATTTCACCAGTGGGTTCCAGTCGGAGGGGAGGAAAAATCAGTAGCAGGTGTTGCTGCCCTTCAGGGAGAGTGTTGTTTATTATGGCTATCCTCTAACGAAATATCAGGACGCCTGCTACGCTAGAGAATGTGTCGCTTCATATAATTTTGCATCCCCCCCACCCCACCCCCGGCCTTGGCCCCCAACTTGCTCTTTGATGGACACGCTAGATGCAAAAGAATTGAAAGCCATTTGCCTTTTGTTGTTGAGCATGACCGAGGAATGTGTTCATAACTCAGTTAAACACTGCCTAGTGACAGAAATTACATAAAGGCCGCGGAGCTGAGCGTGGGCTGTGGGCCGGGCGGTTTCCCTTGCTCTAAGGGTGTTTGGAGAAACAGGAGTGGCGTCTGGGGTGAGAGGGCGGACTGAACCGGAGGCTGGAGCCAAAACTAAGTGGATTTGTTTTTGATGACTATCTTTGTTTGAAAGTGGAAGGCCTTTTCCTTCAAAACAAACACTATAATTCCCCCTAGTATTTCAGAGAAGCAATACTAGGAAGTAGGGAAATCCATGCAGGCCAGCAAGTTTGAGCAGAGTGAACAGAGAAGCCCACATGCTGTCCTGACCTTCAAGGATTTCATGGGAATGGCAGCCATGGCCTTCCAGCATGCAGGGTTCTTCCTATGGCACAGAAGGGGACTGGTTTTGTTTGTTTGTTTGTTTGTTTGTTTGTTTTAAAAAAGTATTCAGTTGAGTGAACTGCAGGAGTGTTGTGAAGTTGTGTAGCTACCGCTACAATCAATATATAGAACAGTGGTTAGAGAATCAACAAGTTCAGGTAGTAACACAGGTTGCCAGGAGCAACTGAAGCTGGCTTGCATGCTCTCTCTCCCCGAATCTTCGCAGGTCTCTCTCTGTCTCTGTCCCTCTCTCTGCCCTCTTGGGTACCCACCCCGATTCCCAGTCCTAGCAGCCAAAGGCCTGGCTTGCATCACTGAGGTTGGCCTGCTTTTAGAATGACATGTAAATGAAATGGAACCGCAGAGGATATATACATTTTTTTCTTCACTAATTTAGCACAATGCTTTTGAGATTCTCCGTGTCATAGCATGTATCAATACTTTGTTCCCTTTTACTGTTGTGTGGTATCCCATCTAATGGACATACTAGTATATATCCTATCATCAGTCGATGGATATTTGGGTTGTCTTCATTTTGGGTTGTTATGAATAACATTCTTATAAAAATTCCCTTAAAAGTCCTTGTGTGGACATGTTTTCACTTCTCTTTAGTAAAAACCAAGGAGGGGATCATTCTATGTTTGCCTTAGTGAGATATTGTGAAACCGTGTTACAAAATGGTAGTGCCATTCAGTGTTTCCATCAGGGCTCCCTTTGTTCCCTATCTGGTTTTTGAAAAACACACCACTTCCCCCAAATCTGTTTTCCTGCAGGCATTGATCTGGAGTAAGAACGGAACTGACACATAGTAGGTCTCGATGCATAACTATTAGATGAGTGAAATATTGTAGTAGATGAAAATGAAAGCATCTCTCTCCCAACTTCACGTGGTAATTCAGATGGTCCAGTAAGGGCTGGGTGTTTTAGGATGAACATGACGTACAATTTTGCTGGGTTTGCCCAGCAATTTTTCCTGATTCTGGGCATGGAAGGGGCCCCCTATATATCTATAAGTAACACAGCAAGATGAACATCTATATGTGACTTGTCATTGTTCTAAGGGCCAAAACGTTCTTGAAAAGTGAATGAAAAAGGGTAGATGCAGAGTTCATGCAGAAGAGATTGAGCGATATTTGTGGTTTGGTGGACTGGTCCAAGTCAGGGACTTGAGTCAAACCATCATGTCGGTTACCAGTCATTTCCCGGGACCCGAATCTGAGATTTTAGTTGTTAAGGCTCCTTCAGCAATAGGGCTCCTGGAAATGCAGAAAAGCCATTTAATGCTGATGCTCAAATGCAGGAAGGCCCGCTGAGATTTAAAGCAAAGTCAGCAG
This sequence comes from Nyctalus aviator, assembly GCA_036971965.1. Lineage (NCBI taxonomy): Eukaryota > Metazoa > Chordata > Mammalia > Chiroptera > Vespertilionidae > Nyctalus > Nyctalus aviator. Next base: position 5,363,466 of record CM072940.1, on the reverse strand, counting down.
ATGGTTTCATCTGACCAGCAGAGGGCAGTGTTCAGACCGACCCCCAGTCCCCACAAGAGAGAGGACTGGAGGAAAGGGAGAATGTACCCTTGAACTCCAAGCTTCCAGCTTCTCTCCATGAACCCAAATAACTCCCTCCCCTGCTGAGGGCCCAGCTCTGGGGACATCGCTGAGAAGTCACTGCTCTGGATCCTCTTCTCAACCCGACTTGCATTTGCTACCTGGCAACCAGACCGCTCACAGCCCTCCCCTGAGTGGACAGGCTCCTGGGAGCCAGCTGGGGCGTCCGGGGCGCGTCCCATCCCGGGGGCCAGGCTCTGGCTCCCGACAGCAGCCCCCAACCGGGGCTCCGTCTCCTGCATTCCACTCCTGATGAGCCCGGCATGGGAAAGAAACGAGAGGGGGCCGGCCCAGGCCTCTGTCTGCAGACTTCAAACACCAGCAGCAGATGCGCCCTGGTGCTGGTTAAGCGCCGAGCCTCAGCTGTGTGTTTTATGGTTCACATTATCCGTGCTGCCCGCCTTCCCCCTGCACGCCCTGGAGGTGGGTTGTGCAGACAGACACAGGCTGCAGCGCCTCCGTGGGAGAGGGGCTACCTTGTCTTGGCACGTGGGTCGCTGCATGGATGTGAGGGGACCACACGTGACTGCTCATCGGTTAGATGTTGATCACGGCTTTATCATGGCTCCGTCCAGCACTGGGTGGGATGGAGCCACGAGCACTTTGCACCCTGGGAAGTCTACAGTCTCTACTGGTGGGGGTAAGAGGAATTCATGTGCAAAGCTGGGGTTCCACGTAGGAACCTCTCCTGCAAGCAGGGCTGGCCAGAGACGTCTGTCTGTGGACAGCCACGTTTCAGAGATGAATGCCCCCACATTGAGTATTTCCTGCATGGCCTGGATTCCAGAAAGACCAGAGGGCCGGCACATCTGCCCCAGCCAGGAAGATGGACAGCTGCTGGTTGGTCTCCCCCAAGAAGGTGGCTAGACTGGTCCCAGCTGCCCACGGATGGGGCCCAGAGGTTGGAGGAAGTATGTGGACTTTCCTCCCCCGCTGAACTATCATTTTCTAAAATGGAGCCATTAAATGTTGTTAATAAACTTCAAATCCCCCAAGGAGAGGTAGACTTTTGAGAATTAATTCTTAGAAAAGACGCCCTTGGGTTCTAAGGGACCGTGGGGCGGGGGGTGGGGGGTGGGGACAAGGTAGCTACAGCCCCTCCTCTGTGGTGACAGTCGTGGTTGGGATGCCCCTCTCTGCCCAGCACCCATCTCGGCATCTGCTCAGCTGGCCACCAACCTGTGGTCCTACCACCAACCCACGTGACCGCTGTGCTTGAAGCAGAAATCAACTCAGGACTCCAGTGCCACGACAGGGCAGAATGTAGCTCAGACTCACCTCTGCTGACTTCTCATCCAGCCCCACCTTTCCTGGCTTGGAAGGACCGCTGAGATTTAAAGTAAAGTCAGCAGACACACCACCTACACCTGCAACTTCTCCAGCAACTTCTGAGGATTCGCATCTAAATGAGGAAGTGCCTCGTCGTTAGAAATGAAGTGACGGCTGGAAGGGGTCCTTGGTTTGAACATGGGTAGGACACCCCATTAAGGACCGTGGCCTGCCTTGCATTTCTGCTCTTATTTAGATCTAGGCCAGTCTGTTTCTCTTTACCTTCCTAAGTCAGAGGTGGCAGGTTTCTCAGAAGGCTCCTTTGAACCAATGAAACTTTCTCTGGCTCATCGACTCCCCGCTCCCTCCACCGAACATACACTTATTTGAAAAGCACACCCTGACATTTTTGCCATCGGGCTCGCTGCCTGTAAAGCCGTCTGTTCAGAGTCCCTCTTGGGGTTCCCTGCAGGTGCCCAAGGCCCGCAGCTGTGGCAGTTACACGCTGACCAATCTCGCGAGCCCAATGGACTTCAGATCAAGATGACCGATGAGAATACACTTTACAGCCCAAGCCGAAGCTTATGCTAAAAATTAAAAGGCCTTTATAGGCGGTTTTTGTTTCTCCCCTGAGTCTTCTAAACCAGGAAGACGGCTTGCAGCAGCCCCCACGTTGGGTATTTCTTGCCTGGTCTGGATCCCTGAAAGGCCAGAGGGCCAACACGTTTGCCCCGGTTGGGTTTGGAATGAGGCAGGGAGAGCTTGCGAGGAGGGCTGCCGTGGAGGTCTGATCCTGCCGAGGAAGGAGGATGGCTTTTCCAAGTGGGTTTTGGCCGTCATTGATGTCCCCTGCATGTCCAGGCTTCTTTGTGACATATTCTAAGGTCTGACAAATATACAGCTCACGAGATAGTGCGGGTCTGGCTGTTGCTCAAAGTAGACCAAGGAAACCTACCAGCAAACCATTCCCTTGCGGTGCAGACAATTCAAACTCTAAGTTGATGAAGAAAGATGCTCTAATAAAACGGAAGTCAAGGTCTCATTGCAGTGGGAGCCCTGGTTTGCTGCAGTGATGAGAGGGCGTCTCCACTTTGTCAGCCTGGGTGGTCATGCTGTCCACAGGTGTATCAACCCCACCTTGTCATGCTGTCCACAGGTGTGTCATCCCCAGGTCATGCTGTCCACAGGTGTGTCAGCTCCAGGTTGTCATGCCGTCCACAGGTGTGTCAACCCCAGCTTGTCATGCTGACCACAGGTGTGTCAACCCCAGCTTGTCATACTGTCCACAGGTGTGTCAACCCCAGCTTGTCATGCTGTCCACAGGTGTGTCAGCCCCATGTTGTCATGCTGTCCACAGGTATGTCAACCCCAGGTTATGCTGTCCACAGGTGTGTCAGCCTAGGGTGATCATGCTGTCCACAGGTGTGTCAACCCCAGGTTATGCTGTCCACAGGTGTGTCAGCCTAGGGTGATCATGCTGTCCACAGGTGTGTCAACCCCAGGTTATGCTGTCCACAGGTGTGTCAGCCTAGGGTGATCATGCTGAGCCACAGGTATGTCAGCCTGTGTTGTCAGCTGTCTACAGGTGTGTCAGTCCCAAGTTGTCATGCTGTTCACAGGTGTCTTGGCCTGGGGTGATCATGCTGAGCCACAGGTATAGGACCGCTAGGTGTATACACACTCCTCTCCCACTATCCAGTTACAACTATGGCTGAAACAAACACTACTCCTTTCCACTGTGAAGCATTGCGTTCTGAGAGGGGAAAGCAAAGAGCTTGTGCCCTTCATTTGGAATCTTATAATCCTTTAAAAGAACCTTGGCGAAAATAAATAACCTGACTGCGAACAAGCCCATTCCTTCCTCAGGTGGCCTGAGAAACAGGCTCATCTTTAATGGTCCAATGGGATTGCTCCAAAACTCTTCACAGCACTTTATAAACCACCGCCCATCAGTGCCGAGCACGTGGGGAGGGTGTTAGCAGAGCGTGCGATGTCTCCGGAACATTCTCTGCACAGCAGCCCTGCATGCTGGCAGAGGTCAATCAAGGGAGCATCCTCTTTTCAACAGCATGTCTCCCAAGACCGTAGGCCAGGGCTTTGAAGAGTTGCATGTTTAGTAGCAGCAGACCAGAGAGCAAGGAAATGTTTGAAAGGGGCTGGATGGCGAAACTCCCAGGAACAAGCGTGTCTAGGTCTGGAGCATAAATTTCCTCCGAGAAGGACTTTGAAGTTCATAGCAATCTGTGAAAACCTAGTAACGGTCTGAATTGGCTCCTCCACATCTGGCGGGGGGATCGCAGCAGCAACAAATGGGAGGGAGATGTCCAGGCACTCGTGTGCTCCCTCGTGAACTCAAGGCAGTTTCCTGAGTAAAAGAAGAGGGTCTCACTCAGCACTTCAAGGAACAGAGATGGAAGCTAGTCCTGGCCTTCAAAGTCCTTAGTCCATATTTGGGAGGGAGGGTCTATAAGTGCCTAATAGTCCTTTTCCCCAACAGCCAGTCTCCCTGGAATTCGCTCCCTCCCTGAAATTTGCCTCCATTCTGACTCCTTCCCATACAATCAGATACCCTGTGCCTTTCTAGATGTATCCACTGATTAAAGTACAAATGCTGATCCTAACAGAATGGAGATTTCAGGCTGATCAAAGTGGAAATGTGAAGATGACAACTCGAGAATTTAGCTATTTGTAGATGAGTGTAAGGGGGCAGAGTCAAGTTCGTCCGGTGGTGTTTTTGCAGATTTAGAGATAAACCAGCTGAGTATAAACCTCAGGAGCCACATAAAGAAACTACTGAGGCTAGAGCATGCCCCCAAAAGAAGAGCTGGGGGTCCAATGGGCATCCATGGGGAAATAAAAGCTAAATAAAGCTACTAAATGATCATTTATTTTTGAAAGAAGGTAACTCCTGCCTGTCACACAAACATAAAATGAACAAGCATCAAAGGTCTTATTATTTAACTCATTAATAAACGAGGGAACTAGTAAGGCATTGAAAACTTGTTCTAAAGGAAAATTTAAAGAGCAGGTTACATATATGTAGGCAGCCAGGGAGGCTGAGATGAGATCGTATAATAGATACAAAATTGGCTTATGACACGGGCACAAGATTGTATCAATTTCACCTCCACGGGACAAAACTCACTTGACTGTCTATGAGTAGGAATCATTTGCATTGATGCCAGTTTTCTGAAAGGTAGAGAACTGAAAAATAGCTCAAAGACCACGAATACTGCAGACCTCATAGAATCATAGAACCAGGAAGAGTAGACTAGACAAAGCCTAGTTCTCCACTGAAAAGCCGCTCAGCAATCTTTCTGGTCCCTTGAAAAGCCTTTCACAATTTCCCCTGACCAATTATCCCTGACTTTTCAAGAAGAAAGGGGTCCAGTTTTTCCGTGGACATGGGTCCTTTTCTGTGTTGGGCAACCCACATACAATCTAATGAGGAGCATCAGCCACACCCTCGGGAAAAGACGCTGCAGAACGCAAATGAATGGATATAAACAAGTTCACATGTGTTGCAACCCAAGGGTTGAGCTGAACCCGAGGGTTTCCTGTTTGACCTTGAGAAGTCAGGAATAAAGCTCCTCTTCAACATGGAATCAACTCACTCACTCTATCAGGGAACTTGGAAAGAATACTTGAAACACCAGTGTGCCGGGCCATGGAAATGAGAGCCAAGAACTGGGAGAGGTGGTCCCCAGAAAGAAGACCAAACCAAATAAAGCAGGAAGCAGCATTGTGGCCTCCAGCACCGCGTGGTGCCTCGTGGTGAGGATCTGGGGAGAGAACCGTGTGCATTACAACATCGAGAGCAGCTGGTCCACATGTGGTGAACAGGAACGGAATCAAGGGGACAGCATTGGCACATGGGGATAACTGACGGTGGACACATGTGACAAACAGATTTCCGAGTCCGACATATAATTAGCTAAGTATGGAACCTATTATTGCATAATTACATTATTATTATTATTATACAACGGAACTAGCAGAAGGCTGCTATGGTTCATCGAGAAGGGTATTGTGCGAAAGTAATAATAGACACCTACCTCCCCATAGCATTTTGTATGTGGATTTTCCCATGAAGAACCCCTAGGTGAGATGGACCTACCGTTATTTCTGTCCTTTCAGTGAATGGATGGCCAGGGCAGCGCTGACCCAGCCTTCCTCTGTCCCACGAGCCAGTCCTCCTATGACTGGTGGTTCTCAACCTTTCTAATGCCGCGGCCCTTTAATAGAGTTCCTCGTGTTGTTATTAAACAAAGCACAGCTTCGTAGGAGGAAAGCTTGCCTCTGGACCACTTCATTGAAACCCAGTGGTGATATCAAGATTAATGAGACCTTCACTGACCAAGAAAGCTCACTAAAGCAACGAAAGAGGCTGCCCTACCAAGAATCCCCGTGTCCACCTTCACAGCCAAAGGTGGGGTGTGTGTTCCTGGCAGTTTTTGAATAACCCTTTCGTCCTCCCCTTCCTCGGTCATAAACGTTGTAGATATATTGAAGTCTACCCTCATAGAGCCTATGAAATGGGGACCTTCAAAGAACTGTATTAAAAAAGGATATTGACATGCCCTATTTTCATGTTTTTACTAGGCCAGAAGTTAAAATATTAGTCTGCAGTTCAACCCAAGGCAGAAGGCCAGCCTGGTGACAACAGGACTACGGTCCCCCATCACAAAAGCTCCCTTCACTGTCTTGGTAAAGGGCTCTCTGACCATGGGGGACCTTTGCCAGAGTGGGTGATGATATTCCAGGCAGTCTTGGTTGGGAATTTTGGTGTTTTTTTTTTTAATATATTTTTTATTGACTTCAGAGAGGAAGGGAGAGGGAGATAGAAACATCAATGATAAGAGAGAATCACTGATCACCTGCCTCCTACATGCCCCTACTGGGGATTGAGCCCAGGCATGTATCCTGACCAGGAATTGAACCATGGACCCTTCAGTTCACAGGCCAACACTCTATCCATTGAGTCAAACTAGGTTCTTCCTGGAGGCAGAGGGGCTCGTCCGATACCTTGAATTCTTCTTCACCTCTCCGTGTGTGCTTCTCTGCTTCTCTTCAGCATCGGCTGGTTCTTGCTGTCTCCCCAGCACTCCAGGCTTTCCCTCATGACTGAGTCGGGTTCTGGCATTTTTCCTCCTGAATTTTCTGAGAGCTCGTCATGGCTGAACGCAGCGGGAATGATTTCATTTCATTTTCAAAAATTATTTCTGAGCACAGTGGCATGGTTCTCATTTGACTCACCTACAACCTTATTATTTTCCAGTAGACGTTCGTTTGTTTTTTCCTCCCATTGCCTTGTTTGGCAAAATCCCCGATTTGCCCTTAGCCAATTCACAGAACAAGCCAAGGAGATATTTTCAGGTGTTCTTTAATCTCAAGGTTAATAATAAATTAGGTAGTTATTAAATAGACTTGTCTTGCTGCCAAGCACAAAACAAATAAAAGATGTTTGCTTTCCACGGAGATAACCATATTTCTAGCCTTTTCTAAGCCTTGCTTGGATCTGTGGGGCATTAGCACATTAAAGAGCATCTTCGCAGATCATCCTCATTCTACTTTAATCACCGCTCCTTGGGGCCAGGGCTCAAAGGAGGAGCATATTTGGGAAAGGATTTATATAGATGGAAAACAACTGAAGACAAGTTGATTGAATGAGTCAAACCATCCCCAAGTAATAGCAAATTATTTGGGAGGAAATAGCTATAATCCAGGGACTTACTTTCAGTGGTTGTATTGGTGATTCGTTGTCTATTTTGGCTTGCTGTTTGTTGGTTTTTAGGGCATACATATTCCTGCAAATCCCAGAGCTCCATGCTCTTCTTGCACAGGGACCGACCACAGCCCACTCTCAGAGTCTCCCCCTTGCTGTTGAACCAACGCCTTCTCTTGCTCAACTCTAAGATCTCAAGATGTAACGTCTATGGTAGGCCTAGAGCAGTGGTCGGAAAACTCATTAGTCCACAGAGCCAAATGTCAACAGTACAAAGATTGAAAATTTCTTTGGAGAGCCACATTTTTTTAAACTTAAACTTCTTCTAATGCCTCTTCTTCAAAATAGACTTGCCCAGGCTGTGGTATTTTGTGGAAGAGCCACACTCAAGGGGCCAAAGAGATGCATGTAGCTCTTGAGCCGCAGTTTACAGGAAATGACAAACGAGGGGAAACTTCCCTGAGAGCTTTCTGTTTTTAAATCCTGGTCTCAACCCTTAGCAATGTGAGTTCTTGGGGAAGTATCTTAATATCCTGAGCTTCAGTTCCCTCACTAGTAAAATGGGGTTAACCATCATCCCTATTTCATAGGGTTGGTTTAAAGAACAGCGCACATAAAAACATCCAACAAATATAGGCTTTATTATTAGCTACTCTCTATTCCTAATGGTTGTTTTATATTAGCTATAAAACTTGAAATTATCTCATGTATCATTAGTTCACTTGTTTATGTTTCCCACACTCATATACTATGATTTTCACGACATCAGAAGCCTTATCTGTCCTGTTAATAACTTGTTAAAATGGAGCCTGATAAATGTTGTGTGCTCAGTAAATACTTAGTATTTGATGACAGGATAATCATGCAGGCTTCTGATAGGGATCAAGCCTCATCCCTGGCTGTAAGGGCTTGGCTGAGGCCCGCCCATTTGCCCGGGATCCACTAGGAATATGCTAGTGGCAAAAGAGAGGGGTCCATAAAACCAGGGGGAACCTTGATGAGTGTCTGCTGAGGGTACATGGGAGGAAGGTCGCCGTGTGGGATTGGAGTACCATCTTGAACTAGAGAAGCTGGAGCATCCAAGGGCTAAGGGAACAAAAGCAGGTGCTGTGGCTTTAATGCAGATGAAGGGGATCTGGGTTAGTCATGGAGGGAATGGCTGGCTTTCCTGGATGCCCAACAAGGTCATGAACAGACAGGCCAGGTCTATTGCAAGGACAGAGTTATTGACTGCAAGCATCGCCAGGACTTGGGTTATAGAAATGGATTAAGGAGTAATAGAATTTGGAAGAGCAGAAAAATGGAATAGCCCCAGGAACAGGATTCCCAGTGCCCTGTCAAGTACTTCTTGCTTTGAATTTCCCCAATCACCCCAGCCAGCTTTTGCCAGTTGCGTTTGGAATAATCTGTGTTCAGTACTCGCCTGGACTACTGGATGTAAGCTGACCTTGCCTCTAACGAGATGGTGTTTCCCAATTCTGTAAGACCAATCCCAAGCAAGAGAAGGTAGACCGATTAAATCATGCCATTTGCAAAGCGTTTGCGAATAAATGGTAAGTTGATCTATTCGTGACTCCTTCTGGGCCCCAAACTGTGATTTCCCCGAACAGTTCTCAGTTCCAACTCTCTCTCTCTCTCTTTCTCTCTGTCACACACCATTACTGTTTATGTCGCGAATTTTAAAGCCACGTTTGTTATCTTAATCTTGGGTTTTTCCATCTGTTTATGTAGATTGCTGTTGTCTAAAATCATTAACTCTCAGAGGATTGACGCTGCGTCTCGTTGGTGTGTCTGTCTTTGAGCTAGCACGGTGATACTAAGCCCCAATTTTGCAATACCCTGGAGGCATTTTCAGTGATACCCGCCGTTCCTTTTCTGGTGACTCTGTTCTTAGAATAAATTTCAATGAACATGGTTCGTGCCAGAAAGCACTTCTTAAGGGGTTGTTGGGAAAACACAGACATTTGTCACCAGGCCCCACAGGTGAGAAGTGGATGAATGAGAGGTTTGCAGAGCCATCAGTCTTGCAACCTATTTGTGTGGAAGTGACTTAATGAGTTTTGGGACTAGGCCGGGCTAGGTGGCTCCTGTGATGAATTCTGTTGTTTCGTGATGTGTCTGGCCTTCCAGGAGCTGGGCTGTTGGAATATGACTTCATTGCCTGTGACTCATGTGGAATGCAACCTTTCTGTGCAAACCTTTTGTTTCAGTAAAATGCCCCCTTCCAAACGCTTGGCAGTGAGGAGAGCCGCACACAGGCACGTACACCACGTACCAGGCATCGCTCTGTACACGCCCTCTTTTTCATGAAAGTGGCTTCAGACGAATTTTGACCTTGAACCAGAACGGAGCTATATTATAGAAGAAAAAAAAACAACACAAAAAACTGGAGTTGCCTAGTGCACTATTATTTCCTTGCCCAGCCCTGAACGGTTAGGTAACCATGACCTTTGGGTCACTGGAGGAGCCAAGTTCAACTATCAGATGCCTTGCTGTGATACTAATCCCCATAAATCTCAGGCAGGCCAAGCTTTACAAACAGAGAACCTCCAAGTGTCTTATCTCACTTCATCCTAATAGTGACCCCTTGTTATGGGAAAGGCTGATATTCTTTTTTATATTTTTTAAAGTATGTTTTTATTGATTTTGAGAGAGAGAAAGAGGAAGGGAGAGAAAGAGAGAAACATCAATGGGAGAGAAACATCACCAATCAGCTGCCTCCTGCATGCTCCCTACTGGGCACTGAGTCGGAAACCTGGGCATGTGTCCTGACCAGGAATCGAACCACTGACCTCTTGGTTCTTGAGTCAGTGCTTAACCATTGAGCCACACCAGCTGGGCAAGGCTGATATTCTTACATCCAGGTCTGACTTGGTGCCTACTTCCTACAGAGTTAGTACTTACTAACTTCAGTGTGTCCCCCAAAAATGTGTACACACTTTAACAGCTGACAGCTCAATTTTGAAAATAAAATGTATTTTAATGAGCACTGCCGTTATAATTAAGCAAAGTATGTGTGTACATTTGGGGGGACACCTCTATATTGTGGAAGCCACATTTTTTATGTAAGAGTGTTGAACAATTTCCCTAAACTCAGCCCATCTTACCCTCTGTGCCCAATGAGAGTCTGATTTCCCCTAGTTGATTGTCAATCCCAAGGCATAAAAGCTATTGCTGGAACCTCTGAGCTGCAGAGGTTTGAACAGTCTTGAGACTAGACTCATATGTACTGAGCTACAAGCTAAAGAGAAAAAGAAGAGCAAGCGGGAAGGCACAGAAGTATGGGGCAAGGCTTTGGGTGTGGCTCGGAGTGGTGTTTAAAATAAATACAATAAAACTTATCCTGAAATCAGTAAACAGCAATATAATTAGAATTTCCCCCCTATTTACTTCCTCCAACATGCAATAGGGGGAAGTGGAAAAGAAAAAAAAAAGAAAGAAAAAAAGCCAAGGACTCCATCAAACAGATGGTTGTCCAGTTATTATTTTCCCCTTGATGTTGTTTACAAGAAGAGATGTGTTTAACAGAACGTGATTCACAGATTCCGGTGCACCCAGCAGCTCTGTCTGGGAAGGGCAGAGGAGAACAGTGGAAAGAACACTGCGCTCATCAGCTTTTATTATGCACATTAATATGCCTCATTAATTAGCCCTATCACTGTCCTGGTGACGTCCTGCGCTCCCTCAACAGGAAAAAATCAGCCCAGATTGCCAAGTTTAATGGACAATTACAGGAAGATCGGATTATGCCTACATTGCATTCTGTAGGGGCGCCAAGCCAAACTCATGTCAAATTCACAAGACTGGGATATCCTCACTAAAAACAGCTCCTGCACGACCCACGTCACGAGCTATTTGACGTCTGCGCAGAGGATGTATTGATCTGGCCTGAGCTTCCTTTCTCAGAATCGCATAATGGGCCAAGAGAGGGCTCTCTAAGCATCCAGTTCCCCGACACACGCAGCTGGCTATGTCCTTTGTTATGTCCAGTGAAGCACAATGTGGCAGGGAATGCATCCCCACCCACCTCACCAGCTCCCGTCCCCGGTGCGTCCTGGCTGGCAGCCACCACAGCCCCGTAAAGACAGTGAGGACATTTAGAGAGAACAATGGGAGCTGCTGGTGTAGCTTTTCCACGGTGGGACCCTTTCTTTAAAAAAATATATTTTTATTGATTTCAGAGAGGAAGGGAGAGGGAGAGGGAGAGAGCGAGGAACATCAATGATGAGAGAGAATTATTGGTCGGCTGCCTTCTCCTGGGAGGCCCCACACAGGGGATGGATCCCGCAACCTGGGCATGTGACCTCACCAGGAATCGAACCCACGGCCCTTCAGTCCGTGGGCAGAAGCTCTATCCACTGAGCAAAAACAGCAAGGGCCAATAGATATGATTTTTGATATTTTTACTTTGGGAGGCAAACAGACTTTCATCCATTGGACTGGCATTCCCTACAGAGTCACCAGGCATAAGAGACTTTTGGGGGACACTAAATAGTCTGTTTTCTTCAGGTCCTTCCCAAACAACTCCCTGTGCCAATGGATTCCTCCAGTATTGCTACCATACCCTCCTCTCCCTCCTTCCCCCCAAGGGTCTAAGCTCAAACCTTCCCTGCCTTTCTCTTTGCACTCACCTTGGATGACCTCATGCATTTTCATATCCTCAGTGCGTGCTTGTAGGTGAGCCCCAAGTTTGATTTTAACACCCACGTGCTTTCTCTCTCACCCAGGCTGAGACCTGTTGATGCTATTTATTCTGGACACATCCGGTTTCACAAAATTCACTTCAAAATGCAAGTCGTTTTCATCCTCAAACTAGCAGCTCCTTTGATGGAGTCCCCTTCCCGGTGGATGGCCATGCTGATTCAATCTCCTTGTGTTTCTGGATCCACCCACTTCTTTACATCTTCCTGATGCACTTCCTTCCTGCACATCACTACGTCCCCTCTTGGGGACCCCAGACAAAGCTGATGTCCAGCAAGTACAACCGTCCCCTCTTTCCTGCAACTTGCACCCTGCTCTCCCTGGTCAAATGGCTTAGATTTCCATTTCCATGTCCCCTGTAAATCAGTGGTGAGAATCGTAGCCCATGGTTGAGCTCCCAAGAAATATCCCCACAGCATTAGGCTGATTTTGACTGCCAGTCTTTTGTGACATGGAAAACTGCATTTCATGGATTTCTGCTCTAGTCTTTCTTCTTCTTTTTCTTCTGCTGACCTTGGGCTTAACTTGCTCATTTTTCTGGTTATTATTGAGGCCAAGGTCACTAGTGTGAGACACTTCTTTTCTAATAAAGATGTTAAATGCTCTAAATTGCCCTCTGCATCCCACACATTTTGGCGTGTTATGCTTTCATTTTCATTCCGTTCAGGCTGCTTTTTATTTCTCCTCTTGATTATTTCTTTGACTTACAGGTTATTTTGAGTCTGTTATGTAATTTCCAAATATTTGGAGATTTTCCACATAACTTTCTGTTGTTTATAACTTAATTCCACTGGGATTAGAGAACATTCTTTGTATGACTTAAATCCTTTAATTTATTAAGGCTTGCTTTATGGCACAAAATATGGTCTAGCTTAGTCTTTATTTCATATTTACTTGAAGAATATGTTTATTCTGTTGCTGGGTGAAGTGTTCTATGGATGTCAAATAGGTAAACTCGGTTAGCAGTATTGTTCATATATACTGTACTAGAGGCCATGAATTTGTGTGCACTAATGGGGTCCCTCAGCCTGGCCTATGGGATCGGGCTGAAACCAGCTCTCTGACATCCCCTGAGGGGTCCTAGATTGCAAGAGGGCATAGGTCAGGCAGAGGGATCCCTCCTGTGCACTATCAGGGCGAGGGAGGGACACGGAGGTTGGCCAGACGGGGAAGGACCATGGGAGGGATCCAGGGCATGTCCGGGCCCTTCTCATTCAGTCTGATCTGCCAGACCCCAGCAGCAAGCTAACCTACCAGTCAGAGCGTCTGCCCCCTGGTGGTCAGTGAACATCATAAGGAGTGGTTGAGCGACCTTAGCATATCATTAGCATATTATACTTTGATTGGTTGAACGGACCAATATCCTGTGGATATTGGGCTCTGTGGACTAATGAGTTTGCCGACCACTGTTTTAGGTGAATCTGTGAAGCCACCAAATTGCTGGACGTAAATGGGTCAGTTGCTTCTTCCCAACCTCACAGACTGGTTATAATGAAGGCAAGTCTCCGATCACATTTGGCAACAAAGTTCTTTAAGCATGACAGGGCTTTACAGCTCTCTTTGACAGGGCTTTACAGCTCTCTTTCCTGACACATTCTTGATTGTGTCAAGAAACTGCTTGGAAGGTACCCCAAGACTAAACAACAGTATTCCCGACCGGAAATTCTTCATTGATACATGACATTTGTGGAGACTTTCCTTCAGGTTGTAACAGAGCAGGATCCCGGTGCTCTCTGGACTGTCCCGTCAAAGCCCCAATGGTCTTGACATTCCTGACTGATTTCTTTGTCTCAGCTGATCACTTTGGTAAAAGCCCGGAACGCTAAGATCAAAGCGTGCAATAAAGCATAGAGCAGTTCCTGTGTATGCGTGATGGCTGGAGGAATCAAGCAAATAAGTAGAAAGGAACTTCCCTCATTAAAAATTTTTCCCCGAAGTCATTGTTCCCTAGCCCTGTAATAGCATCTCCCAGCGCCTCCCAGAATTATGATTTATATGCACATCCCGGAGCACCTGCCTGCAGAGGCCCTGGTGCCCACAGTGAATGAGTCATTGTGTCTTGTTTGTGCGATTCGAGAGGAACACAAGATCATATCTCTCCTTATGCTGGCGACACACACTTAATCAAAACAAAGGGACTGGACTCATTTGAAGAGGTTGCTTTTCTAAGGAATCATTTCCAAGTGTCCTCTTGTCCCAGAAAAACACGTTTCAGGAAAGAGGATATCATAATCGCACATATTAGATGAGTCGTTCAAAGCCGAGGGACTTTGGCCTGGTGGGCGTGGCACAGTGGTTGAGCATTGACCTATGAACCAGGAGGTCACAGTTCAGTTCCCGGTTACAGGCTTGATCCCTAGAATGGGGCGTGCAAGAGGCAGCTGAGCAGTGATTCACTCTCATCATTGATGTTTCTCTGTCTCTCCCTCTCCCTTCCTCTCTGAAATGAATAAAAATATTAAAGACAAAAAAAAAAAAAAAAAATGGAGGGACTTGGCTTCCCTTAAGGGCCATTTGGTAAGTCTGGGGACATTTTTTGGTTGTCACCACTGGGTGGGGTGCTGCTGGCTTCTGGTAGGGAGAGCTAACATCACACGGGATGGAACATACAATGAGGGATTAATTATTCTGACAACATGGCAACGGTGGGGCCGTAGAGAAACCCGGGTTAGGTCACACATGAGGAGCTGCTGGACCTTCCTTATCGCCAAGATCCTGCTGGGGCCTGAGGGGTGGTACGCATCACCAAGTGGCTAAGAGTCAGGAGATACACGAAAGGTGAATCTGACCATGACATAAGACATTCAGAGGAAGAGTCATCATGTGACTTAATTTATTTTCAGACAGATCGTTCTCCTCCTTGGATGGTGTCTTGAACACAGTCTGTCCAGTTTGTTCACCACCCTGTCTTCCCCCATCCTTCTTTCCTCCCCTTCCCACTGCTGCTCCCATTTCATCTTAGCAACTCAGTTAGGATCAGGAGGGAGGCAGGGTGAGCATGAATCTGGATGGAGCAAGTCTCCTGGCAGGGATGCTATGCTTGAAGCCGGGTGACCTGGCCCAGCACAGGAGGGTCATGTCCAATGGCCAGGGATGGTGCCCTGGGTGAGAAAAACCTAATTCACAGATGGGGGACCCATCTCTTTTTAAAAAAAACATTCTTTATCGTTTTCAAAGAGGAAGGGAGAGGGAGAGAGTGAGAGAAACATCAATGATGAGAGAGAATCATGGATCTCTTGTCTCCAGCACGCTCCCCACTGGGTATTGAGCTGGCAACCTGAGCATGTGCCCTGACCAGGAATCGAACCACGACCTCCTGGTTCACAGGTCGATGCTCAACCACTGAGCCACACCAGCTGGGCAAGGGACCCATCTCGTTTGTTTCTGACTTGGTTGGTCCCTGTAAGGGGCAGGCTTACAACCCAAAGGTGTCTCTGAGAGTCTTACCAGGGCTAGGAGGCCTCAGGTGCTAGAGGGCGAGCGTGTGTCCCCGTTGGACTCTGTCTGCATTGTCTCCAATTTCAACCTGAATCGGGACAAAGGGAGTGGAGATGCTTTGTTGAACCCATGGCAGCAGGAGGATCTTCTGAAAAGAGTTTCCAGCCCCAGACCTGGAGCACTTGGCCTCCTAAGGAAAAACATTTTCTCTGAGGAATGCTAGGCTGGGCTACCTCCAGCCAGGAATTGTTCCAGAAAACCTGGATATCCATAACCGTTATGAACATATGGGGAGCTGTCATGACAAGTTAAGCTTTAGGGCAGCTCTCCGGGACAATCCTGAGGTTCTTTCCCCCGGTTCCCCCCTCCCTCCCCAGCCCTCCCTCGATGGTTTATAGCCCAGGGCACACTGAATCGTGCCAGGAAGGGTGAGCCTGGTCCCCATTCCCCTGGTGCCCCTCCCTACGTCCCGCTGAACCGCCTGCCCACCTGCCACGGTAATTGGAAAGGAGACCCGTGCTCAGCGAGGTCTGTGCAAAGTGCCAGCTAACGGGGCCCGCCTGCGGCCCGTCTCGCAGGCACGGAGATTTATGGTGGCAATGCCCCCCGGTTCTCATAAAGGTGAGCTCTCCCTGCCAGGGGGCTTGGCTTGGATCCCCGGCCTCGCTCCTATAATCAAAGCCAACAGGCGGCCTCTCCCTGGTGAGATGCCGGGATTCCAACTGTCACCCTCCTTGGGATGGCGGCTCTGCCACCAACATTCCTCCCCCAGGCCACACGGCAGGGTCCATGCTGTCACTTCCGCTGAAAGTCGCGTTGAAGATGAAGATGTGAAAAGTCTTTATCGGTCTTAGGGCCCCAGAAAGATGGGGCTGTGAGATTGAGTATGGCGGGCATTGGACTCGGCATGGGTTTGTGGACAGATTGTGTTCAGCCAGGAGCCCTAAGCGGTTTGGCTCAGTGGATAGAGCGTCGGCCTGTGGACTCAAGGGTCCCAGGTTCGATTCCGGTCAAGGACATGTACCTTGGTTGCGGGCACATTGCCAGTAGGAGGAGTGCAGGAGGCAGCTGATTGATGTTTCTCTCTCATCAATGTTTCTAACTGTCCCTCTCCCTTCCTCTCTGTGAAAAAATCAATAAAATATATATTTTTTAAATTGTGTTCAGCCAGGAGTAAACCTTCAGGTCCGCTCGTTAATAACAGAAAACCCGGTAATGGGATCCATACCGCACACATGGAGTCTCATTCCAGAGAAGCTTGGGCATGCGCCCTGGCCGTGGTAACCTTGGCAATGGTTGCAGGTGCCTTCTGAGTTCTCCACGCTTTCAGATCCCTGACGGGCCTGCCTCTGACATTCTGGAGGGGGGGGGGGGGTCCTGTGCTCTGATTCTTTCTCCCACAGACACAGACTTCCAATGGAATTTAAAGTGTATAACCAACCTAAATAGACTCATGATATGTGTAATAGATCATACATATGTACTGTATATGTGTGTGTGTGTGTGTCCCTTCTTCTGGATGAAGGAGACAGTTGGTAGAAGGGTCCCATTCTTTAAAAAGAAATATTAATATCACTACGAACAAGAGAAAAACAGTTACAGTCTTAAACCAAACAAAGCAAGCCGGGCTTCGGGAAACCTCAGTGAGCTCTACTGCAAAGCCAGCATTTTGTCCTCACCAAGAGGCCCTCCCTCGTTAGAGAGAATTAATGCAGACCGGCCCCGGCGATGGGACTGTGGGCACTAGGGGATCTGCAGACCAAACGCTGGTTCCGTTCTAAGACTGTGCTCCAATACATCCTGGTGTGTGGTTCGATCACCTGTGAGAGCTGCTGGGATCATTTGTATCATTTGAAATTCACAGTGTGATTTAAAAAAAATATATATATATATATATATTGACTTTTTTTACAGAGAGGAAGGGAGAGGGATAAAGAGTTAGAAACATTGATGAGAGAGAAACATCGACCAGCTGCCTCCTGCACACTCCCCACTGGGGATGTACCTGCAACCAAGGTACATGCCCTTGACCGGAATTGAACCTGGGACCTTTCAGTCCACAGGCCGACGCTCTACCACTGAGCCACACCGGTCAGGGCACAATGTGATCTTTTTGGTGAGATGAGGGATTCATCTGCTCTCCCATTAGACTGGGAGCCACCTGATGGGGAGACTCAAGCCGGCTCATTCCCATGCCCGCGACAGAGTGCTGGTTGACCTTCCGCAAGCATTGGCGAGTTCATGACTCACCTCCTCCATTGGAGAGCAGCAAGATGATTGCAGAACTAGTTTATCGTTGGCAAACCAGCCAGGGCTTAGCCAGTAGACAGCAGAGTCTGGAGGAAACTTCCGTGGCACGGAATGGGTCTCGCACCCACTTCACAGGGGTCCTTTCTGCTCCCACAAACGTATTTTCATAGCCTGGCTTGGTTCCTCTCTTAAATCAGAAGAACTGGCCCCAAGGTGACATCCTCAAAAAAAATGCAAATTTCTTGCCACCATTTCATCTTCCCTTGTAAAAGAAACACACACACACACACACACACTCACACACACTCATTGGGCCTTTTACCATGGCTTGGGATTTTCAAGAACGGTTTTCAGAGGAAACACAGGGATGGCTTCTCTCCATCTCCTGCTAGCCAAGGTCCACCCAGCCAGGCCGGCGGTTTCTCCTCTCAGTTCGGGGCTGCTTTTATTTCTTCCCCTCGGTTCATTCATCACCGTGGATGCTATGCTTGGAGAGAAAGGGGATTCAGTTGCAGAACTTGCTTCCTGTTCATTCTTCCATCCCAGAACATTTTAGAAACAGATGTAACGACTTAAATATAAGAATAAAAGTAAAATAATCACATCCCAGCTACCGAGGCCAAGTGAAAATCGTTTTTGCTAGGTGAATTTCAACTTTCCTGTTTATAGACCTGATACAGCAATTCCTGCCTCTCTGCCCGCACCCATCAGGTGAATTAAATAATATTGGAGGGCTCTGGCCAGTGTGGCTCAGTGCTTGGGCATCATCCTGTGCATCAAAAGGTTGCTGGTTCGATTCCCAATGAGGGAGCATGCTGGGCTGTGGGCTGGGTCCCCAGTAGGGGGCGTGCAGGAGGCAACCAACCAATCAATGTTTCACTCTCACATAGATGTTTCTCTCTCCCTCTCCCTCCTCTCTCTCTCAAAGTAATTTTTAAAAAAGATTTAAACAATATGGGAAAGGGCATCTGAATGCCTTCTACCTCCACTGCAATATGACTCATTATTTCCCATCTTTGAATAACAGTGCTCTCTAAACATAACTATATATTTTAAAATGTTACATAACCAACCCCAAACCAGAAAATTGTTCTATACCACAAACACCAGCAGCCCTAAATATTTTCATTGTATTCCATCTGAACCAGAAGGGTAGTTGCAAAATAGTTTGTAGAATGTTATTCACTGGTTCTGAGGCATTTTCATTGTATCCACAGCGTGAAGCTCCCGGTAAGTAGTAAACATTGGTCAAATTCATCAACAAATGACGTCAGAAATGGGGTTAAAAAACCCTACAGTCAGGAGGACACTGAGCTTTAATAAACACGCGTGGGGGCAGACATGACAGACTAACGGCCCTGCTGAGAACAGCAGCCTGAGGGTGTGTTCTGTTCCCGCTACAAACAGCTCTGCATCCATCCGAGCTGCTGGAGAAACGGGGTCTAAGGCCCTAAACAAAACCAAACAAAAATTCACAACAACAGCAATAGAAGTCTTAGGGTTCAACACAGTGCTTTTTAGGAGTCTCTCCCCTCCCTGCCACGGCCCCACCAAAACGGCTATACGGATAGCATTGTGCTTTCTCGTTCAGCGCATCCTCTGTACTAAGTGATTTTTTATAAAATTCACATTAAGACGAAAATAAGGAACAGCTAGAGTTCTCAGAAACATCTACGCTTCGACAAGCAAAAGGGGGAAAGGAAGAGACTCCTAAACTGATGGCAATTGTCAGTTTGGAGTAACACACACACACACACACACACACACAGACACACACACACACACACACACACACACAAGTAAGTGAAGAAGTAAAAGAAGAAAAGAAGTGAGGAGATAGAAAAGGCGTCCATGCACCTGCTAACTCTGGTGACGTTGCTTTGCCGACCACAGACACAGCAATTCTCCCCAAGGGCGGACCAGGGTGTCTCCACTGTACATTCTGGACCTACTGTTACAATGTCATTCCCAGTTCTGGGAAGAAAGAAATCAACTGCCATTCTTGCACTTCCCGGGAGAGACATGTTTCAGCTATGTCAGGGCCAAAGACTGGAGATGGAAGAAAGCACTTAGGTAGGAAGGGAAGCATCTGAAAGCCACTGCAGAGAACAGCCGCCAGCTCAGAAGGTCATGCGTCTGTTTTTACCCAAAAGAACGTCCTGGGATCAGAAACCTGTTTGCACGCTGGGAACCGTGAATGTTACAAACACCAGAGGATGAAATTTTGGAAGAAGACACGTTTTTTGGTGTGTGTGTGTGTGTGTGTGTGTGTGTCCCTCCCCCCCCC
This sequence comes from Nyctalus aviator, assembly GCA_036971965.1. NCBI lineage: Eukaryota > Metazoa > Chordata > Mammalia > Chiroptera > Vespertilionidae > Nyctalus > Nyctalus aviator. The sequence continues at coordinate 5,343,676 of CM072940.1, read as the reverse complement.
CCCCCCCGCCATTATTTTCCAAATCCATTGGCCACTTACTCAGTGAGTTCTTCTCGACAACATTAGAAGTTAAACACAAGATCCAACTGGTCACTCCTACTTAGACGAGGAATTGAAAATGGTTCAGTTTGGCTTTGAGAATTTACTTCGCATTTGCACAGTGAGACCAGGGGAACATTGCTTTGACTTCGAAAAGGAATCCTGCAGTCCAGTAGGACATTGCCCAAGCAGGGCTGCTTGTGTGAAGACGGCCACCTGGTGGTCAAGGTGGGGAACTGCATCCCACCAAAATGCTTTGGAGGGTGTCACCCCCACCCGTGACCCCCTCCCCTCCTGCTTTCTGGGTACAGCCTGCTGTTGATGGTGGACAGGCTGCAGCTGTACGAAAGGGAGTCTCAAGTTCAAGTCAAAAGATTTCCAGAACAGTTACATCAACACCATGAAAGCTCCAGGTCACCAGTTCTCTAAATTATTTACAAAGCCAGCCCGTGAGGCGTGCTAACCATTTTTAACAGCGACTCAACTCTCTTCAGCGGGGAAGCTGAACAGGAGCCTTGGCGTATGGGAGTCAGGTTTAATCTCCACCTCCAGCCTCCTGGACTTCCTCGGCTGGCTGGCTGGCTGACAGCTTCTGTTTTCTCCTGCCGAGAAAGAGAGAAGGGTCTCGATGCCTCTGGCACCACAGAAGCAAGCATTCTGCGCTTCTAAATACTGCCGTGCCCCCAAACCGACCTTGCTTTGCTCCGAATCCAACTCTGCAAGAAAAAAATACGAAACTGGAAAGGAAAGGGGGGGGGAAAGAAAGAAAGAAAGAAAGAAAAGCCCTCTTTCTGACTGTCCCTGATGCCTAGCGTTGTTGGCTTCCTATGTTTAAGTCTGGGGATAAGTTTCTGGAAGCCGACGGAGCAGACTAGTCCCCCAGTCTTCTCGGGGCATGCTGGGTGTGGGACAGAGTGAAATCAAACCACAGGTCCTCATTGTAACGTTTGCATCGGACACAATGTGTGTGATCCTTCTAGAAGGATCAGTAATAAAGTCCCAGAGCCGGGACTCCCTGATTTTCCCTCAGGTTACACCAGGAAAGAATCCCCCACCTGCTGGGCTGGCTCCCTGACACACATCCTTTCTGTATCCTTATTGTGGTGGTGGTTATACGAATCTAGAAAGATGTTAAAATTCATAGGACCATACACCGAAGAAAGGAGGTCCGTGTTAGCATAGGATGATTTTAAAAAATAAGAACCTTAATAAAAGCCAACACATTCCCATTTGACTTCTGTGCTCACCGTTGATTGTCATGCTCGCCTTTTCTTAGCATCCTCCTTCAGCCAACGCTGCCCGCAGGACCAGGAGGTGAGAGGCAGGGGGGAGGCACGCGGGCACAGGTGAGTCAGGCAGAGGCCCCCACGCTCAGGGCTCACAACCTTGGCAGAGAACTAAGACCCAGAGGTGCAGAGATGGCAATGAGTTACTCCATACAAATCCAAGGGCATGATCACCAGGAGTTTAAGCCCCAAGAATGTTTTCTTACTCTGACCAAGAAGGAATAACTGGTATATATGCTTACTGGTTTCTTACCACATATACTTTGGGGGATAATTTTGAAGACTCCCTTGCTTTGACCTAAATATATAGTAATTGGGGGGGAAAAAATCCCATTAGTGATAGGCATGGTGTGTGCTAGATGGCCAGCTTATTGAAACATGTCTATTCCACTTGTATCTATAATAATAAAAGCATAATATGCTAATTAGACCCGACAGCCAGACGACCTTCTCGAGGAAGCCAGGACTGTGAGGGCTGAGCCCCTTGCACAGATTTCAAGCATCGGGCCTCAAGTATTCTAATAACTAATACTCTGACACATAGGAATCCCACCACTCATGACACAGCTATAAGTAAATGAATGGAAGATGACACCAACACGGCATGTTAAGCACCGCACACCTGTACAGTGTTATTTTCTATGAAGACTAGAGGCTCTGTGCATGAAATTCGTGCACAGGGGTGGGAGAGACCCTGAGCTCGACCTGCACCCTGTCCATTCCATGAGCCATCAGGGGATGTCCTACTGACGGCTTAGGCCCACTCCCCACGGTTCTCTGCTCTCTCCGGGGCCTGGCTGCTTCACCGCTGAGGCAGCATTGAAGCCCCCATGCCCCGCTGTCCACTCTCAGGGGTGGGGCTGAAAGGACTGGGGGACTCCAGCGGGGTTGAGGGGACTGGCCGCCGCCATCTTGTGGCTATGGGCGCCGCCATCTTTGTCATTCCCTCTTTATTAGATAGGCTAGCCTAGCATAGTCATCGGAAGAGCCCCTCTCCTAGTCATTGGGAGCTGAAGGCTGTATTTCCATCAATGTGCCCTGCCCATGCTCCTGTGTCCCGGGGCACGTCCGCAGGGAGAGTCCCTCCTAGTGAGTCAGAATGACTAGCCATGTCCCGTGGCATCCGTGTTGGAAACCAAAGCCCACGGCGTGTACCCTCTCCATATCTGCAGGAACTGGACACCAGGAATGCGAACGCGGATCCTTTTTAGAAAACCACTAATCCTGCTCCGATAAGTGGCCGGGCAGCTATTCAAGCGGGGTGTTTGCACTGCCATGGAAACAGACAAACGTGGTGTTTTCCTGCGTTCTAAATCCAGCCTCCGGATCCAGATTTAACCGTGCCGAATGGTTTGAACCCGGTTTCCCAAAGTCAGCCTGACGTCGGGGTCCTTATCCGGTGACCTGAAGGTCTCCAACCACAGCCCGAAGTGAATCCGCTACGATGAAGCCGAAGCTTCTTGCTTGTTGAAAAAGAAAAGTCATTGTTGTGATTACTTATCTGGGCGAAAGGGAAGTTCAAAGCCAAGGTCCCCCACAGCGGGCCTCAGCTCCCGCGATCCCAGTCAGACCATTTCTGTTTAGGGGATACTTTCCTAAAGTAAGTGCTAAGTATTTTAGGCAAAGAAACCCAGCTGTGAAAATACGGGCCACATTTGCACAGTTGTTTTATATGTGGATTTATTTTTACTTGCACTTAATTCAGTGTAATTTTTGGGAGAGAAGTCCCTCCCTCCCTCTTCCCTCCTTCCCTGTGGCTTATTCTTGCTGACCCTCCGGGCCTTCTGAGAAAGGACAGTCTCCCTCTTGAATTCTTTCGGGTCGCAAGTGTTCTGCATCACAGCACACCCTCGCCTAATTAGCATTAATAAGTGATGCTGAGAGAAAGGACCCCGGAGAGAGAGAGAAGGGGCTGTTGGTGCCAAATTGGACTGGACCCAACTGGCCCAACTTCCCAGTGTGCTTTCCTCTGCTCAGGCCTCCCGCGTGTTCCCGCTGCCTAAACATGCATTTCTGACACGGAGTCTCGGACGCCCCGTGAGATGCATGGAGCTTTGTGTGTTTCTCTTTACTTTCTTAGCTGTATGGTGATCAGACGTCATTGCTGCCGCCTACGATCCTAAGATACGGTATTTAAGCAGAGATAGAGCAAAGATTAACTCATTATTGACTGAGCACCTACTGTGTGCAAGGCATTGGGTACTGGCAGTAGAGGTGTGCAGAATGAGCGGGATTGCACACACAGTAGGACAGGGCAGGTGTGCCGAGCAGCAGAAGGAAAAGCGTAGGAGGCTGCAAAGCAAAAGGGCAATTAGAAACTCTGAGGAGTGAATCGACCTGGCCGGTGTGGCTGAGTCGGTTGAGCATTGTGCCGTGTACCGGAAGGTCGCTGGTTCGATTCCCCATCAGGACTCACACCCAGGTTGTAGGTTCAATCCCTAAGGCAGCCAATCAATGTTTCACTCTCTCTCCTTCTCTCTTCTTCTCTCTCTAAAAAAGTCAATAAAACATATTTAAAAAAAAAAAAAAAAAAAAAAGAAAGCCAAAACTGGTTTGGCTCAATGGATAGAGCTTCGGCTTGGGGACCGAAAGGTCCTGGGTTCAATTCTGGTTAAGGGCATGTACCTTGGTTGCGGGCATATTCCCAGTAGGGGGTGTGAAAGAGGCAGCTGATCAATGACTCTCTCTCATCGATGTTTCTAACTCTCTATCTCTCTCCCTTCCTCTCTGTACAAAATCAATAAAATATATTTTAAAAAATTAAATTAAAATTAAAAAAATAAAAATAAAAAAAAGAAAAAAAGGAAAAAAAAGAAAGTGAAAAGGCAAGCCATAGTTTGGGAGAAAATATATTGGCAAAGCACATGTCTGGTGAAAAAAAATTGTTTTCAGATAATAAGGAATTTTTACAAGTTAATAAGAAACCAAGCCGAAACCGGTTTGGCTCAGTGGATTGAGCGTCGGTCTGTGGACTGAAGGGTCCCAGCTTCGATTTCTGTCAAGGGCATGACATTGGTTGTGGGCACATCCCCAGTAGGGGGCATGCAGGAGGCAGCTGATCAATGTTTCTCTCTCATGGATATTTTTAGCTATCTCTCTCCCTTCCTCTCTGTAAAAAATCAGTAAGATATTAAAAAAAAGAAACCAAAAATCAGGCTGTATATTTTAACAGACACTTCATCAAAGAGCATATATAAATACCAATTAACCACATGAAAGATGTTCAGTGTCATTAGTCATTAGAGAAATGTAAATTAAACCATAACAGGAGGTCATTTGCATTAGTTTTCCCAAGAATGGACCCATGCCTAGTAACAGGATGAATAAGTGAGTGAATAAATGTGCTACCTATAGTCAGAAAGCAAAAAAGACACAGTGTTCCAAAACATGATAACAATTAAAATAAGTTCTCCATTAAAATCGGAATCAGAATTTTCATCAGGGCATTTTTATCTGAACCAAACTCTAAATAACTGCCATTTTAAACCAAATAATAAATACCCCTTAGTCCCAAGTCTATCATGGACTGGCAGTGTGTCTTCAACCCCATCTCTGGGGCAGCTCAGGCCTTGGGTCACGCTGCCAGTTCATGCGTGTTCCCTTCAGCAGCTCTGAATACACCACACAGCCTGTGGCAAAGAGCCACCCACATGGTTATGTTACTTGTTTAGTTTTATCACCAGGAAAGAGAGGGATGGGGGGAAATCTTAAGATTGAAAAAAAAAATATCATAAAGTGCTCTCATTCGTGGGAATTAATTTTCACCCATGGGTTTCAAGTAAGAATCTCGGGAGTTTTGAATGATTGTACGTTATTTCCTCCCTATAAGGCTCCAAGGATATAAGACACAAAAGAGTCTGCCACAGAGGTTGGCAAGCCCACAGAGCCTGTTGCAAACTCCTGAGGAAACCTCCCCAGGACACAGAGAGCTCTCGGCTTCCAAGAAGAGTCTCAGAGAAGGAAGGTACTGTTTTATGTCCAATACGTGCATTCTATTCAGAACTCTAGTCCCAAATTAGGCTTAACATTCTGAGTCCAAGGAAAGTTGACATGGTTCACATTTTTTAAATTAAAGAATAATTCTTGCTGTTTTTAATCGTTGGCAAGAACATTGCGGTGCTGTCTTATTAGTAGTGGATAATTCTAGAATACAAACATAGGGGACTTCATAAAGATCTTTCAGCGGGCCGGTGTGGCTCAGTTGGTGGAGCGTCCACTCACGCACCAGGAAGTGGCTGGTTGGATTCCCAGTCAGAGAACAAGCCTGGGTTTTGTAGGGGGGGGTGGGGCGTGCAGGAGGCAGCCAATCAAGGATTCTCTCTCATCGATGTTTCTCTCTCTCTCTCTCTCTCCCTCTACCTTGCTCTCTCTGAAATAAATAAAAACATACTTTTTAAGAGTCAACTAGATATAAACGCTGTCTTTAAATTTTAGCACTTGCTAAACTTATAAGAATAATGAAATATCTCTTCACTAAGAGCAGAGAGGAGTCTCTTACATCTGGGAGGCTCAAGTGGAGTTGGGTCTCAGAGGATGAGTCGAATTTGAATTAGTGTACATGAGGGCAGTGTACTTGTGGCCAAAAGGATTGGATGAGAACAGCAAAAGAGATGGCAAGTATTCGGGCTTGATCCATTGTCTTGTTTGAACTCCATGGCTCGGAGACAGAGTATATGGTGCTCATTGCACAGATTGAGATGATGAAACCCTGAGGATTGTGGGCAAGAAAAACTGCTCCTTTGGAGCTGGGCTCCTGGAAGATCCATTGGATACCTGTGTGTAAGGTATGGCGTCGTCATGGCAACTGGAGACTCTCCCCATTGTCAAGGCCATGGCCATAGTCCAAGGGACAAGGGATGAAGGAGAGTGTGTGGCAGGGCTCAGGAGCTAGAGATTGCATGTGAAAGGCAAGAAAAATAAAAATGATGCTAAGGTTTGCACCCTGGATGGCACTGAGGACGGTGATGCCACTAACCGGAAGGGGGTGTGGGGGAAGGGAGGCCTTGGTGATGGGTTTGGTTTGGAACCTGCTGAGCTCATAGGACAGCCGGCTGCAGAGCCACTGCTGATGATGGGAAAGGGGAGGCTGGGATCCAAGACACAGACACTTGAAAGCTGAGATGTCATAAGCGTTAATAATAGGCCGGTAGCTGACACGTTTCACCAGACCGGCTACTGCAGAGAGCCAGAACAGGACAAAGAGACTCCCAAACTCTGTAGCCCGGGGTTATTTAAAATTTATTATCATCCAGCCCTTTCGCTCAAAATTGTGTTTGGTGAAGATGAATGAAGCAGGAATAGCGGTTCAAGATGCTCATTTTTACTTTGGGTGGGAGAACTTTTATTTCAGAGCAATGGGGTGTGTGTGTGTGTGTGTGTGTGTGTGTGTGGTTTTCTCTACCAACAAAACGGAACAAAAGCCGTTTTCGTGATGTATCCTTCCAAATTGGATAGCGGGCAGCATTTCTTGTTTTGTTTTGTTTTGAAAATCCCGAGAGCAAATGACTTCCTCTCCCATCCAAAGCATAAATCACAATTTGTGCTTTCTCTCCGGGGCTTCTGCCTTCTGTCAAATTAACAGCTTTCGAAAGAAGCACATATTTCCAGCTGACCTGCACTTGGACCTCGCATTTCTCCCCCGGAACTGTTCTCAGACACTCTCACCACGCGGGAGACGGGGGACGCGCTTTCCCAGTCTGCTGTGTGTGGCCCGGAATCCGTCCTCGGGCCCCTGGCCCTTTAACCACCCGGCTGCACGGGGGCCACTTCTGGCTAATGAATCCTTCGCGCCAAGTTCCCCTTCCTCCTAATGAGTGCTAATAAAACGCATTTAACTCCGCTAATGCAACCCAAAACGCGGCCCTATTTCATTGTATCTACTTAATAAGAGCCTTGTTCCATATTGAATTACAGCCTGGGCAGCCAAGGCATTCTACCGGGAGGACTGGGGGCCGGGAGAAGGGAGTATCATGTGCTCTCATTTGGACATTCCTCTTTAATATGCCCCGCAGTCTTGTGTGATTGCTTAATTCGCTTCGCCCGGCGAGTCTGAGCCTTCTGCCAACTGTTTTTGCAGAATTTACTGCAATGCTAGGCAACCAATCCCACCACACAAGCTGGGAATATAGCGTTGCTTTTCCTGGGACCCGGCTCCCAGCAGTTGTTTGTGGAGAGGCGACATGCAGTGGGACAGATACGGTTACAAAAGGGAAGGACTCCGGGAGGCACCTCCTTTTATAACACAGTGACAGTAAATCCGATTCTCATTGAGCACATCTTTCGCCCCAAAATTGTTTATGGTCTAATTTCATAAGCAATTCTCCTTCCTCCTCTTCCTCCTCCTCCTTCTTCTTCTCTTTTTTCTTCTCCTCCTCCTCCTTCTTATCCTCCTCGTCCTCCTCCTTCTCCTCCTCCTCCTCCTCCTCCTCCTCCTCCTCCTCCTCCTCCTCCTCCTTCTCCTCCTTCTCTTCATCTTCAACCAAGGATATTTCCCATGGATTTTTAGAGAAGAAGGGAGAGGGAGAGACAGAGAGAAACATCGATGTGAGGTCCTGGTGGCTCAGTTGTTTAGAGCAGTGGTCATTAAACTCATCAGTCAACAGAGCCAAATATCAACAGTAAAACTATTGAAATGTCTTTTGAGAGCCAAATTTTGAAAACTGCAACTTCTTCTAATGCCACTTCTTCAAAAAAAACTCGCCCAGGCCGTGGTATTTTGTGGGAGAGCCATACTCAAGGGGCCAAAGAGCGGCATGTGGCTCGAGAGCCGCAGTTTGCCGACCACTGGGTTAGAGCATCATCATGATGCCCCAAGGTTATAAATTCAGTCTCCAGTCAGAGCGCATACAAGAAGCAACCAATGAATGTATCAATAAGTGCATCAACAAATCGATGTTTCTCTGTCTCTCTCTTTCCCTCCCTTCCCCTCTGTCTATAAATCAATGACGCATCCTCAGGTGAGGATTTAAAAAATAGTATTTTAAAAAAAGGAAAAGGGGGGGAAAAAAAAGAACCAATATGTAATGGTTTTGGTGGTTTTTTTGTTTTGTTTTTTTTTTGTGATAGGAAGTATTAATATGAAAATATGTTTCATATCGTTCATTTTGCTCTTTTTTTGAAACTGTGGTTTTTGATTACTTACTTATAAACAGTGCTAAATAATTTTACATTAAATCCATCCAACAAATTTCATTTCCAGTGTACTGGGAGAGAAAACATTTCCAAGTAATTTGTGGTTCAGACTACATTTGTTCAAAGGCCAATGAGAAAATAACCCCATGTAAGCTTCTGAGAAAGCAAATGAGCGATTAGGTTTTTCTTACACAAATAAGCCCAGACTTAGAAGGATGCCCGTTTAGAAAGTTAGTCTTTTCTGTAAACGGAGGGAGGAGTAGCGTCTATCTACACGGAACCATTGCCAGGAGGACGAGGGGTGACTGGTCCACACGCAGAAGCCGGGAGACACTGAGCCATTGGACTCATGTAACGGTGAGAAGGAGCTTCAGCGACTTCAGGGAAGAAGCTGAACAGGGAGAGGCTTACTGCCTCCCTCATGTGCCGAAGCTTTTAAGGGCACCGGGCTCTGGGCACCCGGAATGAAACGCAGGACTTGCTGGGACCTGCCGGGGCTGGGACCTGACGGGCTGCTGGGTTCCTCGGTTCCGGACCTTCTGGAAGGGCTTCTGGAAAGAATCAAGATTCCGGTGGGCGTCAGGGAAAAGTGGTCATGATCTCTATTTCAATCCTAAGGGCCTAGAAGAGGAAGTGGCTTTGTTCATAAAAAGAAGAGAGAATACATTAGTTGGTTTTTAAAAATAATTTGTTATTAATTTTAGAGATAGAGAGGAAGGGAAGGAGAAAGGGAGAGAGAGAAACATCGATTTACTAGAAGCCCAATGCAGGAAGATTCGTGCTAGAATAGGCTTTCCTTTCCCTGGCTGCTGGCCCTGCCCCTTTCCGCTCAGGCCCCAGAGCCACCTCTTTCAGACCCAGCCCCGCCTTGCCATGCTTTCCAGAGGCCCTGAGAAACCTGGGGTGGGGCAGAATGCCTGTGTCATCGTCATGGCAATGATACAAGTGCCCCACCCCTGTCACTCCGTGCCTGTATATGCAAATTAACCGCCATCTTTGTTGGGTTAATTTGCATACCACTCCTGATTGGCTGGTGGCGTAGCGGATGTATGGTCTATTTACATGTTTGTCTATTATTAGGTAAGATAGTCCCACTATTGATGCATTCATCAGTTGATTGGTTTATGTGCCTGGACCCAGGATTGAATCTGAATCCTTGGGGTGTCAGGATATGATGCTCTAACCAACTGACTTACCTGGCCTGGGCCAGGTTCAGTTTAATTGTTGTTTCTTTGAGCACTAAGTCATTATCATTCCTGTCGTTGTTAAAAGTCACTGCTAGCGACCCAAGCCAAGGTCCGTCTGCCCAGTGTTGTTCACACCAATAGAATGAGACTGAGTGTGGCCAAGCAGAGCAAAAACGTTGTTATTTGACCAAGGAACGGGGAAGGGTGAGCTCATGCTCCAGGGACACCTCCCTAGTGGGAAGAGCCTCCTGTATTCACAGGCTGTGGTGATGGATGATGACTTAATGCTTCAGGCGTGCTGAGTCATTCTGTTGCACTTGGCCCTTTTTGCACACGATACCCCACTGCCATCTTGGTCTTTGCACTCGGCACCTTGGCCTTTGCACTCGGCACCTTGGCCTTTGCACTGGGCACCTTGGTCTTTGCACTCGGCACCTTGGTCTTTGCACTGGGCACTCTTCATGTTGCTGTGGGAATCCTTTTCAGTTCCCAGAAGCAAGCATAGCACATGACATAGCTTAGGTAGGGAGAAAGGTTTGGGTCTTTTGGATAATAGTCCACTGACATCACTCCCCATCTCCCCCCTCCAAAAACCTGGGTGGCCCTCCCAGCCACACTGGCCTCTTTCCATCTGTTGCGTGGCTGGAATCTACAGCTACACCCAAGGATTGCCCTCTGAGTGGCCTAGCTCCTTTCCTGAAGGAGGGACCCGCTTCTGTCATTCCACTTCTCTCCCAGCGCCGAGAGCAGCACTTTGCATGTAGCTAATGTCCAATAAATGTTTGCTCAATCGCTGTAGCTCAAGGTGCTTTAATTATTGAAAAGCAGACGCTTTCAGAAGAACAAAGAATCCTCGGTCCTTTCAAGTGTCGGAGACTAATTAATAATCTGTCTAGCAGCTACGTGAGCTCGAGCTAATCACTTAACCTCTTGGGACCTCGATTTTCTCTCTGAGAAATGCAGACGATAACAAGTGTGGCCCGGTGTTGGCTTTGGAACTAGATGAGAGAGGAGGTGAGGAAGCCTATTTAGGCAAGCCTACCTGTTGCCCCCTTGCCAGGGGTCCCAAATTCTGGGGGTGCAGGGGTGTGTGAATAGGGTTGGGAAGAAGTGAAGGGACCTGGGTGGGTAGGAAGCGTGGGGAAGACTTACCGAGTCATGGCCACCTTCCAGACATCAATTGGATTACTAACATGGGGTTATTTTTTCATTGCCTCGGAACAGGTGTGGGGCTGGGAGGGGGGGGTAGGGACGGGAGAGAGAACCAAACACCTTAGCGATGTCAGGGTTGTTTATTGTTTTCACCATGTAATAATAAATCAGTGCGAGGTTTGTCACTTTAATTAGTCTTCTCTCGGTGGAAAAGTCAAGCTTGTTAAGTGCTGATAGGGAGCTGAAAAATTACCTGAGAACAAGTGTCCAGGAGGAGGCTCAGGGTCCCGGCTTGAGAGCGTGGGTCACTGGGGTTGGGAAGGGGTGCGTAACCAGCCCTCCACCTCAGAAAAGGGGGATTCTGGCTGGTTCCAAGGCTGTCAGGAGAGTGTGGGGGGTGCTGAATCGGTCCTTTCCCCCTTGCCCCTCACCGAGACCTGTGGGAGCCTTGGGAAGGTAGGACGGGGGGAAGGAGAAACGAGGGGATAAATCTCTGTGGAAGCTTCCATCTGGGTTCACGTGAGGATGCAGAAATAAAAGATGCAAAAGACTTGGGGATCCCCACCCTCTAAAGTGAGAACAGGGGAAACTGAGTAAAGCAAATCAAAACTCTAAGTTGGGCCAAGAAAATGTTGACTGATTTTTCTGCCTGGAATCTTGCTGTCACAGGGAAGTCTGTTGCTTGCAATGATTTGGGAGAGAATCAGCTGCATAGCACGCTTGCGGGCTTGTTAAGGGAGCCGCCTGTTGTATCCCAGCTAGACGATGAAGGGGAAATGGCCCTACCTCCTGGTAGAACTTTCTGGAAGCGGCTTTTCCTTTCTCCACCAATTGTCCAGACTGATCAGTGACTTTCTCCTCATGATCAGATTTGGCAGTAACCAGGCACCTCTTAGAAGAATCTTTATTCTCCTATTTACTGAGTGTCTGTAGGGAAATCACTCAACATTTTGAGCCTTGCTTTCTTGTATACGATGGAAACAAATACCGATTCTACTGCCTCACAGAATGGATCTGAGGAATGTTATAGGTTCCAAACTGCAAAGCACAGTAGAACAGTGAATCATCGCTGTTGTTGTTGTAATAAAAAGCTATTTCTTTGGATTTTATGGACTTTCCAAATTTGGAAGAGATCCTAAATTTCACCTAGTCCCATTTGTCCTCCAAGTCCAATCTTTTTGACCATTTCTTTATGAAATAATTGTCCACCCTTTCCCCGAAACTTCAGGAAGATTGACTGTGCTCCAAGGAAATTGGGGTCACATATGGACAGCGCAAATCTTTTATGCTCTGATTATCAAGTGGAATAGAACTCGTTGACTTCTACCCTTGAGAACGAGCTCTGTCTTTTTGAACCTCAGCTCCTTTTCCGACATGGTAGCCCTTTCCAGAGGGCCTTGCCTGGTTCTGAGGGTTGGCCCTTGGGACGCCCTCAAGTGGCCAGTCCTAGGTGGGGACTTTGAGTCCTAGGGTATTTCCTCTCCGTGTGTTAACTTATCCTGCCTCTCCTTATGTTTCCAGAAAGGTACTACATGGAAGATTAGTAGATTAGATTCATGCTCAGAAATATTCACTTCCTCCTCTTAACCTCCATGGGAAGAATTTCATTCCCACCCCCAACGATGGCGAACTTGGCCCCGTGATTTGTTTCAGCCAATGGGGTGTCAGCAACCAGAAAGCAGTAGAGTCTTGAAAAGTGTCTTCTAAGAGATGATACTCTTGAGCCTCTGCCATTCCCATGAGGACAATATGCCCAGGACACACGGATCATCCCCGGAGGAAGAGGAGGAGGAGAAAGAGGAGGAGGAAGAGAAGCAGGAGGAGGAGGAGGAGGAGGAGGAGGAGGAGGAGGAGGAGGAGGAGGAGGAGGAGGAGAGTCATGGGAGCACAGGTGAATCACGCCAGCTGAGGCCAGCCCAGATCAGCAGGTCTCAGCCGACACCTCACAGCTGCAGATACATGAGTGAGCCCAGCTGGGACCCATAGCACTGCCCTGCCAACCAGCACCTGGTGAGATACAGAAAAGCTTCCTTTGTGCGTTTCCGGGGTGTTGGTGGCTGTTTTATGTGCAGTATGATTGTGGCCATAGCTATCAGAAACAAGCAGTAAACTGATCCATAAACGCTGACATGGTTTCATGTTTCCCTCCTCCAAACAACATGGGGAGCCAGTGCTTTTATTTGTTCAATAAATATTTAAGTGAGTGCGTGTGCCAGGTGCCTGACAGTAGTTACTCCTCCCTTGTACGGGGGACTCTTCTCTGAAAAAGCTCCTTAAAGCAGCAGAAAATTATACTGGAGCCCAATTCCCCGTCTTTAAGTCATTACATCCAGAGCACAGCACGATCTGCTACATGGGCTGTTGGGCTGGTTCCTCTCCTTCGATCTCTTGACATCCCTCTGCCTTGTTCCCTTCGTTCCCAGGAGCATCCTGGAAAAGCCCCCACATTTTGGGTGATGAATTGGAATTTTATTAGGTGGAAAGCTATTCTCCCCCACCTCCCCCTTTTTTTAACCCTAACCTAGGGATATTTTCCCATTGATTTTTGTTTTAGAGAGAGTAGAAGTGAGGGGAAGAGACACAGAGAGAGATACGTCAATGTGAGGAAGAGATATCGATTGGTTGTCTTCCACACGTGCCCCGATCGGGGCCCGGGATCGAGCTTGCAACCAAAGTCCATGCCCTCGACCATCCCCTCGGCGGGAATAGAACCCACCACCCTTTAGTCCACGGGTCAACACTATCCACTGAGCCAAACCAGCCAGGGCCCATTCCTCTTTTAAAAGAGTGCTCCGAACTCGGCTCCCTGTCTTCCCCCATTGTGGGCAGTCATTCTGAACGAATGCTGCATTCTCTGGCCATTCGCTGTCCCTTAGCTGTGGCTCCCTCCCGCTGGGCTCTCAGTGGGATTGCAGGCCCTGACTCTGGCTCCCAGAGGTCTGGGCGGGGATCGCACAGAAGAGGGCGCTCTTGTGCAAAGCTGTGGCCGGCTTCCTGCGAGGAGGCGTAGTCTCCTTACTCCTTGCCGAGCGTGATTCATTGCTTATGATATGAAACGCAGCCTGCGTTCATGCACATGTAGTCTGCAGCCACAGACAAAGCCCCAGGCTGCAGAAACGTCAGGAAACTCATTTGTATCCAGGCTGCACATCCATCGCCTCTGCTGCTCTGATAGGACATTGTCAACTTTTATCTGCTCCCTCCCCTCTGACCCCATCTGCCAGGTCCTCAAAATGGAAATTGTCAAGAAATAAGGACAAAAACAGTGTCTTTTTTTTTTTTTTTTAAGAGTTTTCAAGCTGCTTTCACTCTTTGGGAAATAACTACTTACTTATCCATGAATTCATTTGTCACACAAGTATTTATTAAAGGCCGGTTATTCAGCTTTTTAATGCTTTTAGGAAAAAAATTCAAAGCCCTTTCCTACCCATCAGAACCAAGCGGTCTGGTCCCTGCTTCTCTCACCGATATAATCTCATGACATCGGCCGCCTTTGGGCTCTTTTCAGCCTCAGGCTTTTGCTCTTATATTTCATTCGATTTGAATTACTTTTTTTCTGTTCTTGTTATGCCTGTCTTCATCCCTCATTTTCTATAGCTCAGCACAAGTATTATATTTTCAGACTTTCCAGGAAACAAATGGGAGATATAGGAGGGTAGGTAGATCGATGGATAGATAGAGATGGATATATAAAGATACATATCCTATATAATAAAAAGCTAATATGCAAATTGTCCCCTCGGGAATTTGACCAACCAGGAGTTTGACTGCTTGCTATGACGTGCACTGACCACCAGGGGATGGTGCAGAACGAAGGAAGGCCCCTGCTGGCAGCTGGCAGCCAGGGGAAGGAAGCCCGCGGCTGGCCCTGGTCGCCAGCCAGGCCTAGGAATCCTACCCGTGCATGAATTTCGTGCACCAGGCCTCTAGTCTATTATAAGGAATTGGCTCATGCTATATGGATGCTGAGAAGTCCAAAATCTGTAGTTGGCGAGTTGGAGATCCAGGGTGTAAGTTCCAGTCTGGGTCTGAGACTAAAGGCAGGGAAGACTGATGTCCCACCTCGAAGGAAATCAAGTAGAGAGAAGGATTTCTCCCTTCCCAGTGTTTTGGTCCTTTGTGGGCCTTCAACTGATTGGGTGAGGCCCACCCACACAGGGGAGGGCAATCTGCTCTCCTCAGCCTTTCGATGCAAATGTTAATCTCATCCAGAAACACCCACATGAGCACATCCAGAGTAATGTGTAACCAAGTATCTGGACACCCCATGATCAAGTCAAGTTGCATCATTACCTAACTGGACTATTTATAACTGTTTATATGAGCAGATTAGGGCAAGGACTATGAGGTATTGATATTTAGATCTCTATTATTGGCAGTTTGGCTAGAACAGTGGTCGGCAAACTGCAGCTCAAGAGAGACATGTGGCTCTTTGGCCCCTTGAGTGTGGCTCTTCCACAAAATACCACGGCCTGCACGAGTCTATTTTGAAGAAGTGGCATTAGAAGAAGTTTAAATTTAAAAAATTTGGCTCTCAAAAGAAATTTCAATCGTTGTGCTGTTGATATTTGGCTCTGTTGACTAATGAGTTTGCCGACCACTGGCTAGAACATCCTAAGCACTCAAATGTTTAATTCAATGAATGAATGAATGAATGAATTGTTCAAGTATTTCTACCCAATATATATTATCTTCCTAAAATAAAACAGTTTCAATCCTTGTCTCCTATGTACTCGCCTAGACCTTGAAGGTTGGCTTATCTGTTAGTTAACAGGTCCTAGTCCTTTAAGAACAAATCAGCTATATCTGCATGAGGTGGGGGGGGGTGGCAATCCATCTTTAGAGATATATTTCTGGCTATTCACCACTCTGCCTGTTCTTGCACTCTGAATGATGTTCAGTCTATCTTTGCAATTTCTGAATGCAATGTCCTGGTAAGCCCATTCGCACACTTGGCATAAAAACATTGTGTTTGTTCATACCGCTGGCTCAGTGAGCAAGGATGAGAAATTGAGTTATTTATTCGATGACTCAGGCTTGATTGCTAAATTGGAATTTGCTTCTGTACCTTGCGGGAGTGCAGGAGGGAAATCTAATAGATTAAACGAGACTGCTGTGTATGTCTCTTGCCTCTGCCAGGAGCAGTGTGCATGAAATAATTAAGTGCCCAGAAGAAGAAAACTGGCCATGAAATAAAGAATACAGACTTCCCATCCTAGTAAGTGGCCAGGTGCTGGGCGACCCAGAATGTTTCCTGTTAACAACTGCATTTTTCTGATCTAGAAATTTCCCGTCACAAATGTTCCTACGCCTGTGGGATGACAATCCCGTGATTGCTTTGTGGTACTCATCCATCACTCGCCATCATTACAGCGCGTGTTTTTCCTCTGTGAGCACAGATAGCAGCGGGTTGGCGAGACCCCATAACCGCTGGGGTCTCCATTACTGGGGACGAGGCCGTTAGGAACAATATGGCTTCTGGAATGCTGGTGATGGAAACAAACCCTGTCACTTCTAAGCGAGGAGCACCTGGCATAGGTGGGGCAGGGGCGATTGATTTTCCCTCCTGTCCATCTGTCTCACATGTACCCTTGCCTCCCTGCCTAGGATATACCCGGCAACTCCAAAGGCATTAGCATATATGCAAATGGTATTTGATCAGTATGGCTTAACTATCAATAATTGGGTGGCGCCCTAACCTGTTTGGCTTGGTGGAGAGAGCGTTGGCCTGCAGACTGAAAGGGTCCCGGGTTCAATTCCAGTCAAGGGCATGTACCTTGGTTGCGGGCACATCCCCAGTAGGAGGTGTGCAGGAGGCAGCTGATCTATGTTTCTCTCTCATTGATGTTTCAGACTCTTTATCCTTTTCCCTCTCTATAAAAAAAAATCAATAAGTAATTGGGTGACTAAGCTTGTGTGTATGTGATTATTAGCAAGAAAAGACCGTGGGAACCTCAAAGCAACGTGACCAAATGTGCTAACATATCTCACACTGATATCTTTGAACAGTTCAGAGAAGATGGCCTAAGTCTGTCTTGCATTTAATCTTGGCAGAGCAGCTCTCATAAGCAATCTTTCCTTGATTCTACAACATGATGAAACATGAATCAGTGCGTGTCATACGTCATCACCTTGTGGCATCATCCTGTTTCGCTTGGCATTCGGTATTTGTGAAAGATCCTATGGCACTGACAGAGGGTGATACTAAATGGAGTCATATATTCATAGTTTTTCTTTAAAAATACAAATGTGGCCCAGCTAGCATGGCTCAGTGCTTGAGTGTGAACCTATGAACCAGGAGGTTATGTTCAGTTCCAGTCAGGGCACATGCCCGGGTTGTGGGCTCGATCCCCAATGGGGGGCGTGCAGAAGGCAGCAGGTCAGTGATTCGCTCTCATCATTGATGCTTCTATCTCTCTCTTCCCCTCCCTTCCTCTCTGAAATCAATACAGATATTTGAAAAATAAATAAAATCTAAAAATACAAATGTTTATTGAACATCTACTATGAGGAGAGGGAGGTGTGTAGCCACTGATATTCTACCTGGTAAAGGAGTACCTCAAGGCAGCTCTCCTTCCTGGGTAGCAAAGTGTTACCCCTTCCTCTTTCTGCTGGCCCCACCCTTTGCCACTGCTTTGTGTTACCCATTGGCCAGAGTCCATCCAGGAGCACATGTTTGCTTTCCTACCAAACGAAACACCAATTCAATGCAGTTTGACCTCAAAATTGCTTTTAGACCCTTCCTCCTCCTCCTCCTCCTCCTCTTCCTCTTCCTCCTCCTCCTCTTTTTCCTCCTCCTCCTCTTCTTCTTCTGTTCCACTTAATCATTCATTGTTGACATTTCCCCCCCTTTTCTATGAGGTTTTTTTTGTGTGTGTGTTTTTAAAATAATTCTTTATTGTTGAAAGTATTACATGACAGTCAGCTGTAGATACAGATGTACACTGAGTGGCCGGATTATTATGATCTCTGAATGCATAATAATCTGGCCACTCAGTGTGTGTGTGTGTATGTGTGTGGGTATATATATATATCAGAGGCCTGGTGCATGAATTCATGCAGGGGGGACAATTTGCATATTAGCCTTTTATTCTATAGATATACACTGAGTGGCCAGATGATGATGCGTTCAGAGATCATCATCATCTGGCCACTCAGTGTACATGATGTGAAAAATATTGCTGACCCAGCACTCATGTCAGCATAATACTTAGGAACTTGACTTCTGGAGGAGAAGAAGGAGAAGAGCTGATCCCAGGGGTCTTCCCTTTAGCCTTCGCCCCTCTGCTGAGTTTCACGCGTATCGCTGTCTGCATCTCCTGCACACCCCTCCGAGTCCACAGGAAATGAGCCTTCCGAGCCGGACACCTTCCCCCATTTCTGCTAGAGGCTGAGAGGCTTCAGATCAGTCTCATTCCTGCCCCTTCCTTGTCTGAGACACCTGCTTTTTGTGAATCAGATGGGCCTGGCTGTGAAATATTTCTCTTTCATCTTCTACCTCTGGTGCCATTGTAGGTCCTCATTAGCTCTAATCTCAGCCTTACTAACTGCCTCCTAATTGATCTTCTTTTGCAGCTCATTTCTTCTGCCTCCCGTTTATCTCAGACACTCTGCCAGATAAATCTTCTTAAAACGGCCCTGCGGGTGTCACGCCCCTGCTCAGAGGCCCTGAAAGGCTCCCCAGAGCCAAAGAGTAAAGATCAAACCCTCAGCCTGGTCTCCAAGGCCCTGGTGATCCCGGTGACCCTGCCTCATTGCTCAAACCCTTCGCCTTAGGCAGTCTTTTTTTTTTTTTTTTAATAATCTATTTTTATTGATTTCAGAGAGGGAGAAAGAGAGAGAAACATCAATGATGAGAGAGAATCATGGATCGGCTGCCTCCTTCATGCCTCCCAGTGGGGATCAAGCCCCAACCCGGCCATGTTCCTTGACTTTGACCTCCTGGTTCATAGGTCAATGCTCAACCCCTGAGCCATGCCGGTGGGCCCTTTAGGCATTCTTTATTCCTGCCGTGCTGCTTCGGTGCGGTGCGGCTCGCTCATGCTCTTCCCTGGAGCACTGCCCGCCAGCGGTGAACTCTTACCCCTCCCTCACCAGTGAGGCCATGGGATGTGACCTCCCTACAGGAGATCAGACTGGGAGTGGGCACTGCCCCTCAGGAACTTGCATAGTACTCCGTCTCTTTACCATGTGGCATTGACTGCTGTCCATTGTTTTACTGCTTATTCATCCATCTATCCATCCATTCAACAAAGTAGCAAATGCCTTGACAGGAAAAAAAAAAAAAAAAAGGAAGGAAGGAAGGAAGGAAGGGAGGGAAGAAGGAAGGGAAGAAGGAAGAAAAGAAAATTTAATGAATGGCTCTCAAATGAAAATAACCTTCCTTTTTTTTTTTTTTTTTTGACCATTTTACCTCTTTCTCATCTCCATAGAGAAGAGGTCGTGAGCTGTGGTATGATGTGGCCGTTTTCCTGCACATCCGATTAGCGAATGAAAGCCTGAGGTTGCATGCTCACACACACTGGGTTGGCTAAACCTTCCAGAGAAGTTTCTATTTCCTCCTTGTCACCCTTCCTTGGGCTAGCCCTGGAGAGAGACACCTTCTGGATGTGATTGACAGGTCCTGTCCCACGGCCAGCCTCTCCTCAGCGTGTCCCCGCTCCTGCTGTGGGTGAGGGGAGGCGCTTACCCTCCAGAAACTCACGCCGGTGAACTTGGGCCAGGCATGACTTCAAAGTCCACACACGCCTCACCATCACCCAACACCTGTGAAAGCATGACACTGGCTCACCTTTTCCCCAAGCTCTGCTTGGGGCGCCTTTGATCCTTAAGGCAGGCATCAGAGACACCTCTAATCTCACTGGAACGGGAAAGATGCGAGAGCATTTGTGATCTTCTTCAAAGATGGAAAATCGAGTCGTCTGAGCATTAAAGAGGTGCTTCTATTTTTTTTTTTTTTTTTTTTTTTTTTCAGTTTTCACTGCCAGCTCCTACAGACTATGGCCTTTCCGTAGAAAGTAGTTCTGGATTAACTAGCATCCAATAGAGAAGCATTTTATAAATGCTCCCACAATCCACACCAGCATTGTCACAATCTGTAATAATAAATGTGTAATATGCTCATTAGGCGGGACGTCCTTCTGGATGACCTTCCAGACGAAGCTGGGCTGGGAGGGAAGGCCGGGTCCCAGGTGCCAGAGGGAAGCCAGTGCCGGCAGCTGGGAAAAGGAAGGCCTACTCTTGCATGAATTTCATGCACCGGGCCTCTAGTGCCCAATAAATAGGCTACATTTAAGCATGATTTCCATGAAGTAGTCACTTTTTCCCTTACACTGTCATGGTTTCATCAATATTTTTATTTGCTTTCATTTATTTATTTTTTTTACCTTAGAAATAATAAAACTTGCCTTCTGAAGAGTCACTTAATCAATCACACTGAGTTACGTTTTTATCTCACTAAAGTTGAGAGTAGGCGCTAACGTTTTTATAGAGGGCCAGACATACACATCAAGTATTTGCCATGTCACAGGGCACATTTTCATTCAACTCCAAATGTGTAAAGTTGGGAGAGCGTCAGACTGAAGTCCATATTTTTACGTGATCTTTCAGAAGGCTCTTGGATTCTGGCTACAAGGAAGGCTTGAAGGGCTACAGTTGAGGCAGGTGTTGGGAGCTGAGAGATTTCTGGGCCTGGTGCTGGGGTAAAGTTAGCTAAACTATCCTATGGGGTCTGGATTTGTTTTATTATTTCTCTAACAGAATCATATCAAGCCCGAATTTGTAGAAGTGGCTAGGCTCTCAGATAACTCTTGGTCTGAGTGACTTGTGATGGCTCTGTGTCTTGTCAGTAGAAAATCTGAAGTCATTTTTGCTCCAAAGAGGAGCACACTACTCAAAATATTCCAATTTCTGCCCGGCTGGTGTGGTTCAGTGGTTGAGCTTTTACCTATGAATCAGATTACGGTTCAGTTCCCAGTCAGGGCATATGCCTGGGCTGTGAGGTGGGCAGGAGGCAGCCAATCAATGATTCTCTCCCATCATTGATGCTTCTATCTCTCTCTCTCTCCCTTCCTCTCTGAAATGAGTTAAAAAAAAATGTTTTTAAAATACATATATATTCTAATTTCTGTTTTCCTCTCTGAGCAACATGGCCCTTGCATTTTTTGGACTTCAAGTGACCTGGAAGAGTTAACATACACTGAGTGGCCAGATTATTATGTTCTCTGAACTCATAATAATCTGGCCACTCAGTGTGTGTGTGTGTGTGTGTGTGTGTGTGTGTTAGAAGCCCGTGCATGAATTTATGCATGGGTGGGGTCTGGCCAGCCTGGCCAAGGGGCGGGGACATGGGTGATTGGCCAGCCTGCCTGCTATTTGCATATTAGGCTTTTATTATATATGAGTGGCCAGATTAGTATGCATTCAGAGATCATCATAATCTGGCCACTCAGCATATATTATTGGAAACCTGTTCCAATTTGGGAACAACTCAGGAAGGAGGGAGAGGAGTAGAGCCTCAGCGATGTAGGCGGAAGAGTGCAGGCCTTCTGAACTCTCTTCATGGGCAGCTCTGATAGTCTCTCTTCCCTTCCCCCAACCTTGCCTGTGGACATGAGTGGCAACTCAAATGAACCAGAAAACATCTCTGGAAAAACCTGCCATGTGCCTGAGGAGGCAGCAAAGCTTGAGATGAATGGATTTGGGAGCTTTCTGAGCAGAGGACAGACACACCAAATATTTATGGGATCATTAAACTGCCCTGGGCTCTGAACCCATGAGTCGGAGAGGTGTCATCCAGTCATCCACCCCCAGCTTCACTGGCATTTGTCAAAGTCATGGTCCCTCCCGAACAGGGACCTGGGACCGAGCCAGAGTCCATTCCGAGCTATGCCATCACTCACTCTTCTGTGTGAGCGGACAATTGCTTTAAAAATAGATATACAACTTGTATTTACTCATCGCTTAAGCAGCTCTTACAAGTCTTAAGATCCCAGAGGCCGGAGGATCTCAATGCGGGCTTACAGAAGTGGCTTTTACCTACCTGAGTGCTGCCAAATTCCACAGAAAAGTCAAACAAGGCCTGTCATTTCCAGAAGGCCAGAGTCTGAACCCAGGTTGATCATATAGCAACTGGGCTGGTTGTTAATCTCTCTGAGGGAACATCTCCTCATTCTTCCCATCTGTAAAGTGGGAGCACAGATGCCTGCCCATGTTATTCTCTTTACCCAGTCTGGGTTCTTCTTCTGTGCCATGCGCTGTGCCCCACACACCAGGGCTACAGCGTAGCCAAGGACCCTCTGTTTCTGCTCCCATAGAGTGTAGTAATTCAATGGACAGAGAAATGCCTTAGGGGTATTACGAATGTGGGGAGGGTGAAGAAGGGAAAGCACCCCATGGGACAGAAGCAGGAAACAGGAAGTGGTAACTTACTCTGGGGAGTTGGCGGAGCCATCCCAGGGAAAGGATGTTGAGGTGACCCTGGATACTGGGATGTCGGTAAGACTCCAGGCTGAGGGAAAGAGTGAGTGTGAAAACTCAAGGAGGAGAAGAGCAGGGTGTGTGTTACATACAGCAAGGCAATGTTGGGAAATTAAAAGAAAAAAATGCACCCTAACCGGTTTGGCTAAGCGGATAGAGCATCAGCCTGCGGACTCGGGTCCCTGGTTTGATTCCGGTCAAGGGCATGTACCTTGGTTGCGGGCACATCCCCAGCAGGGAGTGTGCAGGAGGCAGCTGATGGATGTTTCTCTCTCATCGATGTTTCTAACTCTCTATCCCTCTCCTATCTGTTCTATAAAAAAAAAATCAATAAAATATATATTTAGTAAAAGAAAAAAATGCAACAACAGAGCTTTATAAAGTGTCTCTGGACATTCACCAAGGACCCTGGGGACCTCTGCCAGGTCATAAAAGAAATGCTGTAAGAGACCTGGTTTGTTTAAATGCACCTGCTCCCTTTCAGCTAAGCCTGCTAAATGCTTGCCGAGGGTTGTTTCTGAGGCGGAGGGGGCATCCAAGCCTGTGACAGTAGGGCATCCTGATAGTGACAGTGGGAATAAAACTCTGGTCCTTGCCTGGCTCTCATATTCTGACCTGCAGGGGGCGCTGTGGAGGGCATGAGATATAGCTGCTTTAGTAAGATAATGAAGCTTTTCCCCTTATGTCATCCACTGGCCAGGGTTCTAGGACAGACACCTAGAACCCTGCTCCAGATCCCTCCACTCGGGGGAATGCCTGTCTCCTCAGGCACAGCCACGAAGTTGGCAGTGATCTTTGCTCCCCATCTTTGCAAATATGAGAACCTGAGCTCAGTGCCACGCCTCTGTACCTCCCTAGGTCGTGTGGGTTCCAAAGCCTTGACTCCTAAGCATGCGACCTGGCAGGGTGGAAAGGGCACCCCTTTGCTCAGAGCGCCGCTGCAATGACACATACTTTCTGGAAATCTCAGGCAGGGTCTGTATTAGAGCAGGAGCTGGCAACCACATTCCTCCTTTGTGAAGGTCCAGAGAGCCGAGCCTTCAGCTTTCGAAAGCCACAGGTGGTTTCCAGGGCATATTATTAGTTTGTGTTTTTGCACCCTTTTAAAAAAATATCAAAATCTCCTGCAGCCCAGCCTCCCGGAAACTGGCCACCTCCCCTCATCCAGAATGAAGCCGGATCCTAGCCAACCCGCTGAGCTGTCTCTGTGGCCCCTTCAACACGAACAATGGTCAGACAGACACGATATGCCCAATAGAATCCACTTCGTTTTCCGTTTACATCAGATCGCAGGGTCCTGCTGGAGACCTTTGCTTTTACGCTCCCTGCAAGCTAGTAGGTAGCTGCCACAGCCCCGTGAATGAGGGGGGGGGGAATTTAGGAGACTCCAGGGTCAGAGACAAAGGACCGTGTATTGATCACTGCAACAGCTGAGCTGATTCCTCGAGCGCCCATTTCCACGGGTGACGCAGACAGGGCTGGCTGATGTCTGCATGTGTGTAGCGGGTTGTACAGAAGCAGAGGACGTGAGTTTCTGGAACTGGATTCTTTCATAGCAGGCAATAAACATGCTCAGTTTCTCTCTCTCTCGTGCCAGACTCTATGCAGATCTGCTTCGTGTTCTAAAGGGAGATACTATTTCTATCTTTCAAGACAGTTTTAAATTTGCTTAAACCAGAATCCAGGGGGAAAAAAAGGGGGGGGGGGAGGTAAGAAGTTATGCCTTATTAGTAAGATATGGAGGAGCACAAGCGATCCATAGAGAATTGACTTTGACCAGGCAGGTAGCGCTATTCATACTAATGTGACAATGGACCAGTTTTGGAGAAATGAAACATCAGATACGTCGTTGTTGATATAGAAGGGACCATCTGTTCCTATGTCCCTATTTCTTCACTTGACAGCTAAGATCCAATCTTAAGATGATCTAGTTCTACAGTCACTGAAACCTTTGCTCTAGGGATTTTGGCTCCAAGAGCAAAGGGAGGGGATTTAAAAAAAGAAAGAATGACTCATGTGGAGGCTATCCAGGATAGATAGAAGCAATCTCTAAATAATAGGAAGCCTATTGACTGCCTGTTCCTTCAATTGGCAGCCCATTTTCCCTCCCATTGAGGTTATATATCCCACGTGATGTGTGATTCGTCAGAATTCAAACAAGAAATCAGTGGGAAAGCCTTGTATGTGGTCCATGATTCATGGAAGAGAGGCCGGGGTCCGGCAGGCATGAGTATATATGGACCAGGGGGAGCCACAAGGAGGTGATGGGAACAGAGTGGAGTATGGGTAACAAACAGAGCGAGGGCGTTAGTGAATCAGGTGACCCAGAAGGCTTCACTAGAGAAGTCCATGGCCATGCTGCCGCTCAGGTTCGGAGTTTTCCTTTCTTCCGTTCAGCGATGTTGCGAAAGTGCATTTGAAAGATGTTGCCTGGTACAAGACAGGTCTATACAGGTTTAATCCCTGGAGATGCATGTCCGTTGAAGCTTTGATAGTCAAATACGGATTTCCCATGGCCGCATTTCTACGTCAATGATGTGCACTCTTCATTTTTTTTAGTCATCTTCATTATTGAGTCAGTACCTCAAAGACCCCAAACCTCAAAACCCTCACTCATGAATGCAGTCTCTACCCACACAGTAGGGCCACTTTCTTTTCTTTAAAAAAAAAAAAATATTGATTTTTTACAGAGAGGAAGAGAGAGGGATAGAGCGTTAAAAACATCAATGAGAGAGAATCATCGATCAGCTGCCTCTTGCACACCCCCTACTGGGGATGTGCCCACAACCAAGGTATATGTCCTTGACCGGAATCAAACCTGGGACCTTTCAGTCCGCAAGCCGAAGCTCTATCCACTGAACCAAACCGGTTTTGGCATTAGGGCCACTTTCTACTTAAACTTCTTTGGAGGGAAATCCATATTTGTAATAACAGAGTGATAACCCATGAATCATAATGAAATTAATTTCTTCAACTTGAATGCAAAGTTTGCATTCTTAAGCGTATAGCCAATAGTCATCATAAAAGAAAATGTAAGTAGACATCTCTTTATTTGAGAATGTGGTAGATAGAGCTTGGAGAGTGGGTTCCTTCATAAACGTATTGAAAAGATGCTTTAAGGCAGTGGTTGGCAAACTGCGGCTCGCAAGTCATATGTGGCTCTTTGGCTCCTTGAGTGTGGCTCTTCCACAAAATAGCACATACCCTAATTAAGTTAATCACAATGCACCTACCTATATAGTTTAAGTTTCAAAAATGTGGCTCTCAAAAGGAATTTCAATCATTGTACTGTTGCTATTTGGCTCTGTTGACTAATGAGTTTGCTTTAAAGTAATGACTGTAGAGTGTTTGAGACACTGATGGATGTGTATTACGACTGAAATTTTAAAAACATTGAATTACAAGCATCAAGAGGCACAATATAATGTTCAGTCCAAAAGCAGGAAATACTGTGGCTCAATCGAAAAGCAGGAAATAGATCAACTGTCCCCTCAACTTCAATCTGTAGAGACTCTAAATAACAAGTTCTTAAGGGAAGTGGTTCTACCTCCTGTCAGGCAGCTGGGTTAGGGCAATCTCCTTGCCATCAGCTGTTGGGCTGATTCGAATCTGGGTTCTAGACCTTGAAGGCTCTTTCAACTGTTTCATACCCTACCCTTGGGATGCAGCCACTCAGGTTCCCAGCGGAGACCCGGGAGTGTTTGTTTGTGTGACCAGCCTCCACGGCATATCTCCAACTCCATTTCCCCCCCATAAAGCACTGCTTTCAATTGTTTTTTTCAGCTTGGCTTGTTTGCCTCTTGCCTTGAATAGCTTACATGTCTTGGCCTCTCTGGCTGACACTTCAATAAATGACCACCACCAGCAGCCCTGGATGTTGTCCCGTCCTTTATTGATTTTCCTGAGGGAGACCTTCAGTTTTGTCTGAAAAACAGAACTGACTCAGGACTCAGCCCCGAAGGCAACTGGGGCTCTTTTCTTGGCGGAGTTCTCGTTCCAGTGCTGGCCAACCAAACGATCTGTGATGATGAGAATGTGCTAGTCGTGCTGTCCAATCAGGTAGCCGCTGGCCACATGTAGCCACTGAGCCCTTACATAAAATGTGGTTAGGGCAGCTAAGGAAGCAAGTTTCCAATTTCACTCAGTTCTAATGAATTTCAATGTGGCAAGTGGACGACACCACAGCTCTTCCCTGTGACTGAAGGTGCAGCCATTGACAATTTCCATGCAATTGGAGAGCGTGTTCTAGAAAATGATTGGGGGTAACTGGAGGGTTGATGCTAGCTCGTTAAGGCCACCTCTCCCTGTCAACTCTCCTGGCCTTAGAAGGGACTTGAATGAGGCAGCTGCACCTTTAACAAAGTCAAGAAACCCCATGGCTGGTGACAATAAAAGAAATGTTGGAGGGGACGCCTTTCCCCATCTTCAGGGCCTTCCTTCTCTTCTCTACCCTCCTCTGTGACTTATGAAGGGTCCTTAGAAATCAGTATCCGATGTGTTCACCTCGTTGCCATTGTTGTAGAACTTTTATCACACTAAGACTTTCATGGAAGTCGAATATATTGGACAGATTAAACAAGGGATGCAAGACTCATCCTGGCTGTTCTCTCTCTCTCTCTCTCTCTCTCTCTCTCTCTCTCTCTCTCTCTCTCTCTCCCCCCCCCCCCCTACAATCCCCTTGGGACAAGGCAGAACAGTTTTCAAACTGTGATTGTAACAGATCTCTCTGACCTTATACAAGAGTAAAATGAAGCCCAGACAATGAAGTCCTGGCTTGAAGGCACTTGGCAGTTAAAATAAATGGAACAAGCATCCAGGCCTCTCCCAATGGCCAGTTCAGCGTTCTTGGTGATGTTGCTTCTGCATGAAGCTTTTCTGATTTCATTAGTCTCTTCAGTGCCTCTAAAAATAGGCGTAGCCTGTGCCCAATGACACGGAAAGTCATCTAAGTTATGACTGGACTCGCCCTGGCTGGTGTGGCTCACTTGGTTAAGCATCGTCCCGTGCACGGAAAGGTCACTGGTTCGATTCCCAGTCAAGGCACATGTGGGCTTGAATCCCAGCCGATCAATATTTCTCTCTCTCTCCCTCTCCCTTACTCTCTTTCTAGAAACAAACAAACAATAAAAATCACATCTAAGTCATGTCTGGCCTTATTCTCACTGTCTTCTGTGCCTTCCTCTAGTCTCCTTGCCCTGTGAATTCCTTAAGAGCAGGAGCTGCCCCATCCACTCCTGTTCTAGTCATGGGACTCTGGCAGAATGTAAACAAGCCTAAAGTCAATTCCCATTTGCTCTTGCTGTAAGTCACTTGGTTGAAAGTTCACTGAATGCTCAGTGGTATGCTGGTGCCTGGTTCAAACACAAAACAGAGAAAACAGCTTCTCCCTTTAGGGCGCTCGGGGTTTAGCTGGAGAAACACGAGAGCACAGAGAAATCACGCCAACGGTGTCTTTCCCTAGATGACCTGTATCAGAATTCCTGGGGTTTGCTGGAAATTCAGAGCATCAGATTAGGACAGAGCCATGAACAAGAGAGCCCAATTCCTACTCTCAGGTCGCTGACCTTCCCTTTGAAGACAAAGAATCAGTGATCCAGTGAGCGGTATTGTTTCAGAGCACGCTCAGTGTCTCTAGCGAATAAACAGATGATGATGATGAAGATTCGTTTAGATGGGGTTGTTTATTGAGAAGGTCTCCCGGAGGCTGTGAAATTTGAGCTGAGACAGGAATAATAAAGAACTGGGGGAGGGGGAGAAATTTATGGACTGGTAGGAGGGAAAGGAACAGTGTTCCGAAGCCAGAGGAAGTTGGGTGTGGCTGAAAACAAAATAGAAAACCAGAGTGGGTAGAAGGTTTGAGCGTCAAGGAGGCAGACACAGAGGAGGTCCAAAAAGTAAAGTAGGGACAGAATGTGTGAGGTTTCACAGGTCGGGGGAAGGAATTCTGTTATGGTAAATGCCACAAAACCCATTGGAGAGTTGTAACTAATATTTAGTCCAAGCTGGAACATAGCTTGCACTCAATAAATATTTGCTGGATAAATCAACAAGCCATGCATTGCTTAACCATTTCAGAGGATATGCATTGCTTAACCACTTCATAAAATAAAAATAGGCATTTCTCTATTGTAGATCATAAGTTTACTACCTTTAGCCTTCTTTCATTTTATTTTATTATCATTTGAGTGTCTAGCCCCAAATTTTCTTGGGTCAATAGAAAACTCCTAAAAATGTCTTCTGCCAGAAATGCCAGAATACATACTGTGTGTGATTAGAAAAAAATTAAAACGCAAGGTATTCCTGAGCTTTTGGGATGAGATCAAAGGCAGCTCAAACTTGTTTTAGCGAGTCCTTTTAATATTGTCCTATGTCAGGTTCCGTAGGTCTACGTTCACAGTACTTTGGTCAGTTGTGCATTTTGAAAACGTTTTCCATGCTGTATTAAGTGAGTCACTGATGGAAACATCTTCCCGAGCCAATGAGTAAAAAATAAACTCGAGCGTCTTACTCCAGCCAGAAATACTTCCCTTTGCTAAAATGTTATAGAGATGTGATGATCTTAAAAGCATCTTGCAGGCTGTTACTGCCATAATGCTCAGACTAGGAAGTACATATTCTTCTTTTTTTCAATCCTCACTCGAGGATATTCTTTCGATTGATTTCCAGAGAGAGTGGAAGGGAGGAGAGAGAGAGAGAGAGAGAGAGAGAGAGAGAGAGAGAGAGAGAGAGATATCAATGTGAGAGAAACACTTCTATTGGTTGCCTCCCACATGCGCCCCTACTGGGGCTAGGGAACTTGCAACCCAGGTACATGCCCCTAACCAGGAATTGAACCCTCAACCCCTCAAGTCCTAGAGTCAACTGGCTAGGGTGACAGTACATATTCTTTTCCCCAAAGTGGGTCCATATGAAGCCCTTTACCTCCTCGGGGCAGAACTGTCAGGATGAGGGGATACCTGTGTGGTGGAAGCTCTTCCTCTCCTGCTGGAATGTGAAGACCCTGCAAATTGTGAGCTTTCCTGGACAGATTATAGTTAATGCCACCCCCCTCCTCTTGCCCAGAGCCCCGGACGGGTTGGGGTGATGACCCTTCACCCACATTCTCAGCAGATGACTTTATCTCTGACTTCACCCCATGGCACGTCTCCATCTGCCCCTCTCCCCTACCTCTTCACTTTTCCCCCTCTCCCCCACCTCTTCACTTTTTCCCCTTTCTGGGTTTTCCTCTGGACTCATCCCTTACATGTTGGTATTTCTTTGGGTTTTGTCCAGGCTCTTTGGCTTCTTACTCTACACACACTCCTGTGAGAGCACGTTTACACCTGTAGCTCCAATTCACCCACAGGCAGAATTATGTACCTGAAACCCATGCCATTTTATTAACCAATCTCTCCCCAATAAATTCAATAAAAATTTAAAAATAAAACACCATCCAGCCGAGACCGGTTTGGCTCAGTAGATAGAGTGTCGGCTTGGGGACTGAAGGGTCCCAGGTTCGATTCCGGTCAAGGGCATGTGCCTTGGTTGCGGGCATATCCCCGGTGGGGGGTGTGCAAGAGGCGGCTGATCGATGACTCTCTCTCATCGATGTTTCTAACTCTCTCTCTCTCCCTTCCTCTCTGTACAAAATCAATAAAATATATTAAAAAAAAACAAAAAAAAAAAAACATCCAGCCCTAGTCGGTTTGGCTCAGTGGATAGAGCACCAGCCTATAGACTGAAGGGTCCCAGGTTTGATTCTGGTCAAGGGCACATGCCCAGATTGTGGGCTCCATCCCCAGTGTGGGGCATGCAGGAGGCATCCAATCAATGACTCTCACTCATCATTGATATTTCCATGTCGCTCTCTCCCCCTTCATCTCTGAAATCAATAAAAATATACTTAAATGGGCATTGAATTTGACTGTAAATTCACAGTGGCTAAAGAAATGAAAAGAAGTGTTAAATCAAAAAGAAGAAAACAATTCATCCAAAGGCAGATGATGCCAGAACTCGTAGGTCCAGTCAGAACTCCCAAATTTGCATGGCCAGAGCGGAAATGATCATCTCTCCTCCCCCACCTCCCAGAAACCTCACCTTCACTGTCCTTTAGTTCAGTCAATAACCTCATTAACCGCCACGCTGTCTGATGGCAGCCCTTCACTTCCTCCCTCTAATTAATCACCCATCGCCGTGAACTTGAGCCTTGGATGATCCAGCCTTTGCTAAGGTCTTCAGGTTGTTTTGTAGACTTTCCCTTTGTGCCGCAGATGCTCCAGCTCCTCCAGGCTTGTCTCAGCTCGCTCTCCTCCAGGCCTTTGCACATCCTCTTCCTTCTGCCAGGAACACTCTCCCCTTCGCCCATCCTTTCGCCTAAATAAGATGCATTTATGCTTTAATCTCTTAATGTAAAAATCGCTTGGTCCAGGAGTCTCTTCTGGATGTTTAGACTAACTCAGGACCCTCTCTCTTCCTCTCTCTCTCCTCTCCCTGCAGTAATTTAATATTTACAATTACTTAACAATCCATCTTCTCCTCTAGACTTTTAGTCAGCCTTGATGCCCTAATTTATGGCCAATGGAAGGGATCCAGGTTCAGTGCTGAATGATAATGAAGATAGGGAGCGCTTTCCCATGAGCAGTGACCGTGCCCCTGCGTTGTTTGGGGCATATAATAGGGACAATGTTTGACGTGTGGTCTGGACGGCCCAATATAAAAGACTGTCCAAACTCTTTTTTAAAAATTTAATCAGACAAGGCTTTGGCATGGGGTTTGTGTGTGGGTTAGTGGAGGGGGTCACAGACACAGCTCCTGAGTCCTCGCTGGTCTCTCCCAACCCCTTCTCCCTCTCTCTAGACAAGAAAGAAGAAACAATGAAAACTTATTCCTACAATACAGAATTGTAGGGACTTGCACTTCTCTAGGCTTTTATTCATTGCATTAAAGTACTGTCATTGCAGTTTTAAAAGTAGAGTTGTTGTCAGTCTCAAGAGGAATGAAATATACCATAAGTAGGCTATGTGCTAGGAAGAAATCAGCTCAGCTCCCAAAGAATCGAGTCTGTGGCTAGTTAAAATAGAAATAGACTTTTTTAACACAATATACATTTTTATGGATGACAGAGAGGAGAGATGAAGAGGAGATAGAAGCATCAATGAGAGAGAATAATTGATCAGCTCTCTTCTGCATGTCCCCTACTGGGGATCAAGTCCCAAATCCAGGCATGTGCCCAGACCCACAATGCAACCATGACCTCCTCATTCACGGGTCAACATTCAACCACCGAGCCACACCAGTGAGGCAGAAATAGACTGTTAAGATATTTTAAAAGTCTATGACTATATTATAACCACAGAATTGGATCTTCTCAGTAGAGCACCAAATAATAATAACTAATTCTTACTGAGCTATTGTAAATACCAGGTCCTGTGCTAAGCAGCTTCTAAGCCCATGGGTACTCTGATCAGGTTTACTCTACAAGTGGGGAAACTGAGGCAACGGGAATCGTTGAGGAGCTTGTCTGGGATAACAGAACAAATGCATGGATGATGGGGATTTGATGGGGATGTGCCTCCAGAGCTTCTGCCCTTTACCCTCAAGGCTGTAAATCACTCCCCGTAAAAATGAGCTTCTAGAAAACACCTGAGCAGCGAAGAGCTGGCGATAGGAGGTCATGTCTTGTCGGCAATATTTTCCCATTTTGAGGGAGATGGTGAGAAGGGCTGTTCCTCAATCTCATGCCGCGTTCTCCCATCCATTTTGCTCCCGGCTTCATCAGCATGCAACGTGGGAAGTCAGGGCAAGTGGAAACAAGCATAAAAAATAAAAGCAGGACTTAAAGCCTGCTCCATCAGCTGCAATTGCCATTAATTTCAATAAATATCCAATTAAATTTGTTGACAGGCAGCTCATGAATCTTGGAGAGAAATGGATCACTTCAAAGAATCTGGGACCTTCAGGAGCCCTGCTGAATAATGTCATCTTTCAATGTGCTTATGCTCAACATTAATTTTAATTGGATGAACATTCCCTGAGCAATTTGGAAAATCGATGGGACTTGGCTTCATAGGTTGTCAGTCCCTTTAAGAGGTTGAAAAGTGTAAAAGCAGAGTTGATTAAAACCCACATTCATTGTACACATACTGGCAGAAAATTGCTCATTCTTCATGAGTTCAAGCAGCTGAAGACTCGTATCTTGATCAGGGGTTGCTCAGGGTGAAGTTGGTGTTTTGGGGGCGGTTGGATTCGCACAGATCAGCCACGCTGCTGGAAATCTCCCCATTTCTGTCCAACTTTGTTACTGAAGCCGGTGCTCAGGATCAAACACACCTTCTGCCATTTTACTAAGCATCTACCTATGTGCTGAGTGCTGAGTGCGGCCAAGGCCAGGAAACCAGCAGCCCTGCTCTGTCATGTTAATAGTCATTGTTTTAAGTTCCTGTAGCTCCATAAAGGGAGGATGTTTCGGAAGCAGCTGAGAATTCATTAAATTCTTCATTATAATCTCTCACTGCCTCACAACTCTGCTCCCCCACTCCCTTCAGAAGTCCAAGAAGACTTTCAAGGGCTGTACAATCACATTTAAAATATACACTGAGTGGCCAGATTATGATGATCTCTGAATGCATAATAATCTGGCCACTCAGTGTATATCCTATATAATAAAAGGCTAATATGCAAATTGTCCCCTCGACCAGGAGTTTGACCAGCAGGCAGGCTGGCCAACCACCCATGTCCCCTCCCCCTGGCCAGGCTGGCCAGACCCCACCCATGCATGAATTCATGCACTGGGTCTCTAATATCTATATATCTATATCTATATCTATATCTATATCTATATCTATATCTATACACACACACTGAGTGGCCAAATTATATAATAAAAGGCTAATATGTGT
The DNA here is from genome assembly GCA_036971965.1 of Nyctalus aviator. Classification (NCBI taxonomy): domain Eukaryota; kingdom Metazoa; phylum Chordata; class Mammalia; order Chiroptera; family Vespertilionidae; genus Nyctalus; species Nyctalus aviator. The sequence goes on along the minus strand of CM072940.1, from coordinate 5,310,526 downwards.
TCAGAGATCATAATAATCTGGCCACTCAGTGTAATTCTTTCAGACATTTGAATAAGAGTGGCCTGTATTATGGGGCTTTGAAATGCTATAGGCTCTCAATCAAGAAACCATTGGTGCCCAGGACTAGCTGTGGCATTCTGGGGGCAAGCTGAGCGGCTTCGTCATCTTAGCCTTCACACGTCTAGGAACATTTCTTCCCTTTGGCTTGTGAGACACAGAACTGAGCAGAGAAGGGACGAAACAGCACCGAGGCAACGAATGAGCTGCTTACACCATGTTTATTGATCCTTTGCGATCAGAGATCTCGTTGACATAAAATGAGGAATAATTCAATTGCATCTTAATCGTGATCTCTCCTAATTTAATTGGGTTTCTGCACTGGGGTCAGCAGCTGGCGTGCAAAGGCACTTTCCTCTAAATGGGTTTTTAAATTAATTTTCTTCCCGGTTCACAGGAGCGGGAGATGGGACCCCATGTGTGAATGAACCATGAAGTGCACCCGTGCTAGGTTGTGGTTCAGTACATGGTCATGGGTCGGTTTCTAGGTATAGTTAACCATTAAGGGAGAATTGAAATGTGCAGGTGGAGAAGGAGGACTGTTATTAGCTACAGATATTCTGCTTTAGTCATATTGATCTTTTCTCCAGAGTCAGGGGTGGACTAAGTGAGCTGGATATGCAGCAGCCTGAAGCTGAGGTCCCTACGATTAGAAAATGCTAGAACGGGAAGCCACCCAAGAAGCCAGCAAAGCTCATCCGAGTTGCCACACAGAGAACTGAAAATCCTCAAGAACCCAGGTATCCACCGCGGCTGTGAAGGTAGTGGATCCGGAGCTGGGCTGAGCTCCAGGTGCTTCCAATCAGACAGAAAACAGACAGCCTGATTGAAAGCCGGGACACGGAAATCGCTCTTGACGTTCACGTGGGGCGTGACTCACTGGCCTTCAAAAGCAGAAGCAATTGCTGCATTTGCTATGCTGGGCTGGGCACATCCTTGGGGTCAGCTGGGTGGGAGAGCCGCTCCAGGGCTGTCTTATTGGGGATGGGGGTGAGGGTGGAGGGGTGTCTCCAGAGTATTGTCTCTTCTGCTTCTTGATCCAAGCTGGCGTCCCTGTTTCTTTTTTTTTTTTTTAACCTTATTTTTCAATCACAGTTGACATTCAATATCATTTTAGATTAGTTCCAGGCGTGCAGCATAGGGGGCTGGACAGTTATATCATCTACAAAGCGACCCCCCTGATAATTCTAGTGCTCACCTGGCCCCATACGTAGTTATTGCAGCATTATTGACGGTATTCCCTGTACTTTCCATCCCCATGACTATTTTGTAATGCTCATTTGTTGATTTGTAGTTCTTAATCCCTTCACCTCTTTCTTTATATATATATATATTTGATTTCAGAGAGGAAGGGAGGGAGGAGAGAGAGAGAAACATCAGTAATGAGAGAGAATCATGGATTGGCTGTCTCCTACACGCCACCTACAGGGGATTGAACCCCAAACCCAGGCTGGGAATCGAACTAGGACCTCCTCGTTCACTGGTGGAGGCTCAACCATTGAGCCACACCGATCCGACTAGTAATATTTTTTTAATGTAGGAAGCACTCTACCTGTGCATTTTCATACTCTTTTAAATGTCCCCCCATCGCCACCCCCCACTCTCCAATGAGAAGGTAAGAGCAGTTGCCCCCTCCATGTCCCAGATGCAGACTCGGCCCAGGCCCAGCAAGAAGGTCTCTGAAGGCACCAGGGTCCTTATTCGCACCAGGAAGAGCGTCCCTGGCTCCTGGCTCCACCACGTGCCCTTTGCTGCTCTCCCTCCCCCGCTGGCCTCCCTCCCTCGCTTACTCCTATTTCAGCTGCTCTCCAGAGTCTTGGCGTGAAAAATGCAGAATGTGGGGTACTTGGGCAGTGGATGAGAAGACCTCTTCCAAAGGCCTTTTCAAAAATAGGTCCAGCTCCCCCGTGACCTGGCCCGGCCCGGCCTGGCCCCACGGGGAGGTCACTTGAGGGAGGCTGGGCACATGACGGAGACTGTTTTGATCCAAAGGCAGCCCAGATGTGCCAGGCGCCCACGCTGCCCGCACAGATGGCGAGTAGTAACTGGGGCATCCAGGAATGTGGGCCCAGGGCACTGTGCTCCCAGCCTGGGGGGCAGTTCCCGACTCAGGAAACTAGTTGTGATTTGGAAGTGGTATAGGTGACTGGAGGGCACCAGCTGTCTGTCCAGTGGGGCCAGGCCAAAGCTGGGTTCAGCGACCTCGGTCCTTGGGTTCTCACTAGGAGAGAATTCAGAGCCAGGACCCAAACTATAAGAGAATATTTATTGGGTAAATTACGGAAGTAGGAACAGTAATTCCTAGAAGAAATGGGCTTGGGAAATGCATTATGGAGGTAAAGGCAGGGCCCTGAGAGCTGGGAAGTGAGGATGCTGATGGGAACATGACAGGGAAGGAAAGGCATGGGCTTGCTCCTGGGTGGGAGAGGCACTGGGTCCTCAGTTTTAAGAGTTTATTGTTGCCAGGCTAGTGTGGCTCAGTGGTTGAGAGTCGGCCCATGAACCAAGAGGTCACCAGTTCAATTCCTGGTCAGGGCATACGCCCAGGTTCTGGGCTTGATGCGTAGCAGTGGTGTGTAGGAAGCAGCTGCTCCATTGTGCTCCTCTCTCATGGATGTTTCTACATCTCTCTCCCTTTCCCTGCCTCTCTCTCTGTAAAAATATATTTAAAAAAATAAGTAAAATCCTTATTGTTGAAAGTATTACATATACTTCCTTCCCCCTCTAGCCCCCTCCCCCATTTACCCCTTCTAGCCTATCCCCATCCCCTGTCCTAGGTCTTTACACCACTATTTTCTGTGTCCATGGCTTATGCATAAATGTATGCAAGTGACTCCCAGCTGTTGAAGGGAATTGGCCATTTTGAACCAATGGACTAGCTGATTCTTCAAAGTGTCCATGCACCTGTCATAAGGATACAGGTGGTATTGTGTTGATCCAGGTGATATTACGAAGCATTCATGCGGTGAACATTTTATCGTGGGCTACGCAGAAGGCTGCACACGGGACCCTTTCACAGTCCTATTTTTAGCGAGAGCTCATGCTAGGCATGCGCTCTTGCACCTGTCATCAGCAGGCTCAACCGCCAACCGTCCATTTATGCTGATACTGTACGTTTGGCCACCTGGTGAGGCCCGGACAGGGGCTGAGGTTGTGTGAAGGTCATCGTGGCCATGGCCTTCAGACAAGGACCCTCTTAGAAACCACCACCGTCTACTTGTAGTCACTTGACTCAGAGTCAAATACTAACATCCCTACGCTGTCATCACAGTTGATTTGCAGGGAAGAAAATAATTTGGGGTCCTTGTGTGTTAAAAAAAAAACAACACACACACAGCATGCATGCATGCAAATGCATAGCCACCTACCTATTTAATAGGTACTTACACGTGAAAGATTTAAAGCTGTGTATCAGATTTAATAGTTGCAACCTGAAGGCGGAAGAGAATGGGGTTTGGGGAGAGAGGAAGAAGTTATGAAGGAATATTTGAATTTCAATCACGTGTGCCTTGGGATTGTTTGAATTCTTAACACCTAGAAGGTTTTCATTAGCACTTGTGTAATTTTTTTTAATCTTTTGCACAGAAGCTGATAATGATCTTAAAGGGAGAAAAAGAAAGAGAAAGGGAAAGGGGAGAAGGGGAAGGAAAGGAGCAGAAATGGGAAGGAGAGAATATGTACAAATTTTCAAGAGTCCGATGCATGGGCTCTGAATGAACGGGTGGTCGGAAATAAATGCGATTAGTATAGAAAGGCTTGATGAAATGGTTGGATTTTGAGCAGAACTAAAAGATAATAATAATATGCTTACTGCCTCCTGTAAGATATTCACTGGGGGGAAAAATGGAAAATATAAAAGAGTACAAAGAAGAAAATTCCTACCCTCAATAACGTAACCTCTCTGACAAAACCACAGCTGGCCTGGCTGTGACTTTCCTTCCATGGTCCTTTGTCGTTTTGAGACTACATTTTTAAAAAATATATATATTTTATTGATTTTTTACAGAGAGGAAGGGAAAGAGATAGAGAGCTAGAAACGTCGATGAGAGAGAAACATCGACCAGCTGCCTCCTGCACAACCCCTACCGGAGATATGCCCGCAACCAAGGTTCATGCCCTTGACTGGAATCGAACCTGGGACCTTTCAGTCCACAGACTGACGCTCTATCCACTGAGCCAAACCGGTTTCGGCTTGAGACTACATTTTGAAGGGTGACAGTAATGCACCATCACGCAGAGGAGGGAGGTAGGATGGGGAGGAAGAGCAATGGAGAAGTTATTGCTGGCAATAGGGCGTTTTGCTAGGTCAGTGGTCATCAGACTCATTAGTCAACAGAGCCAAATATCAACAGTACAACGGTTGAAATTTCTTCTGAGAGCCAAATTTTTTAAACTTAAACTTCTAGCGCCACTTCATAATAGACTCGCCTAGGCTGTGGTATTTTGTGGAAGAGCCGCTCTCAAGGGGCCAAAGAGATGCATGTGGCTCGGTAGCCGCAGTTTGTTGACCACTGTGCTAGGCTATTTTGGAGATCATCGGGCAATTGATGGAGGTTTTCTAATGGGTAGGGAGATAGCAGAGATCTGACTTCACTCCGAGGGATGCTCAACAGGCAGTTGAACATCTCCTCCCAGTCCTCCATCCCAGAGATGCTGTCCAGGGCGTCCTGGCATTGAGACATTTGTCCATCTTGTTGGTGCCAGTAATACTGTCACTAAAGAAGGTCATTTAAGGTTCTAGGAACAAAGATTATGACTTTGTGTGTGGGGGTGTGTGTGTTATAATAATCTCATTCTCTCCTGTGGTACCCACTCCTCGTCTGGATCCCTCGTTCTTAGTCATCTCTCCATTAGAATTAACCGCCCATGGCATGCTCTGTTTCCCAAATGTGGCCTGTGATTTGAGCATCCTTTCTCTCATCCTCTCTCTCTCTTTTCCTGTTTCGCTCTATTGCTTGTACTATTTATGCAGCTGCTCGGGGAGCTAAATAAATATGCAATCAGTGTGATGCCACGATGTTCCTTCCTTATCAGGGAAGGGAGAAAAATGCCAACTCGAGTCTCATGCCGTTTTCAAGAGCTCCGTGATGCGAAGCGATCCGCTCGCTTAATTGATGCGATCTTAATTGGAATCGCAGGGAAACTGGAGCACATGTGGCGCTCACTGGTGTGCGTTTTTAATAGCTCCGTGTGGCTGAGGTTGGACCCTTATCTCCCTCTGCTTCCTCCAGTGATGGAGAGTGTGTCTTTCTGAATTTTGCTGAAAGTGGAATGCTACATGACAGCCTTTTTCCTGTTGTTTTATTTTTCCTGTTAAGCTGTTTCATATGAGTTTTAGATCTTATTATTTTTTTAATATATATTTTTATTGATTTCAGAGAGAAAGAGAGAGGGAGAGAGAGATAGAAACATCAATGTTGAGAGAGAATCATTGATCGGCCGCCTCCTGCACGCCTCCAATTGGGGATCAAACCCACAATCCCGGGCATGTGCCCTTGACCAGAATCAAACCCAGGACCCTTCAGTCCGCAGGCCGACACTCTATCCACTGAGCCAAACCAGCCAGGGCATATTTTATTATGTTTTGAGAACAAACTATCATAAGTAGTATCTGTTCAACCAATGAACAGATAAGCAAAATACATTTTATCATACAGAGACTGTTATATTTGACCATAGAAAAGGATGAAGCTGACATAGGTGAACCTTGAAAGCGTTATGCTAAGTGAAAGAAGAGAGTCCTAAAAGACCATGTATTTATTGCCTGAGTCCACTGATACGAAAAAATACGGAGCAGGGAAATCTATAGGGCCAGAAAGGAGAGCTACAGTTTTTCACGATATAAGGGAGAAGATATGGGAGTAGGGCAGTGGTCGGCAAACTGCGGCTCACGAGCCACATGCAACTGAAAACCGAATCGGAAGCTGGTTTGTTATCGACAAAGGGGCATTTTTAACAAGGACGATAAGCATCTCATTTGTCACCCTTTCTCCACCGGGAACATTTTGGGGAATATGGAGCGTATTATCCCGTCAAGAACGTGACTTTGAGAGTAACAGGTGGGCGTAGTGGAGCTGCCCTACTCGTTCTGTACGCGGAAACCCGATCCGGTGGAGAGACGCTGGGATGGGCGCAGGTCCAGGAATGACCGGCACTATTTCCAGGGCTTCCACTAACGGAGGAGGGAGCTGGCTTCACCCGGCCTGGGGCAGGGCCAACCGGAGGGCAACACGAGGCCACCCTGGGTGTCCCGAGGTGGCCTGCGTGTGAGGGAAAGCATGCGAGCACATGCATTTCTGGACTTGGCATCTCTTCAGCACACCAGGCTGCTGGACCATGGGATGGCGGCTTTGTGGGGAGAAGAGTTCTTGTGACTCCTTCTTATTCCTCGCTAGCTTCCCCACATTCATTCATTTGATCCCACTAGTATTTATTGAGCAGCTACTATGTGCCAGAACCTGTTCTAAATGCTGAGTCTCCCCTTGCTACGGGACTCAGCTTCTGGTAGGGGAGATGTGCACCTGGGAGCCAAAGGGAGCAGTCTTCACTCAGACTCACATGGAAGGCCCACGCCCCACACGTGAACTTGGCAGTCATCTGAGCCAGAAGTGCATTGATCCAATTACTTTTCCTGGCAGCTCAAACCACCGAGTCTCTCACCTACCGGCTTTCAAAGAGCTTAAGTAACCCCAGGGCTAGAATGATGAAAGGGGCCCCAGAATAAACAAATCTCATTTCAGGGCGCTGTGAGTCACCACGGGGAGGCCCCCGTGGCACCGGCCGTGCTTCCTCACCAACAAGAACGAACCCGCTCCTACATCTGCCCCTGGCACCTGCTCCATCCTCTGTCCGGCCCTCTCACCGGTGCCCTCCGCTTTGAAAGGTACAAGAACATAATTTTTTCTCCTTCATGCGGTGCCAGCTGTGGCTAATCGCAGACCAGCTTCTGCTGTCCTAAGATTTATAGACCACCGTGTGAATGTGTACACTCTCAGGCGACTGTATTTATAACACCTTTTGGGTTAGGGAAGGAGAACTATCAGGCACTCCAAATGTTCACGGAGTTAGTGGCAAAAAACAGGACAAGAACCCAGGGGTGCATAGGAGTTATACCATCTCCCCCAAGTTTATCAAGTAGGCAGCTCGGGGGAACTCGGTGCACTGCGATATAAAATAGCGCATACAGCTTTTCTCCATCAGCTACCACAAGATCAACTCCTTGCAATGACGGCATGGCCATCCCCTACCCCCAGTCATTCAGACAAAATCCTGGCGTTTCCTCCCAGGGGTGCGGGTGGGCCGGGAACTCTCCTGGCAGCTGGAGAGAGGCTGCCAATCAAAGAACACCTTTAACTAATTCACCAGCGCTGCGGCCAGCGGGCCTCAGAGGGCTGGCTCCTGTCCTGGAAAATTGGGTAAGGAGTTCAGTGAGCCTGACTTCACCGATGGCACATGGGGTTATTGGCCCATGAGCCAGACCACCGTTCTCGAAGCTGCTCGGCTCTCTGTGTTAGCGGCACGGAAGGCCCGAGAAGCAGTTTAAGAAGGTTTCCTTGCTTCCCGTCGAGGGATTAGAACGCTAATTGTTCTGGGACCCGGATGTAGGTCTGAGCCCCAGATGTAGGTTGGGATGCTCAGGCAGGGTGTGGTCACTAGGGGGCGCTAGGAGCCCAGGTGGGAGGTTTGGGAATTTGAGCAGATGCACCTGGTGTGGGTGGGCGGGAGCAGCGCCAGGTGTCCAACCCGTGGGGGCCAGGCCAAACTGGGGTTCAGCAACCTCGGTCCTCGGGTTCTCGCTAGGAGGGCATTCAGATCCAGGACTCAAACTCTGAGAGAACGTTCATTGGATAAATTACCGAGGTAGAAAAAAGTAATTGCTAGAAGAGATGGGCTTGGGAAACAAGTTAGAGGGTAAAGGCAGGGCCTTCGGAACTAACGGGAATGTGCCTGGGATGGGGTGAAGGGAGGGGAAAGGGAAACCGAGGAAGGGCGAACTAGGCCCTCCATCCAGTGATCCAATGGACGTTAAGGGTGGAGACTGGGGGAGGGCCCAGGGGAGGATCTAATAGAACATTCAGGCGCTTCCCAGGTGTGTCCTTTCAGGATCGCCGTCTCCACTGATTGGCTGGCGGCCACGAGGGCAAGAGCTCATCAGTCCATGCAGCTGGGCCTGCCCTCGGCCATCAGCTTAGACGTGGCGGGTTTTGCTGCTTGTTTGGGCATGGTGCTGAAATACAGCCGAGGCCTAGATGTTATCTCTTGGGAAGGAAGTTCAGGGGGGGCCAAACCCCAAGAACCAGAGACATGCGAGGGGAGGTCCCACCCTATCATGGACTGTCCAGTTGCTAGGCACCTGGGGGTGTCCGCCCTGATGGCCTTCTGACCCGGCCCGCCATCCTTGCTCTGATCCTGTCTGTCCAACCGCCTACAACCCATCTCCCTGGCCCCAAGCCCAGCCCATGAGGGTCTGCGTATAAGAAGGAGGCCGGGGTCTTTCCAAGCAGCCAAAATGAGGAGGATTGTAAACGCCACAGTCGGAGTTATCTGGTAGATGCCACAGACACAGCGCTGAGCGAGCAGGAGAAGGCAGACACGTGAGTGCGTACCATTCTGTTCCTTCTGTGTCACGGGTTCAAGACCGGGTTGAACTCCCCTGCGTTCTGAGGAGTCTGGAGAGTGGGGAGTGGGGATCCTTGCTGGGGTCGGTGACCCTGAGGGGCACCAGAGACTTATGGGAGCTCGCAGGTGTTCCGCTTCTAGATCTGAGTGCCAGTGATGCATCCTGAATATCGTCAAACTTACGGTTTTCTCATTTTTTTGGATGCATGTTATACTTCTGCGGACAACAAGGGGGTTCTGGGAAAAGTGACCTCACAGGGGGACCTGATCATAAATCCCTAATCAAGCAGGTTATTTGGGGGGGGAGGGGAAAAACTCAGGGGGGGATAGTCACGCCCCAGGCATACAGCTTCTTCGGTAAAAGGCTTATTTCTGCCTTCTGCAAGGCCTGTGGGTTGTTTCTGTGCTTAAGACATCTTTGCAACGCCCTCTTTCAAATCCCTCCTTCACAGGTGTGACCACTCCTGGGAGAGCACATGATCTTAACCACCCGCAATCCCATCCCTCCTTGCTTTCTTCCACCCTCATGGCAGCTTCTGGCTTTCTCCCTGAATTCCAAAGGCATAAGAGAAGCTGCAAACTGTTATTCCCGGGAGCATTTTTTCTCAGTCTGTTGAGATCTTGTTCAGGAGTAATTTCCGTTTGACTCAAATCTTGGTAAGAATTGTCTCCAGGTTTGGATGGTCTTTACATTGATATGTCAAGCAAATCTAGCAAAAAAGAAAAAGAAAAGCCACACAATTACCGTGTTTCCCCGAAAATAAGACATCCTCCGAAAATAAGACCTAGCGCATGGAAAAATAAGATATCCCCTGAAAATAAGATCTAGCGCATCTTTGGGAGCAAAAATTAATATAAGACACTGTCTTATTTTCGGGGAAACAGGGTAGTTATAGTTGGGGATAGAGGATCTGGTATCATTTTTTTAAAAATTTTATTGGGGTGACGTTCGTTACCATGAACATATAGGTTTCACATGTGGGTTACTAATTAACAAAATCTGCATATAGGACCAGGTGCCACCACCATCCAAAGTCAGATCTTCTCCTGTCACCCTTCCCTCTGGCAACCAGCACACCGCTGTTAGTATTCATAAGTTTCAGTTTTATATCCCACATGAGTGAGGTCATGTAGTTCTTAGCTTTCTCTGTTTGACTTATGTCACTTCACATATGTTTTCAAGGTCCATCCACGCTGTTGTCAATGACGTTATTGCATCCTCTGTATGGCCGTGGTGCCCCATTGTGTATATGCCCACATCTTCGTTACCCAGGCCTGGGTCATACGCACTGTCTCCAACTCCTGGCCACTGTGAATGATGCTGCAATGGACACAGGAGTGCACATATCTTTGTATAAATGATTTGGAGTTTTCCGGGTACATACCCAGGAGTGGGGTTGTGGTGTCGGATGGCAGCTCTGTGCTTAATTTTGTGAGGAATAGCCAGCCTGCTTTCCGTGGCGGTTGTACCAGCCTGCATTCCCACCAGCAGGGGCTGAGGGGTCCCTCTTCCCACAGCCTCTCCGGCACTCCTTGCTGCTTGTCCGGTTGATAATGGCTGCTCTAGCAGATGTGAGGTGGTAACTCGTTGTAGTTTTGATTTGCATTTCCCTGATTGCGGGTGAGGTGGAACAGCTTTCCATTACATCAATTGGCTGTTTGTAGGTCTTCTTAGGAGAGGTGCATTATCAGGTCCTCTCCCCACTTGTTGATTGGATTGTTTGTTTGGTGTTGAGTTTTATGAGTTCTTTATATATTTTGGAAATTAGACCTTTGTTTATATAATTTGGAAATGAGAGCTGCTGTTTGCAAATATGGTCTCCCGTCTGGTTAGCTCTCTGTTTGTTTTGTTGTCCGTTGCTTTTGCTGTGCAGAAGCTCTTCGGTTTGACACAGTCCCATTCATTTATTTTTGCCTTTACCTCCCTTGCCGTGGAGGTCAAGTCGATAAAATGTTCTCTACCACCCAGGTCCCTAATTTTGGTGCCTATATTTTTTTTCTTTTGTGACCTAACAAGGAAGATGACAATGGGATTGTTTTAAATTCCCACTTTCAATTTCATTTAATTGTTGGTAATAGGGTTAGAGACCAAGAGACAAGAGGAAAAAAAACTTCCCAAACACACAACTTGCTTTTCAACACTTACCTGTCAAGTACTCGTTATGTGTTAAGACACTGTGCTGAGCCTGGGATGCAGAGGTAAGCAAGATGCCCATGTTGTCTGCTACCATGGAGCAGAAAGCCCAATGGAGGGACCAGAGAGGGTACAAAGCAAGATGCTCTTTTCCAATTGTTCTCTGTACGATGGACCATTGAGGTTAAGAGCACACAGTTTGAACAGGATCGACCTTGGTTCAAGGACTTGGGTCTGTTAGCTATGAGTTATGTGACCTTGGACAAGTGACACAGGCTCTCTAAACCTCCCTAGTTGTCCATGTCACCTTGACCTCTGCTTGTCCCCACTCCCTGCCATTCACCCAAATCTATGCAACCAAGAGTAGTTAAAACATTTCCCCCAAGTAATGGGTCTTTGGGTATCAGCTCACTCAGCTCAGTTCTGGGGTAAAATAAACATATAACTTACCTGTATAAAATGAAACAGTTTCGTCATTTGTTGGGGTCTTACTTTTTTATTTTATTTTAAATTCTTTATTGTTTAAAGTATTACATGATTCTCCTTTTTTCCCCATGGATCTCTCCTCAGCAACCCCACCCCTCCGACTCCAGAACATGCCCTCCCTCCCTACTGTCTGTGTCCATTGGTTATGCTAATATATGCATGCATACAAGTCCTTCGGTTGATCTCTGATATTCCCTCCACCTTCCGCCCTCCCCTTCCTTCCCTCTGAGGTTTGACAGTCCATTCACTGTTTCTGTCTCTGGATCCATTATGTGTTCATCAATCTGTGTTGTTCATCATATTCCACATATGAGTGAGATCATGTAATACTTTCTCCAACTGGCGTGTTTGCTTAGCATGGTGCTCTCCAGCTCTATCCATGCTGTTGCAAATGGTAATAATTAACTTCCTTTTTATTGTAGCATAGTATTCCATTGTATAGAAGTGCCACAGTTTTATTAATCCACTCATCTGTTGATGGGCACTTAGGCTGTTTCCAAATCTTACTATTGTTAATTGTGCTGCTATAAACACGGGGGTGCATATGTCCTTTCTGATTGGTGTTTCTGATTTCTTGGGGTAATAGTTCTAGAAGTGGATTACTGGGTGGAATGGGAGTTCCATTTTTTAATTTTTAAGGAAACTCCATACTGTTCTCCACAGTGGCCACACTAGACTGCATTCCTACCAGCAGTACAAGGGGGTCTATTTTCCTCCATAATCTTGCCAGCACTTGTCCTTGTTGATGACAGCCATTTTGACAGGCATGAGATGCTACCTAATTGTCTTTTTGATTTGCATTTCTTGGATGATTAGTGACTTTGAGCATGTTTTTCATGTGTCTCTTGCCCTTCTGTATATCATCTTGAAAAATGTCTATTTAGCTCCTTTGCCCATTTTTCGATTGGATTGTTTATCTTTTGTTGTATGAGTTCACTATCCTTTTTGAAGATAGCATTGGCAAATACGTTCTACTGAGCAATGGGTCTTCTTATTGTTTCATTGATGATTGTGTTTGTTTGTTTTGCTGTGAAGAAGCTTTCTATTTTTATATAGTACTATTTGTTTTCTAAATTTCTATTGCCCTAGGAACTATATCAGTAAAGATATTTCTATGATATGTATCTGATATTTTGCTGTCTATCGATTCTTCTAAGTTTTTTATGGTTTTCCATCTTATGTTTAAGTCACTTATTAATTTTGAGATTATTTTTGAGAATGGTTTGAGTTGGTTATTTTCTTTCTTTATTTTTTTAATATTTTATTCTTTTTTTAGAATTTTTTTTTTTTACAGAGAGGAAGGGAGAGAGATAGAGAGCTAGAAACATCGATGTCAATGAGAGAGAAACATCGACCAGCTGCCTCTTGCACACCCCCTACTGGGGATGTGCCCGCAACCAAGGTACATGCCCTTGACAGGAATCGAACCTGGGACCTTTTAGTCTGCAGACCGATGCTCTACCACTAAGCCAAACCAATTTTGGCTATTTTCTTTCTTGCTTTCTTTTCTTTCTTTCACTTTTTTTTTTTTTTTTGCATGTATCTGATGAATTTTCCCAACACTGTTTATTGAAGAGACGGTCTTGACTTCATTGTATGCTCTTGCCTCCTGAGTCAAATATTAATTGAGCATAATAACTTAGGTTGATTTCTGGATTCCCTGTTCTGTTCCATTGGTTTATATTTCTGTTGTTGTGTCAGTACGAGGCAGTTTTGAGAACAGTGGCTTTGTAATATAGTTTGATATCTGGTATTGTGATCCCTCCAACTTTGTTCTTCTTTCTCAAGATTGCTGCATTTATGTGGGGTTATTATTATTATTCCAGATGAATTTTTGGAGAGTTTGTTCTAAGTCTTTGAAATATGCTGTTGGTATCTTAATGGGGATTGCATTGAATCTATAGATTGCTTTGGGTAGCATGGACATTTTAATGATGTTGATTTTACCAACCCATGAACAAGGTATATTCTTCCATTTGTTTATATCTTCCTCTATCTCTTTTTTCAGCTTCCTGAAATTTTCTGATTACAAGTCCTTTACCTCCTTGGTTAAGTTTATTCCTAGGTGTCTTAATTGTTTGTTCCAGTGGTAAATGGGATTGTTTTTTCTTTTTAGTTTCTCTTTCTGTGAGTTCATTATTGGTGCATTAAAAAAAAGCCATTGATTTCTGGGTGTTAATTTTGTATCCTGCTACATTGCCAAATTCATTTATTATGTCTAGTAGTTTATTATTATTATTATTATTATTATTATTGTTTAAAGCAGTGGTCAGCAAACTCATTAGTCAACAGAACCAAATATCAACAGTAGAATGATTGAAATTTCTTTTCAGAGCCAAACTTTTTAAACTTCTTCTAACACCACTTCTTCAAAATAGACTGACTTATTTTGCTTAGCATAATGCTCCCCAGGTGCATCCATGCTGTTGCCAATGGTAAGAATTCCTTTTTTATGGCAGAGTAGTATTCCATTGCATAAATGTACCACCGTATTTTAATCCACTCATCTGCTGATGGGCACTTAGGCTATTTCCAAACCTTAGCTATGGTTCATTGTGCTGTTATGATATAGGGGTGCATATGTCTTTTCTGACTGTTTTTGATTTCTTGGGATATAGTCCTAGAAGTTGATTTTTAATTTTTTGAGGAAACTCCATACTGTTCTCCACAGTGGCTACACCAATCTGCCTTTCCACCAGCAGTGAAAAAGGGTTCCTTTCCTCTGCATCCTCTCCAGCACTTGTCGTTTGTTGATTAGTTGATGGTAGCCATTTTGACAGGTGTGAGATGGTATCTTATTTGTTTTGATTTGCATCTCACGGATGATCAGTGTCTTTGAGCATATTTTCATGTGTTTGTTGACCTTCTATATATCCTCTTTTGAAAAGAGTCTATTTAGGTCCTTTGCCTATTTCTTGTTTGGATTGTTTATCTTCCTTTTGTTAAGTTGTATGAGTTCCCTATAAATTTTGGAGATAACATTGACAAATACATTCTATCATGCAGTGTGCTTTCTTGTTGTTTTGTTGATGGTTTCTTTTGCTGTGAAGAAGCTTTTTATTTTGCTCTAATCCCATATATTTATTTTACCCTAAGTCAGTGGTCGGCAAACTGTGGCACATGAGCCACATGAGGCTCTTTGGCCCCTTGGGTGTGGCTCTTCCACAAAATACCATGGCCTGGGTGAGTCTATTTTGAAGAAGTGGCATTAGAAGAAATTTAAGTTAAAAAAATCTGGCTCTCAAAAGAAATTTCAATCGTTGTACTGTTGATATTTGGCTCTGTTGACTAATGAGTTTGCTGACCACTGTCCTAAGTTTTCATTGCCCTAGGAACTATATCATTAAAGATATTGCTATGACATGTGTCTGATATTTTGCGGTCTATGGTTTCTTCTAAGATTTTTATGGTTTTCCGCCTTACGTTTAAGTCCTTTATTCACTTTGAGTTTATTTTCGTGATGGTATAAGTTGGTGGTCTAGACTTTTTATTTTTTTTATTTTATTATTTTTTTTGCATGTATCTGACCAATTTTTCCAACACCATTTACTGAAGAGACTTTCTTAACTCCATTGTATGCTCTTGCCTCCTTTGTCAAATATTAATTGAGCATAATGACTTGGATTGATTTATGGGTTCTCTGTTCCGTTAATTTGGTCTATATTTCTGTTGTGCAGTACCAGGCAGTTTTGAGAACAGTGACTTTGTAATATAGCTTGATACCTGGTTTTGTGATCCTTCTAACTTTGTTTTTATTTCTCAAGATTGCTGATTGCTGCAGCTATTTGGGGTCTCTTTCTCTCTCTCTCTCTCTCTCTCTCTCTCTCTCTCTCTCTCTCTCTCTCTCTCTCTTTTCTCTCTAGATCAATTTTTGTAGAGTTTGTTTTAGGTCCTTGAAACATGCTATTGGTAATTTAATGGGGATTGCATTGAATCTATAGATTGCTTTGGGTAGCAGTGACATTTTATTAATGTTGATTCTACCAATCCAAAAACAAGGTATATTCTTCCATTTGTTTATGTCTTCCTCTACGTCTTTTTTAAGCGACCTGTTATTTTCTGATTATAGGTCCTTCATCGTTTTGGTAAGTTTATTCCTAGGTATCTTATTTGTTGCAGTGGTAAATGGGATTGGTTTTTTAGTTTTTCTTTCTGTGAGTTCATTATTGGTGTATAAAAAAAAGCCATAGATTTCTGGGTGTTAATTTTGTATCCTGCTACATTGCTGAATTCATTTTTTAAGTCTAGTAGTTTTTATTTTTATTTTTTATTATGTAATGTATTACAGATGTCTCCCTTCCCCAACCCCCATTGACCTCTCCCTGGCAACTCCCAATCTCCAGGACAAGCCACCACTGCCGCAGTGAACGTGTTCATTGGTTATGCTAATATATGCATGCATACAAGTCCTTTGATTGATCTGATAGTCCCTCCATCCCTCCACCCTCCCTTGCCTTCCCTCTTAGGTTTGAAAGTCCATTCCCTGCTTCTGTCTCTGGATCCATTTTTGTTCATCAGTCTGTGCTGTTCATCATATTCCACATATGAGTGAGTCATGTGATATTCATCTTCCTCTGACTTATTTTGCTTCACATAATATGCTCCACTTCCATCCGTATTGTTGCAAATGGTCAGAGTTCTTTCTTTTTTATAGCAGCTTAGTATTCCGTGTGTACATGTACCACAGTTTTTTAATCCACTCACCTGCTGATGGGCACTTAGGCTGGTTCCAAATCTTAGCTATTGTAAATTGTGCTGCTATAAACATAAGGGTATATATGTCCTTTTTGATTGGTATTTCTGGTTTCTTGGGATACAGTTCTAGAAGTGGATTACTGGGTCAAATGGGAATTCCATGTTTAACTTTTTGAGGAAACTCCATACTGTTCCCCACAGTGGCTGCACTAGTCTGCATGCCAACCAGCAGTGAAGAAGGGTTCCTTTTTCTCCGCATCCTCTCTAGCACTTGTCATTTGTTGATTGTTGATGGTAGCCATTTTGTCGGGTGTGAGATGGTACCTCATTGTTGTTTTGATTTGCATTTCTTGGATGATCAGTGACTTTGAGCATGTTCTCATATGTCTCTTGGCTTTCTGAATGTCCTCTTTAGAAAAGTGTTTATTTAGTTGCTTTGCCCTTTTTTTTTTTATTATTATTTGATTGTTTATCTTCCTTTTGTTAAGTTGTATGAATTCCCTATAAATTTTGGAGATAACATTGGGAAATACATTCTACCATGCAGTGTGCTTTCTTGTTGTTTTGTTGATGGTTTCTTTTGCTGTGAAGAAGCCTTTTATTTTGATATAGTCCCATTTGTTTATTTTTTTCTAAGTTTCTATTGACCTAGGAGCTATATGAGTAAATATTTTGCTACAGTATGTGTTTGATATTTTGTTGTCTACTGATTCTTCTAATATTTTTATGTTTTTCCATCTTATGTTGAAGTCCTTTATTCATTTTGAGTTTATTTTTGTGGTGGTATAAGTTGGTGGTCTAGTTTCTGGTTTTATTTATTTATTTATTTATTTATTCATTTATTTATTTTTTGTGGTGTTTCTGACCAATTTTTCCAGCACTATTATTGAAGAGACTGTCTTGACTGTATTGTATACTCTTGCCTCCTTTGTCAAATATTAATTGAGCATAATTACTTAGGTTGCTTTCTGGGTTCTTTGTTCTGTTCCATTGGCCTATATGTTTGTTCTTGTGCCAGTACCACGCAGTTTTGAGAACAGTGACTTTATAATATAGTTTGATATCTGGTATTGTGATTTCTCAAACTTTGTTCTTCTTTCTCAAGATTGCTACAGCTATTTGGTGTCTTATTATTATTATTATTATTCCAGATGAATTTCTGGAGAGTTTGTTCTAGGTCTTTGAAATATGCTGTTGGTATCAAAATGGGGATTGTATTGAATCTATAGAATGCTTTGGGTAGCATCAACATTTTAATGACATTGATTTTACCAACCCATGAATATGGTATATTCTTTTATTTGTTTACATCTTCCTCTATATTTTTTTCAGTGTCCTGTAATTTTCTGATTACAGGTCCTTTACCTCCTCTTTTAAGTTTATTCCTAGGTGTCTTAATTGTCTTCGTTGCAGTGGTAAGTGGCATTGTTTTGTTTTGTTTTAGTTTTCTTTCTGTGAGTTCATTATTGGTGTATACAAAAACTATATTTCTGGGTGTTAATTTTTCTGCTACATTGCTGAATTCATTTATTAAGTCTGGTAGTTTTAATGGAGTCCTTAATGGAGTCTTCTATGTAAATACCATGTAATCTTTGAATTTCACTTTTGAAATTTCACTTCTTTCCCAATTTGGATGTCTTTTATTGCTTCTTGTCTCATCGCTATGGCTAGCACTTCCAGTATTATAGTGGTGAAAGTGGGTATCCCTGGCTTGTTTCTGTTCTTAGGAGAAATGGTTTTAATTTTTGCCCATTGAGTGTAATGTTGCTGTAGGTTTTTCATATAGGGCTTTTATTAAACTGTGGTATGATCCTTCTGTTCCCACTTTGCTGAGATTTATTATCAGGAAAGTGTGTTGGATTTTGTTGAATACCTTTTCCGCATCAATTGATATGATTATGTGATTTTTGTCTCTCAGTTTGTTTATGTGATGTATCACGTTTGTTGATTTGCAAATGCTGTATCATCTTTGCATCCCTGGCATAAATCCCAGGGAAAGCAAGGCTGAGAGACTGAGGCTTCTTAGCAGCTTTATTCCAGGGTTGCAAGTCCTGGTGTATGATCTTCCTAATGTAACGCTGGATCCGATTTTCTAGAATTTTGTTGAGGATTTTAGCATCTATGTTCAGCTGGGATATTGGTCTGCAATTCTCTTTCTTTGCAGTGTCTTGGTTTTGGGATTAGGGTAATGTTAGCTTTATAGAAAGGACTTGGAAGTGTGCCTTCCTCTTGAATTTTGGGTTCTTATTTTAGGTCTTCTTACTATTGGCAAAAAGTGAATTACCACTAAATAAATAAATGAAAAGAAACCAACAAAACACAGGTGAGCAGACAGGCAGACAATGGCTACGACCTAACACATATTCCTTCTTTCCAACAGAAATCATACTTATTTAACAGCAAATGTAGGCCAAATAAAAACTGCCATCTCTTCTGCATTTGCATTGTTCTCACTATGACCAGCGGTCCTTTAAGACAGTGGTCAGCAAACGGCGGCTCGCAAGACACGTGTGGCTCTTTGGCCTCTTGAGTGTGGCTCTTCCACAAAATGCCACGGCCTGGGCGAGTCTATGTTGAAGTGGCGTTAGAAGAAGTTTAAGTTTAAAAAAATGTGGCTCTCCAAAGAAATTCTATCCTTGTACTGTTGATATTTGGCTCTGTTGACTAGTGAGTTTGCCAACCACTGCTTTAAGAGAATGCTCGATCTCGCTGAGCCAGGATTGATTCCCAGCGTGTGCCATCCAAGGCGAGACACTGAATCCCGTAACCCCACTCTACCGTGCTACCAATTTGGCAACAAGGGTTGTCCTTAATGGAGTAAAAGAAAGACACAATTTTTCATTGGTGTCCTTTAAGCCAACTTTTCCCCTTCTTCTTGAAAGAGAAGCAATGTCACACATTTCATTATATAATATAGCTGTCAGAGCTGGCGGGAACATTAAAAGGCTCCTCATCCAAGCCCCTCATTTCACAGATGAGAAAAAAATAAACAGCGAACTTGTCCCAGATTTGACAACAAGCCGGCGACGCAGCCAGGAGGGAACCCACGTTCTGACGTCCTACAGCTCCTCTGCTCAGGACTTCAGGGGCCGTCCGAGTTGCCCCTACAGCCGCACACTGGCATGCGATAGAGGGGAAGAACTCTTAGGGCTCTCTTTCTCCGGGTTC
The DNA here is from genome assembly GCA_036971965.1 of Nyctalus aviator. Classification (NCBI taxonomy): domain Eukaryota; kingdom Metazoa; phylum Chordata; class Mammalia; order Chiroptera; family Vespertilionidae; genus Nyctalus; species Nyctalus aviator. The sequence continues at coordinate 5,291,367 of CM072940.1, read as the reverse complement.
AGTGACGGGAACGACAAATTAGAAACATTGGGGTAGGCCTTGCTTGGAGCAACTCAGAATTAAATCTGAGAGATGCATAAGCTTATTGCTTCACGGTGGCTGCCTAGGCCAGTGGTCTGCAAACTGCGGCTCTCGAGCCACATGCGGCTCTTTGGCCCCTTGAGTTTTTAGCAAAGGCCAGCTTAGGAGTCCCCTAATTAAGTTAATAACAATGTACTTACCTAGATTAAGTTTAAAAAATGTGGCTCTCCAAAGAAATTTCAATCGTTGTACTGTTGATATTTGGCTCTGTTGACTAAGGAGTTTGTCGACCGTGGGCCTAGCCCATAGCACCAAGGAAGAGCGAGCTGACCAAGGCCTGCGTGTGTGTATATATTTGGCTGCTCGCCCTTAAGGCTCTGTAAGTCTTATCATAGAGTCGATATTGATGACATCAAGGACACATAGGAGAAAGCAAATGACTAAGTGCCAACCGGAATGATTCCAGCAATGCACGCTTGAGGATTTTGGAGAAGAGAAGCTCAGCATTGGATATTTGGGGTGGAGTATTTCTGAGTAAGGCATTATCGAGAGAAACTTGAACCCAGACCGGTGGGAGAAGACAGAAGAGGAAGGTGGAGATGCCAGTCCTCAGGAGGGGACGAGTGAAGAGGGCACAGGCTGGACTGGAGCAGAGACTATGCAGGGTCCCCCTCCCCTGGCTCAGGAATCCTTTCCCCACACCACAGTGCTAGAGACCTGGACCTGCCTGGAGAACAGCTCGCATGGGCCAGAGTCAGCCTCTGGCAGAAAACACTCAAGCCAATTGGACTTTCACCCTGTCAATCATCAGAGCTTCCTGGAGAATCTAAAGAGTCAATCTAAATCAATTGAAATAATTGCATTATACGTCAAAGGAAAGAGAGCACCATTTTCATATGAGAATTTATTACAGCCACTGCTCCCTGGGCATTAATCTTGTCATCAAAAAGCAACAATCATTAATTTGCTTGGCATTGTTCTTGAATAAAATACTTTTGATGGCTCAGGAGTTGGTTATGTCCTGGTTATTTATGGGTATTTTTCTCTTTAAAGGTGAATTATTATATCACAAAGGAGATAGATTAGAGTAAGTATGAACCTTAGAGGGAGACACACAAATATGAATCGCAACTCTGCTAATGACCAGCTGTGGACCTGAAGCAAGAAACTGACCTTCTCAGAGCCTTGATTTCCCAGACTTGCTTCCTAGAAAGGATGGAACGTTAAGGAAGATGCAATTAAAACACACACTTGACACATGGTTGTCTCTCAGTAAAACAAGTAAGTTGAAATACACTTTTACATCACACTATGCAACAAGAGTAAGTACATAATTATACCTACAGGATGAAGACAACTATAAAAAAAAAAATGCCCAGAAAATATGTGTTAGGAAAGAAACAAGAATGTTTCTACTGGAAAGAAAAGGCTGTTGTTTTTTTCCTCCTATTTTCAAAATGATGTTTAATGAGCATATATTATATTTTTAATTGAAACTGCGGATTAGCACAGGCTTCTCAAAACAATGGGTCAATACTCAGACATCCTTCTCTTAAAAGACTTTCCAGCACAGACCTCTCTAGGCCTCCTTCTCTCCACTTGAGGGATTTTCTAACCACTTAGCTAGATGGTTGTCGGAGAGAACTGGGGTGAGGACATTGACAAGATGGAGTCTCTTGTGTCCTCTAGAGATGATTGGATGTCTTACAACTTGCTGACTCTCGTTTCTTTCCTCGGGGCAGGCCTCTTTTTTTTCTTGGCTTCTCTGAGCTCTTATGGAACCCGATCAGGACTATTTTTCTCTCGTGTCTCGCTTCAACTTGGCTCAGGTGGTTCGTGTCATTTGCACCTCCAAATGCTCTCACTTGGAAAGTGGCTAAAAAATGTTCGTAAATCCCAAGAAACTTGAACATCTGACGCCTGAGGAGTAGACTCTCTGTCCTTCGTCCTAATGCCAACTCGTTTCCCTGCCCAGTTGTGCCAATCACTGTCTTTATTCGAGGCTCCACAGACCAGGTCATCATCATTTATATTGAAGGCCTCATTTTTGAGTGTAGAGGCGAATTAAGTACACTATGTTCCTTATTACCAGTGAGTAACTTTGCACCCTGAGAATGTGTTTATTCAAAGTCCTTATGCATGACCAGCGAGCAGGGCGATGTGTCATTGGACATGCATTATGAAGCTCTCAGCGAGTCCTCTCTGGGTTTCCTTTCCCCGGAGTTTGCTTCCATGATTCAGCATGACTTCCCCAGTTCTCTAGTTTTTTCAAACACTTGCTTATGCTTTGTCCAGATTTACTAATAATTTCCAGTTTAGGAATTGGCCAATCACTAGTCCTTCTAAAAGCCAGGCGTTCTCTGCAAGCTTCTAAGGTTTCTAATTTTCCTTGATATTCTGTAGTTTCTCTGTGGTATATCTAAGTATTAAAATGTTTTAAATTTATTCTTCTTGCCAAACCGCATGACTCAGTGATTGAGCATCAACTTATGAACCAGGAGGTCATGGTTCAATTCCCAGTCAAGGCACATGCCCGGGATGTGGGCTCTATCCCCAGTGTGGAGCGTGCAGGAGGCAGCTGGTCAATGATTCTCTCTCATCATTGATGTCTCTCTCTCTCTCACCTTCTCCCTTCCTATCTGAAATCAGTATATTTTTAAAAATGTATCCTTCTTGACTCATTGATAGTTTTCAATCTGCATCCAATGTCTCCTCTCAATTCATAAACTCTCTCCTACCATTTCTTTTTTTAATATTACTTGCCCGCACTGTGTTTAGTCTCTCTTTCTGGAATTTCTATTAGACATTTATTGGACTCTCTCCTGTTCTTGACATCTTTTCAATTTCTCCAAGTTTTCTACTTATTTATCTTCATGTAATACATTTTAAGTGATTGACTCCAAATAGATCTACTCTTTCAACCTATTAATATCTCTCCTGGTAAATCTAGCCTACTGTTTAACCAGTGCATTGTATTATATTTAATGACTTGTTTCCATCTTTGAGAATTTCTATGTTGTTCCTTCTCAAATATTGTCTGTTCTCCTTCATAATTTCCTGTTATTCTCCTTCATAATTTCCTATTATTCTTACTAGTATATGTAAACATCATTAACATGTTCATTCTAAAGTCCTCCTTGATAGTAAGTTGAGAAAATAACTTGTCATCTTTTATTAAAATTATTTCTGAACATTTTTTCTGTAGTGGGAGATATTCTTCATAGGGGTTCTGTGAAAATTAATAAAAGTTTACACCTACAGCTATTCTGTAGTTTCTCTGTGGTGTATCTAAGTATTAAAATGTTTTAAATTTATTATTAATAGATGATATAATATTAATATACTAGAGGTCCAGTGCATGAAATTTGTGCACGGTGGGGTCCCTAGGCCTGGCCAGTGACCAGGGCCGATCTGTGAGGTGGCCAGCAGGGCGATCGGGGGGGTCCCCTGCTGGCATCTGCCTTGGCTGGCCTGGGGCCTTCAGGCTGGGGGCAGCTTCTGCATTGAGCGTCTTCCCCCTGGTGGTCAGTGCACATCATAGCGAATGGGTGAGCAGCCTTAGCATATCATTAGCATATTATGCTTTGATTGATTGAATGGATGACTGGATGACCAGACACTTAGCATATTAGGCTTTTATTATATAAGATTTTAATATTTTATGTAAATATCAAGCAGTGCCTGGAGCCTAATAGTTGCTCAAAACAAGTCTTATTTATAATCCTCCTCTGTTCCATTTAGCTCCTCCTCCTTTGCCTCTGTACTGTTAAGGTATTGGGTATAAAAGGCAGTTGATTGGATTTATTGGTCTGGAACTTAAGGGCAACCTGACTTCCAAATGACTAGCACATAGGAGAGGCTTCCTGAATGGCTAGAGGGTGGAGGGGAGGAGGAAGAAGTGAAAGGAGGGAGGGTGGGAGAGGGAAGAGAAGAAGGCAGCAAGTCTGGTCCAGGTATTACTTTACAAACCCCGTGCTCAGAAGGACCATCTCCTTCTCCCCAAGGGAAAGCACAAATCAGCTTAGCATTGTGAAATGAGGGTTGTTTTTTTCCTTCCTACTTGCACTCTGCTGACCAGGGGTTTTTTAAGTGCATGATCTGATTTAAACCTCGAGACATGCCCCAAGTCACAGAGATAGAAATCCCCGTTTATCTGATTCCAGAGTCTTCTCTCTCCATGGCATCAGCCCACCTTCACTAAGATATGACACTTCTCTAACAAGGAAACAGTGTTTCCCAGAACGATCAGAGGAAAGATCCAGGTGTTTTGTGTGTTTGGTTTTATTTTTTATTGTTTTTCTTTGTTGTTGTTTTTGTGTGTTTTTTGGTCTCAGATCTGTCATTCGCTAACCGTGTAGTCCTGAGGGGCACCACAAACCGTTACTTGCTGTGCCTCCGTTTCCTCTGGAGAATAACTCCGGCCATTGTAACCCCACGAGATTGCTGTGAGGGTCTCATGGAAAACTTTACACACGTGAAAACCTGAGAGACACTTTTATACTAAGGTGTACATGACTGATACAGATCCTGCACAGCGTAGAGAAAGGAAGGGCAGAGCAAGGAGGACTGGACACAGTAAAGCATTCCCACAGAGAGATCAAAGGGCGCGGGAACATCCTGGGGACGGCTGAGGGGCATATGTGAGCTATGTCATAGCTTTTCGCAACCCATGCTGCCCAGACCCAGTGCATCGTCTCTCGGCCAGAGTCTCCCCTCCCCATGGCATCGCCGCCACCTTAATTAAGACGTGACGTTCCTCAAACACTTCCTTACTCTGCTGCATCCTGTTTCCACCTTAACCTGAGATTCCAGAACCCATAGACCGCCCCTCACCCCCAAACACACACACACACACACATACACACCACTCCGTCCCTGGGGAAGAGATGGCCAAATATGTACAAACCCAGCTGCCCAGAGCTGGCTGTGGGCTGGCGGAGCCCAAGGCTATTCCAGGGCGACCAGTGTGCACGCTGATGGGGGAGGACGAATGAGACCGTCTGCTCATCATGCAATTAGCAATGTGGGGACTATTCTGGGGCCGTTTGCATGCAGGGAACTTGGCTCATCAGCCATCCTCGCTCAGGGACCGGCGGAGATGCAGGCCGTGGTACATGCAGGAGCCGCAGCCAAGGCCCCCGTGCCAGGTGCCAGGCGGAGGATGCACTGTGCCCTCCACTGGCAGGTCAAATGCCAAAAAAGGGGGAGTCGGGGATGCTTAACAAACACTAAATCAATACCCTGGCCATTCAGCCCCACGTGGGCTGTCAGATCCACTTGAAAGGAGCTCAGATTGGAGCAGGATGACGCCTTATCCAGGTCAGGGGAAAAAACTGGACCACACACAGGAATGAAGGCCATCTGATGAGGAGGAGCAGAGGTCGGGGTGGCACAGGACAAGCCAAGGACAGCACATGGTGCTGGGTACCACTGAGAAAGCACAGCACCCAGAAAATCATCCTGGCATTCATGAGCCGGATGGCACAACAACTGGAAAGGACCACTGGGTTTAGCACTGAGGCCGTGCGGTGCATCTAAACCTCACATTAGACAAGAGCAGCTTTTTTAAAAAATCCTTTTTTTTCTCATGCTATTGCTGAGCGGCTGAGGCGGGGGGGGGGGGGCGGGGGGAATGGCATTTTCTTTGTCAAAGACACACCATAACATTGGGCAAAAAAAGGGGGGGAGAAAGAGAGAGAGAACTCATGGACATGGACAACAATGTGGTGACTGAGAGGGTGGAAGAGGGGATAGAGGAGATAAATGGTGAAGGGGAAAAAAATATGCCACAAAAATGTTCTTCTGTAGGTCAGTAATTCCATTTCCAATAAGGCTGCTTTGTACGAATTGAATTGGATGGCAGAGTAGAAATGTAATGTAATTAAATTTTGCTCCGTCGTCTTTAGTAAATGCTCTTGAATTCCAAAGAGATATTCAGAAAGCTGTTAGAAGACCTTGGGAAAGAAAGTGCCATTTCAATGCAAAGTGTTGTAATTATAATAATTATTATTTTTGCTGCCGTTCTATCCCTGATTCTGACATTGCCCCTTGTACCACTTCCAATCAGTGGTATTTTCCCTTCCCTCCCAAACAAGGAAAGACAGATTTAAGCTAGCTGATGACAGAAAGAAAAGAAAAAATCTTTGGGGTACTGTCTAGAAGCCTTAGTTCCCAAGGGGAAAAAAATACTTCTGTTAGGACAGTGGTCGGCAAACTCATCAGTCCACAGAGCCAAATATCAACAGCACAACGATTGAAATTTCTTTGGAGAGCCAAATTTTTTAAACTTAAACTTCTTCTAATGCCACTTCTTCAACATAGACTCGCCCAGGCCGTGGTATTTTGTGGAAGAGCCACACTCAAGGGGCCAAAGAGCCACCACATGTGGCTCGCGAGCCGCAGTTTGCCGACCACGGTGCTAGGAGACCTCTAATGACTCCATTAAGCTGGAGGTTGAAACTGCTGGCTGGCTACTTTGTGTTCCTCAGGCCGAAGAACCCACAGGCCAAGAATGGGGTGATCGGCTGGCTGGGGTGATGGTGACTCTGGAGGTGAAGTTCAATCATCATGCACTAGAGGAGGAGGAAGTATGTCTGAGCAAAGTCCTACTGATATTCTCATGTCCCACTCACTGGGCGGGTTAAAACAACAACATGATTCTCTTAAAAAAAAAAAAAAAAAAAAAAAGTATATTATTTATTTATTTATTTATTTATTTTAAATATATTTTATTGTTTTTTTACAGAGAGGAAGAGAGAGGGATAGAAAGTTAGAAACATCGATGAGAGAGAAACATCGATCAGCTGACTCTTGCACACCTCCCATCGGGGATGTGCCCGCAACCAAGGTACATGCCCTTGACCGGAATCGAACCTGGGACCTTTCAGTCTGCAGATCGACGCTCTATCCACTGAGCTAAACCGGTTTCTGCACAACTTGATTCTCTTACCCCCCGGAAGCTAGACACCCAAGACTCAGAGGTAGCCTTGCTTCTGGAGGCTCTGAGGGAGAATCTGTCTCATGCCTGGCGGTACCCAGCAACCTTTGCTGTCCTTGGCTTGTCCTGTGCCACCCTGATCTCTGCCCCCCTCATCAGATGGCCTTCCTTCCTTGGTGTGTGGTCCAATTTCTTCCCCTTTAAGGGCACCGGTACCTAGATAAGGGCTCATCTTACTCCAAATACGAACTTCCTTATAACTCCACTCCATCTGCAAAAATCCCGTTTCCAGGTAAGATCACATTGCCCAGGTTCTGGGGTGCACCATTGCAAAAGCACCACCTTCTGGCAAGCGCAGTCCAACCTGCAATATCCTTATGTTTCCTGACCTTCAGTTGCAGGATGCTAGAGGGAGAGGGGATCTCAACCCCAAGGGAAATGAATACCGTCCAAGAGTGGATTAGAGGAACACGTGGGGCTCCATCCCTTCTCTGGGAGGGAGTGCTGGGAGTGTTTTCAGCCACAGGAGTGATAGTCGCATCTTACTAGGTGAAAACCTCATTCTCTAATGTCTGTCTGGAAGGTACGCGTGGCCCGCAGGAGTGCAGCTGGATGCCATGTTGGCAAGGATGGACGGTGGAGCTGTGGCCAGCACAGACCTGGCTAAATCAGGAACCGCATTGTGCACGTGCCCCCTCCTGTCTCTCACTGGGCTGAGGTTGGCCCCCGAGAGATTTGCACGAGGTATGGAAGGCCTGCGTGAAGCAGCGACCATTGCATTCTGACCTGGCCGCAGGCCCTCGGGCAGCTGGCGCCCCTGTTCACTGACCTGGTGGCTCCCCTTGACTTGGGGTGGCAGCGGCTGTGGGTGCAGTTCTTAGAGTTCCTCCCTCAAATTTTTTAAAAATATATTTTATTGACTTTTTACAGAGAGGAAGAGAGAGGGATAGAGAGTTAGAAACATTGGTGAGAATCAGCTGCCTCCTGCACACCCCCTACTGGGCACGTGCCCCCCGGAATCGAACCCGGGACCTTTCAGTCCCCAGGCTGACGCTCTATCCACTGAGCCACACCGGTTTTGGCTCCTCCCTTAATGTTGCACGTTTTGTGACTGGTCCGTGTGCAGGTCCCCGGCAGAGGGCACGGGTCCTTCGCCAAAGTCACCACATGGCGGAGGCTGGTGGAAGGCAAACCCCAGTCCTAGCTTTTCCTCCTAATGCCATCAGCCTTGCTCTCCTCTCCTTCACGCCGAGCTCTTCCCCATCAGCCCTGCTGACCCCCCGAGACTTCAGCCATCAGACACGGAGGCGACACACTTCCGTTGACCCCTCTGGACTCCAGTTGTCTAATTCCAGGAGTAAACCCCATTCCCCCTCTCTCGGTGCTCCTGCTTCTGACCAATCAGGAGCCCCAGAAAGCCTGGAATAAGGGCAGGAAGTCTTCTGCCCACAGCTATTGTTGGAACTTTTTTCTGATCGCTGTGTTATTGCCATCCTTAGTATTTCTTTGACCCTCTACCCCACCCACATCCATACATAACTGTCTCCAATTAGCGCTTGAAAGCAAGTATCCATGCCTCTTTCCTGAAGTTGGCCGTTCCATGTTCGGGGAGTAAAACACAAATGCAATGTTTTGTGGCTTATTTACAAGAGTCTGCTCACACACAGGGTGACAGCCATGTTCTTGATGGCTATTCAGGCCAGCTCGCCAGACTTCTTCCCTCCCAGAACGGCACGCAAGAGCAAATTTACAGGCGTCCTATCTCGGTCAGCTTCTGAAGGGTGAGTCAGGTCCTCGTTCTTCACTCTGATACGCTCTTCTGTTTTACTAGAAGCTCTCATTCCCACTTCCCATGTTGGATTGCCCTTTCGGAAGGTCGTGTCTCCTTGTTTTTCCGTCCACAGAAGATGTGATTGCTGGGCTGGGCGCCTTCCGTTGCCTGGCGCGTGTGTCACCCTCCCTGTCCTCATCTCGAAATAGCTAGCTCAAGGTCTTCTGTGAAACGCAAACTCAACATCCTGGCTAGCGTGCGTTCGCTGCAAAGGTATTAACTGTTGAAATCAATTTAGACAGAGAACCTAGAGCTGCTGTTGTGTGCGATTCAGACAGCAGTGCCTGCTGTGTCTCTTTTTCTCTTTCCTTGTGAGATGTATTATAAATCCCCTCGATTAAGTCATTCTATTCATTCAGCAGGAGACAAGCCTGCTGGGCTCTGAGCATGATGCATGCATTGGTCACAGGTTGGCTTTCTTGGGGAGAGAATACTCCATGATTTCTCAACCTCTTGAGGTTCCCAGGCGCCGGGGGAGGCCCAGGGTCTGCTGAGTCAGGTTTCTAGAGCGGTGTCTTGGCTAATCCATATCATTGTCATTAATTGGTTAACATTCCTCATGAAGAAATGTGACTCAGAGCAGGTTAGCAAAAAAGACCTGAATTCGGGGTCTCTCTCAGAATTCTTGGCATGCTGGCTGGCAGAGTGCTTGTCTCTCAAAATCAGGAAGTTCAAAAACATACATCATGTTCATATAAGTAAAGAAGAAAACCTGTGATTTCTTTCTCTATTTTTTTAAAAATATTTTTTTATTGACTTCAAAGAGGAAGGGAGAGGGAGAGAGAGAGAGAAACATCAATGAGAGAGTCCTTGATTGGCTGCCTCCTGCACGCACCCCATTCTGGGGATCTAGCCCGCAATCCACGCATGTGCCCTTGGCCAGAATCGAACCTGGGACCCTTCAGTCCACAGGCCGACGCTCTACCCACTGAGCCAAACAAGCTAGGGCTGTTTTGGTTTTTAAAAGAAAAAGGAGTCAGGGAATAAGTCTTACATTCTGTCAGAAATTTCACTTTTGGACTTAGAATCAACAATAAAAAAATGCCTCGTAAATCATCCCGTATTTTAAATCACTAATTATAGGTCAACCCTGCTCCTTATTTAGTCTCGGCCACCAATCCTCAGTCTGAAGACTAGAAAACAGCATGTGAGAGACTGACTTTTCACTTAACGCTTTGTACTCGATGCAAATAATTCAAAACAACTCTCCATTGATGTCTGTTAATGTCCATCTCTACTTTCTCATAGGAGGAAAAGTAAAGTTATTGTAGTAGAAAAGCTATTTTTTTTAAATATCAAAAATATTGTATTATAGTAACATTTGTAAGCAAACACTCACAAAAAAGTATATCAAAAGTAGTCATGTGGAATTAGACACACCAGAATCCTTCTAATGAGGTAACTAGTTAGACAAGTGTCGGTTGGTTGTGAGTGTCCCCTATGGCCAAGTCCCTCTACATATCTATTTTCATAAAACGTAGAAAATATTTTATTTCGTCCCTCCCCTGTTTCCACCCCCCCCCCCTCGTCTATGGGTCGGGAATCCATGGGCCATAAGCCCAGGGTGAGCAGGAAGCTGTGTCTGATGAAGCCACCTCAGTTTGCTGGTGAAAGAGCGGGAAATAGGAATTGGCTGTGGTGCACACACCACGGTCAATGTCACTAAAAATGTCAAATGAGCAAGTGGCGATGGAGGGGTGGGGATAACCATCAGGAACCCTAAATGGCTGATTGTCACAAGTATTTATCAAGTAGCCTCTGGGGAGATCCTGGGATTCTAACCAACCAACCTGTCCTTGACCTAATTGGTCACCAAAGCTCACAGGCTGGTTAGAAACCCCCGTTCCTTAATGTAATGCTACTTGGAGCTCCTCCTACTGGAGAGGCATTGCATGTGCAGGAGGAGATGGCAGAGCTGAGGATAGGGGTGACCCCCTGGAGCTATTCTGCTTCCTTGCTGATTCTCCACCCCCCCCCCCTCCACATCCCATTGAGAACAGAGATCATTTCACCTCCTCATCCCTCTTCCCTATGAGAATGTGTGTTTATTTCCACTTACTGTGACGTGGACCCGTTACCAGAGGTAAGAGATGCTTGATCTGGAATTGAGGAAAAGAGGAGGAAGCGAGACACGTCCCAAGATGAGTTTCATTTATATAATGAAAATAAACCTTTACACGAATCAACAGAAACACACCCAGTTGTTGTTTTTTTTGCGAAAAATATTTTTAAATAAATTTTTGTCTTTTTAACATTCTGATATACATATGTAACAAGGTTTATGGCACTGTAACCAGAATCAAATCCAAAAAAAAAAAAAAAATTAAAGGAGAAAGGTGGGGAAGGAAAAGTAATCGGTTTCATTTAATTCTCTTTAATCTCTATGCTGGCAAATGTGCACTGTTTGCCTAGCATTTGGCTGCCCGCTCTAACTTGCTTGCACACCCTAATATTTATTGCACAGTGAAGGCATATGGTAGAATGGTCAGTTCCTTGCTAGTTGAAAAAAAAAAAAATCTCTTAACCCCAGAAAGGGGGAAAATATAATAATTCAGAGTATGAAACACACAAAATCAACAGTATCTTCGTCTCTTTCCAGAACGTGAAGGGTCCTTAGACCGCTGACCTGATTGCCCTCAGTCAGGGCTTGGTGGGGTGGGTCTGTTTTCCAGGTGAAATGGCCCGGCTGATCCAGGTCTTCATAATCCAATGTCTTTTCTACTTTCCTTTTTGGTTCTCTTTTGAAATTGGTACAAAGTGGAGTATATTCGGTCTATGAACCTGCACAGACTATATAATCATAAACTCTACAAATAGCTTCAAAGGAAAAGGGGGAGAAATAGTTTTGTGTGTTTATTGTTGGCTTGAAAAAAAAAAAATTCCTTAGCCTCCTTGCTTTATCAGTTCAACGGGCATCAAACGTTAAATTCTTCTCACACTTGTTAAAAATAAAGATTTTAAACGAGTTTGTTTCCTTTCACAAACCTTACCCCCAGCTTTAAAAAAAAAAAAAAAAAAAAAAAGGGAAGAAAAAGCAAAGAAATAATCCGTTCTCCTTTCTCTTTGTCTCCTAACAGAGAACAGTGACACAGTGACCCTGACCCTGACCGTCCTGGCTGGGGTCACACCACCGTCTCCACGCCCATCAGCTTTGGTGTAAGGATTCGCGGTGTCACCCCGTTGTTCAGGTCTTCCTCGAACTCCAGCAGCTGCCCCATGAAGTTGAGGTTCGGGGAGATGATTGGTCGTTTGCCCTTGACGAACTTATAAGCATCAGTCATGGTCATCCGTGTGTGCTTCATCAGGTAGGCGATGACGATGGTGGCCGAGCGGGACACCCCGGCTTGGCAGTGGATCAGGAGCCCCTTCCCGCACTGGTGAGCTTCCTCTGGGGGAGGGAGAATGAATGGCGAGAGGTCAAGGCAAGGACAGGCAAGGACACAGAGAGATGGCAAGTGGGTTACCTTTCCTCTGGCCTTGACCAGGCCATATGGTGTCCAGTCACTGCCATGGAAGAGGAAGAGTAACTTAAAATGGTTCTAAACCCAAGTGTAATTTTCTAGTTCACTGTATATGTATCTGTGACAACCTCCAGGATGAGCGAAAAGCAACCGTTGCATAAATAAGCTACATTCCTGCACTTAAAGAGCAGGTCTGTCACAGGTGGTGGCACTGACTGACACAAAAGCCACACACAGTTCATTTCCATGTTAAGCTAGCTACCAAATAGACCTGCCTCATCAAGGAGTTTTAATTCCAATGGCCAGACTGTGTGACTTGTCAAAACTAGAGTTATTCAAGTCTCTCCTGCCTGTGAGATAGAAAAAAAAAAAGCACCCACATGGCAGTGACTGGACCATGGAGGAGTTCCAGCAATGGCTCGGAACCCGGAGCAACTGGGAAAGGCCACCCTTTATATGTTTCAGACGCATTAAAGGCTCAGGTTGTGGGCACTGCCTAGCGGATTCCTCATGACACGTCTAGACTAAAAGGAATCCCCAAGGACGTGTCCCGGAAGGGATACCAGTTAGATGAGGAGCAGGAGATGACAACAGAGTGGAGAGTCATGATTGAACTTAATAGCTACCAAGAAACAAAACATCATATCAGGCTTACTGCTCACAGAACAGTGGTCTGCAAACTGTGTCTCACGAGCCACATGCAGCTCTTTGGCCCCTTGAGTGTGGCTCTTCCACAAAAGACCACGGCCTGGGCGAGTCTATTTGGAGGAAGTGGCCTTAGAAGAAGTTTAAGTTTAAAACATTTGTCTCTCCAAAGAGATTTCCATCATTGTACTGTTGATATTTGGCTCTGCGGACTAATGAGTTTGCCGACCACTGTCATAGAAGTGGTATTTCAAAACAGTATCTCCCCTTTCAATGTCTTCTTTTTTAGCACATAGTAGGTATGTGCTGCGTGGTGGTAAGAAGATGAGCTACAAAGCGCTGCTTTGACACTGGTTCCCCTAAACATCAGGTGAGTGACCTTGAAGCAAAATCCCTGTGACTGAACCCTGGGAATAATGCCCACTGACCAGTCTCGGGGAGTGAACAAGGGGATAAGATCACCCAACTCAGCAATCAACTGGCATAAACCCTACACCTAGCCCAGTGGTCAGCAAGCTCATTAGTCAACAGAGCCAAATATCAACAGGACAACGATTTTTTAAACTTCTAACACCACTTCTTCAAAATAGACTCACCCAGGCTGTGGTATTTTGTGGAAGAGCCACACTCAAGGGTCCAAAGAGCCGCATGTGGCTAGCAAGCTACCATTTGCCAACCACTGACCTAGACTCTCGTTAGTGTCTATTGGACTCGCAGTGAGTGTTGCTGTGTTTATAAAACTTGCTGTGTTTCTCCTAGATCAAGACTACAGGACTCCAGTTCACCCAACGATGCAACAGTGAAACACAACCGTGCTACGCAGGCTGGGATATGGAGCTGATTCCAGGTGAAATGCTGTTGGCTATGTGTTCCTACAAAAGTAGGTAAGTGAACACGTAGGTGCCTTGATTGCAATCCTCTTAGATCAGTGGTTCTCAACCTTCCTAATGCCGCGACCCTTTAATACAGTTCCTCATGTTGAGGTGACCCCCAACCATAACATTATTTTCGCTGCTACTTCATAAGTGTACATTATGATTCATTGACAGTAGCAAAATTAGACCATCAGAGAAAACAGATGTTTTAGGCGACCCTGCTAGCGGTTCAACCTGTGGGTCACTGTAGAGCCTAAGACCATTGGAAAACACAGATATTTACATTACGATTCATTAACAGTAGCAAAACTAGTTATGAAGTACTAACTCAAATAATTTTACGGCCGAAACCAGTTTGGCTCAGTAGATAGAGCGTCAGCCTGCAGACTGAAAGGTCCTAGATTCAATTCCGGTCAAGGGCATGTACCTTGGTTGCGGGCACCTCCCCAGTAAGGGGTGTGCAAGGGGCAGCTGATCGATGTTTCTCTATCCCTCTCTCTTCCTCTCTGTAAAAAAAAAACAAACAAACAATAAAATATATATTTTTAAAATAAAAAATAAAATAATTTTATGGTTGGGCTCACCACAACATGAGGAACTGTATTTGGCATTAGAAAGGTTGAGAACCACTGTTTAGAGGAAGCACATTGCATGCTACTCACTAAAGGAAAACAATTTCCTAACTTCCCTCAACTGGAATGAAGTCAGAAAAAATTGCAGCCGTAACATCATGTACCAACCATGTACCAACCAGAAAGTTCCTCATCCACTTGATGACAACAACTATTTCTCCTCCAGCTCAGCGCCTGGGTCAGATATTGGTAAGGTCTCCTGGCACCACGTGTTACCAGGCAGGAAAGAACAGAGCACGGTAAACACTGCCCCCCGAGTTCTGATCCCTCCACTGACACTAAAATTCCCATCACCTTGGACAGTGGTCGGCAAACTCACCAGTCCACAGAGCCAAATACCAACAGTACAACGATTGAAATTTCTTTGGAGAGCCAAATTTTTTAAACTTAAACTTCTTCTAACGCCACCTCTTCAACATAGACTCGCCCAGGCAGTGGCATTTTGTGGAAGAGCCACACTCAAGGGGCCGAAGAGCCGCATGTAGGCTCTAGAGCCGCAGTTTGCCGACCACGGACCTTGGAGAAGTCATTTTACTTTTCTGAGTTCGGTGCCCGCTCAGAATTCCCTTCCAGGCGGAATATTCCATGGTCCTGCACTGAAGGCACGTCAGCAAGGAAAACAGCCGGGCAGTGAGCTGGGCAGGGGCCAGAGCTGTCCACTCTACAGCAGCACCACCAGAACCAAGGGCTGTGGTGCCCATTTTCCATTTGAGGGGCACCTGACAGGAGAGCATTCTTCCCGGGAGAGAGCCCAGTAAAAAGCTACCGCCGGAGGAAAACACGGAGTCACCCCTTTGTGGGAATAAAGGTCAGAGTCACTTGAAAAAGATGCTGCGTATCAGCTCGATGCCAGGTGTTCCCCCAAAGATCATCTGAACCTTACAACAGTCTGAGGCTCTAGAACAGTGGCCTCAACCTTTCTAATGCCATGGCCTTTTAATACAGTTTCTCATGCTGTGGTGACCCCCAACCATAACATTATTATTTTTTAAATATTTTATTGATTTACAGAGAGGAAAGGAGAGAAAGAGGGACAGGGAGCTAGAAACATTGATGAGAGAGAAACATTGACCAGCTGCCTCCTGCACACACCCCACCGGGGATGTGCCCGCAACAATGTACATGCCCTTAACTGGAATCGAACCTGGGACCTTTCAGTCCGCAGGCCCATGCTCTATCCACTGAGCCAAACCAGTTTCGGCCCATAAAATTATTTTTGCTTCTATTTCATAACTGTAATTTTGCTACTGTTATGAATTGTAATGTAAATATCTGTGTTTTCGGATGGTCTTAGGTGACCCTGCTAGAGACGCACAGGTTGAGATCCGCTGCTGTAGAGCCCAAGACCATCGGAAAACACATTTACATTATGTAAAATCTCCCCTTTCAATGACCACTGCTTCCCCTAAACATTAGGTGAGTGACCTTGAAGCTCAATCCCTGTGACTGAACCCTGGGAATAATGTTTGATCCACAGGTTGAGAACCGCTAGCAGGGACGCCTCAGACAATCAGAAAACGCAGATATTCACATTACGATTCATAACAAAATTACAGTTATGAAGTAGCAACGAAAATAATGTTGGTTGGGGGAAACCACAACATGAACTGTATTAAAGGGTCGTGGCATTAGGAAGGTTGAGAACCACTGCTATGGAAGCAGCAAAAATTAAAGGTAGAATGAGCGTTATGCTGGCCATCGCTTCCTTTTGGAGATCAAGGCCTTCTGTTGCTAGAATTTTCCTCGGGCTAGACACCTTGATCTTCCTACTTCAGTGAGGCTGGGGTGAACTGTCTAAGGAAAGTGGGTACCATCTCACCAATGCTCACATTCCCACCCTGTATTTCAGACAAAGCAGGGAGGGGGACAGACACTAGCCCGCCTCCGGTCCTCTCTCTCCTCTATGCTGTTGTGATGGGGAAGGATGTTCACCGTGGCATCGCCTCACCTCACCTCACCTCGTAAAGAGCTTCTACCAACTGCAAGTCCACTGGACTCAAGGTAAGGGGGTGCGGGCGAGTTTAGTCACTCGATTTTACTTCCTGCAAGGTGCCAAGGTAGACCAGAAAGCCACAGCACCAGCTCTGCCATCCACTGTCTTGCCTCCTACCAATTCTCTTATAGAAATTATATACAAATATAATTTCCATAAAAGAATTGCAACACATCACAGCTCACCCCTCTCCCCCTGAGAACCTGAGGGATGAGGGTTTCCAGCTGAAAACCTCCCAGCCGAGTGGAATCCCTGCCCTTTTATATTATATTCGTCCCGATGGACACTCCACTCGGTGGGATATGACTTAAGAGAACACTCAGCTGCAGAGCCCCAAAAGCACCCCGAGCAGCTCTCCTCTAACACCCCCGGCATTCATCTTGAACTTGACATCAAAGCAAAGGAAGGCGGGAGAGGCGAGCTCCCGGGGGGAGGTACTTACCAATGAACTCGAAGGCCTCTTCAAAGTACTGCCGCAGGTTCTGCTTGTTGCTGTCGGTGGCCGGCAGCCGCTTGTAGTTGAAGAGGCCTTTCTCGTAGTGGTAGAGGGGCAGGTGCGTGGTGACGTTGATGACGTAGCCAATGTTGAGCCGCTGCATGGCGTCCAGATCCTGGGCGTCCTGCTCGTTGCCGAGGAAGAGGAAGGGCAGGATGGGCGTCAGCTCGGCGTTCTCGATGTCGGGCGTGGTGGGGACGCACTGAGGTAGCACGGAGGCCGCGGACGCGCCGCCCCCCACCTCCCGGCACTCCTGGAGCTGGAGGGAGTTGTCACAGAGGTTTTCATGGTTCTGCTTAAAGCTGCTGAGGCCCCCTGGAAGGCAAGCACAGCGAGAGGGGTGAGCCCCCAGGCCTGCAAGCGGGCAGCAGCCACCTTCCGGCAGGAAGGCGCGTGTGGTTTGTTATTGTAACGTGTTCTTATTAATTTTACAGAGAGCGGAAGGGAGGCATAGAAGCATCCATGAGAGGGAAAGATCAACATTGATCGGCTGCCTCCTGCACGCCCCCCACCCCACTAATGGGGAACAAGCCCACAACCTCCTGGTTCATGGGTCAGTGCTCATCCACTGAGCCACACCGTCCAGCAGGGGCATGTTTTTTGCAGGTATATATTTTTTATAAAATAAAATGTAAGCTCTAGCTGGTTTGGCTCAGTGGATAGAGCGTCGGCCTGCAGACTGAAGGGTCCCAGGTTCGATTCCAGTCAAGGGCGCGTGCTTGGGTTGCAGGCTTGATCCCCAGTGGGGGGGCATGCAAGAGGCAGCCAATCAGTGATTCCCTCTCATCACTGATGTTTCTCTCTCTCTCTCTTTCTCTCCCTCTGCCTTCCTCTCTGAAATCAACAAAAATAAATATATTAGAAAAATAAAAAAATTTTTAGAAGTCCATTTGGAGGCTCAGGACAAGCTGTGGAGGCTAGCGCCGCACACGGTGGTTGGGAAATGTGCATTTCGCACAAACTGGGGCATGTTTTTTGGAAGAGGTTCCAGCAGCACCGGGCAGTGTCCGCGGTGGCTAATTGGACCTGCCTCCCAGAGCCTGTGCTCCGTGGCCTACATAGGACCGTGCACCTTGGGAGCTGAGGAAGGCACAGCACGAGGACCTGGGGCGAGGAGCCTCTGCCAGCACCCTGGCACCGCAGGCATGTGACTGGCACCCTATGTAAGCTCACCTCACCCACCATGGCCGCCTCCCTCCCTCCCCAGCGCCGTGGTCACCAGCGGGGACCTGGGAAGAACCGTTTACCTTGGCTCTCCTCCCAGCCCCACTCCTGCCTGGTCCTGCCACTTGCTGAAGCTCATTTCTCCGAGCCTCAGTTCTCCTGTCTGCACAGTGAGGGTCATGGCCTCTACCCCTTGGTTAAGGTGACCAGACGTCCCGCTTTTGGCGGGACAGTCCCGATTTTTAACAATCTGTGATTCTTTCCAAAAATCAGGACTTTTTTTTAAAACGCCGCAGGACAAATTATTAAAAATCAGGACTGTCCTGCCAAAAGCAGGATGTCTGGTCACCTTACCCTTGGAGTGACTCGGAGCCTGGAATGCATGGATACCTGTCAAGTACTTAGCACACCGCCTGGCACACGGTCTCACTCGGCAGGGGTTTGCTACGTTTACTAGAGTTATTTCTGTGATCGCCCAAGCAGCAGAGAAAGGCTTGGAAAAGACACACACACAGGGAGGTGTGAGCGGAGTTTTCCTTACCCCTTTCCTGGTATTCTCCATGGATTTCACTGACTGTTTTCAATCCCGATTTCCAGGAGGAGGCAGCGTGGAGCAGCCCAGATCCTTGCACCCACTTCTCTGTCAGGAAACCTCTAACAAGCATGTCAAACTCACGGCCCACAACCACTATTTTTGTGGCCCAGCCAATATCACGGTATGTAAGAAACATTTTAATTTCGTAACTTAATTCTTATAATATCCTTATTTGTAATTATTAATAACAAACTTACGTAATTATTAATAACAAACTACAATGTTCGCTAGCGACTGGTTACTAAAATCGTGTAGCATTCATTTCCCTTAGCGCCTTGCAGGCGCACCATTTCTCTCCACTAATACCAGCAGCGAATATTGTAGCAGCCGATGGCCACGGCATTCATCTTGGACTAGCTTGTTTGGTGAGTACAACGGGAAATACTTAGCTTTTGGAGAACAGGAAAAATAGATTTGCATTACTTATTCATTTGTGCAGTTATTTAGTATATCCGGTAAGTTAATGTTCAAGAAAAAATATTAGTTTCTATTAAAATGTTCTATTTTATGTTAACGATGACTCATTTATTTCAGCCCTCTGTATTCAGCATGTCTCTATCGAAATAAACCTACATTTTAATGAAAATTGAAGCTTTTGTTTTCTTGCGGCCCACTTAAACCTTGTTTATTTGGCCTTTGAATTTGACATGCTTGAGGCACACCTTTGAGCTAGCTCAGTGGTCGGCAAACCATGGCTCACAAGTCACAGGCGGCTCTTTGGCCCCTTGAGTGTGGCTCTTCCACAAAATACCACGGCCTGGGCGAGTCTATGTTGAAGAAGTGGCATTAGAAGAAGTTTGAAAAATGTGGCTCTCACATTTTTCAATTTTTGTACTGTTGATATTTGGATCTGTTGACTGAGTTTGCCAACCTCTGAGCTAGCTTCAGGCTCTGTTCTGCCTCCTAAATGCTATGGGTCTCATGTAAAAAGCTGAAAACAGTACCAGTTTTCCCATTTTTAGAATGCAGGCCTATCCCTCCACCGAAGGAGCATTACCCGTGAGAATAGATCTGAGGGAAATCAGCTGGATGTGTAAGATGTTCACTACTGTCTTGTCTATTTTACAGAAAAGGCTGAGTTTAAGACAATTTTAAGAGGAGAGTTAATATAGTCACCCAATGAAAGGCTTTGTAGCCACTCCAGGTTGTGAAAAAATAGGAAAACAGAGAATGTTTGACATTAAATTTTTTTTTTTAAATAAAAGGCAGTTCAAAAACATCCATCGCACATGGTGATCAAAACTTGAAAGATTATGCAAAAAAGAGCAGTTAAGTTAGGAAATTTATGGATCATAGTTGCTTAAAGTTTCCTTTCATATTTGTTAGTTGCATCACACACATAGATAAGCCGGAAAGGTTATACAGGTGAGAGCTAGGCATCCAGACATTATCAGCACCAAATCGGCTCCGATTCACGTCCAACAGGAAGCAGTTGGAGGTCTCCCGTAGCTGAAGGCGACCAAAACACAGCCTTTCCCCGCTCGGCGGCGGCTTTACAGCAGCCTCCGTGGTCTCGGGAGGTAAGACCAGAAGCAGGCGCGCGAACAGGATGTGGCTGTGGTGACACAAGGACAGGAAGTCTGTCCCCAGGTCCCTGAGCCTCGCCTGTGCCCTTCAGGTCTCATCTTTAGCAACCGCAGCAGGAAGCTCCAGACTGTAAACTAGATAGATATCCAGTGTCGGGGCTGCTGACAGCAGCCAGCGCACGTGGACTTGGCCATGCACACCAGGGAGGTCATATGTTCAGATCTGGCAATGGCCCCAAGCACATGGCAAGGAGTACTATTAGGTTTGAGCCTTACAGAGGAGTAAAAGTAATCCTAGCTCTTCTTTTTGCAAAGAAAAGCAAGAGCTATCTCTTCGTTTTAATTGTTAGAATTAAATGCTGCCCTTACATGTCATTAGTGTATTCTGCTAGGACAGTGGTCGGCAAACCGCGGCTCTCAAGCCACATGCGGCTCTTCGGCCCCTTAAGTGTGGCTCTTCCACAAAATACCACAGCCTGGGCGAGTCTATGTTGAAGAAGTGGCGTTAGAGGGAGTTTAAGCTTAAAAAAATGTGACTCTCAAAAGAAATTTAAGTCGTTTTTACTGTTGATATTTGGCTCTGTGGACTAATGAGTTTGCCAACCACTGGGCTAGGAAATCATGGGGGGGGGGGAGTTTATCTGGGCTCAAATCAATTGTAAAGTAGGCGGAAGAAATGGAAAACCCGAAAAGCTTCACATTTAAAGACGTGAAATGACCTACTACCCACAAAAGAGACGGAAAGGTTATTAAAACCTGCTCAGCTGTGACCCCTACGAAGTCCAGGCAGACAGTTCCACCCTGATCCCGGGATGGGAACCTCATTCACTTATTTTTTTTCCCCCCAAAGAAAAAGGCAGTTACTACACTTTTCCACAAACAATGAGAGGAAAGAACAACTAAGATGAATTCAAAAGAAGTTTCTAAGGGGCTAGAGGGAGAAAACAAGAACTCTCTCGCCTTACGTAGGGTACTTGAGCTGTAATTTGTCTCAAAAGCGGCCGGTTTTAAAAAAAAAAAAAAACACACCAGAAAACCCCCCACGCAGAAGAAAGCGCACGGAGCTCTTTAAAATTCTGTCTCTGCACCTCCTTTCCCGATGACATCAGCTGGGGGCTCCCCACCTGCCCAGTTGCCATAGCAGTCACACAAAGACACACAATGACATCAGCTGGCATGATATCAACTCTTTGAGCGCAAACAATACAAGAAGAAGGACTTTGTCTAAGGCCTTTGCTGCAACTGCGGTCCGGGAGGCAGTGATGTAATATGCTAACAGGTGGCATGGGCCTTCCATGTGCCTACTGAGGGGGGGGGAGAAGGGGGGGGAAACGAGGGGGGAAGGGGGAGAGGATTCGAGACAGACAGACACAGGGGGGCTCACGCGCAAAATGCTGGGCATGTTGTATAAGCCACGTGGGAACCGGCTTGGAGAGCATGTAGAGACGGAGTGGACAGAAAGGGGAAGAGTGAGTTCACACGTATTCGCTGCAGAAGAGAATTCTCACTGGAGGGAGGAGAGAAACTGTCTCCAGTCCTAGTGCCCCTCGGTCAAGTGCTCCCGGGAAGGGCAGTGCCCAGCAGACAGCTCGGGAGCCCAGTCCCCGGGATGGTGCTCAGAGCAAAGGGGACCGGTGGGATCGCAGGGGTGCTCTGCAGAGCGATGTCTTGGGGGGGGACAAGTGTGGGATTAGAGGCAGGGGGAGGGGGGGAGGAGGGAGGCTAATGAGGTTTTCTCTTCCAAACCCTGTCCCCTACCAGACCCCATCCTATCTATCCCCTAGGGCCCTGGTCGGCAAACTGGTCAGCAAACTGCGGCTTGTGAGCCACATGCAGCTCTTTGAGTGTGGCTCTTCCACAAAATACCATGGCCTAGGTGAGTCCATTTTGAAGAAGCGGCATAGAAAAAGTTTAAGTTTAAAAAATGTGGCTCTCCAAAGAAATTTCAGTCGTGGTCCTGTTGATATTTGGCTCTGTGGACTGATGAGTTTGCCAACCACTGCCCTAGAGGCCCAGCTGACCGCCCCCATTCTGCGGAGCTGTGATGATTTCACACCCAGCGAGGAGCTGGGTCATTTCCTACCTGTTCTTGCTAAATGAGAACATGACAACAAGATAAGCAGCCCCGAAGCAGAGGCGGTGTGGCTGCTGGTTGGGTGCAGGGGTTAGAGGCAGACAGACCAGGCTGTGATTGTGATTCTGCCTCCCAGGAGCCGTGGGGCCTGGTACAACCACTTTCCCCGATTAGGCCTCAGTCTACTGATCTGCAGAGTGGGTATGATATCATCTACCCACAGAGCCTGGTGCCGGAAGCCGGGGTGCATCTGTTGCTCTGTCACCAGGTGCCCCAGCTCCCGTTCACCCATGGGTACCATAGTCCACACGTGCATCCCGAACGCCAGCCACGCCACCACCTGCACCACCTGCATGACATCAGCTGGCATGATATCAACTCTTTGAGCGCAAACAATACAAGAGGTTTCTCGCCTCCCGGTGCCTCTGTTTCCCCAGAGGGAGCAGGGACCACAGCAGCACCTGCCTCCCAGCACAGCTTTGGGGAGTAATCTGTTTAATAAATAGCAAGTACTTCCAAACTGGCTCCAGCACTTATTTAAAGCACGTGTTTTTTGCAATACGTGGGGAAACTACCTTTTTAAAGACCTAAAAATGACCGCTTCGTATAAAAACCGTAAGTGAGAAGTATGCCAACGTCTAGAGATTGTCCTCTGAGAACTGTATTCAGAAGGAAGCAGGAACCGAGGCACCGCGCAGCGGGAGCTTAAAGACTCCCAGGGAAAGCAGCTCCTCCTTCCCCAGTGCACCCCGACTTCCCCAGTCAGGGGACCCCTCAAGGGCGCGCACGCCTGGATCCTGGCTCTCCCAGGGAAGGAGCACTGAGGGATTTATCTCATTTTGTTAATCTTTTTTTTTTAATATATTTTATTGATTTTGTACAGAGAGGAAGAGAGAGAGTTAGAAACATCGATGAGAGAGAATCATCGATCAGCTGCCTCCTGCACACCCCCCCACTGGGGATATGCCCGCAACCAAGGTACATTCCCTTGACCGGAATCGAACCCAGGACCCTTGAGTCCCCAAGCCGACGCTCTATCCATTGAGCCAAACCAGTCTCGGCTCATTTTGTTAATCTTTAAATTTCCCAATTACCGTTCACATCCATGGCTCTCTTAGTTTCAGGTTACAGCACAGTGGTTAGACCATCATATAGGGCTTTTAAAAATATATACTGACTTCAAAGAGGAAGGGAGAGAGATGGAAACATCCGTGATGAGAGAGAATCACTGATCAGCTGCCTCCCGCACGTCCCGCACTTGGGATCGAGCCCGAAACCCACTGCTCCCTTCCCCTCCCTGTCTGTCCTCAGAGTCCTCCCCAGGCTGACTACGTTAGGCACCAACTGCTTGTAGTTATCCGAGCAAATAGTTACCAGGCCTGAGCAGCAACTCTGGTCGATGCATTTCCAACCCTTATCTCAGAATGAGCTTCTCTGCCGAAACGAGTCTGGGCAGCACGTGGGCGCCGAGTGGCAAAGAACACTCAGCCCCTAAAGAAAAACACACACCCAGCCTCTAAAGAGAAATACACACCTATTCCCTAAAGAGATTATATACACCCAGCCCCTAAAGAGAGATACACACCTATTCCCTGAAGAGATTATATACACCCAGCCCCTAAAGAGAGATACACACCCAGCCCCTAAAGAGAAATACACACCTATTCCCTAAAGAGATTATATACACCCAGCCCCTAAAGAAAGATACACACCTATTCCCTAAAGAGATCATATACACCCAGCCCCTAAAGAGATACACACCTATCCCCTAAAGAGATACACACCCAGCCCCTAAAGAGAAATACACACCTATTCCCTAAAGAGATTATATACACCCAGCCCCTAAAGAGAGATACACACCCATTCCCTAAAGAGATTATATACACCCAGCCCCTAAAGAGAGATACACACCTATCCCCTAAAAAGATATACACACCCAGCCCCTAAAGAGAAATACACACCTGTTCCCTAAAGAGATTATATATACACCCAGCCCCTAAAGAGAGATACACACCTATCCCCTAAAGACATTATATACACCCAACCCCTAAAGGCATTATATACAACCAGCCCCTAAATAGAAACACACACCTATCCCCTAAAGAGAAATAGTAGTACAAGCAATGGGAAAGATTTTAAAGGAAGGAAAATGGGTGCCACATCAACTGAACGAAAGACAAATGGAAAACCAAAAAGTCATCAGTAAAATGTTGCTTCAATGGCATGAAAGTCTCTTTTGGACCAAATTGTTTCTGGCTGTGAAAAGTTGGTTTATTTTGAGAATCCCAAATCCACAAAATCATGGGTTGATCCAGGTCAACCGTCAACATCAACTGCAAGGCCAAATCGCTTTGGAAAGAAGACAATGCTCTGCATTTGGTGGGATCGGGAAGGTGTGGTGTATTGTGAGCTTCTAAAACCAGGTAAAACCGTTAATACTGATTGCTACAGACAACAAATAATCAACTTGAACCACCTTTGATCGTAAAACCACCAGAACGGGCCAGAAGACACGGCAAAGTAATTTTGCTTCACGATGACGCACCATCACACACTTCAAAACCAGTTAAAGACACGTTAAAAGATCTTGCCTGGGAAGTATGAACCCACCCACCGTGTGTATTCACCAGACCTTGCTCCTTCAGAACACCACTGTTCCGATGGATGGCACATGAGCCTTCTGAGCAGCAGTTCAGAACATACAAAGAAGTGGAAAATTGGGTCTCTGAATGGTTTGCCTCAAAACAAGAAAAGTTCTATTGGGACGGTATCCACAAATTACCTGAAAGATGGGGGAAATATGTAGCTAGTGATGGATGTTGCTTTGAATAAAGCACTTTTGATGTTTCTCTTGAAATTATCATGTTTTCTTTGATTACAAAATCCACATTATTAACCGGTACACCTAGTACACACCCAGCCCCTAAAGAAATATACACCAGCCCCTAAAGAGATATACTCACCCAGCCCCTGGCCAACCCTGCCCCTGACTGTCCCAATTGGGGGTGGGGGTCGGGCTGGCCGGACCCCACCCATGCACGAATTCGTGCACCGGGCCTCTAAGTCCTTGCAAAATTTACAATATGGTTTCAGCTAGAGTTTTGGTTTCGTGTACTTCTACAACTGCTTTCAATCATGAACTTGTTCAGAGGGCTCTTATTTCTTACCTTTTAAAATATATCGCTCCCTTCTTTGATGGATAAAGATCTTTGTCACACACCCAATGGAAGTAATTTTTCAAACATTCCCGTCTAAATAGTTACCTCAAAAAAAGGTGAGCTGAGCAATGATCTCGGAAGGGTGGCATACAAAAATGAAGCTTTCGCAGTGTGCCTTCCAGGAATCCCAGCCTGGAAGTGGCTCAGCGGCTTCCCAAGGCAGCGTCTGTGACCCCCGGACTCCTAACACCCCTTTCCCAGCCTCCCCGCCTGAGAGCTGTGACGGGGACCGTTCAGGGCACAGTTATTTGCGTGTGTTTCACTAACAGGCAGAGCGTCTGGGAGGCTCCCCCACAAGTATGTAAATCCGGCCTGTTCCTTTAAATCTGTTCCCTCGTGTATTTACATTAGAACAGAAAGCACTGCCAGAGGCAACAGCTGATGACACTCATGTAATTTTCCACAAAGACAACAATCAGGCGGCTTTGTGTGGCTTTCCTGAGCAGATGACATTATGTGAGCAGGATCCAAAGGGGAAGATCTCAGAGTCCTCCCCACTCCCCCACCCAGGAACTCCCCCAGGTTGTGCAGAAATCAGTGCCTTCCAGGAAGATCCCTTCAGTCCCCACTCCCCAGGGCCAGCGTGTCCCTCCCGTGTCCCTCCCACTCTCCGATCCTCCCGAGGTATACGGGAGGAAACGGGATTCAGGAGTTCTACCTCAAATGCATTTGATGCCCAACCTTCTGATAGAATCCACAGCGTATCTTTTCGCCCTGTTGCTAAAGGGTCCAGGGTGGTTTGGAAAGAGGGGCCAGGCTCCCTTCTTTCCCTTCCCACCCAGCACACGGTTCCTGGGACTGTGAGTGCAGAAAACCCCGCCATCCATCCACCCTCCCTCTCAGGCTCCCACGGTTTTAAGCGAGAACCATGGACAAGGCCTGGCAGGGGTGGGCATCATGGGCTTCCACAGCCACTCCCCGTGCCCGGGGCCAGGGCACGCTCTCCATCTCTGGCTTCGCCTGGTCTCCCTCTCTCTCTCTCTCTCTCTCTCTCTCTCTCTCTCTCTCTCTCTCTCACACACACACACACACACACAGGCCGGCCTGCGGGCATGACTGTCACCTGGGGCTCCTCCGCCTCTCCCTCTTACTAACCAAAATGCCAACGAGAGGAAGTCAACGCGCTCTGTGTTCAGGACGGGCTTTGAGGCTCATCAAATGAATGGCTTTCCACTGAGACGCATGCCAATGGACGCACAGGCTGTGCATGCGGAGGAAAGAGGGCTGACGGCCGGCCCAGTCCATGCCCAGGTTCCTGAAAATGTGCAATTCAGCTTCCCTTCTGCCTCCACATGGAAGCCTGGACCTCCGAGAGCACAGACCCAGCAGCTCCCGGGGAGGACGGCTCTCCGCGAACACTCAGCCCAAGCCTCCGGGTTTCCGTAATGGACACGCCAGCTGCGTTCACATTATTTTCACTTTTAGAGTCTCTTACATCTCAGAGCAAGGCCTTCCAGACAGCTGGGGGCCCGAGGGACATCCTGTAGATGTCCCTCCCCTCCCCTCCTTTTCTCCCTCCCTCCCCACTGGTCAGGGTCCAGTGGGAGGAGACGGATGATAAACACATAAACCTACAAATAAAAGGGTAATAATTAATTACAAGGGCCACGGGGCTCCCTCCAGTTCCTGGGGACTGTGGGAGCGAACTAATTAGATCTCAGTCCAGGGCAGGCCTCGTTAAGGGCTGAGAAGGGACTGACTGGTTTGGGGGAAAAGGGAGAGAGGGAGTCCAGGGGACAGTTAAGGCCCAGAGAACCACACTATGCCAAAACCTGGGCAGATCTGTCCACTTTCTTTCCCTGAATGCTTTTTTTAACATCCGCTATGGACTCGGTTATACACTATCCCCATTCATCTGTTGAATCCCTCAAACCCCCCCCCTCATGGGATGGTATTGGGAAATGGGGCCTCTGAGAGATGAGGTCATGAGGGTGGGGCCCTTATGATGAGATTAGTGCCCTTAGAATACGAGACCCCAGAAATCTTGGTGTCTCTCTCCCTACTACCTCAGGATCCTGATAGAAGGTGGCCATTTGCAAGCCAGGAAGAGAGACCTCATCAGAACCTAACCATGCTGACACCTTAACCCAGGAATCCCAAACTCCAGTACTGTGAGAACTGAGTTTTTGCTATTGTTCAAGCCACTCAATCTGTGCCATGTTGTTATGGCGGCCCAAGCCAACTAATACCGTACCTACTTTTAATTTTGATTCTCAGTATAGCTTACATTCTAAAAAAAAAAAAAAAAAAAATAGAAATTAGGAGTCAGCGCTGGCCCATGCCCTCCCTGCAGCCTCTCTCTGGGCCAAAGGATATTTTAACCGGAGAATCTGTGTATTTGGAAGGCTACTCCATACCTTCTCTAGTCACTAAGATGCTCAATGCTGGTGAACCCATCAAGATGGATTTGGGGAAGTGGGGGGGGGGGGGGAAATCCATGCACTCATACTCCACGGCTGCAGAGGGGAGAATGATAACGGAAGGAGATGACTATAAAACACAAAGCTGTATTTTCCCCCAAGAGCACAACCGCTCTCCATCATTGTTTAAATTCTCTGAAGAGAGGGGGTAACGTTCTTTGCTTTTCGGTGCAGGGGTTTAAATAACGAAGCACTGCTAAACAAACAAACAGAGGCGAGCCCAGAAAAAGCTATTCATGAGACGGGCCCACTGTACAAAAGGCAAACTGTTGCTTAACCATCCGCCTCCCCCGAGGACCGGCATTTATCTTAGACCCCAAATTAAACACATCACAGCTTCCACAGCAAAAGTATGCTTTCCCAACGGGACCTAAGTGGAGTGCAATTAAATAAATCTCTGGAAATATCAAGAGCGAGCCTCGGGGGAGAGCATATTTCTACTGCGAAACATTCCCAGTGGAAATCACGTTCACGGGAGGTCATCTAGAAACATCCATGACAAGGAGAGAGGAGGGAGGGCAAGGAAGCAAAAGGGAGGTTGCACAGGGGAAGCCCAGCAATTGGTTCCATCGCTCAGCTGTGTACAGAGCGCACCGTGAACAATGCCCTGTGCGTCTCAGCTTGCTCTGAGGGAAACCTCCGTGCGTCCAAAAATAACAGCTTTCAGGATGATGTGTTTTTCATCTGACCTGGAGGTCAAAGGGCTGTGGCTTGGGGAACTGAGAGAGCGATAGGGGAAGGAATCAACGTCAACCCTCAAAACTTGGGCTGTGTTTTACCGAACCAATGTTTTCAGTTCATAAAACGTGTAGGAACGACTTCCTCAAGTCGCTGAGCTGAATTCTGTATTTGGCAAGACTACGCAGCAAGACTAAGTATTACCATTCAACTGCCAGAACGAGCAGGCGTGAGCCCTCCTGGAATAAGGATTCACCCAGCCAGCCGCGCCCAACCCTCATGCCATCCCATGAGACGGAGCTTGGAAAGGACATGTCAGCAGGTAGCGTGTCCTCCCACCCAGTGGACCACCTTCTGAGATGACGAGGGAAAGAGCCAGAAGGCCAGCACAGCTCTGAGGAGGTGGGCTGGGATTCTACATCGTCAACATGAACTTGAGCTAACTGGAGGGTTAGCCAAGTAATGACGAGGTCATCCTGGGACATGCAGAATGGAGAGGTGACCTGGGATGCACCTCACACCTGACACTATTGGCCTTCTCAGACACATCCCTTTGAATCCATGCCTAATGCTGCTCAGGGTGACAGAAGGCCTGACCTCAGGGACTCAGAATGCAGCCCTCTTTCCATGCTAACATGATATGTGGGCTCTACCTCTGTGGCCACTTCTCTAACATCCGGGTTGGCATAACCTGCAAGTTTCTCCCAATTCTTGCATTCTACAATGTCGGCACAGCTTTGACAAACTGGACACGGATGAACAACGGCGAGAAGGAGCCCAGATGTTCTAGGGCAGTGGTTGGCAAAGAGCCACATGCGGCTCTTTGGCCCCTTGAGTGTTCTAACGCCACTTCTTCAAAATAGACTCGCCCAGGCCAAAACCCGACTTCTGCGCATGGGCCACGAAGTTTCAATTGCGCTGTATGTGTGCGCCCGCGCGTGGTATTTTGTGGAAGAGCCCCACTTAAGGGGCCAAAGAGCCGCATGTGGCTCGTGAGCCGCGGTTTGCCCACCACTGTCGTAGGGTGTGTGAGACCTGGGCAATCTGCTTCTCACCCTTTGCACGTGCTGTTCCCTCTTTTCTCTTCCCCTTATTCCCCACGTGGGTGACACAGACCTCACACCAAGTGTGATCTCCTCAGAAAGGTCTTCCCTCCCATCCAATCCACAGCTGCCCTCCCTCAGCTCTCTTTCATTATATCACCAAGTTTCCAAGTTTTATAACCTTCCAAGCGCTCATTACCCTCTGAAACTCCCTGTTTATTTCTTCACTTGTTTACTGTTGTTCTTATTAAAATGTGGACCCCACAGATGCTGAGCTGTGCTTTGTCCTAGAGCTGGATGGGGAACCATTGTTCTGCCACAGGCCATTTGGATATTTATAAGATCCTTCATGGGCCGGACACAATTATCCACTTAAAAATGAGCCTCTGGCCGGAACCGGTTTGGCTCCGTGGATAGAGCGTTGGCCTGCAGACTGAAAGGTCCCAGGTTCGATTCTGGTCAAGGGCATGCACCTTGGTTGCAGGCACATCCCCAGTAGGGGGTGTACAAGAGGCAGCTGATTGATGTTTCTCTCGCATTGATGTTTCCAACTCTCTATCCCTCTCTCTTCCTCTCTGTAAAAACTCAATAAAATATAAAGATACATACATTTAAAAAAAAAATGAGCCTCCTATATTTGGTCACACATTTAACTGACTCACACCTAATGCCTTGGCAAGGCCAGACCAAAGGACCTCGCTGGTCTCCTACAGCCCGCGGGCCGGAGGTCCCCCACCCCAGTCCTGGAGGAAGTGGAGTGTAATTCCCTGCAGTGGGGTTCTGGCTGCCTCCGCAGCATGATCTTGGCAAGTTGCTTAGTCTTTTTATACCCTAATTTCCTCATTTGCAAAATGGGGCTAATCATAGTACCAACAGGCAACAATAGAGTTATTGTGTGAACCTAATGAGCTAATACTGGTAGTTATTAATAGAAATGGAAAGTATTCACTGGGTAGCACCCACAGCAACACAGTGAGACCTCATGTAACACTGTTGATAGGTTCGGTGACCTTAAGCAAAACAACGTATAACAAAACCGACTTCACCAGAGGCTAACGGCTATACACGAGAGTTCTGTCCCTGTGGCATCTCACCCATGTTATCACAAAACGACACTGAACAAGACGACGTTATTCCAGAACCTGTGTACATGATTTGTATAGCAGCTTTGTACGGATTTGTGTGTGTGTGTGTGTGTGTGTGTGTGTGTGAATCTGGTAGCAAAGGGGTGCCAGTGCATATGTACGTCACCACCACGCATGTCTAGGGGAGGGGTCCCCAAGGGTTGCGGGCTGGGTTATTAGTGAAATATTGCACTAATACTTTTTTACCAAAGTCTCTGAGACCTGGTGTGCCTTGTGCACTTGTAGCACATCCTGGTGTGGAAGTGCTGTTTCCAGTGCTCAGCAACCATGTGGGACTCACGGTTACCATATTGGACAGTGAGGATGGAGATTACCATATTGGACAGTGTTGTTATCGCCATTAAATGAGTTAATACCTAGTGCCATTTCATTCCCATGTTACAAGGGTGAACTAAGGGGTGTGTATCTGTATGTGTGTGTGTGTGTGTGTGTGTCTGTGTGTGTGCGCGCGCGCAGGCGCATGCATGTAGAAGCAATGACCAATGCCCACAATAATCTAAGGGATAGTAAGCTACCAAATGGCGGTCAACTCCCATCCAACACCAACAGTCCCTCTACTCTCAGGAAAAGACACTTCAACGGGGAGCAGAGGCCCTCTGAGGGATTGCCCAGAGCGGGCTCTCTTATTCCCACTCTCCACATCTTCCTGATACACCTTGATATCAGCAAAATCAAGGCACCATGCGCAATAGCTGGCAGTGTCTTCCCTTAAAGCACCATGCAGCCAGATGGGGAAGCCTGGAGAGGTGGGTGGCTCTGAATGGCTGGGGTGTGGGGAGGAAGTGAGTCACTCAGCATCTCCTCTCCTGGTCTGGCCACTGTCCAGACTCACTGCCCAGCCACCAGCTAGTGCACTGAGCCAGTGACTCTCCTCTCCACTCCCTGGGAAAAGCTTTGCATTGGAAATCCAGAAAAACGTCCAATCGCCAGCAGGAGATTGATTTCAAGGTAATTATCCAGGCAGCTTTGCGGCGTCTGAGTCTCAGTCCTCCAAGCCCCCTCAAGTTGGTGCAGACACTAACAGGGAAGCTCTGTCTCTTCTATGGGCCAGGCCGTGCTCAGCTTCCCCCAACTTGGGTCGGCGAGAGCGGCCCGCCATGCTGTCCTTCATTCAAGTCATTCGTTCTCAGCGGAGTGAGGTGGGCTGCCTCAGCCTCCTCCAGGCAGGAAAGAAGGGGCTCACCCACAGAGGGAAGGTGGGGAGGTTGGGTGAGAAGAGAGCAACCAATGAATTTGTATGTGCATGTATGTATACACACACACACACACACACACACACACACACTTTGAAAGGGACATCACAGCAGAAGGATATATATATATATCTCCATGAATTCATACATGGATGGGGTCTGGCCAGCCTTGCCAAGGGGAGGAAACATGGCTAGTTGGCTGGCCTGCCTGCTGGTCGAACTCCTGGTCAAGGGGACAATTTGTATATTAGCCTTTTGTTATATAGGATTATTATATAGGATATACACTGAGCGGCCAGATTATTATGCGTTCAGAGATCATAATAATCTGGCTACTCAATGTGTATATATATATATATATATATATTATATATGTCATAACCAGTGGACACAGACAATGGGGTGGTGAGGGTGGGGGGTGGGAGAAGGAACAGGCCTGAAGAGGTTAATGGGGGGGAAGGAGGACCTATGAAATACTTTCAACAATAAAGATTTAAAAAAAAAAAAAAAAGAGCAAGAGGTTCACCTAATAAGGGCAGACAAGTGCATTTTTACATAATATGTAAGATTAATTATAATGAATTCAACCCAGTTCGTCCACTCTATCAGGGAAGACAAGCTAATTATCCGGCGGAGAATTAGCACCTATTTAAAGGGCCTTTTTCCTCAATTTAGCCAAAGGGACTCATGGGAATTGTCTCTCCACCCTGAGACACTTCTGGCTGTGTTTGCTTCAGCACCCCGATGTCAGCATCGCCCTGAAACCCAGGACTTAGAAAAGGGGGGGAGGGGAGAGTGAGAGGCACAGCACCTCCCAGACCACTTCTTTGTGCTGCGATGTCCCTTTCAAAGCGTCTCTGGACAGTGAGTGTCAACAGAAGTGACTCATACTTTCAACACGAGCACCATTGGCTCTCATAGCAGCTTCTGCTTTTTTTATATATTTTTTTTTTAATTAATTTTTTACAGAGAGGAAGAGAGAGGGATAGAGAGTTATAAACATCGATGAGAGAGAATCGTTGACCAGCTGCCTCTTGCACCCCTCCTACTGGGGATGTGCCCGCCACCAAGGTACATCCCCTTGACCGGAATCGAACCTGGGACCCTTCAGTCCGCAGGCCGACGCTCTATCCACTGAGCCACACCGGTTCCGGCAGCTTCTGCTTTCAACGTGCCGAGCGAGCGGGACCTCCACACTTGCCACTCTGCCCGGCGAAGGAGAAGCCCAGACTGACAACACGCCCCTCTGGGAGTCCCTGAGCAAACGCCTGTGACCAAGGATGGAGACTTCTCCTGACCTTCTCCTGAGACCAGTCACATCAATAGCAGTTGGCCCTTGTGTTCTGAAGAGAGAGGCAGGAATAAAAAGTAAAGAAAATCGGGGGCCTGGCGGGGGGTTACTAGGGGCAGCGGCCGATTCTAAGCAAGGCTACTCCCTCTAAGAGGCTTCTCCTACACGCTCAGAGATGTACAATTCATCTCAGCCTCATTCACAGGCAATGCGGTGCAGTAAGACGGTACGCCTCCATAGAAGCAGGCGTGGTCCAACGCTCAGCCATGACAATACAGGAAGCCAAAGCATAGGCGACGAAGAGTGAAACTGGGTTTTGGTTTCTAGATGAGGCATCTGCAGGCGATGCACATATATGGGTAAAGAATGAAGAGGACATGTGAAAATGAAACCACAGCAGGCAGGGGGATTTGTATACCATCTGGATTTTTTTTTCTTTCTTTCTAAAACTTTCTTAATATCCCAGCAACGGGTAGACGATGGAGTCTTAGCTAAGCCTTCCTTTGATAAGATTTCCTTACACAGAAACAGCACATAATTTTCCAGGATGACCCTGATTCAGAAAAAGTACGGGGATGCAGTCATCTATCCACCCCTAGAGAAACACCGGGTTTTTCCAAACCTTTAAACAAAACAGCCCACCAAGTATCGAAGAGTTGGCTAGAACGTCGGCCTGCGGACTGAAGGGTCCCAGGTTCGATTCCCACCTATATTGCCCCAGTGGCGATGTCAATTCATCGCACAGAATTTCATCTCTCTCTTGGATATAGTAGCTTCTGATACATTACTATGGTAGGTACTTGATATTACAATTATGGTAAATTTTTCGTCAAGGTTAGCTGTTGAAGGTCTAGCGTTGTTCACTGCACTTGTACACTTGTTATCTGATTTAATCCTCAATTGGATCCCAAGAGAAAAGTGCCACTACCCTCCCATTTCATGGATAAGAAAACTGAGGCCCAGCAAGTTTCCTCTGCTCAAGTTCCCACCTCCGGAGTGGCAGAGTCAGAATTCCAGCTCGGCAGTCTGGCTCTGGGGCCTGTGCCGCTCACCTCCGTCTTATACTCCCTCTGCTAGAAAAAGAGAAATTCTTGCCGAATCCGGTTTGGCTCAGTGGATAGGGCATCGGCCTGCGGACTGAAGGGTCCCAGGTTCAATTCCGGTCAAGAGCATGTACCTTGGTTGCTGGCACATCCCCTATAGGGAGTGTGCAAGAGGCAGCTGCTCGATGATTCTCTCATTGATGTTTCTAACTCTCTATCCCTCTCTCTTCCTCTCTGTAAACAAAATCAATAAAATATATATATATTTTTTAAAAAATATATATTTTATTGATTTTGTACAGAGAGGAAGGGAGAGAGATAGAGAGTTAGAAACATTGATGAGAAAGAGTCATTGATCAGCTGCCTCTTGCACACCCCCTACTGGGGATATGCCCGCAACCAAAGTACATGCCCTTGACCGGAATCGAACCCGGGTCCTTCAGTCCCCAAGCCGACGCTCTATCCATTGAGCCAAACCGGTTTCAGCAATAAAATATTAAAAAAAAAAAAAAAAAAAAAAAAAGAGAGAGAGAAATGCTTAATAGGAAGGCTGCATGCCAAGCAGCAGCTGCCTCGCTAAGAAGTCCCTCGCCTCATGAGCTCCTCGGCGAAGGGAAAAGGAGAGAAAACACGGAGTGACCTGGTCACCACATGGCCCCACGGGAATGGCTTGTTCAATAGCCACTTGGACAGAAACCAAAGGGCTGTACGCCCACTGGGAGTATCAGAAAACGACTGGACTGGGAGTTGGGAAACACAGCTCCACGCCAGCTGAGCTACCAGCTTCTTCTATGCCCTCGGGCGAGGCATCAGTTTCCCTGTCTATAAAATAGCCCGGTCAGTGTGGCTCGGTGGTTGAGCACCGACCCATGAACCAAGGGGTCACTGGTTGGATTCTCAGTCAGGGCACATGCCTGGGTTGCGGACTTGATCCCCAGTAGGGGGCGTGCAGGAGGCAGCTGGTCAATATTCCTCATCCATGTTTCTGTCTCTCTCTCCCTCTCCCTTTCCCTTCTTCTCTCTCTAAAACTCAATAAAACATATTTTTAAAAATTTTATATTTGCATGCTGCCTATTAGATGCTGTTATCCGTAGATGATAATACACACACATACAAACACACACACACACACACACAGGAATCTATCGACTTGGCAAGACCTATGTTAACACTAAGGACCAAGACTCTAAAATGAATGATCTATGTGACCTTGAACTTCCCTAGGCCCCATATCTGTAGCAGCATAATGAGAAGATGGGACGAGACCAGTGGCTCTGACTGTGCCAGGCTGAGAACCACCTGGGAGCTTCAACTCACCTGATGCACAGGTGTGGCCCCCAGACCCATTTAATCAGAATCTCGAGGTGGCCACTGAGCATGGAAGGGTTAAGTTGTCCCAGTTGATGCCAGTGAGAGCCTGTGTGAAAACTATTGGGCTAGGCCAGTGGTCGGCAAACTCATTAGCCCCCAGAGCCAAATATCAACAGCACAACGATTAACATTTCTTTGGAGAGCCAACTTTTCTAAACATAAACTTCTTCTAACGCCACTTCTTCAACATAGACTCACCCAGGCTGTAGTCTTTTGTGGAAGAGCCACACTCAAGGGGCCAAAGAGCCGCATGTGGCTCGAGAGCCATGGTTTGCCGACTACGGGGCTAGGGGGGCCTCTAAGCTTCCTTCTCCTTCCCCAAACTGGGCTTCTTGAGTTCGAAAAGATGAAATTAGAACGTCTACCCTCCGTGGGTAGTGTATCCTCATCTGCCCACTTGAGATAAAATGACAGTGCTCTGCGGGACT
This sequence comes from Nyctalus aviator, assembly GCA_036971965.1. Classification (NCBI taxonomy): domain Eukaryota; kingdom Metazoa; phylum Chordata; class Mammalia; order Chiroptera; family Vespertilionidae; genus Nyctalus; species Nyctalus aviator. The sequence continues at coordinate 5,255,286 of CM072940.1, read as the reverse complement.
GGGGCATGTTTAAGCCCAAACCTCGGCCCAGCAGCTGGGAGGGGGACTCTGGCTGCTCATGACCATGACCTTTGGAAGCAGGGGTGCCTGGGGGCCTGTGAGCCACAGACTGTGGCCCAAGGCTCTTCTGCTCCTGACCCTGCTTTTGCGAATCTACGATCATTCTGGGCCACTGCCAGGAGAGGCCTCTCCCGGACCAGCCAGGGGGCTCCCTGGTGGGAACTGGTGCGGCCACGTGGTCCACACTTAGCACGCTCCCACCGTGCTGTCCCGAGAGCAATGGCCACACCAGCCCAAAGCCACACCCTCCATGTGCTGAGAGGTTTGGAAAAGGATGGGAGGGGATGCGAGGGGGTGGGAGGGGGGCGCTGGGAGCAGGGCCCGGGGGCCTCAGCTCTGGAGAGCTTCATGCCAGGTCTCAGTTTGTCCTGGGATGTTGAGATGACCCCCATTTTACAATGGGGACGAAACTGGGGGTCTGAGGGGCCACCTGAGGACGCCTCTGGTCAAGGGTGGAATAGCCTAGAAGCGGAGCCAGGTGTCAGGGAGCTAAACTCCACTCCGCTGTGCACCAGCGTATGAGGAGCAGCCGGAGTGAGGGCAGCGAAGGCAAAGACAGGGGGAAAAGAGAGAGGGAGAGGGAGAGGCAGAGAGAGAGCTCACCTCTCTCTTCACTGACGTTGTAATTAAGGAGGAGGGCAGTGTGTCCAGGAGCTCAGAGAGGACAGAGGTAACCGCGGACCAGCTCAGGGGGCAGGTTTAGGAGAGGACCAGGCCTGTCCATGACTTTACACGCGATCTCCTTCCCATTCCAAAGCTTCCAGAACTTTCCACGGGGAGGGCGTGGCCCCTCCTCCCACCTCCCCTTTTATAGTCAGACTACAATCCTGATTCCAAAAATAAACCAGCCTTAAGGGGGGGGGGGGGCAGGAAAAGCAAAGCTTAAGAGTTTTCTGCTTTCACTACTGAGTTATGGGGCGTTACGCGCGCAGATGTCTCATCAAATTCTTACAAACCCCCCTCCACATGCATGACTCCAGGGTAGGCCCGAACTACTCTGGCCTCTTGACCCAACATGTTTTTGTAATTGCTTGGCACTCCAACTGTAGGCCACTTAAATTAGGGGCCAGTCACCAGGTTATTTTTAGCCGACAGCCATACACACATACACACACACACACACACACACAGGCACACACACAGGCTGCTGTACCTAGCCTGTTAGCTGTACTCCTTCGGAAAAGGAGCCAAAACTCCCTATTTTACTGGCACCATCATTCCTGTTCAACCAACAGCACTGATACTAAGCGGCATGTTTGAGTCGTTACCATGAGGAACTACTTAAACACTTTGCAGGCTTTAGTTCCTTGTGTGCCTAACTACCACTATGAGATAGCTACTGGGCCCAGCAAGGGCGGGACGGGGGGAGGTAAGGGGGTGAAAATCAGAGGCAAAGGCAGGGTGAGGGGAGGAGAGCAAGACCAGAACTCAGCTGGACCAGATCCCAGGTCCGGCCTGAATTTCCCCTCTGCTACAGGGCTCATGTTAGACACGTTCAGGTGTTAATCAGAGGTTCCGAATGAGGACGGTGCGTTTGTGAATCGAGAAAAGTCCTCTAACATCCCCGAGAGACAAGAGGAAATCGTGTCTTCCCCCCACAAAACACAGCAGAGAGAGAAGGAAAAGGTTCCCAGGGTTTCTGACTTCTGAGCACAGCTTCTGGATCTTTCTATCCCACTCACATTGCCCACAGGTTTACCTCAGAATCCTTGCTGACTACGGGCGAACGTGCAATCCATGTTGCTCATTAGGAGGGAGGGCGGGAAGGTTTACAGTGTGAGGGTCTAACCCCCTCGGGCAGTGGTCGGCAAACTCATCAGTCCACAGAGCCAAACATCAAGAGCTAAACGATTGACATTTCTTTGGAGAGCCAAATGTTTTAAACTTAAACTTCTTCTAACTCCACTTCTTCAACATAGACTCGCCCAGGCCGTGGCATTTTGTGGAAGAGCCACACTCGAGGAGCCAGAGAGCCGCATGTGGCTCGAGAGCCGCACTTTGCCGACCAGGGCCCCATGTTATCCAAATCTTCTCTAGGGAACAGGCTCCTGAGGGAACTCCCTGTCCTCCCCCTGCTCCCCAATAAACGCCTCTGAGTCAGTCTTTGTTTTGTGACAGCGCAGAGCAAGTGCAGGCATGGACCTTGACATAGCTAAGCAGAGCGGGAAGCCCTGGACCCCCGTTACCACCTGGAGCCCTCCCCCAGCCCCCCAAAGAAGGAGGGCTGCTTCTCCATAACCCTGACCAGCTGGCAGTCACAGAAGTTACGAGTTTGGGCCGGACCGTTCTACAAAACGGTCACATGACGCTGCAATATAGAATAAAAATGTTGTCCATGCTCGACTATAAAATATCCCAGCCTTCTTAATTTTTAAACATCAGCTTTAAACATAAAACGTGTTTAGATACATTAAAATACTGTCTGCTCTATAAATGTTTTCAATAAAAAAAAAAAGGAAGAGAAGGCAAATATTGAAGATAGTACTAATTGAAATCTGGTGACAGGCATATGGGCGCTGGATCCACAATTTCCTACTTTTCTCTCTACATTTGAAATTTCTTGTAGTAAACATTTTAAAGGCGTAGACCGTTTTTGAGGAGGTGGGGATGCCTCTTGAGGTAAATGACAAATTATTTCCCTGAACCCAACCTCGGGAGCCTGACAAGCATCACAGCGATGATGGTTAGCCCTCATCCCAGGATTGTCTAGCCTTCTGATTCCTTAATGCTAGAAATCACATTCAACATCCCGTTTGAGTAAAAACAGATTCTAATTTGTTCCAAGAGTTTCAAATCCCTCAATATCTCTCCGTTTCTCGGGGCTGGGCGGAAGTACGGGTCTGAGGCCGTGTTTTCTGCGGAAGCTGAGGCTCCGCCATGGATTCTGATGCAGGCCAGCCGCCAGAGAGGGGATTGTAAGTGAGGACAGCAACTTAATCTCAGGGGCTCCGACGCTGATCGCCTGCTTCCCGGCCTGACACAGCATTACTAAAACGGTCCCTGGGCCGGCAGCACCAAACATGGAGAACGTGGCATTGAGCAGGGGACAGGACACTTGGCAAGGGAGGGTAGCAACCAGTGTTTACAAACACACACCCGGGCAGCAGGTGGGCCGGCCATAAATTACCCGGGAGGCCGTTACTGAAATCTCTGAAAATACATTCGGGAGGCCTCAGAAATGTCTACTCTTGGACAGTCTCCCTCCCACCCATCACCATAGCTTCCCTGCAAAACTCAACTCATTCCCAAAATGGTACCACGGCCGCGCTTGCTAAAATAAAACCTCCCATCAGCCAGGGGCTGGGGTTAGGAAAAAAAGAACCCTCAGCAGGGAAGGAGGCCAGGCCAGCATGGTCTGCTGGACCCACACAAGAGCCTGGTCTGAGGAGGTGCTGGCCATGCCTTCTGAGGGATGCCCACCCCATCCCCTCGCTCCGTGCTGCGCTGGCATCATTAGCCTTTGGTTTGCCCAGGTGAGAGGGCAGCGAGGGGCATCCTGGGGAATTGCTCTCCCTTCTTTCCCATCTTGGTCCACAGTGTAGGCCATTCCCCCACAGAGAGACCAAAAGGATAATGACGATGATAATAAATAGAGTAGATTCTAGACCCTTCTGCTCCTGAACTACAGATTTTTTTTTTTCCAAGCAAATTCCCAGAAAATGGAAGAAAAAACGCCCCCAAAGCTCCAGATAGTCCAACCTCTACCACCAGCACCTCTTCCAGGTCCGCCGCCGCCGCAGCCGTGTCTCACCAACCCGCAAATGAGGAGCCCTCACGGCGGCCGCCCAGGGCGCCCAGTGGTGAGGTCAGCAGCATGTCCGGCCCCGCCCATGGAGCCACTCTCCCTCCCTGACACGGAGGAACAACCCCGGCGGCTGGCGTCCCAGCAGCATCCGCAGGAGTGGGGGAGGAACCCCACTTCCATCGGTAGCACCCAGGAGACTCCTTTCTCAGTGATTGACAAGACACCCCCATACGCACTGGCCAGAAAAGAAGGGGGGAGGGGATTTACAACTCCTCCAGCCAACCTCAAGTTCAAGTCCGGGGTCCGCTGAGGGTATATTGTTCGATGCCTCTCCTCGGAGTCTGCAGACACACAAGGCCTGCTTTTTCTCAACATTGACTCCGCATGAGCAGAGAGACAACCATTAAGTCCATCGACTCCCCACTCCGTCTGCTCCCCAAGACAAACGATCACCAATGGGAGAAATGTGTAGGTTGTAGTTTCTCCTCAAAAAAAAAAAAAAGATAAGCCAAGCCAAGATCATGGTCAGAAAGCACTAGCTGGTCACCTTACTGGGAATCACTCAACGCCAACCAAACAAGAACATAAAGCCACATCATACAGAGGAAATCTGAACATTCCTGTAAACCCAAGAAGGACAACAACAAAAATGACTGGTTGCTGCCAGAACTCTCTAGATACAACTTCCCCGAGGGCATCCTTCCCCTCAGAGCCCACAACGAAGGGTAATTGTGACTTTGTGGTAGTTGGCTCCAGGGAGGGGGCATCGGAGGAAGGTAGGCAGGCGGGTTATATCAGAGGAACTCAGAACCACATTTCCAAGAATGGGCCTTAGCCAAAGGCAGACTGCATCGCCCGGGAAGACCAGAAGGGGGATGGCAGGGCTGCCTTCACAGAGACACGACGACGACGACTCACTTGCTCACCTCAACGGCCTGTTGCCATTGAAGCATGTAAGAAGCTCAGAGGGACCCTTTGGTCAACACAGTTCTGGAGGCCGGCGGGCGCTATGGCCCAGACTGAGTACCTTGGCTCAGACATGAGAGAAGAAAGAAGATGATGATCTCTCAGAGCCACCACCACCACTGGACAGAAGACACTGAAGACCAAGCATGAGGTGCGGTGCCCCCAAAGGATGGTATCTTGGGGGCCAAGAGGCAAGACGGACAAAGGGGATGAGGGTGGCTCCACTAGGTTAGGCAACACAGGATGGAAGGAGCTGAGAGAATAGTGGGGAATGAATTCCTCCTGCCGGAACTCAGCTACCATGACCTCCGAGCTCTTCTGCATGGAACATACTGAGGCGAGTGACCAGCGCCCCATCTTGGGGGGAGCCATGATGCCAAGGATTGTAGGGTGCAGCCTGAGGAAACAGTGGGGTGGGTGGTAGCTCACGACTCTGTCCCTTAGAGCTACAGCCGAGGAACAGTTGTTTCTGATGAACTTACACTGTGGGGCCACGTCCTAAGGGTCTCTGGCCCCACTCTATGTCACTTTATAAACCACCTAAAACCCAAGCTGAAGGCAGACTTTCCCACAAAAAAGGAACGGGTACTACCTGTGAGTTTCCACCTCCATCCCACCAACCTGGGTTAAAAGTCTGAGAGATAACCGATCGGCCGAGAGCTAGCAGACCAGGCGTGACCTGAGCCACCCTCTGGGTTTTTAAAAGCCCCTCTGGGGGAAAGACGGGGGGGGGGGGGGGGTGTCTCAGAGAGGTGACACGGCTTGCACAATGCAAATCGGAAAGTGGGAAGCAAGACCAGAACCCAAATCTCCTGGCTTCCAGTTCAATGCTACCGGGTTCCTCTCACCACCCCACAACAACTCATTCAGAAAGGGCAGACGAGAGGGACGTCTATGCTGGTCTTTGCGGGTATAGGGAGGGTGGGGAGAGTGGCGGTACCTCTGAGGGGGAAACCCCGAGTGACCCCAGGCGAATCAGGGGTACACCGACGCTGCCGCCGGGGACCGGAGCATTCCGTTACCTTTCAACACCAGAGGCTCTTTGCCTTCTCTCTTCAGCGACTCGAGGACGATGTGGAGGGGCTGGGACGGCATCACCCGGCTTGGCTCGTTGGTGTTCTCGTCGTAAACGATGATCTCTTTGGAGAAGATCCTCTTGAAAGAGTCCTTGCCTTCCCTGCAGGAAATCAAGTCCAGCACGGTGATCTTGCCCTGCTGGAGCCTCCGCCGGCTGATCTTGTCGGCGCAGTTGATGTGGACGGCTCCCTGGATGTGGCTCTTGTTGTACTCCATGAAGGGCCTGCAGTCGATGATGACGGGGCCCTGGCTGGCCAGGTGGCTCTTGCTGCCCTTGGTCATCTTCTTGGCCAGGTCGTTGGGGTAGATGATCTTGATGCTGGCCAGCTGCTTGGGGGTCCCCGCCGCGGGGCTGCCCACCACCCCGCCCGCCGGACTCAGAGGGCCTGCGTTCTCATTGCTGTTGACCATCTGGGTGGCCGGGCAGGCGCTGGAGGTGCCGAGCACGGCAGGGCCGGCGGCGATGGCGGCGTGGGCTGGGGCCTGAGTGTCCTTGTCGTAGGCTGCCACAGCGCAGCAGCTGGCACTGCTGCATCCACAATTGAGGGAGCGGGCAGAGCCGCTGGATGAGGGCATATACGTCAGGTTCGCAGCCTTGAGGGACACGACGGTGGCGGTGGCGGCGATGACGGGAGGGTGGTGGCCGTGGCCGCCCGGGGCGGCGGGGCCAAGGTAGCTAGCGTCTAGACAGAGGTTGAGATCCTGAGGCCGGACGGGCCTGGACAGTGTCACTACTACCCTGTCGTCTAAGGGAGACGGAGGCATGAGGAGGCTGAACGCTGGCGATTCAAGAAGAACTCAAGACAGTCTGTAAAGAAGGGAAGGGGAGGGAGAGAAAGAAAGAAAGAATCAAGTCACGTGACACAGAAGGCAGCCGCATCCAATCCCTAGGAGAAGCAGCTCACTGCATCCCTCTGAGCAGCGTGGTCCTGGATCACCTTTTCTCACCCTTCTCCTGAACCTGGGGACCCGTGGGCACGGGGTTGGAAGAGGATGCCGACCTGAGCACGCCCACCTATCCGGTCCCTGAGCCCGAGGTTACATGCATTGTCCAGGCACACGCTGATCAGCCACCTCTCTCGGACCCACATGGATGATGTTCACCCGCAGAAAGGGCACAAGCACAGAGATACGAAACTCTGAGACAGAAAGGAAGGCTCTGAGGAGGTCTCCATCCTAGGCCTTGTCTCCCGGGCAGGCCCTCCAGCGCAATTATCCGAGGAATACCCACTGGGCCACCCGGACATACTCTCCACGTCACTCCCTGCCCCCTGCCAAGGCGGGGGAATGGCCCCGCACACGGGCAGGGCTCACAGAAACATACAGCCAGCGGCTAAATATACATCGGGGGCGGGCAGATGGCAACTTTCTGCGCCTCAGAGTGAAAGCATCCCCCCTCCCCAAGTGCGTCTCTTTAGCCGGGAGCTCTTCTCGCCTTCCGTTCCGCTGAGCCCTCTGCAAAGCACTCACAGCCCTATGCACTGAAGCCCGGTGCTGCCTCTGAGCCTCCTCATCAGCCTGCGTTTCCCCTTTCATTGCAAACCGGTGTCCGAAGAGGGAGCCTCTGGCCGAGAAGCAAGAAGCCAGGCAGGTCTGGAAACCCCAGCCCCCGGCAGATCTGTCCCTCTTTGCTCCCTCGCTACCCTCCACCCCCCCCCCCCGCCCCCTACGCTCGCCTTTAGGGCTTTTAGGGGAAGGACCGCTTGCTTTAACTTCATTTCCCCCAAAGGCACGGACTGTGCTTCCTAGGGCTGCTCTGGGCGGGAGGCGGGCGCTGGGCGTTTAATATCTCAGCCCCACAGGGAGATCCCCCTCTTCGGGGCGATGGATCCCGTTAAGATGACCTCCCAGCTCGCCTGGGGGCAGGGAAGTGCTGCCCACAGGATCGGCCTGGGAAGGGGGCGCAGTTCCTTCCTCCTTGAAGGCACAGGGGCGCCCTCCACCGCCCCCCCTCCCCGCCCGGCCCTGCTATCAGCCGTGCACACAGTCCAGAGACCGAACCCCGTGCAGGAGTCACTGGTTGAAAGCAACTTCAAGAGCTGGAGATGTCACCTATCACCCGTCTGCACAGGACTGTCAACATTTCCTGACAGGAGCCCAAGTGTCACCAGCAGAAACCCCCCCCCCCCCGCACACACACACACACACACACATACACACGCATACACACGCACACACGGCACCCCACCAGCAGGTCCCTGGCCATTCAGGTTCCTCCTCCCCAGCTCTGGATGGGAGCGAGGCACCCAACCCCTTCCCTCCCTCCCTCCCTCTCTCCCTCCAGCCCTTCTTCCCTTCCTGGCGTAGTATTTTTATTTTTAATTTTTTTTTAAGAGCCAAGTACTATTCCGGAAGCTAGAACTGTTTCCCAGCCGGACCCAGCGGTGCAAGTCTTGGCTATGGTGTCACCTGGCCGGGAGCGTCCCGGGAGGATGCACAGCCCACTTCCCTTGGAGAGGGGGGACCCCGGCTGGGCCCCCACCTCCAGGCGGGGTGCGTGAGCGGCTCACACACACACGCGCGCGCGCGCACACACACACACATACACACACGCACTGAGTGTCTACAAGGCGATCTGCATCCCTGCAGCAGAGGGTCGGGTCGGCCGGGCTTCTGTCTACACACCCGGCCCCGCGAAACCGGCCAGACCGGCCCGGGGAAACCTCCCCGAGACCCTGAGCCGCCTGCCTGCCCCCCTCTCCCCTGGGCTGGTCAATAGGCACTGGCTGACATGGGAGAAAAAATCAAGAGCTTGGAGGACGCTCCTTCCCCACTCCTGAGGCACCTAACACCCCCCCCCCACTCCCCCCAATCCTCCCATCCTTCGCAACACAGCTCAGCAACGAGCTCCCCGGGCATTTAAAACTGCAGCAAAGCGTCCCGACAAACCTCTTTTATTTTTCCTTCCCATTTCGTCCAAAATCATCCAAACAGACTGCAGAGCGTGAACGCACCGCGCGGCGCGAGCCAACAACCAACAGCCGGCACCCCCAGATTGAGCTCACCTGCCTGCCCTGGCTCCCCGTGAGCATCGCCACACTCACACCACACACACACACACATACACACACACACACACACACACACACACTCACATTCACATTCACACACTCACACGCACTCACACGCACACTTACACGCACATTCACACTCACACACGCACACACACACGCACACACACACTCACACGCACGCACACGCACACCGGGGCCGCCGCGGGGACTTCCACTCACTTTCATGAAGGAGCGCAGCCCTCCACCATCTGGCTGGCGCCGCCCGCCTCCGTGTTGGGACTCGCGCGACTCAGCCCCCCATTCACTCGGCTTCATTGATCTCCAGCCACAACAACATAGTTACTTTCTCTTTGGCGAGGACCGTACATGTACGGCTCCTGGGGGGGGAGCGGGGCGGGCCGGGGGCCGACCGACGGCGCGCCGGGCCAATCAGGACCCGGGGAGCGCGGACCGTTACCTCACAGCAGCCCGCAGCCAATAGGCGGCAGGAGGGGGCGTGTCCGGGGCGTGGCCTCTCCGCGCTCCTCCCCCCCGCCCGGGCCGCCGCTCTGCCGCTTAGAACGCGGGCGGTGATGTCATTGGCAACCAATCAACGACGTCAGACGGGCCGGCCGGGGCGCGCGGAGCAGCTGCTCTGTATTTACATGTAAACCCGAGCCTTCAGCGGGGCGCGCTTAACCCTTTAGTGGGGGGCCCCAGGTATCAACCGGCTCGGGGTTCACAGCTGGGCTCCACCTGGCTCTGCCCACTGGACGGGATCGCCCTGGGGAGAGGGGTGGGGTCCGCGGGGGACAGACCACCGCGCGGTCTCTCTCTCTGCATCATCCGGCGATACAAGCGCCGGAGTAACTTTCTGAAGGAGAGACATCGGGAGCGATCCCTGTCCCCCAAAAAGGGAAAACGGGGTTCCTGGAGCGGCTCGAGGGGATGCACAGACCCTCACCCACCCCAGGTTAGGGACGCCGCCGCTGAGCCGCCCGCGCCGGGATCCTCCCCGGGGACCCTGGCGAGCGCGCAGCTCCGGGCATCGCCAAGTCTCTGCCCGCGTCCGGGGTTCGGAAGCCACCGGGAGCCGGCGAGGCCCGCCCGGCTCGCCGAGGCCGCAGGGAAGCGTCGGCCGCCCGCCCGCCCGCCCGCAGAGGTCGCTGCCCCTCCGGCTTCCTAAACCGCTGCCCCAGGAGCGCGCGCGGCGGGGGCGCGGCGCCCTCTGGGCCCCGGGCACGCCCCCGGGGGCCGGGGCTCGATCCCCCCCACCACCCTGCGGGTCGGTTGGAGGGCTGCTCGGAGGCAGCGGCCTGGGCTCAGGCAGGAAGCTATAAGGGCGCATCCTGGAGCCCTGGCATCGGTGCCACCCGCCTAGGCCGGGCCCGCCACCACCCCCTCCCTCCCCTAGGCCCGGTCACCCCGCAGGGCCCCTGGCAAGCCCAGGACAGCCGCCCTGAGACTCTGCAGGAGCCTTGGCCGCGAAAAGGAACCTGAACCCGGTGCAAATAACCAGACTTGCGCCGAAATCTCAGGGAAATGCAGAGAAAGTTGTCTGGCGCTAAGATGCGGAGAGGGACTGCAGAGAGCCTGCATGGCAGAGCCCTGAGGATGCAGGGCCCCCTCCTTGAGCCCATTCCCGCTCAGAGAGCCTGGTAGGGGAACGAGTGGGTGAGATGCGTTCCTGCCCTGAGCCAGGGAGCCCTTGTGAGCAAGACAGAGTAGTTTGCTCTGGTTTTCCCCTCTCACCCGATGGAAGGTGTTGGAGACAAGCTTCAGGCTCCAGGCCTGACAAGTCAGCTAAGCGATAGCGACACATGCATGTAAGTGCTTTAAGCGCAGATCCGCTAGCTCTCAGAGCTCAATGCACTCGTCAGAGAAATCCCCCTGGGCAAGCTCCAGGGGGCTATACACACACACACACACACACACACACACACACAGGCTAGATTTCAGGCCAGTGTTTCCACTGGAAGTGAATGCATCTAGTCACCTCAAACAGGAAAGGGTTTCTGCAGTCCCCTCTCCACGCACGCACACACCCAGCACGCATGCACGGCGGTGGGGGCACAGGATTTGGTTCTCACACCTTTGGGGATCAGCAGGCCCTGGCCAAGAAAGTCTGCTCTGGGGACTTCCCATAGAAACCAGAAAAGAACCTTCCCGAGGCACTGGCAACCCTACATCTCTTTAATATATTTTATTGATTTTTCACAGAGAGGAAGAGAGAGGGAGAGTTAGAAACACCGATGAGAGAGAATCATCGATCAGCTGCCTCTTGCACACACCCCTATTGAGGATGTGCCGGCAACCAAGGTACATGCCCTTGACCAGAATCAAACCTGGGACCTTTCAGTCTGCAGGCCGATGCTCTATCCACTGAGCCAAACCGGTTTCAACCCTGCATCTCTTTAGAGCTTAAATAGCGAGGTCATCCCTCACCCCGGATCATTGTTGGGGGGAAATGTTCACTAACTCGTGAACATTTGTGTGCCGGTCCATCCAGACTCACCATTCATTCATTGATCTGTGAAATGGGAATATCCCAACTAAAACAGACAAGCAAATAAAAACGGGGGAAATTCTGGTGCAAATACTCAGGGAGGGGAAAAGGTTGCTGATAAAAGGCAATCAGTAAAAAAAGCATTGTCCTTGTTTCAGGAACTGGGGTGTATCTAATTAAGGGTACTTAGGATCTATCTATAATAATAAAAGTGTAATATACTCATTAGACCAGACAGCCTAACAACCTTCCAAACATCCTTCCAGATGGCTTTCCAGAGGAAGCAAGAGCTGCCAAGGTTGAGCCACTTGCACAAATTTTGTGCACCATGCCTCTGGAAAATTATAAATTCGTTGCTAACACCCCAGTATCTAGGCCCAAACAAAGTAGGGACTTACAAAAGAGCTCTTATAAGCTTTTCCTGTGAGGCCCAGAAGGGGAAAGGAACTTCAAAAAGAAATGTAACTCATCTGATGAGATGATTGTTTTATTATAGTTTCAAACTAGTGATGATAATTGACTAGTTGACTAAGAATCTAAGCCTTCCTGGCAAAAAAAAAAAAAAAAAAAAAAAAAAAAAGAAAATTGGAAATGATGGCAACATTTCTCATCATTTATCAAACCTGAAATATGAAATAAGCATGTGATTAACATATGCAAAGATGTACTTATTGTATTATCAGGCATCTCAAAGTATATAGTTTATATCCCAATTATAGAGTGGCAGAAAAGAATCAGATTATATAGATGGATATTTTTCCATCGCTGTTCTTTTAAGCTTCTTTTATACAAAAAGAGATGATTCTGTTCCTATTTTTTTAATAATAAATGTGAAAATGCTATCTGAAGTACTGCTCTTAGATTTAAATTTGTAATACCAAGCCAGCCAATGACTATGAACCAAAAATGTGTACAACAAACCAGCAAAGTCTTAATGTTCAACTTTATTCCCAAAGAAACAGCAAAGCATCTTCATTGTGGTTTAGTATTCTAACCATTATACTCAGCCATATCCTTGTTCCTACAAACAAACATCATAAGGAAAATATTGTTTCTTTTAGTGCAAAGTACCATGTTGAACTCAAAAGATGAAGGTAACTTAGGCCAACATCTACACTAATAAAAGAGAAAGATGCAAATTGACCATGCCTTCATGATGCCCACCAGCCAATCAGATGAGAGTATGCAAATTAACACAACAAAGATTGTGGGTTAATTTGCATATGCAGGCACTGAGTGGCCAGGGCTGGGGCAGGATGCAAGTGTTCTGCACCACCCCAGCAGCTCTGGAACTCTGGGCAGTGTGGGAAGATGGAAAGGCAGATCTGGCCAGAGCGAAGGTGGTGCCGGGAGCGGGGGGGAAGGAAGGCCCATTCTTGCTCGAATCTTCGTGCACCAGGCCTCTAGTATAAGACATACTAGGGATAACACAGAACAAACATATTCATTAACCAACTCCCTTTATGTGCACTCAAATGTTTATATGTGTGGGATAACAGCAGAAGCTGGGGACTAGGTGAGAATCAGGTTTTCAAAATAATCCTCAAGGTCAAGGTGGACTCCTGGAAGTACTAGCATTCAGGCCGAGAAAGGCTTAGAGGAAACTTAGAAAAAAATACATCTCAGAATAAAGGTGATATTCAGTCAGCAAGAAGTGGGGAGTGGGAAAGTGAGGTGGCACTCAGTTGAGGTCATTGAGGTCATCCTGGTGAAACATCAGTGACACTTTCCAGGCCTGGAGAGGGCTAATCAAAGGACCCCGGGCCCCCTAACGAGGTGGCCGTCCACCGCGGCACTCGGTGGGGTGATGGAAACGAAAGTGGACCCATCTGCTTCCTCCCTGCCCATGAGTCTGGACATAGGAGGCATCGGTCTTTCCCTTAAAGTTCACGGGCAGGGTGTGGTTGTAACTCAGGAAGAGGTTCTGAGCATCTCAGGCTCCCTAAATGTGGTTTCCAGCCCTAACCGGTTTGGCTCAGTGGATAGAGCATAGGCCTGTGGACTGAAAGGTCCCAGGTTCGATTCCGGTCAAGGGCATGTACCTTGGTTGCCGGCATATCCCCAGTAGGAGTTGTGTAGGAGGCAACTAATCAATATCTCTCTTTCATCAATGTTTCTGACTCTCTCTCCCTCTCCCTTCCTCTTTGTAAAAAAAACAATAAAATATATATTTTAAAAAAATAAATAAAAAATAAATGTGGTTACCGAGGTGGCAGCCCCCGCCACAGGTAACCCCTGAACACCGGGCATGAGGCAGAGATGAGCTGAGATGCGCTCTCACGCTTCAAGTACGGGCTGGATTTTGACGACAGATGAAAACGTGAAGTATCGCCATCATGTTTATGTAGGTCGCGTGTGTTTTTTTGTTTTTGTTTTGTTTTGTTTTGTTTTGTTTTCACTTTTTAGAGGGTGGCTATTAGGGCTTGAAATGGCTTGTGGAGTTTACATGTTTTTATTGGCAGGGCTGTTCTGGAACCAAGTAGCACTCCTTTGATTTGAGGTCACACTGGTGCCAAAGGCAACAGAGCCACAGAGTGTTAGGCCTGGAGGGCACTTGAGAGCTTATCTAGGCCAGTGGTTTCCAAACTGTGTTAGGGATGAGCCGGAGGGAGCAGGACGCTGGGCACGTGACTGATGTGGGAGCAGCAGCGAGAGAGCACTGAGACTTCACTCCCACCCCCACCCCCTTGCATACCTGATAGACATATATATTTCTTGAGACTCCAAAGTAAGATCTCATTTGAAGAAAGGATTCTGGTTGGTTTCTTATTCTATATTGTGTTGGGGGGTTTTTTAAAATATATTTTTATTGATTTTGCCGAAACCGGTTTAGCTCAGTGGTAGAGCGTCGGTCTGCGGACTGAAAGGTCCCAGGTTCGATTCCAGTCAGGGGCATGTACGTTGGTTGCGGGCACATCCCCGGTAGGGTTTGTGCAAGAGGCAGCCGGTCGATGTTTCGCTCTCATCGATGTTTCTAGCTCTCTATCTCTCACCCTTCCTCTCTGTAAAAAAATCAATAAGATACATTTTTAAAAAAATAAAAAAATAAAAATAAAATATATTTTTACTGATTTCAGAGAGAAGAAGGGAGAGAGATGGAAACATCAATGATGAGAATCATTTGACAACTGCCTCCTGCACACCCCCTACTTGAGATCGAGCCCATAACCCGGGCATGTGCCCTGACTGGGAATCAAACCCTGACCTCCTGGTTCCTAGGGCGCCGCTCACTGAGCCACACTAGCAGGGCTATTTTGCTTTTAGTCCTAGCCCCTCGAGTTTTTTTTTACATATGTATCCTTGAACTGTTTCCTCCTAGGTGCATAGCCTGGCTCATCCGATACCTTTGTCGCTACTGATTTGGGCCATCTACAAGAGCTACGGTTTAGGGACCTCTAAGGCTGCTAAATTCCATCCTCATCTGAATTCTAAGTGCAGATATTAGTCAAGGCCTGTCTCTGGGGAACCCCATTGTTTACCCATCCCTTAGGCTGTTTGTTTTGACTACATTCCCTTGTTTATAGTTTAACTCCAATTCCCTTGCCCCCTGGCGTCCATGGAAACATCAGCATCTTTCTCCCAGGAACCCACTCATCACGAGCCATACCATGCTCGTATCTTTGCATCTGGCCCCTCTTGGATGAGGATCATCTCCCGTGCAGAGGAAAGGTGCCCCCTTCTAGCTCACTGAATTTCAGTTGTATAAAGGTATTCCCCCCTTTTATGACACCCGGGGCACCCATTTCTTTGAGCTCATCTCTCTGACAGATGGCAGGGCCAATGTTATTATCCAGCACGTGATTGATGCCTGTAAATAGGTTTTGTGTGTGTGTGTGTGTGTGTGTGTGTGTGTTTTCTGAAAGAGGCATTTCATAAAGCACCTGGGCCTAGAAGTCAAGTTCACATTCCTGGCCGTTGGGTGATGTGCTCTGAGTAGGGAGTGGCAACCTGAGAAGTCCTATTTCTAGGGTTCTGTGAAGGTGACCCACATCCCCCTAGATGCATCACCCAAGGGGACTGATTTATGGGGTGAATACAGCCACCACTTTAAAAGTATACTCTTAGACTGCAAGGGCCACGAATGTACAGCTGGGTCCCTTGCCAAGGGAATATGAACGCCCACTGTGTGCTGAGCACCGAGTCCACAGGATCACCCCTGGCACATAGTAGGTGCTTGCATGCATTCAGGTCAGGTCAAGTCAAGTCATTCCACAGGGAGGAGAAAGACCCCCTATGGCGATGGACTACATTTTTAGTTCAAGTAGGAACTTATGGCATCAACTTCCAGCTCACACACACAAAAAAAATTAGAATTTAAGGAGAATAAACAGGTTGGATCAAAATGTGTCCAAGCGAAGTGCTAGAGCGTGATCTATTCATCTGTCGATGCCCAGGGCCTGCTCCATAACAGGTGTGGGTGACTGAGGAAGTGTGTCACCTTTCTACATTAACACACAAAGATGGATAATTCACAGGAAATTCTTAGCCACTTTCGTGCTAGGACAACTGATGCCACTTGATACACTTCTGTTCTGAACTTTAAATCGGATTAGCGGCCGCCACCAGTGCAAGGAAGTGTTTTTTTCTAGGATATTCTTTGCAGAACAGAAAGGCCGAGTGATCCCGGTTTCCTTTTCAATCCTCATGTCATCCCCGGGTTTTCCAGAATATAGACTAGAAAAGTTAGAGATGTCAAGGTCATCTAATAGCTAGATGACCTTGAAGTTTCTAACTAGATTCTAGCATATTCTCCTAATGGCAGCTTCCATTTAGCATCTGTGACTGCTTTTTCTAAAGGTCAAATTTCTTTCCCACTTCCCATCCTCCAATCATCAAAATTTTTTGTGGATGGAAAAAGGATGAATCAAAAGAAAGAAGACAGGCAAATGGGAGACAGAGATGGATGAATTTTTTTTTTTTACTTTATAATTTTTTGCTTGTATTTTTTATGTTTTAATGGTATTAACTGTTGAATTTGTTGCAAATGTATTTTTTTTACATATTTTTCTTTTTAATTTTTATTGAATTTATTGAGGTGACATCTACACTAACAAAAGAGTAAGATGCAAATTGGCCGTACCTTTGTAACACCCGCCAGCCAATCAGGAGTGAGTATGCAAATTAACCCACCAAAGCTGGCAGGTTAATTTGCATACACACACCCCACCCCAGCTGCTCTGGGCAGCGTGGGAAGGTGGAAAGGCAGCTCTGGGCCCGAGTGAAAGTGGTGCTGGCAGCCAGGGGAAGGAAGGCCCATTCTTGCACGTATCTTTGTGCACTGGGCCTCTAGTTGGTTAATAAAATTATATAGGCTTCACCTACACAGTTTATAACACATCACCTGTGTATTGTATTGTGTGTTCACCATCCGAAGTCGAGTCTATTTCCATTACCATTTATCCCCCCTTGACCCTCTTACATTTCCCTCAATCTCCTTCCCCTCTTGCTTGTATTTTTGACTACAGGCTTGGGAAGTGTATGGTTGGGGAGAGAGAGGACAAGGAGTGGACAAGGAGAGGAAATGCTGACAATTCTAGACATTTTTTTGGTTTTTACAAGCTAAGTGGACTGGGGTAGCATCTGGCCACAGAAAGGGGTTGAAGAATGCTCTGTAACCAAAAAAATGTGATGGCACCGGAGCTCCATGTGGCTGTCCCCTGAGTCCCCTGGGCCCCACTCCTGAGATGTCTGAGTCACAACTGCCCCTCGCAGAGTTGTGCCAAGACTGATAGCGACCGGGGCCTCAAAGATGAAAGAAGAAGTCCGTCACTGTTCCTTGGAGAGGAAGGACATTTGGGGATGTCCCAGTCCATGATCCCATAACAAGAGGAGCGGATTGTGCCTCCCTCCTGGGAAGATACAGAGTTTTCCCTTTTGTGTGTTTTTAAACCACTAGGATCTCCATCGGTGATGAGTAATTGCACGTATCCACTTGGCTGGCCATGGTGCCTGGAGAGTTGGTCAAAATGCTCTTCTGGATGTTCCTGTGAGGGTTGTTTTTGGATGAGACTGACGGTCAAAGTCATGGACTTGGGGTAGAGCAGACTGCCCTCCTTAATGTGGGTTGGCCTCGTCCACTCAGCTGAAGGCCTTAATGAACAAAGATAGCTCTCCCCCGAGCAAGAAAGAATCTTCCTGGCACATGGCTTTCAGTCTTCCATTGCAACACTGGCTCTTCCTAGGCCCCTACCCTGTTGGCCCATCCTGCAGACTGGGGACTAGCCAGCCGCCATAATCCCATCAGCCAATTCCTCAAGCAAGTTTCTCTCTATCTATGCATCCATCGTATTGGTTCTGTTTCTCTGGGGAACGCAGACTACTCCATCTTTGTTTCCAAGCCTGGGAGATGAGCATTGCATCCAAGGACAACGTGTCTCCATTCCTGTCCTGTGGTACTAAAGATACTGAATGAGTGCCTCCATCTTGGATTGCCTTCATGTCCAAGAGTTTAAAACTCCTCTGCAAAGGTGATAGTCAATCTAAGCTAGAAAAATAATTTAATTTAAAACATCTAAGATAGGATTAGTGATACAGAAGGGGGGAAAAGTCCTCCCCCCTTCCCTCAATTTATCAAGGAAAAAAAAATAGGAAATTTCAAATGAAGCTTCTGGCTTGGAGATCCTAAAGCAATCTAGAGATTGGAAAGACAAAAATAAACCTCCTGTCTGTCTGCGAGCCTCGGATTTGTGTCCATTCAGCCTGCAGGAGGAAAGAGATGACGCTGTTTGCTTTCCATCCATTCACATTTCATCTTTATCTCAACATCCCGAACGCTGAGCCCATCCGGAGCTTCCAGTAAGCACAGACTTGCATTTCCAATTTCCTATTGTGAACCAGGAACGCCAGTTAGGCATTTAGGTCCCAGGATAAATGTGGACATCTCGTGGCCATTATTTATTTCCGGCTGCTTTTGCTGCTCCGAGTTCATGGACATACGGCTGAATTATGACAGGGCTCAAAATGAAGAGGCCGCAGTCCACAAAACCACATCGAGACAAAAATGTGCTCTATTTTTACAGCCGCCTGATGTGTTCTGGTTTTCTGGCTCTGTGTCAGGAATGTGTGGAGTGCTGACGGTGTCTGTACCGCTCTTGGCTTCCTCACCCAAGGGCTTGGTGGACCAGGAGTTCTCTAGACCAGAGCTTCCCCCCTATGACCTCTGAGGACACAGGTCACCAGGGGACCTTGTTCAAAGGGCTGGTTCTGCTTTGGCAGGTCCAGGCTCGGACGTCCTGGTGCCCAGATGTAGCTGATGCCCGGGGCACAATTTGCATAGGGAAGCCCACCCCATCTGAGACGGTGGCTGTTAGCCACCTGGGGCTGTGGGAGCATGTGAACGGTGGCTGCTCTGAATCCACATCTGCTCTAAGTATGAAACACACGCCTGATTTTGAAGACTTGGTAGGAAAAAAAAATGATCTAAGAACTCATTAATAATTTCATATTACAGTAAGTCCTCAACGCCGTTGATAGGTTCTGTGACTTTAAGCAACACAACACATAATGACACCCATTCTACAAGACTGTAGTTGATGTGAACGAGAGTTAAGGTCCAAGGGCATCTCACCAACGTCATCATGGAAGGACACAATTTGAGGACCTGCTGTACGTCAGTCCAGACTCTCCTATGCGTCTAACCCAGACGCGGGCTTCTCTGTGTGGTCCAGGGACCCATGCCTCATTACTGCCTGTTGCTGGTCTAAATTTAGAGAAAAGTTTGCATCCAAAGGCAAGCACACACCACTACGCACACTGTTTAGCTCAATGGCAACACTGACAACATAGCTGAAGCTAGTACCTGCTGCAAGTTCTCCTGGGTCCGTGGTCGGCAAACTGTGGCTTGCGAGCCACATGTGTCTCTTTGGCCCCTTGAGTGTGGCTCTCCCACAAAATACCACGGCCTGGGTGAGTCTATGTTGAAGAAGTGGCCTTAGAAGAAGTTTAAGTTTAAAAAAGTTGGCTCTCCAAAGAAATTTCAATCGTTGTACTGTTGTTATGTTGCTCCGTAGACTCATGAGTTTGCCGACCCCTGTCCTGGGTCACATCAGAGCAGCCATGGCTGAGACCATCTCCCAAGATGCAAAGCCTACCTACTACCCAGGCATTTGGTCAGCCAGTCTTCATGTCTAGACTTTCCTGGTTTCCTTTTCTTCCAACCCACATGCCCTTCCAACCTCCGCCAACAAACACTGCCATTTAGGGTTCTGCCCTTGACTTTGACCCTATTTATTTACCATCTCATTTTTTATTTATTTTTATTTTTTTTGCCTTTGCAATCTTTTAAGCCATGACTTGCAAAAATCTGGCTCCAGACTCCAGCACAGCAAGAGAGGATAAGACGGACCCAGTCCTGCCATCTCCCCTGGTCTTTAGGACTTCATTTGCTATGTTGTCAATTTTGCCAGAAGAATGACAGGTAGGACAGAGATGAGAGGAGGGGAGGTGGGGCGGCGGGGGTGGGGTGAGGTGGGGGAGGAATTAGCACAATCTTTCGGAGCCAAATACATGGATTATGGGCTGGAAATTCCCGTCTTGATTTGGCTCAAGGGCCACCGCTATATTTGGCTGGCCCCCCGATTGACATAATTATTACTGCCAGAAAGTAATTTTAGCAAGAACTTCAAAGGAGGACATGGGTGATTAAAGCTCTAATAATAACGTTTCTGAAACGTCTGGGTTAATGAATCTGTAGCTCAGGTAAAAGAAAAGAGGCTTCAGGTGTTCAGGGATTGGAACCTGGACCTGAGCTTGGGGGGAAAAATATTTTATAGGGGAGCCAAGTAGGGCAGGGATGGATCACATGCCCCTAAGAAATCTTGGGGAAACAGGAAGAGATGCAGCCAATAGTTTCTCTAAAAATTTTGTGAGTGAAATTGTTTCCCAAAGCAGGTGATGTCTCAAATTCGTTCATTGAACATCCTTTATGCGCAAGGCACTCTACTAGGCCCTTTGGAAGGCCCCGCAGTGTGAGCAGGGCTGATTGGAGCAGTGGCTGAGGCATTCTGGCTGGTTACAGCCAGGATCCGCCTTGATTAGAGTGACCTGATTGGCTGGTGCCCCCCATTCCCCTTGTTAGATATGTTGACTATCCCCCTTGGATACAGGCAAACTTTCGGTCCTAAACAGCTTTCAGTTTAAAGGCTGAGATATGCCCACATGTAACTATTTGTTTTCAATAAATTCCGTAAATGTAGTTCTTCTTCCTTGTGATTTTTGTAATGAACTCGTCTTTGCTCTAGCGTGCTCTATGGTGAGAACACAGTGCATGATACATATAACAAACCACCCCTTTCCTGCCGCTCTGGCACCTGAGACCGCCTGGCGTTGCCACCTCCTTCTTTTGGGTGCTGAGCCACCAGCCCACCAGCCCAGTGGGGCGGGTCCCTGCTTCCTATATCCTATTGTGGCTCCTAGGACCATTGTCTAGGCCTCCTGGGAGGGTTTTCCTCTTCCTGCTGAAAGCCACCTACACAGGCCCACCCTAAAGGATGAGGGCATTTTCTCCATCCCTGAACTTGGGGAGAAGGTTCCCATTCAATATCACGGCCACGGCCACGGCCACAGTGTCCGGTCCTCTGGCTCTCCACTGCCCACTGGGAACAGAGCTGCCCTCTTTATGCACAGGCACAGCTGAGTTCCCAGGACCCCTGAGAAGTCGGAAATGCCCCCTCCCTATGTCAAGGTCATCCGGAGGCACCGTCACTGGAGGACAGCATGACCCAATAGTCAAGAGCATCATTGCCTTGAGAACCAACTGACCCAAAGTCAAGTTTGGCAACTTCTACTTCCTCTGTCACCTCGGGCAACTGACTTCATTTCCCTGCAACCGGCTTCTTATTTGCAAAATTGGGAAGATGCCAGAACTTATCTCGGTGGGTAGAGTGCAAATGAAATGTGAAAAGTTTCCCAATGCCTGGTGCACAGTATAAATGCTCGATGGTGTTCTTACACGTCTGAGAAGGAGAAGAAGAAGTGATAAGCTATTTTCCGAGGATGGCCTTGGAAATGAGAGAGTCTAGAGGGTCAGATACCCCATATGAGTAGCAAATAGGCTCTGAGAAAGGTCAGGATGGGAACTGGGGAGAGAAAAAAAAATGAAGAATTAATGAAAGAAGAGGAACTAACGAAAGAGTAAGAGGAGGAAGGTATATGCTAAGCTTCTTAGGAAATAGAACTTTGGGAAAGAGTCTGCATGTTTTGAGCAACTTTTCCTGACCAGCTTTCCTCATCCCCTAGGCCCGTGGTTGGCAAACTCATTAGTCCACAGAGCCAAAATATCAACAGGACAACGATTGACATTTCTTTGGAGAGCCACATTTTTTAAACGTAAACTTCTTCTAAGGCCACTTCTTCAACATAGACTGGCCCAATAGTCCAGAGCATCAGTGGCTTGAGAATCAACCGACCCAAGGTCAAGTTTGGCAACTTCTACTTCCTCTGTCACCTTGGGCAAGTGACTTCATTTCCCTGCAACCGGCTTCTTATTTGTAAAACTGGGAAGATGCTAGAACTTAGCTCAATGGGTAGAAGAGCCACCCAATTTGTGAAAGAGCCATACTCGAGGGGCCAAAGAGCCACATGTGGCTCGAGAGCCGTGGTTTGCCGACCACTGCTCTAGACAATGAGAACATACAGCCTTCCTCTTATTTTGTAATTTTATTATCTTCTGTGATTGGGCTACAAACTCTGTGACAGAAGCAACTCTACTAGCTTTGCTTATTAAGATGCCCCAAGTCTTGCATGAACCCCCCCACCCCCGCCCGCCCCAGACTGGAGGTCTGACTGTGTGCATAGAAAACATCCAGGGTCTCCCATTATCTTCTCTTTCAAAATGTGAGTTTCAAATGATGACTGAAGAGGTTTAACTCATCATTTCCTTTTCTTGCTGCTCTGGCTATAAACACAGCAACAATCAAAAAGGAAACCTAGTTCCATGTTGCTTCTCAACTCCAGTTCATTTGTGAAATCAGCCTCCTGTTCATTCATTCACTCAACAATGTGCCTGGCTGAGTAAGAGAAAATGGCCAGGGCCCAGACAGACCCTGCCCGGTTCTGTGTGTCACAGATGGTGTGTGTCCCTCTGGGGATGCCCTGGGCAGGCACAGGACAGGCTGAGAGGCCCAGCTTCCGGCCTGACCCCAACCCAGCTTGTTTGAGGTTTACGGTCAACCAACATCTTTGGGGGACAGGGGGAGAAACACTTCACCCACAATGGCTTGCTATAGGAAAAAGAAAATAATAATAATCAAAAGAACTGCTTAATTAATAGATTGTTTTTCAGCATTTTTAGGGGGGGGTGGAATATGGAGGGGACGGGAGCATGGAAGAATTTGAAATATTATGCTGACTTCCAGGAAAACCAATGGTAAGCCTTCTTACCGATGATTGGCAACATAAGGCAAGTATCCTACCATTGGCCATCAGAAGGCCAGTGGGTCGGCCTGGTCCAGGCAAGACTCTACCTCTAGGAAGAAGAAGGGGATACAACAGAGAAAAAGAAGAGAAAAGATGAGGAGAGAGAGGAGAGACATTATGACTTCTCCCACCGTAAGGAAGTGATGGGCCCCACATATAGCTCAGGGGTGTTTGGAGCTAAATATAATCCCTGTGGCTTCCCCCTGTGCCCAATGTGGCCCCCAGGGGCAAAACCCAAGCCTTGAACTTCATAGAAGGGAGAACAGAATGACAGCTGTGTGGGAAGCAGGGGGTTTACCTGCTTCCTGCTCGAAACCCTTTTGCTGCAGCGAAATACTGTGGTTTTACTGGTTACACTGGTTCACACAATTCCTCGTCTTGCAGGATGTGTGTGTGTGTATGTGTGTGTGGTAACGGCACCACCTGGGTTAGTGACATAGATATTCCCAGCTACCAAAGATTAAACACAGCAGGATGATCATAAAACTCTTAATCCTGGTCCTTAGGGCCACCTAAGAGCAGGCACAGAGGTTACCTAGGCAAATTAGCAAGTGAGACCGAAACCAGACACACACACACATTTTCATAACCTAAAAAATTCACTCACACCGCAAGAGGCCCGAGAAACACGAGACCATCCACCCCGAGGGGCCTTACACGCACGCTGGCCCTCTTTCCTGCGTGGTCACCACCTCCAGGAGGTGCCCCGATGCTGACCCTTCTCCTGCCCTGGGCATCAGGGCAACTTGGCGGGGCAAACATTTTCTTTCCAGAACATTCCGAAGCTACGCTTGTGTGGATTTCTACAAAAAAGGTAGACTGTGTTTTCAGTTGAAGGCTTCAGATGCCATTCCCAAAGGGATAACGAGCGTGGGGGGGAGAAAGGCAGAGAGCTGGTGAGCAGTGGGTCCCGGGCAAATGACTTCGCCGCCAGGAACAAGTCTCCTCGTCTGTACACGGTGCTCAGCGAGTCCACCCCGCACACGTGTTCGAAGAGAGCACCTGCTTTCGTGCCTGGCACGCAGCAGACATCCCAAGAGGGCTGGCTCTTTCCCAACCTCTGTGAGATCATTTCCCTTGTAAGGGGGCCAGGAGGAAGCCAGGAAGCCCAAGGTCCTTGCATGGCGACCAGACATCGGAGGGTTAGCACGCTCAGCCCTCGCTGCAGGAATGCAGGAGCCACTGCAACTTGATGGCGTTCACCTCCTCTGCCCACTCCCGAACCTCCCAGCCCACAAGGAAAGCAGGTGCTACTGTGCAGGGACCCCAGACATGTGTGCACTCCCACCAACATGCCTGTCCACGCTGCTCTGGCTCTCCCCAGAGTGCCTAGCTGAGGAGTGACCTACAGCTAGCTCCTCAAAACAACACGGTTAGCCGAAAGCGGTGTGGCTCAGTGGATAGAGCGTCGGTCTGTGGACTGGAGGGTCCCGGGTTCGATTCCGGTCAAGGGCATGTACTTTGGTTGCAGGCACATCCCCAGTGGGGGGCGGAGGGGGGAGGGGGTGCAGGAGGCAGCTGATCGATGTTTCTCTCCCATCGATGTTTCTAACTCTCTATCCCTCTCTCGTCCTCTCTGTAAAAAAAAATCAATAAAATATATTTAAGGATGCTCAAGGAACTTGGGGGAAGAGTGGAGGAGCCCAGCGAGAACTTAAAGAGACAGGAAGCATCAATAAGGGCTTCCCTCCCATGGTCAGTCCGTCGGCAGAGTCAGTCTGTGGGTGGAAAGAGCAGTGCCTTTTCCAGATGTGCCCGTTTCCAGACGAGGGGATGGAGGAGGCCCAGGCAGAAGCCTGGCTGAGCCTGGCTGACATGAGGGCTCGTCCCCCGGGCTCCCCGGCTGCTCCGGGCCTCTGTTCTTGCCTACGGCTCCGATTTTCTGCTCCAAGGGCCACCGCCTGCGATTGAGCCACACGTGGCCTTTATGCCCCAATACTCCTGACCCAGTTCACTCGGGGGAAACAGCGAAGCGAAACTGCACGGTGTCATCTGGCCCCAGCCCAGCTGCGGTCACAGGCCCGGGGGACCGTCCCCTGATGCTGGCTGGAGACCTCCCGGGACAGGAGGGGGAGCTTGGGGCGGGGCGGGGGGGGGGGGGGGCGGGCGCGGAAGGTGAGCGAGGCAGAGGCCTCCAAACCGGAGCCAAGCACCGAGGGTGGGCCCTGACACAGGCTCCGACTTCAAGAGGCCGCATTGGAATCATTAAACATGGTAAACCATCTCATCGGCCTCCTTGTGAAAGGGCTTCAGCAAAGCAGTATCAAAGAAAATAATTTTTAAAAAATAAATAAATAAATAAAATGTAAGCACTAATATGTAAGGACAGCTATACTGCAGTTATGTTGAATTCAAAATATCTGTGGTGGAAAAATTGGGAAGGAAACATTGTTTTTCATCAATAAAAGAATGTTTGGGTAAAAAAAAAATAATAAAAATAAAGAAAAGCAGCAGCGTCACCCATTCCCTCGCTGGTGTGCTCAAGGCTGCGGCATAAAATGTCAACCTTAAGGGGAAAAGGGCCAGTGTGCGTTTAAGGCCCCTCAGGTGGTCTAGTGTGTCTCAGACCTCTTGCGGTGTGAGAGACGTCCTTGGATGTGACAGGACCTGCAGTGACCAGGAACCAGGCCCAGCAGCACAGAGACATCGCCCAGGCAGGAGCCAGGAGCCAGAAGAGAGCCGCTGGATCCCGCTGAATCCTAACGTCCCGAGTAGGAGGTAATGCCAGGTATTCTAACACCCCAACACGCGTGGGCCCCCTGAACTGGACCGCTTAATCAGCTTTTTTCAAGCAGGTCAGAAAGGGGTGAGCTCAAAATCCCATTCAAACTTGACACCTGGCATCCCGCGAGCCACATCATGGAGCGGAAATGAGGGGTGCTGTTTGGATGAAGTTGGCCCGAAAAAGGAGGAGCCGAGCTCTGATAATCCAGGGAGCTGGGCATTCAGAATGCTCTTCTCTATGGAGGATTCTCATTCGGCATTGGGTCTGCCTTTGTGGTCATGCGCAGAGGTATTGCCTGAGATGCATTGGGGTTTTGTTTGTTTGTTTGTTTACTTGTTTGCTTGTTTTAAAATATATTTTATTGATATTTTACAGAGAAAAAGGGAGAGGGATAGAGAGCTAGAAACATCGAGGAGAGAGAAACATCGACCAGCTGCCTCCTGCACACCCCCTACTGGGGATATGCCCGCAGCCAATGTACATGCCCTTGATGGGAATCGAACCTAGGACCTTTCAGTCCGCAGACCGATGCTCTATCCACTGAGCCACACCGGTTTTGGCCTGAGATGCATTGTTGCTTTGTCTCTGAGAAAACACCTGGGAAGAAACCCACCCAGATTCTCCAAGCTCAGGCATGGGCATGCTTTGAGTGCACAGGCTGACCTGCCTCTCATGCCAGCATCACCTTCACATGCAGCCACTCCTAACGGGCTCAAATAAAGCCCCAGGTGTTATATAGATTGAAAGGGGAAAGCAATTTAAATGCAAATCAATATAAATATCTGTGCATCGCACAGATTAATGAAAGCGTTGGCAAGAAAACATGACAACTAGGAGCTGTAATGGTCTCCGAGGGCAAACCATGATTTGGAAGGTCAAAGAATACATCTTTCTGACTTCTGCTAGACCAGTGGTCGGCAAACATCTTCAGTCAACAGAGCCAAAATATCAACAGTACAACGATTGGAATTTCTCTGGAGAGCCACATTTTTTTAAACTTCAACTTCTTCTAACACCACTTCTTCAACATAGACTCGCCCAGGCTATGGTGTTTGGTGGAAGAGCCACACTCAAGGGGCCAAAGAGCCGCATGTGGCTCATGAGCTGCGGTTTGCCAACCACTGTCTAGACCATCAAACAAGTCAACATAGGGAACAATATTCTTAAAGCTCTGCTAGTTGGACCACATAACGCTTCTATACCACAACAGTCTTTCTGGCATCTATTAGAAATCTCCCTTTCCAATATCGGGGCAGATGTTTTGCTATTTGTTCCAGTTCATGTAACAGTTACTCCTCATTTCGGAACATCTGATATGTTACAGGGAATGGAGCCAGTGCTGGTATCAGAATTTATTCCATTACCCACAATGCTCTGTCCCTAAAAGAGTGACACAAGGTCACACATGTCTGCTCACTCCTTTTAGCCACAACCTCTCATCTTTGATTCACCCAACAGTGACAGACATTGATTTGTGGTCTCACTTATTTACACACTCACTGGTCGATTCTTGTATGTGCCCTGACCAGGGATTGAACCTGCCACCTTGGCCCATCAGGATGATGCTCTAACCAATGGAGCTACCCATCCGGGGCAGGAAAGGTTCTTGAATGCACACTCTGGCCCCTCTGCAGAGTTATAGAACCCATCAGCATATCCAAGCTCTGGGCTGGTCTAGAGCAAAGAAGGCCTCTCAGCTTCAATGAACACAGCATTTCTTTCATCCGGGAAACTATTTTCCCATCACCTGCCATTGCATCTCAAGTGAAAAGGAGAAAACGCTCGCTTTCAGCGTGAAGCGCAACATCACATGGGAAGTCTCCATCCCAAAAGGGATCCGTCTCTGATGACAGTCCTCAGGTCTGTCTGTCTGTGTGTCTGTCTGCAAGATGTCCAAAGGCGACCAGCCCCATCTGACCTCCTGCATGGGTTGCTCGGGCAAGATTGGAACACCAGATAAGATTGTGTGAATGCAACACTCCCCTCTCGTGGGTCCCATTAGGGAATCACATCCAGATAAGGACCCGTCACACCGGGACGATTTCCTTTGTCCTGCTAAACAGCCCTGAAGATAAGGAAGCATTCTTCCCTACAAAATAAACCATCGAAATGCACTTATAACAAATCCCAGGTACCCCCAAGTTATCTGTGCTGCCGACAATGAGCTTTCTCCTTGCCTGTCCCTTTTTTTTTTCTTTTTTAAAAAAATATATTTTATTGATTTTTTTACAGAGAGGAAGGGAGAGAGATAGAGAGCTAGAAACGTCGATGAGAGAGAAACATCGACCAGCTGCCTCTTGCACACCCCCTACTGGGGATGTGCCCGCAACCAAGGTACATGCCCTTTCAGTCTGCAGACCGACGCTCTACCACTGAGCCAAACCGGTTTCAGCCTGCCTGTCCCTTTCATTATGTTTCCAACACAGAGACAAGGCTATGGCTCGTGCCTGGACTAAGATAGCATTTCGGCCCTTGGAGCTCTGACAATGGCGCTGGCCCGTGTAATTACTCCCAGCTCCTGCGCACACTTTATTAACAGAGCCCGGATCAGCCGGCCTTCCTGCAGGTCACAAGATGCTGGTTAATTGAGACTTATTTATAAGGAGCCACGCACACGCGCAGAGAACAGCGATGGCTGTTAACTCCCCTGTGTCTGAGGCCTAGAGATCAGCATCCAAAAGCTGATAAGTCAACAAACAAACAGCAACAAAGCAGAAGTTGGAGGGAAATGGGCCTCCTAGGCATCGCATAGAACATGTTTAGAAAGTTAAAAATCCCCCAGAGCTAGAAGTGTGGCTTCCTTTTCTTTCAACCCCTTTCGTCGCCCTGTCCAGCTGCTGCCCCCTCGAGCTGACCCATCCCTCAGCATCGCTTTAAAAAGACACAAACCTTAAATGTAGTACCTTGGAAGAAAAAGACACAACCTCGATGAATCCATGTTAAAATGCCGACTGTGTGCGCTGCTCTGCGCTGTACAAAAAGGTATCTTTGGGCTCCAAAATTGATTAGGGATTTTTGTTGTCGTTAATCCTCACCCAAGGATCTTTTTTTCCACTGGTTTTTAGAGCAAGTGGAAGTTGAGGGAGGTGTAGGGGAGACAGAGAAGGAGAGGGGGGGGAGGGAGAGGGAGGGAGGGAGGGAGAACATCTCTGTGAATGTGTGTGTGTGTGTGTGAGAGAGAGAGAGAGAAAAAGAGAGAGAGAGAGAGAGAGAGAGAGAGAGAGAGAGAGAGAGAGAGAAACATTGATGTGAGAGAGACATATCCATTGGTTGCCTCCTCCATGCGCCCAACCAAGGCCAGGGATCAACCCTACAACCCAGGTATGTGCCCTAAACCAGGAATCAAACCCACATCCTTCAGTGGGCAGGCCAACGCTCTAACCACTGAGTCACACCAGCCAGGGCTGATTATCAACTCTTCGCCTGCCTGCCAGGAGGCCCCACCAGGAGCTCACGGCTTCAGCACCCCTAGGGCCCCCCTTTGCCGCTTTGTTGCTTTGTGGGTGCCCCTCCTACATAGACACGCATGTCTACAGGGAAACCCCAGAGTGCCTTCAAACACTAACAGAAGCCTTAGTTGTAATCTCAGGGTTTAAGGCCTGGCCTTGGAAGTTTCTGGAAATATCCTGTGGACACCCTTCGCCGGGAAGGGGCTTCAGCGAGGGGAGTTGTTTGGGGAGCGTCCACTTTTGGGCCTTCAAGCTCTGTCCAAGCCACTTTAATGGGAGCCAAACCACTGAGACCAGAGGAAGGGGGGGAGGGAAGAAAAGGTGAGTTCACCGTACCCATGACTTCCTTGTTATTCAACTAAACGCAGTTTGCTTTTACTTTTATTTTTTTAATATATTTTATTGATTTCCCACAGAGAGGAAGGAAGTGAGATAGAGAGCCAGAAACGTCGATGGGAGAGAAACATCGACCAGCTGCCTCCTAGCAGGGATGTGCCCACGACCAAGGTGCATGCCCTTGACCGGAACCGAACCAGGGACCTTTCAGTCCGCAGACTGATGCTTTATCCACTGAGCCAAACCGGTTTCAGCAACACGGTTTACTTTTAAATAGAGGCTGCGCTCGGGGAAATCACGGCCATTGGATTCAAATTCATTTTTTAGGTTCAAGTACCTTCCTGAGGCAGTCATGTGTTGCTTTCCCCCCGTGGTCAGTTACAAGGAGAGAAGGCCTAACGGTTCAGAGGTCCGGGTAAGCATGCAGGGCTCATCCAAATCCTATCCGATGACCTCATCACACACCCAACCGGGGGGCCTCCTAAGAGCAGGCCCGCGGCCACAGCTACCAATTCTCAGTGACAGCCGTTCACCCACTTCACAGCGGGCCAGGCAATCAGAGCAAAAGGCTTCCTGGCAATTCCCAGAAGCCTTTCTCCCAGTAATGAGAGCCACGGGAGGACAGATGGTGATGGGCACTTGGACACGGTCCCCCAGAAGGGGAGAGGCAGAGGCAGGGTGACCTGGGCTCTAGACCTCACTCTTCTGTCCCTCTGTCCCATAGGGTCCCCTTCACCCTCCCTCTAGGCTCACCGACGCTAGACCTGCCATGTCTCAGCTAACCACGCCCCCTTAGGGACCCCACAGCCGGGAAGAGCTTGTGTGTAGCGAATGGAATGGGTAGGACATACATGTGCTCATTCAAAAAACATACAAGCCCTGACCGGTTTGGCTCAGTGGATAGAGCATTGGCTTGCAAACTCAAGGTTCCCAGGTTCGATTCCGGTCAAGGGCATGCACCTTGGTTGCGGGCACGTCCCCAGTAGGGGGTATGAAAGAGGCAGCTGATCGATATTTCTCTCTCATCGGGGTTTCTAACTCTCTATCCCTCTCCCTTCCTCTCTGTAAAAAAATCAATAATATATATATTTTTTAACATACAAAAGGAGGAGAGTAAAAGGGAGAGAATCGGAGGCCATCTGTAATACTGTCGACAGTAAAATAAAATAAAAATAAATCTAAGCCCGGCTGATGTGGTTCAATGGTTGAGTGTCAATCCATGAACCAGGTCATGATTCCATTTCGAGCCAGGGCACATACCCGGGGGGCAGGCTCGATCCTCAGTAGGTGCTTCATCCCAACACTAATATTCTAAGATTTAGTCTATTGCATTTGAAAATATTTTTGTGACCTTCCCAGCTAGCCAGTCTCAGAATTTAGTGACACTTGTTTCCTTATGTCTAAATGGAATCTCCCCGCCCACACTGCAGACAATCTTGTTTAGTAAGACCTGGCAGAGTTACACAAGAGCAGGCATTGACGCGATGATGAACCACTGGATGCTTCAAAAAGTTAACTCTTTTCCCATGAAAGTAACACATGCCTATTGTGTGAACACTTGAAAATATAGGAACATATATGAAATAAAATAATGACTGCTGATCAGCCCACTCTGAGAGGTAATTATAAGTATTTCTCTCCAACCTTTTCTTTTTTTAGCGTGGGATCATATACCAATGATACCACTGTGCCCTGATTATATGAAACGTTGTCTCATGGGCATTTTCTTTGTCATTAAAAATTATCTAAACTCACAAATCCTGCTAAAGATAGAGTAATGTTCGATTCTATAAAAATAGGAGGAGAAAAGAGTCCAGGGTTGGACTTTTTGTTGTTGTTCTTCTTTGTGATTCCAGTTGCTTAAAACTAACTTTTCTTTTGACCCAAATAATATAAACTATGTACAAAGTTTTTAATTACGGAAAAAGTTAAAAGGCAAATACAGAACTTTTCAGAGAAGACAGAAGACCGCTGGCCCCATCCTTCCTTACTCCCAAAAACAGACTCAATCCATCTTTTGACAGCCTCTTTATTCATTACCTCAATGTTTCAAAATTAGGTGCTTCTCCCCTCACTCTCACTTTATCAGTGTTTTCTTTTTATCTTGTTTTCTTTTTGTTTTGTTTTTTTGTTTTTTGTTTGTTTGTTTTTTACCAAATCCAGTGACTGTATTGATGGCAGATACACTACTCTCATTGCAACAGCTTTCACCATCTCTCCTAATTAGAATAAAATTATATCTTGGTTAAGTCCAGAGTCATCATGGAAATTATGATGATCATAAAAAAAATTCCTCCGTGCTGAGACAAGTGGTATGCTATGATTAAATTTAATTCTTTGCATGTGCAGCATTTTATTTTTGTGTTATTAATTGAATACTTTTGTTTTAGTTGTTGGCTCAAGCTTTCTACGTATGTAGCATGTGTTCTTTTCAAACTTTGCTTCAACTTCCCCCATGGCTTACGTACATCAACTAATCTGATTTCTGTTTTGTTTTGTTTTGTTTTTTTTCTAAAGACATCTTGCTTGCGGTCCTCTATTGTCCCATTCCAATTTCACTGATTGCTGGCCATTGCACATCTTTTGTCCAGAGGATAATCACTGCAATCAACACGGGAATTCTCTTCGCTACTCTTGTGTTTGGTGTCTCCACTTTTGTTGTGTTTTCTTTTCCTGTCTTGCTCTTTCTTGTTTCACTCCTGCATTCAGATGAAACTTATTCTCCAGGAAAGGTGCAGGAGAGGTAGAATTTTTGAACCATGGCACGTGTGAAAATACCTTTATTTTTCCCATTGCAATCGATGGATAGGTGGTCTGGGTATAGTATCCTTCACAACTCTGAAGACATTGCTTACTGTTTTCAAGCTTCTGTTTTGTTTTGTTTTCTTTTAAGTAGCCCAATCCCATTTGAACTCCAGAATTTGTTCATGTCACATGTCATGTTCCCTTCTCTGAAGCTTTTGGAATCTTCTCTTTATTGATGGTATTTTAAAATTTCATGTTGACCTGCCTTGGAATGATCTATCCCTCTATCATCTATCTTTCCATCCATTCATCTAGGCACTTGGTGGGTCCTTCCATTATAGAAATTCATGCTCTTTAGTTGCCGCATTTCTATATATATATTTCTTGTAGTTTATTCTCTTCTGTGTTTTGTTTTGTTTTTTAAATATATTTGTATTGATTTTAGAGAGGAAGAGAAAGGGAGAAAGAGACAGGAACATCAGTGATGAGAGAGAATTATTGAGCGGCTGACTCCTATCTCCTGCACACCCCTTGCATGCCCTCCTACTGGGGATGTACCATTGATCGGAATCGAACCTTGCACCCTTCAGTCCACAGGCTGACGCTCTATCCACTGAGCCACACGAGCTAAGGCCGTTCTGTTTTAAAAATAACCTTTCTCCACTTTCACAATGAAACACAGCGCTATTTTAATTGTGTGTTTTTTTAACTAATTTGCAATTTTAAAATTCACTGCTACTTTCTTATTGCACACATAATGCATGCATGCATTCACCTTCTACACAACTTGAACAACACAGACATACCATGAACAATCTGTGAGAAAGCATTCCTCCCCTCTGCCTACATTTCCCCTGCCTCCTTAGGGCAGTGGTTGGCAAACTCATCAGTCCACAGAGCCAAATATCAACAGTACCACGATCAAAATTTCTTTGGAGAGACAAATTTTTTAAACTTACACTTCTTCTAACACCACTTCTTCAACAATGACTCGCCCAGGCCGTGGTATTTTGTGGAAGAGCCATACTCAAGGGGCCAAAGAGCCGCATGTGGCTCTCGAGCCGCAGTTTGCCGACCACGGCCCTTGGGAAACCACAGCTAAGATGAAGCTGTGCATCTTTTCAGATGCTGTCTTTCACGTGTACCTAGACATGCATTTGTATGCGCACACATGCAGAGTCTATGGCCCTCACACAGCTGAGTGAGACGCATGTGGGGGGGGACATCACACGATGTCAGGGGCAGGAAAAAGACCATTTCCGGTCCATGAAGCTCAGACCTCTCTTCAGATTGTACTGTGGTCTGGTGAGCATCTCTGCTCTGTGGAGAAGGAGCCTTGTCATAATCTTAACCGCTTTCATGGGGGATTGTTGATTTCTAAATATTTGCCTATTCTAGGATATGTGAATTCCCACCTCCCAGCCCTCAGCCCCAACAAAGAGGTAATACGTAAAACCACAATAAGGGCAATAATATTTGTATGGCACTTCAGAGGGGCCCAGCCCTTCCCGATGCATTACATCATTGGCTATGCATGATGTATAATAACTACCATGCCAACTTATCTCCATGGTTCCCAACAGCCACCTATGTGTCCACACTCCGAGTCTGGGACTGGAAGGCTGTCAGGCAGACCTGGATGAGACCTCCATCACCCATGGAGTCTGTGGCTTCGGGCCACCACACAGTCTACCTTAGCCTCCCGCCCCTGAGTTAGCACTGGATGCCATGGAGTACAGTTGTTTGATTAAAGAGCGTTACGAAAGCAAAGCTCCCAGTCCAGAGCTCACTTATTTTAAGCATGCAGTACCGCAAAGCTCTGTTCTCCCTCTTTCCCAATCCAATATCTGGAGGGAGGATGGGGAGGGGGGGCGGGGACAGACATTTTTCTTTTTTCCTTACTTGTTTTGGGGATTTGCTTCAGCAAAAAGAATGCTAACGATGCCTTAGAGACCTCGGCTCATTTTGCCAGGCCAGATGGGGAGCAGGAGCCGAAGACAGAAGTCGCCAGGAGGGGACCGGAGGGTAGACTGGGGGGCTGGTGTTGGCATGGGGGGAAGTAAACAGGGCTCATTTGAATACAGAACACTGTGTGTTCCGCAGAAAGACTGCTGGGCATCAAAACTGACTCGCCATTTATTTATTCTTAATGTGTTTTTATGGATTTCAGAGAGTAAGAAAGAGGGAGAGAGAGAGAACCATCAATGATGACAGAACCACTGATCAGTTGCCTCCTGCAGGCCCTACACTAGGGATCGAGCCTGCAACCCAGGCCACGTGCCCTTGACTGGGAATCTAAACCATGACTCCTGGCTCACAGGTCCATGCTCAACCGCTGAGTCATGCCGACGGGGCCTGACTCAGCAATTTAGTGAATGTAGACTCCAGATGAGTGAGCTCCAAATTTTAACCACAGACACCTGTAATGATGGGTTTGGGTGACATGGTTCCAGCTCAGCCTGGTTTAGTGGCTGCCTGGCTGTAAACAGTCTCTGAAGGCTGGGCTAGGTCCTCCAGGCGGGAGGAGTGATTCAGAAGGATGACTCACTTAGGTAATTTGTATCCAAAGCCACAAGCTGCTCAGATCCCCCCACCACCACCACCACCTCGAACCCTGTTCTGCTGACACTTTTCTGCCTTCTGTCCTCTTCCCTTCAGAATATTGTAGGCCCTGACTCCATGGGGGAGGGGGGGGGCGGGGCAAAGACTAATTGACATACCATCTCAGATACAGCCAGCCCTCCAATGTACAACGAATGGAATGACTGGCAGGTTCTGGTTGTCTTGGAAACCACTCCTGTGATGGTGCGCTATTCTTTCCTATCATTGGATGAGGCTGATTTATGATTATTTCCAGCTGGAGAGTCAGGTGACAAGTCCAATTATGGTCTGGCTAAAAAAGGACAAAGGTCATTCTGGCTGGTATTATTGGTCTTTAGTGACAAAGGCCAAGTAAACACACCAGTAGTTTTTAATGACCTACCGATAGACTCAAAACACACAATGATGATCCCATGCAGTCCTCTTGATTCAAGGAGACAGATGTGAAATATTAGCTCCGTTTGATTGATTATTAGCTCTGTAAAGGTATCATTAAGCGCTCCGTTTTCTAGAAAAACTGTCATAATCGAATCAACTTCATTTCAAACAAGCGCTGATACACAATGAATAAATGAAGGAATAAGCTTTCATGATTATGGGTTTTGGGTTTTTCTAAGGAAAATGACATGGTTGGTAAAAACCTCATTCAATAAACCCATTATCAATGTGCCACACCACAGACTTGTAAAAAAAAAAATAGCGTTATTGGCAAACAACTACAAAAGGTTGCTCAAGGCAGTTCTAATTATTGTTTGCTGTCTTTGCATTCACATAATGTTTTCTTAACCGGATAAATCACACTATAGAAAAATTCAGTGAGCAGCCATTTCTAGAAAGCTTCAGCACGCTGGGACTCCATGAGTCTTGAAAATTGTCCCCCAATTAACTCACCTTAACTTATCATTCCTCTCCTTCTTATCTTACTATTTGCTGTCTTGCTAAGGTGAAGAGCATCAGCACTATTTTTTTAAAAATATATTTTATTGATTTTTTTTACAGAGAGGAAGAGAGAGGGATAGTTAGAAACATCGATGAGAGAGAGACATCAATCAGCTGCCTCCTGCACACATCCTACTGGGTATGTGCTCACAATCAAGGTACATGCCCTTGACCAGAATCAAACCTGGGACCTTTCAGTCCACAGGCTGACACTCTATCCACTGAGCCAAACTGGTATCAGCGAACATGAGCACTATTTTGCCTCCATCCTCAACATCCTGCCTCCGCTCTAATACATCAGGTACCATCCATCCATCCGTCTTCAGCTTTCCAAATTTTGTTGACATTTCTCATTTGCTGAGAGCATCTTTCCTATTCTATGTCTACTTGTTCATGTTTAGCTTTCTTTTCTTTCTACTGTCATTTTTTTAAATACATATTTTATTGATTTTTTTTACAGAGAGAAAGGGAAAGGGATAGAGAGCTAGAAACATCGATGAGAGAAACATCGATCAGTTGCCTCCTGCACACCCCCTACCAGGGATGTGCCCGCAACCAATATACATGCCCTTGACCGGAATGGAACCTGAGAACTTTCAGTCCACAGGCTCTGTCCACTGAGCCAAACCAGTTTCGGCTCTGCTGTCATTTTTAATAAAATTTCCAAAAGAGCAGAGATAAATATTTGCATTTCACGCCGACACATGTAAAGGGAAGTCCCGTGGATATTCAAACATGTGTGCCCATTCGTGAATAACCCTGTGCACAGATGTCTCCACTAAGATGCGTCCAGGCCTGGGCAAGGCAAGGTGCCGCTATCTTGGTAAAGAAGAGACACGTGCTGCCCCTTGGATTTACCTGAGCCAGTTAGGATCTGGGACAGGAGAATTCTTTTCCTTCTCTGATTAGGCTAGCAAAGGCCAAGGATATGCAAAAGCAAGTGACCAACACAATAGGCCAATTTCTCTGCCATAAAATGTTGTGCTTGGCTTAGGAAGGAAGCTACAGCTGTTCGCTCCAGATGGCAAATAGCTGACTGCTTTGTAACAGGATGCAGTGCGATAGCCAAAGTGAATAGACACATCAAGAAATAGAAGTCTGAGTTAAGTTCCTACTTCCCTTTTTTTTAAAAAAAAAAAAATCCTTTTATAGTTAGCATTTATTAGATTTTTTTAAAATAAAAAGTTCCCCCAAACCACTGACCCAAGTAGAGAATTTCCAAAAGCCAATTCATTCACTGAATGCCATGTCCCCGCATGCACTCGAGCTTGCCTAATAAGGATCGATTTTTCAGAAATCGTTGTGGTACCACTTGTTTCAAAGTCCTCGTTACGTCACAGATGTGGTACGGAGGGCAGATGCCCACCTGTGTGAAAGTGTGTGCTTCTCGGCCTCCATGTGGACACTTGCTTTTTCCTGCTGTTTTGTGTGTGTTCCCTTCGCCTCCAGAGCTACTAAATCAGAAATGTCCTAAGGGCAGGCAGGGTGACACATTTTCAGAGTTCTTCTGTTTCTCCTGGCATCCATCCCTCTCCTAAATATGTGGTAGGAATGCGATAAATCCTGGCTGGCTTACTGGTAGACCATGTTGTTGAAAAGTGATATTTGGATCTCTTAACAAGACCAAGACTACATCTGGTTCTATGTGACACAAACAAATCAACGGAGGAAAATGTTGGTTAAACGAATTGTAAGCCTGTCGGTGTGGCTCAGTGGTTGAGCATCGACCCATGAGCCAGAAGGACACAGTTGGATTCCCTGTCAGGGCACGTGCCTGGGTTGCAGGTTTGATTCCCAGTAGGGGGCATGCAGGAGGCAGTCAATCAATGATTCTGATCATTGATGTTTCTATCCCTCTTTCCCTCTCCCTTCATCTCCGAAACCAATAAAAATGAATTTAAAAAAGAAAAATATTTAAAAGAATTGATAGTTTCATAAGTCAGTTACAGAAAGATAATTACTGCATAATTCTACTTCTATGAGATGCCTTGAATAGTCAAACTCATAGAAACAAAAAGTAGAATGGCATTTGCCAGAGCTGGGAAAAGGGCGGGTGGGAGCTGGTGTTTGAGGGGTAGAGATTCAGTTGGGAAGATGAAAAATTTCTGGAGATGGAGGGTGATAATGGCTGCATAACAATGGGACTTTAATAAATGCAGAGAACCATACACTTAAAATTAGTTAAAATGGTAAAGTTTGTTATGTGTATTTTACCACAAGACAATAAAAGAATTGTCAGTCATGTCATCAATGCCTTGGATTGGGGGGAGGGGAACGGGGGGTGTCTGATACCAGAAATGCCTGGAATCCCAGAAAGATGACTTGGGAGAAGGATAGAAAGTTAGAAACATCAATGAGAGAAACATCGACCAGCTGCCTCCTGCACACTCCCCAATGGGGATGTGCCTGCAACCAAGCTACATTCCCTTGACCTGAATCGAACCTGGGACCTTTCAGGCTGATGCTCTATCCACTGAGCCAAACCGGCTAGGGCAACTACTGATTTCTTTGCTCTCAAAACATCCTCCAAAGTTTCCTCACCTCTCTCTTAACTTTGAGAGCCAGGCATAATCACCCAAGCAAGCATAAGACTCTTCCTTCCACCAGGGAATTTGCAAGGAAAACACACACACACACACACACACACACACACACACACACACACACATATATATATATATATATATTTGCAAATAATGAAGGAACAGGGACAGATTTCTGAGCTGGGTGCTCGGGGTCTGAAAAGGTAGCCCATCTTGTAGCTGAAGGTTAAGGGACTCCAAGACCTCATCCTTCAACAACCCTTTGTTTGAAATCAGTTCGAAAACGGAGAAAGAAAGAAAATAGGAAGACTATCAAAACTTGCGACTCCCCTTCTCAAACTCAAATCTCCAACATTCCCTGAGGCAGTGAACCGGGAAGGCAGCGCAGTGATGGAGACTTAATGAAAGGCCCAGGGAAGATCATAGATCACACTGGCCCGGCAGCTGTCACAGGTGAGGGAACGACAATGACATTATTCTAATATTTGGGATGGTCTTGGCCGTGTCTCCTTCTCTGCAATGACAGCTTAAAGCTCCATCTCTGTCTGCCATGAGCTCATCATCTGTGGTTTCTGGTCGTTTCTTCCCGCTGCTTTTGTTTCAAAAATATGTTGAACCACAAAATCCATGCATGGTGATGTCGTGGTGTCATAGCTTTATGTCATGATGTTAGTCACTTCCCATCCCAGGATCTCCTGTTCTTCAGCCCATTAACTCTGCGCCCAGTTAGCTTTTTATAACAAAAGGGGAGATCATGTATGTGTCATTCTCTGGCTTCCCCATTCCCATGGGATTGGTGAAAGGCCTTTGAGTGGAACACAAAGACTCGTTTCACAGCCTCACTCTCTGTCCCCGTAGGCCCCCCCTTTCTCTGTCCCCACGACCCCACCTCCACCATGGATTTGCTCCCACAATTCCAAACACGTGAGACTCATCAACTTCTCTGTGCCTTTCCTGGAATGCCCTTCCCTTTGCCTCTTCCCGGACCAAAGTGACTTGGCCTCTACAGCTTACAAGGGTCCCTATCTGAGAAGACTTTCACAGACTCATGCCCAGATACAAGGTCATATTGGATTGTTTGTGTGTCCGAGCCCTGTCCCTATTCCAATCCTTCACTCAAAGACACTGGGAGCCCCTCACCTTTGCACCCCCTTTTCTCTTACAGCTCTTAGCTCCATGTGCTCAATTTTTTAAATATATTTTTTATTGATTCCAGAGAGGAAAGAAGGAGAGTGAGAGAGAGAGAGAAACATCAATGATGACAGAGACTCATTGATCGGCTGCCTCCTGAAGGCTCCACACTGAGCATCGAGCCCACAACCCGGGCCTGTGCTCTGACAAGAATCAAACCATGACCTCCTGCTTCCTAGGTGGACGCTCAACCACTGAACCACGCTGGCTGGGCTCAATGAATGTCAAATGAATTAAAGAATAAATGAAGAAAGGAAGAGAGCTACTGATTGGAGAGGAGAGGATCAGCAGTATGTCACCTTCACTGGAGCAAAGGTTGCCTTGGCTCCTGTCACATGCCCAGGTTGGGTGGGCACCCCTATGTCCCAGAGATCCCAGACAACATATTTTGAGAGATTAGCTCATCTTTGCTCTCTCTTCTGATTCATTTCCTATGCAAAGTTCATTTCCTGGTTGTCTCGTAAGAGGAAAGTTGACATGTACATGGAAGAGGTACCTCAATGCCTACATCTGGTGTATCCTTAGTGCTTCATTTGTAGTTAGGGGGCAACAATGTCCTCAAAAGAGACTAGAGAGTCCCCCCCTCCCCCATCCTCCACATGTCCCCGAGGGACCCAGGATCATCAGGTGTTCCTCCTCCCCCACACGCCACACTCTCAGAAAGTCACAAGAACAACTTTATCAGTCCTCTCTGCCTGCTTCCAGGAGTGTTAATTACCACAATCCTTCAGAAATCAACCTTGCAAAATAAATGCACTGTATTCAAGATCTCTCATCCCCTTAGTCCAGCCATATCACCCCAGTGACAGAGGAAAACGGGTACATCTGTAGGGTCATTCCACAATCATTTATAGGAATAAATAATTCAAGAGGCAATGGGTTACGTTAATCACGGGACATGGAATAGCCTGGAGAGATTATATCTTAGAAAAATATTGAACAACATCCCCCAAACACCCCGGCTCTTTGCTCCTTTATTGCTTGTCCAGAATTTTACGGCGGGACATGATCCATCATGTGCTTATATCCTTCATGTATAAAGAGCACACGCAGACAGAGAATAAATATTCTAAGATGCCAACTGAAAAGCAGACAAAGAGCATGAACAGACACTTCACAGAAAAGAGTGCCGATGACAGGGAAACTTGGCCTGTTTAAGCTCACCTCACGGAGAAAAGCAACAACAATGGATGGAAACGCAAACACATTTTATGTAGCAAATGAAAAGGTGGTACTCACGTTTCGGGAGGCAGATGCTTCCACACAGCGCAGGTCAGCCTGTGACAGGAGAACTTCCTGGAAGGCAATTAGGAGACAGTTGTCAAGAGCTTAAAAAATGTTCCTATCTTTTGACCTAACGGCTTCAATAAACAGATTCCAAATTCTAAATAGACTCTAAATAAAATAGTTCTCTAGAAACATATATATATACCTAAATTCAAAAAATAATATTAGACACACTCTAGCAGCTGACAGTGGAAGCAATTAAACCGAGACTATTAATGGGTGGCTGTGAAAAAGATGCTTGCAATGAATGGCTAATGACTAGAAATTTCCATGACAAAAGGAAAATGAACAGAATCCAACATTTTATAGTCAATATGGTTACAATTACAGTAAATATGTACACACACATCTACAGACACAGTGGATGGGAAGAAGGTTTCCAAAGTTATTATTTAGTCCCAGGTTGTGAGATTTTTATATTTTTATGATTTTCAAGCTTTAAAACAGTGACATTGATTTTATAATTATATATCAAAATGACCAACTTTCAGTCTTAGCTGGTATAGCTCAGTGGATAGAGTGTCAGCCTGCAGACTGAAGGGTCCTGAGTTCGATTCCGGTCAAGGGCACATGCCTGGGTTGTAGGTTCAATCCCCAGTCGGGGGTGTGCAGGAGGCAGCCAATCAGTGATTCTCTCTCATCACTGATGTTTCTATCTCTCTCTCTCCCTCTCCCTTCCTCTCTGAAATCAATCAATATATATATATTTAAAGACAAAAATCAAATGTATTTAATAATGGGCAACTGACCCATATCTGAAGTGAAATCCAAATGTATGTGTTTTCAGGAATGAGAAGATGTCCATTTCTAGGCGTGGGAATAAATGAAAGAGTCAGAAAGTTTGGAGAAACATCTGATGCTCTTTAGATGACAGATGAGGCTTCATGGATTTCCATCTTGGGGGAGTTATCTCAAGACTCTAGTGCACGTGTCCTGTCCCCTGGGACCTGTTTGGTGCCTACACAGTGAAGGTAACTGGTGACGAGCTCAGAGTTAAGAACTCTTTGGAAATAGAATTTTCTAGAGAGCCAATTTTCTTGGTTGCTTTGTCCCTAATTTATGTCCCACAGGGAGCAATTCTAATCTCCCCCAGCAAACTTTATCTTAAATGAGGCTCATCTATAATCCTGTTAATGTGTCTGTGTGTCTAACAGGAAATGCCACGGGAGGCCCCAAGTTTCCAAAGCAGTGGTTCTCAACCTTCCTAATGCCTCGGCCCTTTCATACAGTTCCTCATGTGATGGTGACCCCCAACCATAACATTATTGTCATTCTACTTCATAACTGTAATTTTGCTACTGTTAAGTAATCGTAGTGTAAATATCTGTGTTTTCCGATGGTTGAGAACTGCTAGCAGGGTCGCCTAAGACCATCAGAAAACACAGATACTTACATTACGATTCAATACCAGTAGCACAATTACAGTTATGAAGTAGCAACGGAAATAATGTTATGGTTGGGGGTCACCACACCATGAGGAACGGTATTAAAATGTCACGGCCTTAGGAAGGTTGAGAACCGCTGTTCTAAAGGGTACTGTGTGGCTTTAACACCCTCCACACACTTTATTGGGGGCAAGGACGTTAGTTGTTTGCCGGGACACACATCAGTTCACCGTCCCCAATAAAAGTGATGGGATGATGGTGAGATTAATATTAACGTTGCTTGTTCAAACAATAGGTCACAGTTGCCTGGCCACTTGCAGGAGATACAATGCTGTAAAGCAAATGAATGAAACAGAAGAGTCAATGAAACATAGGGCACCGGGGTGCAATAATCAGAAAGAATCCAAATGTTGCCACCAGCCGCTGGTTCTCAAAGTGTGGCCCCTGGACCAGCAGTGTCAGCCTTGCTTGTGAACTTGGACTCTCCGTGCCCTCCAGATCTACTCAACCCGGAGTGTAACAACCCCCCCACGCCACCCCCAACGTGACCAGGATGCACACCAAGGTCTGAGAGATGCTGAGCTGAGACAGAGTAATGGGATGTTGCTGAAATGGATGGTTTTCGGCCGCCTGACTGGTTTTGACTGGCATCTCGTGCCCGGAGACACGTTCAAGGGACAATGACTCGATACTGAGGGACCCTGCTGGGAGCAGGGGGAAGGCAAGTACTGACCCCCGCTTGAGTACTTTCTGTCTCAAGATCAAACTGGTCAGGGGGCCGAGACCTGAAGTTACGGGGACCCGTGGATCTGGCTGTAGGGGCTGGGAGCCCCCCTGAGGAGGGAGGCCAGGAGGAAAACGGACACTTCTGTAATATGCACTCACCACGAGGGCCTGGGGGAGTAGAGGACCTGACCTGGGGACCCAGACCATCAACTTCATTGAGAGAGATCGCTGCTTGCCCCAAACTGACAGGGTTCCTTGGCAAAGCTCGCCAGACGGCAGCTCTGGCACCCGCCTCCGCAGCAGCAGCTGGCACCCCCGTGATGGGATGCCAGCTCCCTCCAAGATACGCTGAGGGTGTCTGGCTTCATTCTTGGAAAAGTTTTGTCGGGTGAGCGAAGCGGGAAGCGTCTTGCTTTTCCTGGGAAACGGCGGCTCCCCCTGTCTACCACGCCTCTGGGCAGAATCTATGCCTGCCCCTCTAAGAATAGTTCCATTGTTAGGCAGATGTGACACAGACCACAGACGTATAGCTCATGATCCTGGGGACTGGGGTGGGGAGGGTCTCACCTTCTAACGGTTTGTACGTTCTTTGTTAAAATTGGTTTTTTGGTTGCTTGCCCTCCATTGGATAAAGACAGAGACAAAATCAGCAACGTCTTGAGTTGCTCTGGTGAGCTGTTTTTTCCATTATTTTGGGATCTGTCTCCCCCTCTCTCTCCACCGCCACACACACACACACACACACAGTTAAAATCCTTCATGCAATGACAGCTCCCTCCCTGCGAGCTTACTAGACTTGATGGCTACCCTTCACAATCTCTCCTGACCGACCATTGAGGGTAACCTCTTGTTTGTTACCTCCGCTTCCATGTTAACAGGTAGGATTCAGGCATATTTACCCCCTTTACCTCCATTTAGATAATTTTTCTTTCATGAATTTTTTGGTTCATCTTCTTGAACGTCCATTCTACCA
Organism: Nyctalus aviator; assembly: GCA_036971965.1. NCBI lineage: Eukaryota > Metazoa > Chordata > Mammalia > Chiroptera > Vespertilionidae > Nyctalus > Nyctalus aviator. Next base: position 5,211,624 of record CM072940.1, on the reverse strand, counting down.
CCCATGGCCCCGACTGCCCACCCCACCCAGCTTCTTTCCTCCCTGGGAAGGAAGCGGAAAGGCAGGAGAGTTTGCCCTTGAGGAATCTGTGAAGGAAGGAATGTCGGGAACTTGCACTCAATTCTTAAGGGGCAGCAGTTCCTAGAATAACAACCGTTCCAAGGACCTGGAGCCCAATGCCCGGAGACTTCTTTCACATTTGAGTCTTCACAATGGCACCTTCAAGTTCAGACGCATGCCATTTCTCTGTCTCAGTCTTTCCTCAAGGCCATGTTCACAGTCACCCACAGCTGTGTTGTGGGCACAAACTAAGGGACATTCTTCCCCAGACTTGTCGGCCAAGAGGCTTCACTCTCTATGTCCCCCTTCCTTCTGTCACTGAGCTGCTCCTCTTGCCATCATGTAGCTGGGTGGGACATGACGGGGCTGGACATGGACTTCTGCTCCCTTCCTCTAATAGGCGGTTGCCACTCATCAAATAGCCATCAACTTGATTTCCAGCTCCCTCCGTTCACACGGTCTCCACGCCCATTCCCAGGCAGGCTCTCCTCCCCTCTCCGTCGCTGTCCATCCACATCCTCACTCTGATTCAGGGTTCAACCCAAGGTCCGACTGTGCCAGGAGGTGTTTCTCCCCACTCTGGTTTCTCACCAGCCTCCCTTTTAATTATACTCTTCAGCACTTGCTACTGTGATTCATATCCTTCATGCTCATGTGATTCACCTGGGAAATATTAAAAAATAAAAATAAAAAAAAATAAAAAATAAAAAAAAACATAGGCCTTGACCAGACAGACCTCATCAGAATCTCTGTGGGTGAGCTACAGGCATCTGTGGTTTTCTAGATGCTTCCCTGGGCCATCCGAATGTACAGCTTTGGCTGAGGAACACACATCATAATATAGAGATGACTAATTTTAGTATTTAATCAGACCTTGCTATGGCTGTGTACCTGTTTTACGAGTACACGCTTTGTAGACTCCCAGGGGACACGTCCTACTTTCCTACCTGAGATATTCTCAATGACTATTTGGATATTTACTTCCATGAACAGTAAAACCACCTACGAGTTCAATCATCTATCCTGGGCCAGGCAGGCACCAGAGTTCTAAAGAGGAAAGCAATTAGCCTTGCTCGACTAGAGTCACTGGCTAACAGGGACTGGTTGTTGAGAATGTTACCTGCTATGATTTAACAGGACTGACTGAATGAGGAGATAATATGGAAGAGGTTCCTGATTTTGTGAATGGTGAGAAGGTTCTGAGTATCATGGGAAAATTCAAATGTTTGTGCCATCGATAGTGCATACCTCCCAAATGCACCTAACATCCCCCTACCCCAAATTACCCACAAGATGGATGATGGATGGATGGATGGATGGATGGATGAATGGATGAATGTTGATGTTAATAGTAAGACATAGTTGCTCTGCTAGTATAGTTAGGTGGCAAATACTCCAGAGTCATGATTATTACAGAGGTCCAGATAGTAGTTTAGGGTAGGCAAGGGATGAACTGGCATCGATAAGGGATTCAGTTCAGGAGACGCAGGATGTATTAATGGACATTCAGGAAGTATGTCTGAGAAGGGCAACAGGGATGACTAAGAGTGACATAGGACACCAGCATCCCAGGAAATAGACTGAGTTAGTGATTTTAAAACTGCCCACCATCGGAGCTGAGGCAAAGTAGCTCCATGTATCCCAGGCTGCCTGGCTTTGCCCATTTATCTTGGCCCCTCAGATAGAGCCGTTGGGTTTCCATGGAGTGGGTCTATATGTCTGTCCTGACTCTCCACTGAAGAAGGAGGAGTCTTTGGTGCCCATGATGCTGGAGTCGAGTGGGTGAGAGGTGTGATAGTCACCGTGGAACTCTTTCCCATGCCAAAACCAATTCCCCCAGAACCTGGATCTCAGAAACGATAGTTCCCTGTGCCTCCGGCCCAGGCCAGCTATACACTTAAGCTGTGCGTTTCCTTGGAAGCAAGGTTGTCCCTTGGGCTTGCAGTGTCTCCAACATGGAAGGTGGACAATCAGGAAGGAAAGGGGGCAATTTGGGGTTTTACTAGGGCTTCCAGAAGAGCAGCAGGAATGACCATTCTCATTTATTGAGATCTTAGGACTACTTAATAGTTGCCATGCTATTCTTAGAAATGTTGATATGATTAATATGACATCCTCTTACGAAGTTCCTGGTCTCATTAGTTTGGCTAATGAGGAAACAAGGAATCAGAATCTATATAATAAAAGTCTAAGCTTCCGTTATGGCAGAATGACCAGAACAACCGATCGGTATGAAGTGCACTGACCACCAGGGGGCAGACGCTAAATGTAGGCGCTACCTCCTTAGCCAGAGCCAGGCTCATGGCTGGCAAGTGCAGCAGCAGTGGCGGCAACCTCTCTTGCCTCTGAAGCAGCACTAAGGAGCTGTGAGCTGAGTGACAAGGAGCAGCGAGCAGGTGAGTGTAAGGAGTGAGAGGTCCTGAACATCCCCAAGTGGTCCTGGACTGTGAGAGGGTGCAGGCTGGGCTGAGGGACACACACCCCCACACACACACACATCCATACACACACACTAGTGCACAAATTTCGTGCACTGGGCCTCTAGTCATTAACTTTCTTAACGTATGTGGCAGAAGCGATATTTGGACCAAGGATTTGGATGTTACAACCCATCTTCTCTTCCCTGAGCTCTGCTTTTCCAGAGATGCATTGGATCAAGGTAACAGCACATCCAGATACGTCTATAGTGGTAAACAGAGCGCCAGAAAGACACATGCTCCCCTCATGTCATGGCACGCTCATTTATTGGGGGGAGGGGGACTCTTTTCTGGCCTATGATTTGGCAAGAGCAGGATTTAGATTCCATCCTCTTGCTGGGACATCCATGATGGGCTTCTTGCTTGGAGACTTTTAGGGCCAACACTAAGGTGCAGCCCCTTCTACTTTCTGAGCTCCTGTTCTAAGAAGTTCCTGGAGAAGCAAGAGGAGGTGAGAGCTCCCAGAAGCATCATTATTCTGCTGTCCACCCTGGTGGCTAACCAAACATTAAAGATCTGAAAGAGCCGCCTTCCCAGAATGCACCTGGAGTGTCCAAATCAGGACAGGCTTCGGAAATAGTTGCGTCCATGCCACTTCAAAATTCAGGGAGGTTTTGGATGTTCCCCGCTTGCCTGGCTGGTCCTCACTGGTGTTTTCCTGATACCTGTTCACCCATTTCCTGGGTTTGCTCCTTGGCCGAATGTCTCCTTGGAACACTGTGCAATTAACACCTGCTGGGTTGGACTAGATGCATGTATGGGTGGTCTGCATGAATCCCATTCTTTCCATTTCGTGTCTGGGCCTCTGCCATCTATTGCATCTCCGACCTTACTAGTGATGGTGCAATCAATACAAACAAACGCCCTAGGCTCTCAGGTAGTCCATGCCAGCATAAATCAATGAGGTGTTGAGAAACTCTGTCACATAATGCTGATCCTCCAGTTCTCTCTTTCTGGTTCCCGGAGCCCTCCCACATTGGCCAGGGCCCGGTTTAGAAATCCCCCTGCCTTTCCCAGCTTAGCTCATTATGATCTCATAAAAATGCAGACTTTCTCAGAAGAGGCGCTGGGAACAATGGGAACCAAGAGGGCTGCATTCTCCTTACTATTTGACTAACTCTGGACCGGGTCCAGTTCGATGGTCGGAATCTGGCCCAGTCTCTCTCAAAGTCATTGCGGGACCATTGGAGCCAGAATCGGGTGCTTGTTAACCTCCCCCGTCCCCCACCACAAACCTACTCATCATCCACATTGTCCACCCTCCATGGCAAGGAAGCTGGATCGTAAACCAGCTACCCGTGGATATGTGCTGTCAGGGTCCCTGTAGGACACTGACCACACACTTGAGTGAGGATAATTCTAGGGGAGTTTCATAAAGGGGCCATTTCCAAAGAGGTAGCCAGAGTGAGGGGGAACCCAAAACACAGTGTTCTGTCTTGTAACTACGTTGGGTGAGGTTTGAAGGGCATGAAGAGAGAGGGGTGATTGCAACCTGCAGGAGAGGGGCTTATCTGGGGACGGCCAATAGACAAGACATCCTTGATGGAGGGATCAGTCAGCCCTTGTTGGCCCCACAGGGAGGGTGCCAGGTGAGGACACACCCCATCCTGTCTTTGCTCCTGACCACCCATCTCCTGCCGGGATTGGCTGAACCTCATGGGAAGCCAGAGCCAAGAGACACCCAGGTCAGCCCTAAGGTCCCAGGGCAGGATGAAGAAGGTGGTGAGTGGGCACGCAGGCCAACAGGAGACACTGGCCAGCACCTGGCTCCAGAACACCGAACCTTGAGACGCACTGGATGAAACTTCTGTCACTGTCCCACCAAGGCCAGTCTCAGTTCATTAAAAAGAGAGAGAGAGGGAGAGGAGAAGTTGATGACGAAGGGAAACTGAAAATCCAATCCTGGGAAATTCAGGGAAAGCCAGAGATCCGGGGAAAGAAAAGCAGGCAGGTGGGCAGATATGAACAAGTCTGGGCTCTGCTTCCCCAGAATTCTCCAAATTCCCCTGTGTGCTGCTCTGCAGATGACTCCTCTCCCTGCATCTCCTCCCGGCCTCCTGTACCTGGGTACTGCTCCCCAAGCACTCCCATCATGCATTGGGGCAGCAGTTTGTGTTTTTGACTTCTCCTCTCACATCCAGGATCAAGACAAATGGTTTCCCATGTTTGTGTGGATGTTCTCAATGGCTCATTCTGGGACTAGATACTATCAATGGTGCACGTGAGCAAAGAGCTGAGGTGGGTGTCAGAGGGATCCTTAGAGAAAGCTTGTTCAGCACTTTTTAAAACTATTTGTATTTATCGATTGATTTTAGATAGAGGAATGGGGGGAGAGGGAAGGAGAGGAGAGAGAGAAGGGGAGAGAGAAACATTGATTTGTTGTTCTAGATATCTATGCATTCATTGGCTGACTCTTGTATGTGCTCTGGCCAGAACTGAACCTGTCACCTTGGTGTATCAGGACAGTGCTCTAACCAACTGGGCTACCTGGCCAGGGCTGTTCATCACTTTTTAAAACTCTGTGGAGAAGCTGGGCAAAATTTAAGATTACCTCAATCAGTGGTCCACAAACTCATTAGTCAACAGAGAAAAATATCAACAAGACGACGATTGAAATTTCTTTGGAGAGTCACATTTTTTAAACTTAAACTATCTAGGTAGGTACATTGTTATTCACACAATTAGGGTACTCCTAAGCTGGCCTTTGCTAAAAACTCAAGAAGCCAAAGAGCCGCGTGTGGTCATAAAGGGGCCATTTCCAGTTTGCTGACCACTGGGCTAGAGAATCCCCGCTTTGCTCTACGTGGCTAGATTCCAGCATCTTTTTTGTTGCCCAGAGTCCTTATAAGGCAAGGGAGTAACACGGGAGGTGTATGTAGCTTGACTCTAGCTGGGAAGGAGGAGGACAAAGCATAGAATCTATTAGCATATATATCCTCTCTGCTTCTCACTGGGAATGAAATCTAAATTTCTCTCTGTTCCCCACACCCTAACATCCCCCCCCCCAAGTGCACAAACATTTTACCCCAAACCATCCAATTCACAGGGGAAGTGGGATGAACAATGATAGTTACCATTTACTGAGCACATACTACATTTTTTGCCTGACAATCTTCGCAATACTTACTCTGGATTCTTTCATCTAAGCCTCACAGTGATGCCACGAGGTGGGTACCACAATGATAGCCTTAGGTACAGACCTTGCCTGGTGGGTACCCACCACCACTCCATCTAAGAGCCAGGATGGCAACCAAGGCGGTCAGCTTTCAAAGCCTGTGCCCTTGATCACAAAGCCATGCTGCCTCCTCCCTAGGCAGTAAGAACTCCTATGTTTACATTTTCCCCCTCTGTTTACATTCATTACTCATTTGTCATCTGTCAACATCTGAAGAGCACTAGGCATGGGCCGTATCAAGGTGGGTAAGATGGGTCTCCCTCAAGCAGAAGCACACGAGTCTATAGAGCAGACGAGGAGAGAGCGGTGTCATGGCTGCATAGGCGAGAGGTGTCATGGGGGCGTGAATAAGATGCCAAGGAAAGCCAGTGACTAAGCCTCATTAGGGAAGTTGTGGAAAGCTCCATGGAGGACTTGACATGTTAGTCTGTGAAACAGCAGGCATGAGCAAATGTTTGCTGAGTGAGTGAACAGCAGAAGTTCATCTGGCAGAGAGGAGGAAGATAAATGGAGGAAACAGTAGGTGGTAATGTGAGGAGGGTGGTTGCATGCTGTTTGCTACTTTCTCCATTAATTGAGCTTTACTGGGGACGCTGAGAAATTCCAAATCTGTAAGTCCAGGAGAAATGAGCTGGTAACTTCCGAGTTTTCTGCCTGAAAACATCTAATTTATATCCTTACTCTCTACAAGGCTATTTTGCAAAAAGGCACTCCTTATCCATGTTAGCATCACTCCAGGGTCCTTGGCTGGTTTTCTGGGGGGCTTCTAGAAAGCAAGCTAGCCGAAACCGGTTTGGCTCAGTGTGTAGAGCATCAGCCTGCAGACTGAAGGGTCCTGAGTTCGATTCTGGTCAAGGGCATGTACCTTGGTTGTGGGCACATTCCCAGTAGGAGGTATGCAAGAGGCAGCTGATCGATGTTTCTCTCTCATCAATGTTTCTAACTCTCTATCCCTCCCCCTTCGTCTCTGTAAAAAATCAATATATTTTTTAAATATAGAAAGCAAGCTACTCAAAGAGTCAGATTATTTTTAAAAATCGGCTTTTTCAAGGTATACTTTATGCATACTAAAAACCACTAATTTGGGATGGATAATTCCATGAGCTTTTAGCACGTGCATACAGTAATGTAACCACCCCTACAATCAAGTTATAAAACAGTTCCCTTTTTGTTAAATGCCCATTAGCAATGAATCCCCTCCCCCGAGCCATGGCCTCTGGGGTCCACTGATCTTTCGGTCACCTTAGCTTTGCTTCGCTAGGATTTTATGGAGATGTAATCAAACAGGAAGTAGTCATGTCGTCTATCGTCTTTCATTTAGCAAAATGCTTCAGAGATTCATCCGTGCCTATTGCACAAGTCACTCATTCATTCCTTGTTATTGCTGAGTAGCATCCCATTGTATGAATAAGCCATAATCTGTTCATCTATAAAACAAGTGGACGGGCACCGGATGAATGAAGATGCTACAAACATGTACAAGTTTATGTGCACACATATTTTTAATGAGATACCACCTTATTACTATTTTATTGTATCCCTTTTCTCTTAACTGTAAATTCAGCTATCTCATTCCTTCTATCCTCTACTGGGTACATCTATGTGTTAATGTTATTAACATTTTTATGACGACCTACTATCTTGCTGAATTATTTTATTGGGTTATTTTATCATGAACTCTCTAGGATTTCCCAAGCATATTCTTATGTCTCCTGCATAATATTTCTTTTTTTCATAACCATTAGGCTATGATCACTTTCTCTAATCGAATTACATTAGCTAGTACTTTGAGAAGAAGCTCAACTGGACCTAGTGTGAGATGGGCCCAGTGTGAATGCACCCAGTAGGACTGCATCTAGCACTACATAATGCAATTGTCTTGCAACTGTACAGAATGGGATACGGTCCTCACCGTATAGTCACTAAGCTTTCTTCTCTTCCTCTGTCAGAATGCAAATTCCATGTGTAATATTCCTTGACTGCCCCTCTCTCTCTCTCTCTAACAGTCTACCCTAGCGACTCACCTTCCTTTTCCTTGTTTTAAGAGCATTTCTTTGGGGAATCTCAGATAACATAAAGAACCCCCGAATGTGTATTCCAGTAGCCCACCCCCTCCCACCCTCGCTGCCAGCATAGCATCCTCTGTAAAGGCAGGTTCTCTCCCATCAGAGAGCAGGGGGTGGGCCTGGGCTCCCTCCTGGGTCATAGATGGGCCCCTGGCCTTGTGGGGCCACAGAGGGCCGCTCCTTCTCCAAGACGGTCTTCAAAGGCTCGCTGTGCCTCTGTCTCCCTGCTGTGTCACCCGTCAGCTGTGATGTCTAACGGCTCCCCTTGGCAGCCGCTGCCCATGAGGTCATTTTCTCGCCACATGGCTTCCTCCAGCACTTACCCCCTGGCTGTGACTCGGTGTTTACCGTCACATCGACCTGTGAGGAACACGGTGCCGAAGAACGAAGGCTGGCACCGGGGTGGGTGCAGACAGGTTCCTGGGGGGGAGCGGGAGGCTGGGAGCATGGGGGATACCCACGTGCGAGGAGGCCGCCTCTCTTCAGGTCCTGGCAGGACATCAAGTCCCAAAAGGAGGAGAATGACCCGTCGTGTCCGGTCTAGTCCGAGCTGTTGTTTGTAAGAAGGGAAAAGCAGCTGTCTGTTCCCAGGCCAGGCGCTGAGCGAGGGCCCCCAAAGCCAGTGGGTGTGCGTGAGCCATGGTGACCTCCGTGCAGAAGGAATAGCTCTGGGGAATGCTGCCCCTTGTTTAGGGGGGAGGGGGGGAGGGGGGCAGCCAATACCATACACCCCGCACAACAATCTTAGGAAAGAGCAACAGCAAGTCCTTTCTGAGATGGAGGTGCAGATCCAGGAAGAAGAGGGTAAGCAATACTGGAGTCCTCCATACTCTGCAGGACTGTCAACTTCAACTTCAATGACATCTCAAATTTCATTCAGTTATGACACGGGCATGGACACCCGAGACACAGCTCCTTATTTTGTCTAGAACTATAAGTTTTGTTTTGTTTTTTCCCTGCGGGCTCGCCGATGGGTCAGAGGAGGACTAAGCTAGAGCCCTACCAGCGTCCAACCTAGTAGTTGTGTCTGCTCATGGAATCAGCCTCTTTTGTAAATGTCTCAGTCGCATGCTGGGCTCTCAGAGGTCTCTGACCTCGGCCTCAGTCTCTCAGAGATGGTGTGTGAGCAGTGCCCGCTGCTACCGTATGGAGAGGGTGGGGATGGGCCTTCTGGCTTCTCAACTTCCTATAGGACCTGGTGATTAATCTGCCACTGGAGTTCAAGTATGAGTCTAGGGTTACCGAGGGACCATTTCCAGGTCCTGACCATGACACATGGGAGCCAAAGGGGGTACCAACAAGCTAAGCTCTAGGCTTCCTATCCCTGGACTCTGCAGTGCAGCCAAGGATGAATCTGAGTACTTGGAGGGTGACTATAGGGAGGAAACCAAGAGCTTCTCTCTTCTTCTTCCTCCTCCTCCTCCTCCTTCTTTTCCTCCTCCTTCTTCTTTTCCTCTTCCTTCTTCTTCTCCTTTTTCTTCTCCTCCTCCTTCTTCTTCTCCTCCTCTTCCTCCTCCTCCTTCTTCCCTTTCTCCTCCTCCTCCTCCTTCTTCTCTTTCTCCTTCTCCTCCTCCTTTCTCCTCCTTTCCTTCTTTTCCTCCTCCTCTTCCTCTTCCTTCTTCTCTTTTTCCTCCTCCACATCCTTCTTCTTCTCATTTTCTTCTTCCTCCTCCTCCTCCTCCTCCTCCTTTTCCTCCTCCTCCCTTTCTCTTCTCCTTCTTCCTCTCCCTCTCTTACAGCACCTGCTCTCTGGGCCTCACAAACTTAGGCACGTGAGTTCAAGCTCCAAAAGAGGTAAGAACAACCCAGAGTGACCATGTGATCTAGTCCAGTGGTGTTCCAACCCAATTTCAAGACACTTTATTTTTAATTAACAATAATCTAACTCAGAGGCCCAATATGCCAGACAGATGAAAGCAGAGCTGGCCTGCTGGGGCAGGTAAGAAGGGAGCAGACCTTGTAGGATATATACCCCAGGACTTCACAAATATTATCCTATGGAAACCACTGGTCTTTTTCAAACCCATCATCTCCTAGATCAGTGGTCAGCAAACTCCTTAGTCCACAGAGCCAAATGTCAACAGTACAACAATTGAAATTTCTTTGGAGAGCCACATTTTTTAAACTTAAACTTCTTCTAACGCCACTTCTTCAAAATAGACTCGCCCATGCCATGGTATTTTGTGGAAGAGCCACACTCAAGGAGCCAAAGGGCTGCATGTGGCTCATGAGCCACAATTTGCCAACCACTGTCCTAGATAGAGAAGCTGTGATTTAATGAATAAAAGTAAGTTGTCTTGCAGATTGCAAAAGGCAGAAACTTAAAACCGTTCTCTGAGCTTTTCATTCCATTATTCCATTCCCCCAAGCCTTAACCTAATTGTAAAGACCATATGCCGCTCACGTTCAAGGGCAAGCCTACATGTTGATGCCCCGGAGGCAGCGGGTTTCACTGGCAAGAAACAATTCACCATCAAACACACATAGTCCATCAGTCACATTCAACATCACAGGAAGTGAAAAATTCTAATGTGTTCCCATCTGACTAGTCCTTACTCAATGACTTGCTTCTGTCTGGTCCTAACGAGACAGCCCAAATAAAGTCTCCTTGAAGCACCAGTCATGCTAAAGTCACAATGACACAGACAGACATCGCCTCCTCAGCACTCTGCTTAGCTTAGGTCTCTCCTGATGAATGGACTACTGATAAATGAGTGCACAAGCCTCAGAATGTTGACAGACCATTTCATAGACTTGCTTAGGTCAAGTTTACTTGAGGTCTACAGAGCAGAGGAGCCAGTGAAACGACTTTAGGCGTGGTCAGAACGCCCTTCGGAGAGAACACAGGTAGACGTGAGTTCCAAGGAGACACCGAAGAGAAAGGTGTCAGACACGTTCAGCCCCCCGTCAAGACAGCTAGCTGGGAGGGATGGGAACCAGGGGGCTATTTATCGCATGGCCAATGACTTGGAAGCACACCTTGCTGCTACGTGTGTTCGGGCAATTACGAGGCAATTACACCTGCAAACTACCTGCAATTAAAAGCTATAATTAAAAGTTAGACTCTCTGGGGGGGGGGGGGAGGCTGTGTTTGGGAAGCAGTGGCTGCTGATGTTTAATGGTGGACCTTCAGGTTGACGGCTTTCCTACTTCGTTGACATGCTCATACCCCCTGAGTGCACATGTGCCTCTAGGAGCTGTTAGATAGGTGACCCATTGATAGAATCACTAATCATAGGGGGCAGATGGTTCTGACTCTGCGATGGTTCGAAGCAGTGCTTGTCGGGCCCGCTCTTGGGCCATGGATGTTCACAGTCAGATGTTTTCGATTTGTCTTCCAATGCGACGTGGACTCAAATGCTTGGCAGATGTATCATTTCTCCATTCTCCCCTGCTGCTCACTCTTCAGTTTGACGTTCCTTCATTTAATGGTAGCAGCAGTGTTGTACGCTTTTCATAGATCTTCATGACGTGTCTGAACCCAACGCCATACAAGTGGAGAATGGCCATCGAACGTGGTCCTCTGAGGATGCGAGGGTTCTCATTGCCAGCTCTGCACAAAGGAATCCCCTGCCCGGGAGGATGAACAGGTGTGATGCTCCTGTTTAAATGGACAGTAACACAGGCCAATTCTTCCTCCTGGAGAACAGAGTGGGAGTCCGCATAGTCTCATCTTCAACCCCGTGTCCTGTCTGGGCACCCCGACATTGTCTGACCTGGAGACAGGAGCTTAGGTACCTTAGGTATCTGGTGTTGCCCTCCTTTCATTGAATCTGTGGTATCACCTAGTCCTGGAACCCATTCTGCTGTGTCTGTGTGAGCAGAAGCCTCCTGGACCGTCTTCACCCTTCTCATGACTCCACCACCCACTTCGGCCACCACGAAGCTCACCAGCTCCAAGTTCGTCTAGCTCAGCTGCCTGCTCCCACACTCACTCCTGCCTTCCATTGCACTGCCTCCCGAATGTTGAATCTGCTGTTTATGGTGAAGCCATTAAACTCCCCAAAGACAGAGAGAGTGGCCATACTGTATTAGAAATCTCCACGTGGGTATTTCAGCATTTTTGAGAGCGGTGGGCATGGACATATGCTCCCCCAAACAAATGGGGGGGGGGAGGGGGGAAAGAGAGGGGGGGTGAGGGCGCACAGACCAGGATGAACTTTGAACTTTACTGATGCCAGGCACAGTCTACTCTCTCAAGGATGCTGCTAACACAACCCAGACATAGAGGCATCAGAGTTGTGCTCAAGTTTTTCAAAAGACTAAGACAAGGCTCTTGTGAGTGTGTGTGTGTGTGTGTGTGTGTGAGAGAGAGAGAGAGAGAGAGAGAGAGAGAGAGAGAAATATCAGGAGTGCTTTGTAACTTACATGCTTAGGAAAATGATTATTCTGCAATTGTATAACACAGGCTTAGAGCTCTGAGTACACAAAAGAGTTCATTATTATATTATTATTATTAATTATTGTACTATTTCCCATTTGAATAACTGTAAACCTACTTTTGCCCTAAGCATTTATATATATGATATCTTTTAATGCTCATTGTTTCCACCCTGTGTTTACTTTCAGGACCCTAACCCCGGCCCCGAGGGTATATTTTTTTAATCCTTGGGATACATATACACACATTCAGGTCATAATAACCTGTGGTGGGTGCCATCTCCCGGTAGAAAGATGTCGGAGTGAGAAGGTGAGCTTCATGATTCAAAATCTGGTGGATAATGACTGTCAGACAGAGAAGAATTTTTTTTTAATTTCCATAAGCCCAGGATTTTAATTAGATCATTTCATAGTTTTGCAGAGGAGTCATCTTTTACAGAAAAAAAAAAATTTCCCAACAAAAAGGACCAAAAAAAAGAAAAAAGAAAGAAAGAAAGAAAGAAAGAAAGAAAGAAAGAAAGAAAGAAAAATGAGACCCATGGGAAACAATTTCTTCACAAGGCAGCGATTGAACTGATCCATTTGGAACCCTTAGCCCATGTTGCTGCATGCTAATTGCAAGTCATTTGTAAGCAGAATCAGCTTGGGTCACGACTGATTGAATGCCGTGGAGCTGGCCTGCCCAGCTTGGGAGGGAGGTGTGCACAGAGCCCCGGTTTTACAAGACCATGGAGAGAGCGTCAATGTGGATGAAACAGAACAACAAGCTAGAACACCACGGATGACACAGACCTTGGCAGCCTTTCAGAAGCGACATGCTCGGTCTTCATTTACTCCTCACATCCCAACAGTGGGGGGTGTTGGGGGGGACACAGACTGAGGGTGGCACCTCTGTCCCCACTGGGGCTTTCTCCACCCCCATGTCCCTGTGGAAAGCATGCTTTCTGGGAAAATGGACGGAATAACCCCGATTTCGCATCCTAACTCCGGATACCCGATGGTGCTCCATGATGACTCCATCCTGCTGGGTCATGAAGGGTCGCTTTCTTTCTTCTCTGTGTTGGCCATTTCAGAGAGGATCTGAAATTCCGAATTCTTCAGGAGGGGGAGTCAATGTGTGCACTGAGAGCTGATGTCTTCAGACTTTGCACATCTGTGAGCATGAGCATCCAGTGGAGAAATAAGGATGCTCAGGGTAGGAGGACCCCTGGATCCGGGGAGTAGTGAGTTCATCTTGAAGGAGATAGAGGGAAAACCTGGGCTGGGCTACAGGGACCTTGCCCTCCTCCTTGAACACGTACCAATCATTCATTTTACAGGAGGTGGTCCTTCCTTGTAGAGTTTCCATGAGCCATGGCTGTTGCATCTCTTGGTAGGATCTTTTCCTTCCATAAACTTAGACGCCAAGGCCATGTGCTAGCTCGGGAAGGACATTTGTCGCCCTTCCTGGCAAGAGACACCTTGAGCTGTTAATATTAGAACCAAATTCCTTCAGCCTTTGTAGACTCCTGTATAAAATGATACTGCACAGCCTCCATTCCCCTTTTAAGTGGCCTGCTTGATGTCCCAAGTCCCCAAGAGGCTAATCCCCACCAGGGCGGCTCAGGGAACATTTGGGTCCTTCTCAGTTTCAGAAGGGGTCACTGAGGGCACTTAAGCGTGAACCTGGGGCAAGCAAGCAGAGCACACCTTTGAACCCCAGCCTTCTGCCCTTGGGCAACAGGAAGTTAACGAATTGTCTTCCAACTACCTACAAACAGCACACTGGAATTTGAAAGGAGTGCACTGGTGGAGGAGAATAGTGGGTCTGTATTTGAACTCAGACTCTACTGTGTCAGGACACGTGACCGGGGCACGTTATTCAACCTCTCTGAGTGTTGTCTCTGCATCTGTTGAAAAGAAGAATGGGCACCTCTCAGGGGTGTTGTGAAGCTTAGTCATCCGTGATGGAAGGGCCTGGCCCCTTGTAAGCTCTCAATACGGCATGGCTATTCTTAGGGTTGGAGTAAGCAGGGTGTGTTTACAGGTTCTTGGACGGGACAGCCAGAGATGAGTGAGGATGAGGATCAAGTTCTACTCCCTGTGTTCCATGGGTCAAGGCCAGAGTTAGGACACAAGACTGTCTTGGCCACCGGATCCGTCCGGCGTTGGCATCTTGTGGATACTAGGAAGGGTTGGTACTGTGATGGGTGGTGAAAATCAGAAATGGCAGGTGAGCTGGGGCCTGGCTAGGCTGATGGGCTCTTCCTGCTCATCCCAACGAGCTTGGTCCATCTCTCCGGGACTCTTTCTAGAGGTGCCAAGTTGATCATCAAGGCTGGCTGCATCGTGACAATGAAAACCAAGCACGTGTGTTCCTCAGGGCTAGTGTGCCACCTGCCAGAGTGGCATGGGCTGTTTCGCAGAGCAAAGCAAAGGGGCAACTCATCTCTGCACATGCTGAGCCCTGGCGAGGAGGGTGGAGAGCCGTGTCTGGCCACTTGGCCTTCTCTTTATTAATAGACATTTGGGTAATGCCACCTGGGCGAAAGCGGAAAGCCCTGGCAGCAGAGGGCATGTATTTTAAGACGCTGTAGTTTATATTTAGGGCCTGGAAGGATGCCCCCTCGGGAGACATGTAAGAAGAGGAAGCGAGATTAAGAGCCGAGCACCTGGCCCCAGGGGCAAATGTCATCTCCCAAAGTGGCCATGCTTGTCACAGGTGCACACTCAGCGGAGGGAGGCACAGAGGAAGGTGCTCAAATATCTGGACCCCGCTGCCCAGGGCGCTGAGGGGTCAGTCGCCAAAGTCAGGGATGGACCAGTGAGGGAGGGGGATCCTTGCTGTACAATCATTCACAGGGCGCAATACCTTCATGCTCACTGCGGACCGATGTGGGGACAAAACTGATGGGCATCAGGGGTCTGAGATGTACCTTACCCTCCCTCCCCTCCTCTCCCCCCCCCCCGTGTCCTAAAAATTGACATCATCATTTGAGGCGGAAGAGGAGGGTGGTGCGATAATCTGGCATACACTTAGCACTTGCCTATGGAGATGGTTCAGTCTATTCCTGGATCATTTCAAAATTAATATTGTATTACTGCCTCCCCTAAAGCCGGGTAATCGCTGTTCAGAACCACAGCCATCAGCCACATGTTCTTCAGCTGCCTGCCACTTATGATCTCATTTTATCCTCATAACACCCATGTAGAATTTGCTAAATAGCCTCGGATATTTTAACGTAAAAGCTATTAATACGATCATTGTAGAAATGGTTGTAAAACCAGAAAACACGAATTAAAAATACAAAAGATTCCCCCGCCCCATAGAAAACCAGTTAATATTTTAGTGGCGCTACTTCCATTGTATTTCCACACCTGTTCTACGCATTTAATGTATTTTGCATGCAACGTTGAGCACCATTTTTTCAGCTAACACTATACCATACGTATTGACTATGTAGAGAGTTTTTCTATGCAGAATTCTTTGCAAATACAGTTTTAACATCCAAGGATGTGTCACAATATCCTTAATAAATTCTCGATGTTTGGAATTAATTGACGGCCAATATTTTTCTGTTGTGGCTAAGTCATGGTCTGGGTGAGGACTGGGGGCTTGCTTTTACAAGCTCGTCCACCAATGGCCAGCCTGTGAGAGTGGGAGGGAGGACCATACCACCAGCACTTTCCTCCATGCCTGACTCACAACCATGAGACAAAGAGATAGATGGTCAACCCAGCCGATGGAATAAAACAGAGGATTGCAGACCCTAGTTGGTACCTGCAGTCCCATTCAAATATACTTGCACAGATTAAAACCAAGGAAAGTATTTTAGATCAGTGGTTACAGATCTGGCTGGCACAACAGAATCACCTTAAGAGTTTATTAAAGTAAACCCATAGTTCTAAAGTAGAGCTTGAAAACCTGTATTAAACAACTACAAAGAGAAGGAGAGAGAGAAAGGAGGGGTGAGGGGGGGGGTGGATGGCCCCAAAGCAGACTTGCTCCCATTGCTTTGAACGCTTTTGCAACTTCCTCATGGTCATTGCTGACTTCGAAGGAATGCTTGCCAAGTTATTTGTGCCACAGCTCTGGGATGGTCAATATCACAGGGCAATGCCAAGAGGGCCGGTGGGCCAGTGTACAGTGCTGATTCCCTGGTCTCCTACTGAAAGGAAGTGCCAGCTGATGGATGGGACACACAGTAGTCACCGGAGCTCAGGTGTGGGCATGTGCCTCTGACCCCACATGGAGGGGCCCCTCTGGATGCCCGGAGTAAGATGTGTGTTGTGTCAAGGGTGTGGAAAAGGAGCTGGCCCTTTAACCCTGGCTTACATGAGAACAAGCTGGGCAAGCAAAGCCTAGCTGGAGGCTGCCATCAACAGCTGAGCACAGTTGGCGTGAAGCTCGGCAGGAACTCATGAGTGTGTTTAGAGACTATTCCAAACACCGCGATGGTGAGAAGATTGTGCATCTGCTTACATTTTGGTGTCAACCATACACGTGTAGTTTGGGAGAGTCATGTGAGAGTCAGATGATGTTCTGGGATCAGGTCACCTTTCAAAGATGACCTTAGGGTATCCTGGGCTGATGATCTCCTAAGGACTTCCAGACGGAGTGTTCCATGTGCGGTCCAGAGAGGAAAGCACCCAATGCTGCTGCCTGCAGAGCCCACCTGGGACTGACTCACCCGGCTGGATTCCCCTCCTTCCAACATCATGGTTCATCATGAGGCTAGCCAGGTCTGCCTGTGAGGTGGTGCAGACAGCTGCGGGATGATTCAGCCAGCAGATCCCAGCTTGTTCTCACTTCCCCCATTGGCTGGCTAGCCTGGGCCCCGGGATGGAAATATTGCCTTGCCTTGGGTGGCCACGAAGGGAAACAGATGCAATGCAGTCTCACACAGTGAGGCCCTGCTGACCGCTAACCACACTGAAAGACGAGATACCGCCAGCCAGAGTGGGAGATGCACTCATCTTGCCTGGAAACACATCCGCCATGGCCCAGGAAGTTACCCCAAGACGATGGCATCATTCCAGGGAGGCGGGGTTGAGAGGCCCCATGCAATAGGAAAAGGTAGCTTTCCCTTATTCATCAGGTCAAGGAAATGCCCGTGCTCCCCAAAAGGAACCTCTCCTGCTTGAGTGACAGGAGAGGAGCAATGGAGCCAGAGAAGAAGAATAATTAGATGTGTGTCACTGGGGTCAAAGCCAAGTTGGGGCAGGATTGCTGGGAGACACGGTCACCACTGTTTCACCCTGCACCTTCTCAAACCAACCAACCAACCAACCAACCAAACCAAAAAAGCATGTTCCCTGGCAGGCAACTCGGATGCTCTGGAAAAAGTCTTTCCCCGCTGGTTTCAATAATAGACTTTCTCTTAAAATTAAAAGGGATAAGAGGTTGGAGTCTGGGCTGAGCATCATATTGGCAGGGTGTGTTTTCCCTTCATCCTCCTCAAGCCACTACGTTAGAACCTGTCGAAGGTTTCGATCAAGCCCACCCCATCGTCATGCCACGGGCACCGGGGTTCCTCTGTGCATTCAGGGGACTGGCGATTGGTGTTCCCTGGCCCTGAGTTGGATGTTGCCATTCTTTCTTTGCTTTCTCTGTCTCTGGGCCTCTGCCACCTCGAATGCCATTTTCAAATCACCCTCATGAATTTCCCCTACTCATCTTGTATTCCAGGGATTTAGAATCCAGTTCTCCCTTTCCCCCCGTTCTATGGGGTTACAACTGTGCCCACTGATAGGAATGCTTTCACTCTAAAAGCCCATCATCTGAGATGATGTAGATACTGTTTCTACAAAGGCTAGGTAGAAGGACTCATCAATACATAAATAGACAGATCGAGAGACAGACTGAAAGACAGATGATAGATAGATAGATAGATAGATAGATAGATCAATCTATTGGTAACCCTAACCCCCACATTATTCAAGGATCACCCGTGTTCTCAATACTTATAGGCATAACTGTATTATATAACTTTTTTGAGATTTCCACAATGCCCAGGCAAACAGCGAGCCTTCGCCAAATACTTACTGTCTTCTGCTCTGTGATTCCAAGCATCTCCACCTCCTTCTCTAATAGGTTCAGTGCAAACCACAGTCTGAGTCCCACACAGTCATGTTACTATTTTTTTCTCTAACTCAACAGTCCTTGCCATTTTAACATGATTCAATAAAACACAGGGGGTTTCATTGGGAACTTAACTATAAATTAAGAGCAAAGAATTCATAGAATCGACTGCTCTTTAAATATAGTGTAGTCCAGCCAGCTAACAGTTCTTCTACGGGAGATGCTATATGGGGCAGACATGAGATTGTAGTGCACGCAGCCAAACAAGCAAACAGTGTGCGGGCCTCAGAGTATGTCCTGTGATTATGCTATATGAGTAATAAGGCGGTTATTAGTCATTATTGGCTAATAATGTGCATACTTCCCAGGTGGTCGATCCCAGAGCCAGTATAAACAAGCCCCAGATGCCCTCCTTTTGTTTTCTGCATGTGCTCACGGAGAAGGGCTGGGGACGAGTGATCCCCTCTGTAGACATACGCTATGGCTCACTCACATGTACCTGCTGCATTTGCTACCAGGAAATCTAGGGTGTTGAAAGGGGCTGAACTTCAGTGTGTCTTTGTGCATAAGAGGAGCTAGAAGAGCCAAAACCAGTTGGGCTCAATGGATAGAGCGTTGGGCTGTGGACTGAAAGGTCACAGGTTCAATTCCAGTCAAGGGCATGTACCTTGGTTGCAGGCACATCCCCAGTAGGGGGTGTGCAGGAGGCAGCTGATCGATGTTTCTCTCTCATCAATGTTTCTAACTCTCTATCCCTCTCCCTTCCTCTCTGTAAAAAAAAAAAAAAAAAAAAAAAAAAAAAAGAGGAGCTAGAAGAAAATGACACATTTCTACAAGCATCAGACTTAATACACTGTGAGATAGTGTGTCTGATCCTGGGCAAAGACATAGATCTATATGGTCACACAGCACATCTGCAGATACACAGGTAGGAAGGAGGGGAGAAAGGAGCTGTTCCCTTATCTGCCCCTCCTCCCCCTGTACTCTCCCTTCCTTGTGCTTCGGAGCACGTTTTCCTAGACATTTTTTCTAGGTCATGAGGATCTCAGGAATGCTCTTCAGAAGCAAATTAATGTTGGCAACTTAGTGAAGATTGAGCTAGAAGGGAGAACACAAGTCAAGAGAAGTAAGTCAGGATACTCATAAAATAATGCAGGCATAAGATGAAGAAGCCATAACGGAAAATCAGCCACAGGAGAAAGACCGAATTGCAGGCACAGGCCTGAGGCAGGATCAATAGGACTCATCGGTCCGTGGATTCCATGGGATGAAAGGAAGAGAGGACCCGTGACTGATTTTGATGTTCAGAGGACAGAGTGAGTGGTGACACCATTAACAGGGATCGAAGACCAGAGAAGAAAACAGGATTAAAGAACGGAGCACCGGGACCTGCCGTGTTGGAGATTTATGCGTGGGTTCTTTAAATACAGTTGAGCTCAGCGAGCAAACAGTCAAGGGAGATATTCGGAAATATATGAGTCTGATGCTCAGGCCACAAAGCATGGCTGGGATATAAATTTCAGAGCCCTGTGAACACAATGTTATAATGTCTTCACTGGCTCCCAAATTTCATAGAAGTTCCGAAGCATCTATATAAAATATCAAAATAATTTGCTTCCTGCTGAATCCGGTTTGGCTCAGTGGATAGAGCCGTCAGCCTGAGGACTGAAGGGTCCCAGGTTCAATTCCAGTCAAGGGCATGTACCTGGGTTGTGGGCACATCCCCGGTGGGAGGTGTGCAAGAGGCAGCTGATCGATGATTCTCTCTCATCGATGTTTCTAACTCTCTATCCCTCTCCCTTCCTCTCTGTAAAAAATCAATAAAATATACTTTAAAAAAATAATAATAATTTGCTTCCTAATATCAGACAGCTTAGATCCTAGATCATCTTGTCCTTCATCCATTCCAGGAAGGATGTGTGCACCCCTATGGAGGGGTGGGGAACATCCAGCCCGAGGGCCATGTATGGCCCGATACATCATTTGGTCTGTCCCTGCCAAGGCATCAGGGGCAAGGTCATTAAATGTTGGACCAAGTACAGCAGGCTAATGTATAAGTTGATACTTCTGCATGGCCCGTGAATGATGTTATAAATGGCCAATGGCCCTTGGCAGGAAAAAGGTTCCCCACCCCTGACTTATGGTGACAGGAACTGGAAAACGGGGAGACCTGCTAGGAGATTCTCCAGAAGATGGTTGTGGGGGTGAGGCCTGGACCAGCTTCCTGGCAGGAGGAGTGGACTGAAAGCATAGGACATGCAGCAGACAACAAAGAACAAACACACACAGAGAACAGGGTACATGGTCAAGGTCTGCTCTGTCTGAAAACCGTACCCTGAACGCAGACTCCAACACTCCTCAGTGGTCTTTCCGCTGGAACAAGGGTTTTTCAAAACACCCCAGGGGATTAAGAACAGAAGGATGCATGCGCCTCGGCTCAGCAAGTCGCACAGTCAGTCCTTCGTTATCGTCCACACCTCTGCTTAAGGTTTAGACACATGCCCTGTGCGTTTCCTATAGCTCAGTGGTCGGCAAACTCATTAGTCAACAGAGCCAAATATCAACAGTACAATGGAAATTTCTATGGAGAGCCACATTTTTTAAACTTAAACTATATAGGTAGGCACATTATTAACTTAATTAGGGAACTCCTAAGCTGGCCTTTGCTAAAAACTCAGGGGCCAAAGAGCCGCATGTGGCTCTCCAGCCTCGGTTTGCTGACCAATGCTACAGCTTGCTTTAGTATAGCGGTAACAGTCGCGTGTCCACTTGGGTAGTGGTTTGGGTTTGTCTGTTCCTGGACTTACAGAGCTTAATCCTGAGCTGGGCCACCACAGCTCACTGTCCCCTGGCCCCCAAAACCACACAAATGCAGGCCCAGCTGCAGGGCCAGGCAGGCTCCTGGCCAGGTGACCATGAACCTTAGTCCCTCTCAGCTCAGCAGGACAAACCAGACTCCTAAGCCATCCTCCCTGCCCTGCCCACCTGTCTGGAGCTATCTCCCTGCTCCGAGGAAGGAGCAGGCTGCTGGCTCCTGACAAGTGTGTCTTTGGAGAAAACACACTTTGCATTAGGAAGTACAATAAAGTACCTCCGCATTGTAACGGAAATACCAGGATGAGCAGCTGGTGAACAATTTTTTTTAAATATATTTTTATTGATTTTTTTACAGAGAGGAAGGGAGAGGGAAAGAGAGTTAGAAACATCGATGAGAGAGAAACATCGATCGGCTGCCTCCTGCACACCCACCGCTGGGGATGTGCCCGCAACTAAGGTACATGCCCTTGACCAGAATCGAACCCGAGACCCTTGAGACCGTAGGCCAACGCTCTATCCATTGAGCCACACTGGCTTCAGCACCGGTGAACAATGTTGAGTTGGACCCAGATAATCGACAGAAAGCACGAATATTGAAGGGCTGGGTTCTATGACCCCCAAATGGCCTTAGCTAGCCTGTAGGCCATGGGGGGAAGGTTAAGCTCTCAGCAAGGACTCTGCCCTGGGCCCAGGCATCAGGCAGTCTTAGGCGATGAGGAGAGGAGCCCAGACTGAGATTCCCTCCCCCCACCCCACTTCCCGAGGACCCCCTCCCTCCACACCCCACCGCCCCTCTGGCACCCTTGTCATTTCCAGCTAGCGTTCCTGGTTTGCTAGCCCGTGGCTTTGAGCAAGTGGCTGACATTCTTTGATAAGAAGCTGGGGCTAGAAGTATCCATCTACTAGATTTACTGGGAGGCGGTGATTTTCAACATTTTTCATCTCACGGCACACATAACCTAATTACTAACATTTCTCAGCGCACGCGCACACCACACACAAAACAGGTATCATTTTGATTTGCTCATACCGGACGGCTATTGTTGTGTTGGCTATTGTTATTTTTTTTCTTTGACAATCTAAGGGAAGAGAGGTCAATGCCCCTGACTAAATAGTCAGGTGCTGCATGTTTTAAAAATTCTTACGCGCGCGCACGTGCACACACACACACACACACACACACACACATATACACGGGTTGACATAGCTGCTGTAAGGAATGAGCAGCTACTGTTTGCAGAAGTGTCTAAGCCATTACCTGGCAAGGAGCAGGATTTCATAGATGCTGTTTTTCTTCTTTCCTTGACAAGTATGAGGCAATTTGCTTTGCCTCTCAGAGGCTCCTGTTTTCATTCGATAAAAACAGGGGTAAAGGGGATACTTTATCACAAAGGGCTGTTTTGATTTAAGAAGTCAAAGTGCCCTAACCGGTTTGGCTCAGTGGATAGAGCGTAAGCCTGCGAACTGAAGGGTCCAAGGTTCGATCCCGGTCAAGGGTATGTACCTTGGTTGCGGGCACATCCCCAGTAGGGGGTGTGCAGGAGGCAGCTGATCGATGGTTCTCTCTCATCAATGTTTCTGACTCTATCCTTCTCCCTTCCTCTCTGTAAAAAATCAATAAAATATATATATATATATTTTTTTTAAATACATTCTCTGTAACTGTCTGATGATGGTGAAGGCAGTTTCATTGCAAGAAGGCCCACTGAGGCCCACTCCACTGAGCACCTGATCAATGAGCAGGTTACAGCAGGCAAGAGGAATCTTTGTGATTTCGTGTCTTGGAAGTCTAGGATTTAGATGGGGGGGGGGGAAACTGTAATGATTTTGTATAAAGAATTCTCATCTAGGAGAGATTGTAAGTTAACTAAAGTAAAAATATGTATTCTCAAATAAAAATGCTACAGTGGTTGGTTTAGAAAGATCGAGGTTCAAATGCAATGAGTTGGAATGTGTTTGGTGCTAGAGAAGGGTGAGGTGGTGATGGTAGGAAAATATAGTTACAGAATATCCTCCTGAAGTTAATAAGGTTTTTGTTATCTGTTCTTACTTCTCTTTTTTCTTTTTTTTCTTTTTTCTCCCCAGAAAAACAAGCCAAATTGGGACCAGAAATTGTTCTATTTGCCTTGAACCTCAGGGACGAATGGTAAGCATACTTTGAATAATTTTCGTTGGGATTATGCAATAGGGCCAAGTTCGTGACACACTGATGCTCTAAGTACACTGCCTTATCTTCCCTTCATACCGCCTGAAAAGACACTTGTTCTGTTTGTAAGCTTTATAGTTTGGATCCATTTCATTGAGTAGATTTCAGAGATGGCAAGCAAGACTTTCAAAATTATTTTTGAGGTCCCTTTTAAAGAGATCTCACCACATAAAAGGGAATTTCTGAGCGAGAGGCCAGAAAATTCTAAAGTATTCTTCTTGGCTTTTAGGTTTTCTGGTGCTGGTGCCTGGCCCAACTCCAAAGGTCATGGGCACCCCTAAACTACACCCCTTTGCAGGCAGCAGCCACATCTATGTTGTAAATCCCTAGAGTGAGAGGCAATCTATTGGCTCTCCATTAAAAAAAAAAAAAGTAATTATGGGAGGGAACAGGAAAGAGAAATTTTAGGAAAAAGCTAAAATTTTCAAACACCGAAATCAAAGGAAATGGGAAAAGAAGTGGGAAGAAGGTCCCAAAAGCTACAGGCATAAGCTGTCCTCTGAGATAAGAACAAAATGTGAGGGGAAAGGGGAGCCTGGGAGACTGAGCTTGATTTGGGAGACTGAGCTTGAACTGGGGGACTTCTCTAGAGAAACCCAGAACCCAGTCTGACCCTTGGGCAACTCCTGTCGTCCTTTATGCTACTGATTATGATGTTGTGTGCACCTGGGTGCAGGAGAATGCTGGTCAGGCCCACTGAGCAAGGTCGTGATGTTATCTGCTCCATTGTTGGGATCCCGAGTTTTGCTTACCATGGCTAGTTAGCATAGACGTATATGCCTATGGGACCAGCCCCTCCATAAAAGCTTCAGATCCCAAGGTAGGAATGGGCTTCCCTGGGCAAAGACCTTCTACAAACATCTAGAAAAGGATCATACTCTGTGTGGCCACAGAGGGAGAAAAACTCAGAAGCCTCTGTCTGACATCTTTGGCCTCCAGCCAATGTGTCTCCTTTTCCCGTTGCTCTTGCCATGAATCTTTGTAGAATAAACCTTCACTGCAGGTCTAAGCGAGTCCTCCTAACACATCACCAAACTTGAGTTGGTCCAGGACACTGAGACAGGAACCCAGCGATAGACTGAGGCAGCGTTAATGAGCCAGAGAAGCAGTGTGACCGTGAAGGTGGGGCTGAGAAAAGAGGAGGATGTTAGGGACGGCCTTTTGCTTTGTTATTTTCTTCTAGGGTCATTACAAAATTCTTTTTTTATTTGTTTTAAATCCAATTCGGTCTGCGCTAAACCCTCCCTGGTTGAGCCAAGTGCAAAATCGAATCTCTCTCATGACACGTTTGGCGGGAGGCTGCTGTTGCTTTTTCATCTTAGGGTCCTATCAGAGTCCCGGGGTCTAAAGCAGTCCAGCATTCTAGAAGGGAACTTTGACCTCTAGTCCCCATAAATTATAGTCAGCATGCTCATTGTCCTCCGAAGGTAGACAGTTCTGCTGTCCTCTGCCAAACCAGGGCACGAAAAATAGCTACTCAGCTCATGTCCAGCATCTCTCAGTAACCGAGAGCCTTCCCTCTCCTCGGGGTCTCTCCTGGGGGGTAGGCCTTATCACTTACACAACCTGCAGAACTCACTCATTTCCAAGAGATCTCCTTCCCCCAACCCTGTCTAGAAGATTCTATTCATCTCCAGCCCTGGGTGTCCTCCATCCCTGAAAATCTTATCTCTCACCTGTGCAGGTGAGCCTTTCTATCACCACGGCCTCCTCAGTGATTGTCTTCTGGGGTCTGGTGGCATCGGCTTTTTGGTCCCTGTAACACAGAAGCCAGTGATAACGATGTTAGTCGCCATATTAAAAAGCCCTGGGTACCTTCTTAGGAAATAAAGGGAGATAAACTTACATCAGCAGGAACAACCCAGAAATTAATCTTACTGCAAATTATCTTGGAAGCCTTGGTCTCTACTTAATAGAGGCAATCCGTCTAGTAGATAAATTACTCTGCTACAAAGTAAAGTAACGCACGTGTCATACTAAAGGTGCATCCAAACAGACAATGTGGTCTTGGAGGTGCTATGAGGGTCTCAATGACACGCTCAATTTCTCTGAGCAATTAAAGCCACAGGTTTCTTTCTCCCACACCTTGACGAAGAGGCAGCCAAGGAAGAAGGCCAATCAGTTGGGCTTTATCGTCAATGAGGACACAGTGAAAGAAAGGAGACCTGTGTTGGGTGTAGAGGAGCTTTCTGTCCAATGCAAGTCCCAGCAGTTGGGTTGAGGAGGCCAAGTGCATGGTGGGAAGGGGCAGGTTATTATTCCCAGACATCTCCACCCCAGAGATTCCCAGGCAACACTTCTCCAGGAAACTTTCTTCTCTACAAACTCTCATGTCCACTCCAGTTGCCTGACCACTGAGTCATAGCCTTCCTTCCACAAGTTCAACAGCTCATTCTGCAAGATTCTCGGACAGGCCCCTCATCCCTTCAGAGGAACGGTCAGGGTTGGTGTGTGTGTTGTGAGCCCATTTGGAGGGACCTGGCACCCGCAGGGGCCAGCTCCATGCCAGGACCACGAGACACCAGCAGGGTTACTCACTTGGTTGCCCTCCAGCAGGGGTAGCTGGGGAAACCTCCCTAGAGTGACTGCCGTGTGTATCATTGGGGCGACTCAGCCCAAGCCTCCTTCTTCCTAAAAAGGGCATCTGAGGCCAGGCCTGGGGGTGAGAGTGTCCATAAGACCCATCTATGGCTGGGAAAACACAGAAACACGCCCCACCCCTCCTCCCCACCAAACACACACACACCAGGAAAGAATGAAGGATGGGGTGGGGATAGCTTTCAGTCAATGGCTCAGAAACTCAGAGTGAAACATGAACTTATCCCAGAAGCTTGGGTGACAGATGGGACTTTGTGTCCAGAACCCCGCGACTGATCCGACTCAGCCGCCTAATAATAATATTTTCACTTCAGATTTCCATTCATTCCAGCTCACTGATGGCAGTGCCATCCTTATTGGGTTCTTGTAATTTCTAGGGCCTGTCAGTGACTTAGCCCCGACGAAGAGGAGTAGAGAAAGGCACAGTCTCGGGGCCGGTTCTACCTGACTTCATGGTCAAGGGCAGGACTCTGTTTCCTTTGCCTGAGCAAGTTATACTGTCTGTCCGCATTGCAGAGCTGTGCCTGTCTGGTCCTGTTCACTGGTATGTCTGTCATGTATGCATATAGTTCTCATCTCTCCAATGTGCTGCTCCACAGCCTGAGCTTTCTCCCTCCTCCTCCCCCGCCCCGGTTCTGAGTCCCCATGGCAGCCAGGGCAGCGATAAGCACATGGCAGATCCTTACTCAACCCTGGCTGCTTGTTCCCAATCTTAAACACCCGAGAGAAAAGGCATTTCACAACCACACCAGCTGCCCAATCCAGAATCGAAATCCATTTAGAAAGAGCTCCGGATGGCAACCCTAGAGCCCTCGTTTCGCATACCATCTCTTACTCGAGTTTCAGAAACAACATCTCCGGGGGAATCGGTTCATGTCCATCTGCTGGCCTCCCTGTAAACTCCGAGATGCTCTCTTGGGGTGACCCTTACAATCCTTCCTGGAGGTTTACAATCACAACTGGATATCTTGGTCAGCGCTTAACCGGGTACCATGTGACTTCACAGGTGGGGACACCTAGTGTACCACACTGTGGCTAGCGTACACGGGCCTCTTAGATCTTCAGCAGCTGCTCTGAAAACCATGGATTTTTGGTGTGGTCCTACAGCCCTTTTGGCATCTCCAGGTTCCCACTTTAGCTCCTCTTACAGGCATTGTCCCTAATAAAAGCTCTCGCTCACATCCTGTCTTCACACATCCTAATGTTGGCCCCGTCCCTGGGTGTCCAGAGCAACCTGGTCCCCCTCCTTGAGAGGAACCGGCCATCCGGCCTCTACTTCTACTGTCTGTCTCTCTATCAGACTCACCGTCATGTAATGGGATCAGTGTCCACAGCCAGAAGGCCCAATCAGGCAGGCCCAGGGACCCTTCCCATGCACGAATTTCGTGCACTGGGCCTCTCGTATCCGTTATATTGCTTGGAGAATCCAAGGCACAGGGAAGTAGAGGGATTAGCCTGAGAACACAGACCTAAATTTCAACTAAGCTCTTTCTGATCACTCCTCCTCGATGGGATTTCCTCTCCCAACATCTGTGTCCTCTGGGGTGAGCATTCTAGGAACAAGGTTGACCTCTTTAGAAACAGCACCGACTGTGCATCGCTAAAGCTAAACTCCGCTGACAGAGATCCATTTGGAAGCAACGTGGTGGCAAAAAGGTTAATAGTGAACTTGAATCTTATTTCCAGGCAGACATCCCGAGCCCTTGGGGAGAGGTTGCAGCTGCCCCGTGGCCCAGATAATTCAATATCAGGGTGAGCAAGGACGTCTTAGAACATTCTGTTCTCCCCTGAGACCAATTAAAATCTGTAGGCATCTTTCTTGTTGACCAGGCTGACTTACTAATTGAAATGGAATTGTGATATTTTCATCAGCTTTTCCCTAGCCCTCTCTACCTTGCCAGCAAAGAGAACGCTGGATGATCATAGGGCTTTGAGCCTATGGTTTGGACATAACAAAACAAATAATAACACGTATGGAAGCGATAACATAAACATTACGGTTAGTGATTCAGGTCCCATTGAGGCCCAGGGAACAAATCCACTCCCACCTTAAACCACTAAGCCACTGTTCCACACTAAATAAGATCCCAAAAAGGAGGGTGTCAGGTTGGGAGTATGGTGATGTTCCCCAAATCTCTGTCTGGGTTGATCCAGATAAGCAGGAGTTAAATACCAAAACACCACCTGCAGGATGCCCAGGGAACCATAAATCTGTCATTTTAGCTGTTGCTGTGCTAGTAAACCACCTCTTGTCCTCCCTCTTCCCAATTCACCACCCCTCTGCCTGACTTGACTGGGAAAACTCCTAGTAACCAAGGACCAAATGTCCGCTCAAGTCTGACAAGATCCCTGGCCTTCTACTGAGCCAGGAGGTATTTCCTCTGGGCGTGCAAATGGCCTTTTTACTTCCAATGACCATATTCAGCGTGGACCACACATAGCTTGGCCCTCTCCATCACTGAGAGAGATAAGACCCTCCTCCTTGCATCCCTGTTGTTCCTCCTGCTGCCGCTCTGGGATGGTAAGAGGGTGGAAGACATAGTCAGTCTAAGGAACACCAGACTCTTCCCAAATAGGTCCTGTATAAACACAAGCATTCATTCTTGTGCAGACCTGCAGATGGACCTCAACCCAGGGCCCTGGAGCAAGAACTCCACAATCCCTAGTGCCAACTTAGCTTATCAAAATATTTCTCCGCACCAAAACTGGTTTGGCTCAGTGGACTGAGCGTCAGCCTGCAGACTGAAAGGTCCCAAGTTCGATTCCAGTCAAGGGCATGTACCTTGGCTGCGGACACATCCCCAGTAGGGGGTGTGCAAGAGGCAGCTGATCCGATGATTCTCTCTCATTGATGTTTCTAGCTCTCGATCCCTCTCTCTTCCTCTCTGTAAAAAATAAATAAAATATATTTATTTAAAAAAATTTTCTCCACTGAGCAACCAAGCAGCCAGTCTTCGGGACTCTTGGATGGTGAGGGAATTGTTTTGGCTAACGCATGTCAGTGCTGCTGCTGGGCGTGCTAGTAAACAGGGCACAACAAAACTTGTAGTTTGCAGAGTAGAAGGGCAGGGAGAGGGTAGAAGGACAGGGAGAGGGGGCACTGCCCTCCGCCATGGAGCTGTTTACTATGCGTGTGTGAAATGGCATCATTCTTCAGCCTGATTCTGTGAAAGGCGCCGTGGGAGACATGGAGGAGAAAGGGCAGGGACCAGATGCTCGTTATGCCTTCAAAGTGTGTCTGTTTAGACCCTTCGATTTGTATAAACGGACAACTTTGAACACATACGTCAGAGAGCAAGAAAAAATTAAAATAAATGAGTTACGTATCCAACTCAAGAAGTTGGGAAAATAACCCCGAAAAGGAAACAAAAGGGAGAAATTAGTAAAGATGAAAGCAGAAATGAATGAGTTTGTTTGTTTTTTAAAGCAACAAAGGAAGACCAATAATAGGTCCAAAAGCTGGATCTTGGGAAAGATAAATAAACCAAAGAGCACAAACTACATAAACTGCTAGCTAACCTAATCAAGAAAACTATTGGAGCACTCATAAAAAAATATAAAACTGGTATGTGGGAAATAATTACAGAAACTAAAGAAAATAAAAGAATCACAAAAGTATTTTTTGTTCAATGTCATATAAATAAATTCAAAGTCTTCTAAATTCATTATGAGAATTGACCATCACATTGATACCAACAGTACACAAAAATGATAACCATATCCCAGCGATGCTTATCATTTCAGATGCCAAATTCCTCAACAAAATATTAACAGCAACAAAAATGAGTGGTATGTGCAAAGATCATACACCATAACCAAGTGGGACTTATTCCAGGAAGTTAGGTTATCCTAGGATAGCTCAATATTAGGAAATAGGTTTAAAATTTTTATCATAATTGTAGAATTAAGGAGAAAAGTCAAATGGTCGTCTCAGATGTTGAAAAGAAACTTGGCATTCCTTAAATTGTTGATTTGATGAAAGGATATTCCTTAAGATAGGAACAGAAAAAGACACATACCATACATATACACGTGTGCATATGGCAAGGGGGGGAAATGCATATGTGCAGACTAGATCTATACCATTGGCTCTCGCCTTTGAATGTGGACTGAATGTCACCACTGGCTTTCCTAGGCCTCCAGCTTGCAAATAGCAGATTGTGACATTTTTCCCTCCATAATTGCATAAGCCAATTCCTCATGATAAATGTTTATTTTTCAGAAACAGAACCAGTAGGATATCAAAGGAAGTGTGTCAAACAGAACAGAGAACCCTAACTAATAATACAGATTTCTAAAATAAGCCCACTACCAGGAATGAAAAGGATAAATATCACCCTGTCACTGTAATACATTACTACCCAATGGACGCAGACAAGGGTAAAAATGGAGAGATGAGAGTGAAATGATCAGTATTTGCAGTTAACGATTGCTTACCTAGAAAACCCAATAAACTCAACGGAAAAGGCCTCGTCTACATGAGAGAATTCAGGGAGGACAACATTAATATGTGGAAATCACTGGCTTTCATATGTGCAAACACCAATAAATTAGAGCAGATAATGGAAATCCCATTAGACTAGCAACAACAACAAAAAAATGACACTATTTCTAAAAACAAATATAAGAAATGTGTACGGGCTACGCATAAAGCGCTTTAAAATATTCCCTGATGACAGAAATAAAGATGAAAACAAGTGACTATCCCAAACCATAATTTTAAGACAACTCATCATCAAAAATATATTCATGTTCCTAAGTTGATTTGAAATGTTAATGTAATTGTCCCCGGATTGATAAAGCTTCGGGGAAGCAATCTCTTATGCTCTCACATGTTGCTCGCAGGAGTTCAAATTAGTACAGCCTCCCAGAAGGCAATTTGGCTCATGGAATCTACAAAATTAGATGTAAACATATTCTTTGAATAATGACTCCTATTCAATTCATCTTTCAGAGACATGCATGCAGAATAACACGTGCTAAGTCATTCATTCCATCACTGTAATAGCAAAATTCCAGAAATAGTCTACTGTCCGTCTATGCCAGTGGTCGGCAAACTCATTAGTCCACAGAGCCAAATATCAACAGTATAACAATTGAAATTTCTTTGGAGAGCCACATTTTTGAAACAAACTTCTTCTAATGCACTTCTTCAAAATAGACTTATTCAGGCCATAGTATTTTGTGCAAGAGCCACACTCAAGGGGCCAAAGAGCCGCATGTGGCTCACGAGCCTCAGTTTGCCAACCACGGGTCTATACATTCATAAAATGGAATATAATGTGGTTCTAAAATTCAGTAAAAAAAAAAAAAATTAAGAGAGAGTTCTATGTACATGGATAGGGAAGTCACTTCAAGATCAGCACTAAGAAAGAAAATAAAGACAGAAAAACATGCCGAGTACATTACTTATTCATGCAGGATTCTGTGGGTCAGAGGAATAAACATTCATATTTTCCGTATATGCAAAGGAAATCCCTGGGCAAATACACAAAAAGAAATTAGTAACAGTTGCTACCGCTTTGAGAACAGGAGCTGACACTGGGAAGTATAGAAAACAGGAGTGTAAGGGAAAATTTTTAAGAATATATATTTTGAAAACTTGGATTTGTGATTCCCCGTGAGACTATTACAATCCAAAACCTCAAAATGCTTTCTCTTTACTGTTGACAGCAGTACAGTATTAAAGATCAAAATTTTAACAGAGATAGATAAAATAAAACTTAAATTTAAAAATAAAAATTGAGCTGAAACCGGTTTGGCTCAGTGGATAGAGCATCAGGCTGCGGACTGAAAGGTCCCAGGTTCGATTCCGGTCAAGGGCATGTACCTTGGTTGCAGGCACATCCCCAGTAGGGGGTGTGCAGGGGGTAGCTGATTGATGTTTTTCTGTCATAGATGTTTCTAGCTCTCTAGCACTCTCTCTTCCTCTCAATAAAATATATTTAAAAATAAAATAAAAATTCAAATAGGAGAAAAGTTTGATTCATAAAGATTAAAATACTAACAACAACTACTGAGGGCTTAACGTGTGCTATGATCTGTTTGAGGCACGTCACATGTAGTAGAAGATAGGTACTATGATAATTCTCATGTACAGACATGCTACTATCATCCTTACTCACAGATAAGGAAACATGTTTCATGTCTAAAGTCACAACCAGTAAATCTCCGGAGGCCTGCAGGATTAACTGCCTGGCTGAGCCACCTCCTGACATGCAACATGCTATCACGTGGTAGTTACACCACCCACCCACCACCACCTCCACTCCCACACTCCTGGCCCCTCAATACCCCACTCTGACCACCAGCTGTACAACTGAAAAAGTCACTCAGCACCTACAGACTCCACTCCCTCTCTTGTAAAATGGAAACGCTTCTACCTGCCCTGCTTTAAAGTTTGTGTGCAAAGGGAAAGCCGGTGGAAAGAACCAGAACAGAATATATAGTGAATGCATTCTCTCCTCCTTATGCTTTTCCTAACCACCTCTGCTTTGCTCTAGCTTACTGTATTGTAAGGATACAGCATATAATACACATAACAGACAAAATATGTCTTCATCAACTTATCAGCAAGGCTCTGGTCCACAGCAGGCTCTTAGTAGTTACATTTTGGGGGAGTCAAAGTTATGCATGAATTTTCAACTGCAAGGGGGCGGGGGTGGAGAGGGTGGCAGAAGCAGGGACCCAGTCCCTGCATTGTTCAAGGTCAAACACCTATGGGAGTCCATCATCACAGATGTCCATCGCTCGCTGAGGCTGCTGGACAGACAGAAACGCTTCTGCCAGTGAGGGTGAGCTAAGATTTCCTGGGCCATCTTCCCGAGCAGGGCGAGCATTCATTTAGATAATGTCTGTGCGTGAGGCCCGTGGAGCTGCTGGGTGTCAGCATGACACAGCAGCCCGCCGCTCCTCCAGTCAGGAGGCTGGCGACAGCCGAAGGATTGCTACCATCTCGGCCTGTCAGGCAGGAAGGAGGGTGCAGATCGACCATCTCCCTGATGTCCGCCTCCCTGAGCCTCAGGACGAAGATGGGTTTCAGCGGCGGTTTCTGGGTGAAGTGTATGCGGACGGGACTGCGCCCAGAGCAGGCTGCAGACCCAGTGTAAGCAGAAGGAAGGAAATAACAAAAATCAGAGCGAAGATAAGTGACATAGAGACCAAAGAAACAATGCATAAGATCAACAAAACCAAGAGCTGGTTCTTTGAAAGGATAAACAAGATTGATGAACCTCTAGCAAGGCTAACCAAGAAACAAAGAGAGAGGACCCAAATAAACAAAATCAGAAACGAAAGAGATGAAATAACAACAGACCCCGCCGAAATACAAAGGATTGCTACAAAATACTACGAACGACTCTATTCCAACAAACTGGACAACCTGGAGGAAATGGACATATTCCTAGAAAAATACAACCTTCCAAAACTCAATCAGGAAGAATCTAAAAATCTCAATAGACCAGTGACTTGGGAAGAAATTGAAATAGTCATCAAAAAGCTTCCACCAGAGCAGGCTGCAGGGAGCTGTCTGAACACAGAAATCTGGATTTTCAGGAACAATTAACCTTGGAGCCCCAGCCGATCACGTCACGTTTCTGCTGAAGGAAATAGCACCCCAAGCACAGAAGCAAAGCCCCCCACCCCCCTGAAATTTCACAGACAGACACACACAGAGACAGACAGTCCTGCAAGAAGACAGCTCCCTACAATGCGCATGCTCCCTTGATCCCGGGGAGAGATGACTTTGCTCCGGCAAATTGCGCTTGTATCTAAAACCCCCTATGTTCGGCGTCCTGGAAGTTCCACGATATACCCAGCGGATTCCTTTTATTAAAATTTCATTTCCCTGGGATGGCTCCTTAGAGAGGGGGAGAGAGAGAGAGAGAGGTGCAGAGGAACGCTAGGAAACCAGGGAACCAACAGCAACGAAGTCTATCACGCATATTAAATGCTCCCGCTGACGCACGCACCACACACACGTCACCAGCCAGGGGGTCGGGTAGGGACGTCAGCAGCCCTCGGCTTGGGAGGGTGGCTGTGCTTTTCCCTTTGCCTGCCTCCTCCTCTTTTTTTATATAATATATATTTTATTGATTTTTTACAGAGAGGAAGAGAGAGGGATAGAGAGTTAGAAATATCAATGAGAGAGAATCATCCATCAGCTGCCTCTTACACCCCCTACTGGGGATGTGCCCGCAACCAAGGTACATGCCCTTGATTGGAATCGAACCCAGGACCCTTCAGTCTGCAGGCCTATGCTCTATCCTCTGAGCCAAACCAGTTTTGGCTACATCTTGCCAGACTGTAGGAAATCATCTGACCAGACATGCTTCCCTCTCCACATCCTCCCATCTTTCAGATAAGCTACATGCAGCTGTCCTGGAGAGTATTATGCTGAGCAAAATAAAGCCATTCAGAGAAAGACAAATATCACATGACCTCACTCCTAGGTGGAATCTAACAAACAAAATAAACTGAGGCACAAAACAGACTCAGAGACATAGAAGCATGGAACAGACTGCAGAATCTCAAGGGAAGGGCAGGGGAAGGTGGGTGGGTGGGAAGAGATCAATCAAAGACCTCGTATGCATATGTGCATAACCATGGACACAGACAATAGGGTGGGAGATAGGGGCTAGAATGGGTCTATGGGGGGGAGGGGAAAGGGGAAGAAATGTATTACTTTCAACAATAAAGATGTTTCTGAAAAAGTGCCTGACAATTCCATCAGCTCTCTTTGATGGTTTAAATAAAAACGAAGACATATAGGTGGTCCTTTAGCAACATCCAGAAGTTGTTCTGCCTGTGTCACATGACTCTGGTGTCACCTGGTCTGGAGGCGGCCTTTTCGTTTGGACCCAGTCTTCTGTCTGCACCCCTGCTCCCCTGCTCACCCATCATTTCAGCTTGGGTGGTGTTGCCTGGCCCGGGTAGACTCCAGTCCCAAGAGAGTTAACACACCACCCAAGTCGCCTCCCCTTGCCTGTCACGCTGTCTTGGTGTCCCGAGACTGAATTCTCACAATGAAGATCTGCTGGACTAGACCGAGTCCCATGCCGACCCCTGGTCCCATCGATAGCGTGTTTTTTGCATTCTCGCCGATGTCACCCAGCACTGAAGAAGATAAGGAGGTGTGCAATGCACTTTAAAGTGATTAAAAATTCCTAGAGGCCTGATGCACAAAGATTCATGCAAGAATGGCCTTCCTTCCCCTGGCTGCCAGCACCGCCTTCACTTCAGCCAGAGCCGCCGTTTCACTCTGGCCTGGAGCCATCTTCCCATTTTCCCACACTGCCCAGAGGCCCGGAGGGCTGGGGTGGTGCAGAACAACCCTCTTCCCCTCCCCACCCCCCCACCCCCCGCGCCACTCAGCACCTGCATATGCAAATCAACCCACCATCTTTGTTGGGTTGATTTGCATACTCACTCCTGATTGGCTGGTGGGCATCGCGAAGGTACGGTCAATTCGCATCTTGCTCTTTTATTAGTGTATATTAGAAGAAATGGAAAGCTCTATCTTTTACAGGAGCAACCTGAAGTCATATGGAAGACAGCTCCATAGAGTGTATTTATCACCGAACACTGTGAAGTAAATGAGATGCTTCACCCTCTGACAGGACGTGGCCTCAGATTCCTCCGAGCAGCAGCCCCACCTACACTGATGCTCATTTGGTAGCACACTGATTTTATGCACCCACTTACATCAACTCATCAGAATTAGTAATAATACCTCCTCTCTGGCCAAGGACAGCGTCTGATTTTTATAGGGCAGATAATCGGAAACACAGCATCAGCAAAGAAAGGAGCTTTACCTGGTAGTGATTTTCAACAAGGGGAGGGGAGGCGTGCAAATACATACATTTTAAAAGCTTTTTAGAGCCGGTTACCATGTCTTTCTAATGCTCCCCCCCCCATGCCCTCTAGGGACACAAACAGCGTCTGATTATCCTAATGTACCAATATTGACTGTAAGCTCCTTCCCCTAGGCAAGGACACACGGGGCCAAATTACCACTGCTGCATTCAGCTCGTCATCCTCTTTATGGAATTAGTGTGACCCAGCAGTTAATTGATGCAGGAGACATATGGAGTCTCTCTCTCAATCTCTCTCTCTCTCTCTCTCTCTCTCTCTCTCTCTCTCTCTCTCCCTCCCTCCCTCCAGGAGATGTATGGACTCTCTCTCTCTCTCTCTCTCTCTCTCTCTCTCTCTCTCTCTCCCTCCTTCCCTCCCTCCAGGAGACGTATGGACTCTCTCTCTCTCTCTCTCTCTCTCCCTCCCTCCCTCCCTCCAGGAGACATATGGACTCTCTCTCTCTCTCTCTCCCTCCCTCCCTCCCTTCAAAGCAGGTCCATCAGTGTGTCTGTCTGTGACCCTGAGCCCACTGGAAGCCAACTGACCTCCTAACGGTTTACCCAGGTCCCTGTCAATGACTAAAAGGCTGCGGGCTGCTGCTTCCCTCCTAACACAGCTCTTGTCTCACCTGGTTTCATTTGGGGTTCCCGGTGTGGGGCGCACAGAGGCAGCAGAAGCGGGCCTGTGTCCAAGCTCACCCCTTTGTCACCTGAGGACCCGGAGGGCAAATGTGTCCATGAGCATCACACGTTGGAGGTTATGTTAAAACCCGCAATCAACTCTACGATGGCAGTGAAGCGCAAACGTAGGACTTGTGACGGATGGACGGGCGGGCAGACGGACGGACGGATGGACGGAGTGGCACAGAGGAGCTAGAAGGGAACTTCCTGGGCACTCCCTGCCTCCCCCACACACACACCAGGGAAAGGGAATTCCTGGTCCCAGGGAAACAGAACAAGCAGATGCACAGGAGCCGGCGTGCCCCTGTCAGGCAGGCTGAACACCTGGGGCGACGAGCTAAGGAAGCAGATGGCTCACCGAAGGCAGCAGCTGGCGGGAGCCGCGAGCCGGGCCCCCTGCGGATTGCATGGCAGCCAGCGGAAAGCTGAACTCCAACAGCCAGCAAGGAGGCAAAAACAGATGCACACACATTTTCCGTCTCTGCAAACACGAGCAGGCAGGCTCCATGAGGACGGGGACTCTTCCTGTCTTATTTAGCAGTTATTTGTTAAATGCATGAAAAGATGGACGGAGTCATTCATATTAAGTACGTCTCAGATGCTAGCAGAGTAGCGAGAAGGAAGAATCCTGGCCTGCCCCCAGGAGCCGTATGCAGAAGGGGAAATAAACACACAAGGTAGTTTCTGCTGGAACACACCTGTGGGCTGGTCCCAGAGGAAGCCTGGCTTTGGGAGTGAGGAGGTTGAAGAAATGCAAGGAGGCCCTAGCCAGGTGGCTCAGTGGATAGTGTGTCAGCCTACAGACTAAAGGGTCCTGGGTTCGATTCTGGCCAAGGGCATGAGCCCGGGTTGCAGGCTCGATCCCCCTCAGTAGGGGGCGTGCAGGAGGTAGTCAATCAATGAGTCTTTCTCATCATTGATGTTTCTTTCTCTCCCTCTCTGAAATCAATAAAAATATATTTTTTTTAAAAAAAGAAATGCATGGAGAATGGGGTTAATGATTGATCAGGAATTATAAGAAAAGTAAACATGAATCAGGAATAAAAGGGTGAGACTTTTAAGGGAATAGAGTCAGCTATAACTTTTTTTTTTAAGTATATCTTTATTGATTTCAGAAAGGATGGGAGAGGGAAAAAGAGACAGAAACATCAGTGATGAGAGAGAATCATTGATGGGCTGCCTCCTGCATACCCCCTACTGGGGATCAAGCCCACAACCCAGGCACATGCCCTTGACTGGAATGGAACCTGGGACTCTTTAGTCCCCAGGCTGATGCTGTAGATTAACTGAGCCAAACCAGCGAGGGCTCAGCTGTAACTTTAATTCCGAGTAATCCATCTGCTACTCTGATATGTCTGGGGTCAGCCTGCCCTGACCCCGTCCCCAGTCGAGTTGTCCTGCCTGTGGTCCCGGGTGCCCCAGATGCTCTCGGATCCCTTCCTGCTCCCGCTGAGCCCGGAAGGACGCCAAGCTGACAGCACAGTCACGTGACTCCTAATGTCTTTCCACAAGCAGAGCCAGCCCGCTGGGGGCCTGGGGCTGGCCATGGCCGTGAACGCTCTTATTTTGAGAAGGACCGCAACATGAGTGGGAGACGGCGGGTCCACAGGCTAATGGTCTTCCTCTTTCCGCAGAGATGATGTGGCATCTTGGACCATCACGTGTTGTAGAGCCTAAAGCCTGGCCAGCTGGGGGCTGGGCCAAATGATTTCAATTCTCTGACCTTTGCTTGTCTCATCTTTAGAAATGGGTAAAATAACATCTCCTGCATAGGGTTTTCATCATGATTAGACATATTGCTTCTGGAAGTCCAGGGTGCTTCCCAGAATAGAGCCATGGGTACCAGCGTCCTATTCCTTCCCTCAAAACACTGATTCCTTCAAATATCCTCTCTCTCCTGGGCTTCTCACTGAGACTCGACACTGAAGGGTCTCATTGTCTTTACTGAATGATTCATGAATCGGGCAACATCCTAATCAGTAAATAGAGAGGTATTGTGAGAAACTGTACAAACATGGAGGCTCTTTATAGGCAGAAACTGGGCAGAGCATAAAAGTTATCAGCAAAAGGAAAGAAAGGATTGCCTCGGGCAAGGGCACCTTTTCTGGAGACACTTCCTATCTCACTAGCGTTGGTCAGGACATTCTGGACTGATTAGTTTAAGGTCACATTCCTGGGAGGGCCTGAAATAGCCATTAACTCTTGGTTTGTTGTCCTGGGTTTAAGTGACTCCATCTTGGGCCTGTTGTTCCTTTTTTTTTTAACAGGACTATATTTTTATTTCATTTCATTTTTACTGGGGTGCAACACGCGACATAAAATTTACCATCCTAATCATTTGTAAGTGTACGGTTCTGTGATGTGAAGTACATGCACACTGTTGAACAGCCAATCTCCAGAACTCTTTCCATCCCACAGAACCGAAACTCTACTCATGAAACAATTTCTCATTTGCCCTCCCCCTAGCCCAGTGGTTCTCAACCTTTGTAATGCCTCGGCCCTTTAATACAGTTCCCCATGTTGTGGTGACCCCCAACCATAAAACTATTTTTGTTATGAATCGTAATGTAAATGTCTGTGTTTTCTGATGGTCTTAGGCTCTGCTCTACAGCCGTGGGCCTCCAAGGCCCATGCTTGCCCCCATATGCAGGCTGACTTACTGTTCCAGCAAAGGCCCTCCTCCACCCCAGTTACACCCTCACAGAAATAATAACACGGAGCCCTTGATCATGCTGCTTTCCACACTCCGGAGTCTGTTCAGCTCTCCCTCCCTCCTCCCTCCCTTCTGCATCTCCACATCCCATGTACCTTTAAAGAAACACCTTTCACACCCCCTGTGAAAACACGTTGGATTATTCCAGTCCACATACATCTACACTATTTCACAAAATGCCACCCTACCCAGGGCTATTCCATCACAGCTTAACACAGCATCATTCCATATTAATTGATTCATTCATTGATCAACATTGACTGGATGCCTGCCATTTTCAAATTATTCTCCTTCACCCTCTGTTTCTGTTGTACTCAGGCAGATAATTGCAGCAATAAGAATGGCATAAAGTAGAGGTGAGCATACATATGGAAGAGCCGCTCAGGCCCAGCCGGCATGGCTCAGTGGTTGAGCACCGACCTATGAACCATGAAGTCATGGTTCAATTCCTGGTCAGAGCACATGCCTAGGTTGAAAGCTCCATCCCTAGTGAAGGGCCTGCAGGAGGCAGCTGATCAATGATTCTCTCGTAGCTGATGTTTCTCTCTCTCTCTCTGAAATCAATAAAAAGTATTTTCTAAGAAAGAATAAGGTGTTATAGGCATGGGAAACTATTCATATGGAGGTTTCTCACTGGTGGTTCTTCAATGCAAAGAATTAAGAGTCAAATTCTAGACATAGTAAGTTAGAGATGCTTATTAGACATCCAATTGGTAACAAGAAACAGAAGGTTGGATGTAAGAGTTGGGAGTTAACTGATATCCAGGCTAGAGCTATCTATGAGGGTTCTCAGACTAGCGGGGGGAAAAAATCAATAAAATATATTTAAAGCCATCAGATTGGATGCTGTTACCAGGCTGATAATAGCAGGGAATGGGTAGAGATGACAACGAGAAGAGGGATCAGCTCTGAGCTCTAGGACACTCCCATGTTAAGAGGTTGGGAGGATAAGGAAAACCACCAAGAGACAGTGCCAATCAGAAGAAAATCTTGAGCGTGAACTACAGAAAGTCTTTCCGAGAGGAGAGAGTGATCCATGGTGACCAATGATGGAAGGTCAGGTAAGGTCATGACTGAGAACCAACCCTTGGAAATGATTACCTGCAGGCCATAGCTCTCTGCCAGAAGCAGTTTTGGTGAAATGATGGAGCACAGTTTCTAACATGAAGAGACAAACCGAAAAAGGGCTGAGAGATTGTGAGAAAGGCGAGAGCTCAATACGACCGCAGAACTATAGGGACTAAGGAAGTGCCAAAGATAGATGGACAGAATATTGTCAAAGGCTTTCATTTTTCAGAAGTAAAGTCATCCTGGGTCATGGCAATGTTTAGAGGGTGGCCATGGGTTTGTGCCTCTGGCTTAAGTGGAGCTGAGGACTTGGGAGCTGAGGAAATTACACAACTGTGAAGGCCAACCCTGGATGGGTTATATGTGCTGACACCGATATCGCCCAGGGAAAGACAGGAATGAGAGGAACACGCATTGAAGAAGCCAGCAAAGCAAGACAAGTTTACAGCACAGATTGAGGGCTAAGCATGAGGGCCACTCCCTATAGGGAAGGGAACTACGATGGACTCTTTAAGCCACATCCAGAATACACAAGAATGATGATTAATTTGCATATTACTCTTTTATTTTGTAGGATTAGAGGCCTAGTGCATGAATTCTGGCATGCATGCGGTCTAGCCAACCTGGTCAGGGGGAGGGGACATGGGTGGTTGGCTGGCCTGCCTGTTGGTCGAACTCCTGGTGGAGGGGACAATTTGCATATTAGTTTTTTATTCTATAGGATATACACTGAGTGGCCCAGATGATGATGCATCCAGAGACCGCAGTAATCCTGCCACTTGTTTGCGCTCCCACCCCCTGCCTTGAATGATCAGGACGGAGTATGTAAGGAACAAAACAGCTGCTTGGAACTTTCTGGATTTACCAAAAAGAACAAATGTGTCCCTCAGTGCGGGCTGCGTCATGTCATTCCCCAACAAGCTAAGTAATTCATGGGCATGAGTCACCCGCGACATCTGTCATCCTCATCTCCAAAGCTAGTGTGGATTCGCACTGAGGCCACCCTTGCTATTCAGGTCTCTGTGTGGTGTAGAGGTGTATGTGTGTGCATGCACATGTATGTTTTGTTGTATGGTCATCCATTAAGGAGTTCACTACTTTTTCACCTAAAAACATTCCGAGCCCTAATCGGTGTGGCTCAGTGGATAGAGCATTGGCCTGCAGACTGAAAGGTCCCAGGTTGGAT
This sequence comes from Nyctalus aviator, assembly GCA_036971965.1. NCBI lineage: Eukaryota > Metazoa > Chordata > Mammalia > Chiroptera > Vespertilionidae > Nyctalus > Nyctalus aviator. The sequence continues at coordinate 5,170,285 of CM072940.1, read as the reverse complement.
TCCAGTCAAGGGGCATGTATCTTGGTTGCGGGCACATCCCCAGTAGGAGGTGTGCAGGAGGCAGCTGATCGATGTTTCTCTCTCATTGATGTTACTAACTCTATCCCTCTCACTTCCTCTCTGTAAAAAAAAAAAAAAAAAATCAATAAAATATATATTAAAAAATATTTTCAGAGTCTCGAAATTAGGTTACCTTCCCCTGACATTTCAACTCCCTACAAGAGTAGAATCGAAAGGGCGAAGGAAAGCAAGTCACTGTCTTCTTCCTGGTCCTCACGTCCTCCCTTCCTTTCTCACGCCACTCCCTCTGGAATCCTGCAGCTGATTCTAAGGGGCTCGTTTTTGTTCTAAAAAGGAATGCACGGGGCCTGCATTCCTGAGCTCAGAAGGGAGTGTGGTCTCATGGGTGGGAAGTGGGAGTGGTGGGGTGGTCGGTTCTATTTAAAGACTCCCCCCGCTGACTCACGGAGGCATCCCAGGGAACTGGCCTCACTCCGGGGCCTTGAGTTCTGTCGTAAAGGGCGGAAAGTGGTCCCCTCCTGGGTAGGGTGCATCTGAGGACAGAAGAGTTAGTGGCTGAGAAGAGGAGTCACGTGACCTTGTCAAACACGGATCTAAGAGGCACATTCTTTCTGTGCCTTCTCATCAGCATGATGGTGCTTGGGTCCAGTCAGATGGGCAGGTCAAGACTTGATCCCGACCCATCCAAAGGCCTGCAGTTTGGAAATATCCAAGAGAATGAGAATTTCTTAAGCGCTTTTGCTGTCACCATCCCCCTCTTCTCTGAGGTGTGGGGCCGGCAGAATCGGGGAGCAGGGGGAGCCCTGGCCCTGGGAACCTGAGTTGTAGGACCACTGGGCCTGGCTCTGTCTCGCCAGAGGCTGCCCCACACCCAGTTTAAAGCTCTGATGATCTCTGACACCCCTTCCAACTCTTCAACACACCAAAGCTTTACATTGAGTCACAAAGTCTTTTCCAAGGTGGCCAAGAACTCAAGGACGTAGAGAGAGCACAGCTCTCGGTTCCCACCAAGAGGTAACATCACAGGCACGCAGTCCTTTCCGCATTCCCTGTATCGCCCGCTCACTAGTTCATCCGGGTCTCCCGAATCCTTGCTTGCAAGAGGCTGAGCCAGAGCTGGGAGTAGGGAGAAGACAGGGTCCTGCCTTCCGAACACTCGGCTCTCCCCAGAGGGGCAGGTCCTGGGGAATGGCTGTCCTAGAGCACAGCAAATCCCGCCAAGGGCTGGGAAAAGCCTTCCAGGAACAGAAGGGAGGGGAAAGGAAACTAAGGATAATAAGTCTATGATTCTCATCTTGATGTTTCTATCTCCCTCTCCCTTCCAATCTGAAATCAATAAAAATGTTTTGTTTTTTTTTAAATTCACTTCTCTCCTCCACCTTTCTCCCAAATCCCATTACTTAGAAGGACCACCTGGATCTCACACAGCTCACTAGACTGAGAGGACCTCATTGAGTTCTGGTCCCATCTCTGCCACTTACTAACTCTCTGGCCAAGCTCCATTCCCTTGGTCCACGTATTCCAAAGACGAGGAGACCATGAGACAGGATGGGGTCGGAATCGAAGGCTGCCCTGGATGGTCCCTTCCCAATTCCAACAATCTCTCATTTGTTTCTTTCTCTCAGCCTCCACCCTCCACTCCATGATTTTAATCATTTCCCCCCGCCCTTTCTCTGTCTTGTCTTGCTTGTAGCATCTAGCTGGTGTGAGTCATGTTCATATGGTGATGAACACAGTTGGCTCTTTGTCATCTGTGATAATGAGAGACGGGTCATGTGGATAACCCCAAAGTGCAAACGCTATTCAGGACATTCCAGTCTGACTAACGGTCTAATATTTGGTTTGGGCACCGCACTCGTTGAGTGTCCATTTAGCTGGCCAGCAGGATGGGCAGAGAGAGGTTCAGTCGGGAAGCCTTGAGAAGAGAGAGCACCGAGGCCAGGATGCAAACATTGACCAAGTCTCTTCCATCATGCATGTGTGTAGAGCATGCCTGGGGACAGGAGGGAGGAAAGGGAATCATTGCCAAAGGCTTTAGGAGGTTGTGAACCTCAAGACCACGTAGAATTAGGATCTCAGTTCCAGAGTGGCTCAGCCCCCAGGGGCAGCAAGGCCTTCTTTTTAGGTTCTGCTACCTCTTTGATTCGCCTGCAGTAAGGAGACGATGTATGGCTGAACCCTGTGTTGGAACCCCATCACCACAGCTCAGCTCCTCCCTCTGGCCAATGCCACGCCCATCTTCTCCTTCCACGCTGGCCCCCAAGAGCACCTTCTAACGAGCATCCTGCAACCTAATCACCATCTCACAGGATCTTCCCTGCCTGATCGCTCCTAATCGCCTCTGCCTCCGCCCCCCGCCACCATGGCTTTGTCCAGAAGGTTGTCCAGAATGACATCCAAAAGGTCATTCAGCTGTCCGGTCTCATTAGCATATTATGCTTTTATTATGCTAGATAAGAAAAACCATACTTTTCATAGCTTTACTTTCTATTGCCTCTCTGCCATACAACAAAAACTGTGTATCCCCCTCCCCCAAATTCATACGTTAAAACCTAACCCCCAGGGTGACAGTATTTAGAGGTGTGATGAGCCCTTGTGAATGAAATCAGTCCCCTTAGGAAAGGGACCCCAGAGAGAACAGCCACCCCTTTCGGTGGTCCAAGGAAGACAGCCATCCACAAACCAGGAAGCAGGCCCTCACCTGACAATGAATCTGCCCACACCTTGACCTTGGACTTCCCGGTCTCCGGAACCGAGAGAAAGACATGTGTCTAGTTTAAGCCACTCAGCCCACGGTATTTTTTTCTTCTAGCAGTCCAAGTGAACGAAGACATACCCTTTCTATGATGACATTAATTCTACTTCAGTTTCATTTCTTTGTATTTCCCCCTGTAACTGATGTATGCCGTCTGCAAATGATGACGGTGTTGCTCTCATCAGATAGTCATGCCCTCTTTCTCGTTTTCTGCCACACTGCGCTGGGCAGCACGCTCACCACAATGCGAGGTGCTGATGGCAGCTGCAGGGATTCTGGTCAGGTTCCCACGTTTAACTGGAATTGTCCCTGCTGGTGCTTCACCATTAAGCGTGATGTTGGCTAATATTTTATGACACTTAATTACCTACAGAAATGTTATGTCCTTGGTTTCATAAGAGTTTCTCTTTCATCTGTAAGACATATGTTGCATTGTATCGCACATTTTTTACATCTGTTGAAATGACCCATATGTTGGCCCCTTTGGAGATATTGCTTTGATGTAATTAGTTAATAGATTTCCTACTATTAAACCATTCTTGGGTTTTAGGATAGATTCTATTTCAATTTTAGTGGGTGCATTGCATTGATTCTTTACAGAAATATGAATTTTTCAGGTGCATATTAATCATTGAGGTCGGTACACATTCTCAAATGGGAGAGAACAGAAGTATCAACTGGGAAATTATTTATGTTAATATATTTTTACTGATTTCAGAGAGGAAGAGAGAGGGAGAGATAAAAACATCAACAATGAGAGAGAATCATTGACTGGCTACCTCCTGCACACCCCTCACTGGGGACTGGACCCATAACCTAGACATGTATCCCTGACCAGAATCAAACTCAGGACCCTTCAGTCCACAGACCAACACTCTATCAACAAGCCAAAACTAGCTATGCCACCTGGGAAATAATTTAACAACGATGATCACACAATCCAGAAATAATCTGAAACACAAGAGAAAGATACATTTGATTATTGAGATTATGTTAAATCTCTAACAGAACAAAATGCTCCAGAACCAAAGGACAAAGAGAGATTTGTTTTAAAAAAACAAACAAAAAAAACCCCAGCAAATTGACGTATCAACTTCACATTTTACAACATGTCCAGGCAATCAATTGCAAAAAGAGAAGAAATCAAATAGTAAAGTGAACAATTATTACAAACAGATAGTTTACAGAGAAACAACTATAAACAGATGATAAAATTTGAAACAATGCCCAGCCTCTTTGATAATTACAGAAAGACAATACAAACCTATAATCGATATTATTGAAAGCCTATTTGTATCGCAAAATTCCAAACACAAACACATGATGATGCTACCCAGTCCTAGCAAGAACATGGGGCATGGGCACTCATGTTCCTTATTGCTTCTAGAGAAGGGTTGGGCTATAGTCATCAAATTGAAAATCCATGTACATTTGATCCAACAATTCTGCTGCTCAGAATTTACCCTTTAGGGTAAATTCTAAAAACTAGAGGTAGTTACAAAGCATACGTAGGAAGCGCCAAACTACACCAAAACAACCAATATGTTCACCAACAGAAGACGGGTTGAATAAATTAAAACATATATCCTTTTGATGAATAATATGTTGTCATTTAAAAAAAAAAAAAAAAAAAAAAAAAAAAAAAAAGATAGATGTCTGACCTGTCTCACCCAGTCCTAATTGGCCAGACCCCAGCAGCAAGCTAACCTACCAGTCAGAGCATCTTCCCCCTGGTGGTCAGTGTGCATCATAGCAACTGGTTGAACTGTTGAACGGTCAGACACTTACCATACTAGATTTTTATTATATAGAATAAGAAGATTTAAAAACCACATTCTTGGGCCCCATTCCTAATGATTCTGACCCAATGGTGAGGACTGGGGCCCAGGAACCTGAAATTTTGGCAAGTATTCCCAATGAATTTCACCTAGGTCTCTGAGAAACACATTGAACATCTCGGTTATGTTTTACCTCCTTTAGGTATTGATATCAAGGTTATGCTAGCTGAACAAGTGATTTGAACAATGATTTTCTACAATCTGAAAAAATGTTAGATAGCTTCAGAATGATCCATGTCTTGATAATGTCAGAAAAATTACCAATAAGAGTCTTTGTGGAAATAGTTATTTGATACCTTATCGACTTTCTTTGAAACAAGCTCTTTTCCTATTTTGTCTGTTATTTATTTGGGGGATCCCAGTGAGTCAGTTATATTTTCAGTCCCTACACCATACATACAAGTGTCTCCCTGGACTCGGGAGCTGCAGAAGCACATTGAATCCATCGGTTCATTTCTTTCTGCTCAAGAGAGCCACCTACTGTGCCACTTTCACACTGTCCACATCCACGCTGGTGACAAACCAGACACTTGGGGGAAGGGGGATGACTTTGTTCATAATTCAAAATTATACGAATGCCTTCTGTTCGTTCTCAGAATATAAAATACGTCCATGCCTTTAAGAAAAGAGTTCTTTTTATCTGACATGTAATCATTCTTGAAGAACAGTACTTAACTCGCTATGTAAAATGCCAGAAGGCACAAGTAATTAAACATCTAACCAAGATAAGGGAATGAAGATCTTTCCACTGATGGTGTAAGAGAATGCCTGGGGAGTGGGAGGAGGAGGAGAACATTTGAAATGTCAGACGATCCCCCTTCTCAATGGTCTGAAACCCCACCTTTGGAGGCTCCCCTCAAACCCCTCACTGCAAACTAAGTGGCTTTGTGCAAATCCATCTCTCACCTGAACTTCATTTTAAGCATCTTAACTGTGAGGGCAGTCATGAAATCCGAGGCTCAGGACCAATATTTATGTAAATCTGACCAGAACACACATTCATGGGAAGAGATAAAACTTGAAGAACCCAAGGGTCCTGGGGACTCCATCTGCAAACCAGTAAACCAATCGATTTCTCGGAATTCCTCCGGCACTAATGTTGTGGAATTCTAAATACAATATGTCTCTAGCTGGATGCCCAGGTCAAACCAGAGACCATCGGACCTGCATCACCACCATTTGTCCACCAACCAGATCTGAAATATCATGGCTGATATGTACACATAAGGAACTGTTTGACATTGAAATTGGGACTCAAAAGAACTGTTGGCCCAGAAAGGAACTCACTACAGACTGATTCATTGGCCTCTCAGCATCACCATTATGGCTTGTCTCAGTTTCGGTTCTTACAAAGGTATTTCTTGGATCACATGATCTCACACATCTAGAGGAAATAATGAACAACATAAACTGATGAACAAAAACAGACCCAGAGACAGAGAAGCAGCGATCAGATTCTCAAACCTCAGAGGGAAAGTAGGGGAAGATGGGGGTAAGGGGGAGAGATCAACCAAAGGACTTGTGTGCATGCAAATAGACCTAGCCAGTGGCCATGGACAATAGGGGGGTGGGGGCATATGTGGGGAGGGGTTTGGGATGGGAATAAGGGGATGAGGACAATTATGTGATACCATAATCAATAAAATTAAAAAATGGGGCGGGGGGAGACAACAAAAACCAGAGACCCATGTTTCCATCTATACAGCGTGCCATTAAGGTTTAACACGGTGGCAATTGATCCACGTGGTGTCATTCTAACGGTGAGAGAAAGGAGCAAACAAGAAAGAGAAATTGGCTTTGCTCTGACTTCGTCAAACAGAAGGTGGGTAGTATTTCTGGAGTTTTGCCAGAGCTCCAGTCTCCCCTCTGAAGGTTTGCATGTGCAGGACACTGAGCCCCTTCTAAGGGAAAGAGGTGAAATGCTCCAGGGACCTTGCTGATGTCAATGTCCTTCCACTTGAACTTTGCAGGATCCACGTGCGCAACGTTTCTGATGCAGGAGAGAAAATATGCTCAGTATGAACCCTCTGGCCTCCTAACAGGTTTGTCTTGTTGGTTGCTCTGTGAACTCATGTGAAACCCTGGACTCGAGGGGAATGAATCAGGAGTTAAAGCAGCAGCTTCATTCCTATTTCCTGACGTCAATAGAGGCTAAGAGCAGTATTCGCCCTGCAGGTGTGTCCAGAACCACACCTCACACTTCCTCCCTGAAACGTGGTCTCCCAACTTCCTGCTCTTCTCATCACACATCTAGTCCTGGGAAACGCAGGACGTTATATAACAGTTCATGGCTTGTGATCATGAAGGGATTCGGGACTTTTTATGGAAGACTGATCTTCAATCACGCACGTTCTATTCCAGTGTTTTGTTTAGTCTTGACATACTGCTGCTTCAATGAATGCATCACCTCCAAGGCTGAGCCCGGAGCCAAACTAATCTGTTATCATCTTCCCCCTGGCAGAGTTAGCCCTCCCAAACAAAAGGATGTCCCAAACAGATGCCCTCCATGTCCCCAGAGGATAGGAGGATTTGTATCACAGGCAAGGGACTTGAACTAGACATAGTGAAGAATATCTAGCCATAAAAGCTAAAAACATGAAAGTGACTGAAAACTGAGGTCTGAATATGACCTCCGAGAACATGACTGCCCATGCGTGAGATCTTGTTGTTGTCGTTAATGAATCTTCATTGGAGCATAGCCACGCTCTTTCATTTACGTATTATCTATGGCTGCCTTCACATTACAAGGACAGAGTTGAGTAGCTGTGACAGAGACCATATGGCCAGCAAAGCCTAAAATATTGACTATTTGACCTTTCATAGACAATGTTTACTGGCCTGTGATCTAGAACCGGCAAACTGCAGCTCGAGAGCCACAGGCGGCTCTTTGGCCCCTTGAGTGTGGCTCTTCCACAAAATACCACGGCCTGGATGTGGATAGTCACATCAGCCCTAGAAGCATTATCCAAGCATCTTAGCACAGCAAAATAATAATGTCTTAAATGTAGTCAAGTTCTAACTAAAATGAAAAATGGCTCTTGCTTGCCTCTGGATCAGGCACTGTAAGTGTGGTCATATGCCTTTTACCTACCAAAGGTCACCGAATCCATTCTGAGCCTTGTATTTGGCTATGACTTCATATGTAGAATTGGGGTTAATTTTGTCCCTATGTGGCTAACCTCCCTTGAATAACCATGCTACCCTGTTTCCCCGAAAATAAGACAGTGTCTTATATTAATTTTTACTCCCAAAGATGTGCTAGGTCTTATTTTCAGGGGATGTCTTATTTTTCCATGAAGAAGAATACGGTACACATTTATTGTTAAATGAAAATAAAGGAAATTTATTACCTGAATACGGCACGGTAGTACGGTAGTTGTCAACACAAACCAGACAAACTGTGAATCCTACAGTATCAAGAATTTACTCATTTATTCAATGACAATCATGTCATCATCTTCTGGAACATCATCATAACAATCCAATTCCTGAATTTCCTGGTGAATTTCTTGTGACTCCATTTCTTTCAGAATCAGTGGACCAAATCTCTCATGTTTAGCCTAAGGGGGGGGCTTATTTTCAGGGGATGCCTTATATTTCACTCAGAAGGAAACCTGTAAGTAGGTCTTATTTTCAGAGGATGTCTTATTTTCAGGAAAACACAGTAGCATCAATAATAAATACTCCACTATGGGCCATCTTTCCCGTAGTGGACTAGCTTGTATTGAACCATGTTTATATATACACATGGACAATATCTATGGCAAGATATTTGGGAGCCAGCGGGTAGGGTGAAATTGATGACCTCACCCCCAATTTATCTTTTGTGGAAGTTGAATCTATTTTTTTTTTTTTAAGATAAACAAGCAAGCAAACAACATTAACGACCATGTAAGAGAATGAAGTCAACTCGATCAGCAACAGAATCTAGCCGGTAACTTCAGCACTGTTGGTTGTTAGCACAGCCCCAAGGACAGGAGAAATGATGTGTTTGGACGAAGAGGAAGGATGAGGTAAGAAACCTGATCAGGACCATCTGCTCTCCCTGTCAGGGCTGCTACCTTAAGTAAGGAAGCGGGAGCCCTGGCAACGGGCACACATGTGGATGTGTTTTGGTTGGTGTGAACGTGTGTGTGTGTGTGTGTGTGTGTGTTCAAAGTACTTGTGGGTAGGACACTTAATACAGTGCTTTTCTGCCCAGGAAACCTATATCCCCTCCAAAGCCCTGAATTATTAAAATCTGGAAGTTTCTCACATCTGTTTTGAGCCTCACTCATATCACGATCTCTGCCTGTGTTTGGGTTGGGCGCCACATTTTCTGTCTGAGGTTACAGGCATGCCGGAGCCGTCCCCCTGCCAGGCCAGGAGATGGTCTGTTGGTGTTACAGCCAAAACTTGGGGAGCCGGGTTCTGAGAAACGCCAGCATGCTGCAGGACAGAGAGCCGGCCGGGCTGTGGGGTGGTCTCAAGAACTTGAGGACCGAGTCTCTCATGTCAGTGTAACCAGAGCCCCTCGGAGACACCCGGCCTGGGGTGCTGCAACAGCTAGAAGATCCCCTAAAGGCCTGTTCTATGTTCTTCTCACTCCGACCACCACCATTTAGATGAAACGGAGGTACATCCAAACAAGATAAACCAAACTTCTATTCGGGAGAGAGAGAGAAAAAAAAAAAGTTGGCCCCTCAGGCTGCCCAGCTTTAAATGGACCATGAATAACAGTGTATTGCCTCAGCACCGGGGTCAGCTCGGCCCCTACACTCACCTTTCACAGTGTTATTCTGAGAGATCTCATTACCAGCCCAGCTTAAAACTAAAAATACCTTTCCCAGGAATAGCAGAACCCAGTTTTAATTGTGCAGAGTGACACAAATGCTCGCGTACTCTGATTACACATGACGACGCGTGTATTTGATATGGGCTTGAGGAGCAATGGGGGGAAAGGAGATTGCTAGATTTTTCTTTTTCAAGAGTAGCTATGAGACTGGCTTTGGGTGGGGGCTCTTGGGCTCAGTTAGCTTTTCCTGGGACGGAGTTATTTCCACTAGTAATGCTTTCGTGTCGAATCTCTGATGTCACCCAGAGTCGGCGGTCCCCTCAAAGACCCACTGATGAGAAGTTCACCTCCAAGGTCTCACCTGCCTCTGACACAGCCTTCCATCCCTGAGTTTAACAGCCAAGGACCTACGGCAGAAGGGCATTGGGCTCTGACCAATTGGCAGCTGGGTCTTTCCTCCGCCCCTCTACCTCTGTGACTTAGCCCAGTAGTCGGCAAACTCATTCGTCCACAGAGCCAAATATCAACAGCACGACGATTGACATTTCTTTGGAGAGCCACATTTTTAAAACTTAAAACTTCATCTAGCCGAAACCAGTTTGGCTCAATGGATAGAGCGTCGGCTTGGGGACTGAAAGGTCCCAGGTTTGATTCTGGTCAAGGGCATGTACCTTGGTTGCGGGCATATCCCCGGTAGGGGGTGTGCAAGAGGCAGCTGATCGATGACTCTCTCATCGATGTTTCTAACTCTCTATCTCTCTCCCTTCCTCTCTGTATAAAATCAATAAAATATATTTTTTTTAAAAAAAAAAAACAACTTCATCTAACGCCACTTCTTCCAACTAAGACTCACCCAGGCTGTGGTAATTTTGTGGAAGAGCCACACTCAAGGGGCCAGAGAGCCGCAGTTTGCCGACCACGGGTCTGAGAGAGGGAAGCAGGCTCTCAGGCAGCCTCATAGAGTTGTCTTTGCATTCACTTGTGAGGTCACCTAGATTCTCATCAACATACATTCCATCTCCCCACCCACTTCACAGGTTCTCTAACCACAGGAAGTGCGTGGGGACAACTCAGAGAACTCCCAGCCTTCTCTTCCCGAGGGGAATCCGTTTTCAAACTCTCTGGTCCCATCCGCGTTTCAAGGTCACCGGACAATTCTTGACCTTGTGTTGAATGGGATCACGCCATCCGGTTAGGGCCAGAAGAAGCGTGTCCGTATGGTTTCTGCCCGAGGAGCTGTCCAGAGGCCCTCACCTCGTGTGTCCAGTCTAGAGGGGACTTGTTCACTCTGGACCCTGACAGCCACCTTGTCCGGCATTGGGGCAAGGATGGGGCTGAGGGATAACAATTCACAGGCCGGCCATTCTGAAAAGATTAACACCCTGTGGGCACTCAGTCTACGTGATCTACTCTACACGGTACCTCCGCCGGGAGGAATCTCCCTGTTCCCGTCACCATCTGGGCTCCTGGCAGAGCCCACACTGGCACCCAAGACCAGGCGCCTCTCACAGTCTATGCCTTTTGTTTTCCAGAGAGTTTTTTTTTTTTTAATATGTTGATTTTTTATTTTTTTTATTTTTTTATTTTATTTTTTTTACAGAGAGGAAGAGAGAGGGATAGAGAGCTAGAAACATCGATGAGAGAGAAACATCCATCAGCTGCCTCTTGCACACCCCCCACTGAGGATGTGCCCGCAACCAAGGGACATGCCCTTGACCGGAATCGAACCCGGGACCTTTCAGTCCGCAGGCTGACGCTCTATCCAAACCGGTTTTGGCTCCAGAGAGATCTTGACACATTTGCACAAAGAGATGCAAGTCCCCATTCCCCATTGACTTTGGCAGGGAGAATGATTCTTTTGCACACCACTGTGAACCAAGAGCAGAAAGAAAGAGCAAAATGAGAAGGAGATACACGGTCCCCCACCTCTGGAGATGGAGTACTGTCATCTCCTGTGGACCTGAGAACCCCTGGTTATTGCAGGGACGTCACACTTTTAGACTTTTTCCCAGTATCTGGAAGTTCATGACCTGACCCTGAGCAGAGCCAGCCGGGCCCTGGGATGGGCACCCCGGGTGGGTCTCACCACGGCCGGCCCCTCTCACTCCCATCCGGCCCCAGAACGAGCCGCTCCCAGGCCCCAGGGACGGGCTCTCTCCAAGCACCAGGTTACAAGCCTACTTTCAGGACCATCTGGGGAACCGGGAGGCATTCTGGGACGGCTCAGGGGTGTCTGGGACGGGACAGAGATGACCAGCACAGCAGCCGGGCAGCGGAAGCGGAGAAGGCTCACCTGGCCCGGACTCGGCGAGCAGCAGCCCCGCCAGACAGCTGATCCTCCCTAATCCACCCCCCGGCGGAGCCAGCCTGGGCGATTTTCATGGATCTATGACCTGCGTGTTGTTCTTTACATCACCTGCTTTATTTTCAAACCTGTCAACAGGCCTCTGAAAAGGTTACACACATGAGCGGAGGCCTGGGAAGGCCAGAAGCAGCCACAGGAGGGGGCAGGGGGGAAGGGGGAGGAAGGCTGGGCCTGTGGCCACTCTAGACCTGGGCTTCCCATCCTGGGGGGGAGGAAGGGGGAGGGGAGGAGATTCTCTAATCAAAGCAAAATGGAGACATAGCTTTTTTTACACTGCGACCCGTCCCGGCGAGGTCAGGAAGCTGGCTCTCAATCCGAGAGGGACCACACGCCTACTGAACTATATTTATCACGTTTCTTAATAAACAAAAGGCTCAGATGCCGTTGGGAGTACTTTTTTTTTTTTTTTTTATGGAGACAGAAGCCAGCAACGAGCCGTTTATGATGGTTGTTCGTTGCCAAGTGGGTGATCCCATTAAAACAGAAACGGCCTCCGTCTGTCCGTAGGAGCCCACGGGGTTGCTGTTTGTCAGACCCGGGTTGTTGCTAAAGTTATTTTTGTCCCAAAGCGTCTGAAAGAAGGCTCACAGACCCGCCACTGAGGGTGGCATCTGTGCCCCTTCTTGCCCCCCCGCCCCGCCCCTGACACCATCATGTTCTCATGACAAGCTCTGGACGAACAGACTGAGGTCGCGTCTGAAGATGGACGAGGTGCAAACTCTTGTTTCCAAACTGACAAGCTGGCTCCATCTAACAATGGAGTCCAAGGTCACACACACACACACACACACACATTCACACACACTCATACACATACATACACACACATTCACACACACATTCATAGTCACTCACACACACACACACTCACTCGCACACATACACACACATTCACACACACATTCACAGTCACTCACACACACACACTCACACACATACACACACACACATTCACACACACATTCACAGTCACTCACACACACACTCACGCACACACTCATACACACATTCACACACACACTCAGTCACTCACACACACACACACTCACACACACACTCATACACACATTCACACACACAGTCACTCACACACACTCAAATACACACACACACACACTCATACACACATTCACACACACACTCACACACACACACACACAAAAATTCACTCACACACTCTACACACATTCACATACAACCACATAATCACACACACACACACAACCACATACATTCTCTCTCTCTGACACACACGCACACTCTTACACACACACTTCCTTTCCAAAAGCAAAAGACCCAACTGTAATAGGGCCTCACCAGAGTCAGGGGAGAAGTCTTTAGCTCGAGAGAAATTGAAAGTTTTTATCATTGCGTTGGGCTGCACATTTTAAATGTCTCACATGCCATACATACAGAAAAGGGCACCTGTCACAAGCCTTCAGCTCATGGGTTTTCACAGAGCACACCTGTGTCACACTCCACAAGGTCTAGAAACAAAATCACCAGTTCCCCAAGGCTCCCCTCACCTCCCCCGGCTCCCCTCACCTCCCCCCTCTCCCCCTCCCCCCTCCCCCCCCCCCCCCCGTCACATCCCTCCTGCCCCTGCCACAGGGGGAACTCTGTCATGTCGCATAGATTCGCTTTGGCATCTTAATGAGACCTGGGAATCCGCCTGGAGCCGGAGTTATAACTGGTGTTGTCACTCTCAAACTGATCTCAAAAATCCAACTTCAATTCTAATATCAGGGGGCTCGGGCAGGCAGTTCTCATAATAAAAATAGACAGGAACCAGATTTTTATCTCCTTGCTTGCTGTGGGCAAAGGGGAAAAACATGATTTTTTAAATGTTTTGTTTTTTTTTTATGGTTTCTTCACACTCACCTCCACTGACTCTACCAGTTCCCCATGGGAACACACACAAAAAATTTCATTCCTGCCCTGGCTCAGTGGATAGAGCCTTGGCCCATGGACTGAAGGGTCCTGGGTTCGATTCCGGTTAAAGGCACGTACCCGGTCTGGGCATGACTGGAGGCAACCCATCAATGCATCTCTCTCAGATCCATGTTTCCCTCTCTCTGTCTCTCCCCTTCCCTTCCACTCTCGCTAAAATCCAATGGCCAAATATCCTCGGGTGAGGATTGACAAAAATGTCATTCTTTAAGCTCCACTGGAGAAGCCAGCCTGGGCCCTGGCCAGTTTGGCTCAGTGGCTAGAGCATCAGCCTGCAGACTGAAGGGTCTCAGGTTCCATTCTGGTCAAGGGCACATGCCTGGGTTGTGGGCGCGACCCACAGGAGGGAATGTGCGGGATTCTCATCATCGATGTTTCTATCTTTCTCTCCCTCTCCTTTCTTCTCTAGAATCAATAAAAAACATACATTTTGAAAAAAGCAGCAGCAGCAGCAGCAGCCAGCCTAAGACAGAGGGTGTTCACTCGGGGTACACACGTGTCCTTGTCCATAAAAAGTGGGGCTTACAGAAGCAGTCCCTGGACGGGCTTCTGCAAAGCGAACCGAGCTTTTGGCTGTCTTTCCCCACATTCTGTCCAGTTGGTTGTTTTTCCGGGAGAGGGACATGTGGGAGGAAGTCGAGTCACTGCGGAAGGCCTTTTGGGGGGATTTTCACCCAATATGTCATTTTCCAATTGGGGCCCTTGGCTGCGACCGTCCGTCCGCCTGCCCGCCCGCCTGCCCGCACTGAGTGGAGGTATAATTACAAACAGGGGAGTAGCATTCCCCCCCACCCTGAAAGCCCGAGGTTCCCCTGACTCATCCCGAAAACTGGGCCCCTCCAAGTGAAGGGATTTCTTTTTCAAAAAAAAAAAAATCCCACAGGGGTGACCTTAGCTGACATCGCTGAATGATAAAATGCACTTGTCATCCAATCTTTTTTTAAAAATACATTTTATTGGTTTTTTACAGAGAGGAAGAGAGAGGGATAGAGAGTTAGAAACATCGATGAGAGAGAATCATCCTTCAGCTGCCTCTTGTGCACCCCCTACTGGGGATGTGCCAGCAACCAAGGCACATGCCCTTGACCGGAATTGAACCTGGGACCTTTCAGTCCACACAGGCCGACGCTCTATTCACACCGGTCGGTGTGGTTTTTCAAAAAGAAAAAGAAAAGAAGTGAAACCTTCAAAATCCTTATCACCACCCGCCGAAAAGGGGCAGGAAAGCTGGACGGGGGAGCTGGGCAGGGTCTCTTTGAAAAGGGCACAAATCTCACTCGGGAGGGCTCCACCCTCATGACCAGTCACCTCCCCAAAACTCCATCTCCTAATGCCAACGCACTGGGGTTTGGGGTTTCCACAGATGAATTGTGAGGGACGCGAACGTTCAGCCCATGATAATAAACCTGGCGTGAAGCAAAGACTCGAGGCCAGGCAAGACACACAAGGAGAAGGGGCAGAAATGAGGCTGCAACTCTGCTCCAGGTGAGACACGAGGGCCTGAGGCACTGGTGGCGGGAACGGGAGGAACAAGAATAGACGCAGAAGGCGCTTGGCAGTGAGAGAGGACAGCCAACAGAGAGAAAATTGAATTGGACCACGATCCTCACCGAGTGAGCAGAGTGACCCAGACAGCATTCAGACCACATTAACCCGCGGATACGTTACAAGGAAGGACATATTACCAGGGTTTAAGTATATTTACTGACAGTTCTGAGAGACTCGAGTGAGATGACAAAGGAAGAGGGCAAGACCCTGTAGCTTATTATATAATCACTGCCGCCAGCATCTGAAGTGTTCTTTCATTTCCATACCCACATGGAGCTCTTGTATCTTAAAAAAATATATATATATATATTGGCACATCTCCTATGCATTCTCTTTCACAACCGCACAGAAGGACATGCAAATGTGGTGTGGGCTTTGTTTTGTTGGATTTTTTTTAAACCTAGGGATGTCTTTCAACCAGCAGTTACTTTATTAAAAGGGGAGAAGACGCAATGAGGTTCAAATCCCCGTGGGTGGCTTAACGCAACTGGAAATAATCCATGTGCATTTGCAACCTGTTTCTAAGTGTTCACGGAGAATTCTGTTTTTGAAGGTCCTGCTGTGGCCCAGGCGATCCTAATGGAAGGAGTGGCTTTTGGAGCGGTGCCTCACAGGAACTTCTCCCAGGCTGACTGAGCACATGCATAGGCAGCTTTTTGCGGCTCCTTTGCAACCGTCAGCTGTCATCCTGGGGGGATCCATGAGCCCCCACATTTGCAGGCCCCTCTGATCTTCGGATGGAGGTGGAAGCCGACTTGCAAGCTGAGCTCCGCTCGCTGCAGCTGTGATGGTGTGGTGGGCAGGGCACTGCCAGGGGAATCGGCATTGATCTTTGGGCTAAAGCAGAGACCCCTCGCTGCTGTGTCCTCTTCTCCTTGGCACTGCGGAAGCTTCCATCACAATGCCTTGTCTCCTCTCCTAAGTGGGTTTTTTTTTAAATATATTTTATTGATTTTTTTATAGAGAGGAAGAGAGAGAGATAGAGAGTTAGAAACATCAATGAGAGAGAATCATCGATCAGCTGCCTCTTGCACACCTCCTACTGGGGATGTGCCCACAACCAAGGTACACGCCCTTGACCGGAATCAAACTTGGGACCTTTCAGTCCTCAGGCTGACGCTCTATCCACTGAGCCAAACATGTTTTGGACTCTCCCAAGTTTTTAAGAGGATTCGTTGAATAATTAAGCACTGGGCTGCTCCCAGGAGAGAGAGGAGCAATCCTTGCAAGGTGGATGGAATACCGGTTCAACGTGGAGGTGTGAGGAGACAGCCTGATGAGCAAACTCCAGCTCCACTCCGAAGGGAAGACAGAGCCCCTGTTCCAGCCGGGCCGACCACCCTGTGGACCAGCCCGCATTGGTCCAGGGGCCTCAGAGTTCATAGGGCTTCCGGGATGCTTGAAAACTTCCCAGTGACCCACTGCCATTTTCAGCGCAGAGACATCCCTTACAATATGTTCATTTCCTTGCCTTCCTGTTTCATGAAGGAATGATCTAGCATCAATAGCTAGGATTTGTCCCTAGGAAAGCCTGTTATCTCAGGTGCTTTACCACCTAGAGCAGTGTTTCCCAAAGTGTGGTACGCGTACCCCCAGGGGTACGGGAAGAGTTTGGTGGGGGTACGCGTTGCAACAGAGTTTGGTGGGGATACGCACTGCACCATGCTTAGCTGCGCCGAATTCTACGTTCTCATGAGTACAAGGGGTACTCAGCCTTACGAACATTATAGAAGGGGTACCCATATGTCAAAAGTTTGAGAAATCCTGACCTAGAGTCTTATCACCTAGAGTCCAGGTGCCACTGTCTTAGCAAAGGCCAAACCTTGACCTACTTCTCTGTCAGAGTCCATCGTAATTGTTATTTGCATCATCATCATCATCATCATCACTCAAAGGACTTCAACTGACATTCTCTTTTTTAAAATATACTTTTGTTGACTTCAGAGAGGAAGAGAGAGGGCGAGAGCGAAACATCGATGATAGAGAATCATGGATCTGCTGCACGTGCCCCAACCGGGAATGGAGCCATGATCTGGTGCATAGGTCAATGCTCAACCACTGAGCCACACCAGCCCGGCTCTAGTGATAGTCTTTTATTTCTGTAGTTCTGTTTTTGGTTTTCTGTTGTTGTTGTTTGGTTATGGGTTTATTTTATTTTTATTTTTTTTTAATGATTTTAGACCCTGTGATATTGGGAAAGAACCTGAGGAGATTAGACGTAATTTTTATCTTTTTAAATAAATTTTTATTGATCTCAGGGAGGAAGGGAGAGGGAGAGATAGAAACATCGATGAGAGAGAAAGAGAATCATTGATCGGCTGCCTCCTGCACACCTCCTACCGGGGATCAAAACCCTCAACCGGGGCATGTGCCCCTGACTGGAGTCGAACCTGGGACAATCCCCCAGTCCCCAGGCCAACGCTCTATCCACTGAGCCCACACCAACCAGGGCCAGATGTAATTTTTAAAAGCTCACACTGGGTGAATGTGATACAAAGCCAAGCTCAGAAACTCCACTCTTACGTGCAAGGTAGGATATTTTTATACACGTCTTAAATTTTGCAAAGCATTTTCACACGTGGTGTCTATTTGATCCACACCAAAACCCCTGAGACATACAGAGCACAAAACACTAGTCCCATTTTCAGACAAGGGAGGGCGGAGACTCAAGAGCTCAAACTCTTTGCCCAGGTCCCCTGAGCCCCAACTGGGACCAGAGTCTGTAGCCAGGCCCAGCTCCTCTCTGGTGTGGATGGGATGGACAGAAGGACAGAGGGATGGCTGCCCACTCGTCTGGATCAGTCCAGTTCTGCACCCTCCTTTCTCCCTCTTATTCCCCCACCCATGGCCCTTCCTCCTAGCACCCAAATATACAGGAGGCCTCAGGGGGAGAAATGGTCCGGCTCCTTCCTTCCCAGCCTCCCCGTTCAATGGTTCCAGGCTCCACTTCAAAAGGTCCTTTGCGATAAGGCCTTTTGAGCCTTTCTTTTAGGTGGCTCTAAAGCTGCTCTTTACATCTTTTCTCTTTGATGTTTTCTTAAAGGAGATGCTCACGAAGGAGTCAATTCTGGGTCACCCAATGGTCAGGACAGAGGGGGGGGGCAGTATGATTCACCCCAAAGTCCAGCCACAAGAAACTGATCAGGTTATACCTATAGTCACAGGGGGAGGGGAGGGCCTGCATTTGATTGAAGATCGGTCATGAAGCATCTAAAAGCCCATAGGCACACTGCTATTGTTAAAAAGCATAAATACCCTAGCTGGTTTGGCTCAGTGGATAGAGCGTCGGCCTACAGACCCAAGGGTCCCAGGTTCGATTTCTGTCAAGGGCCCATGTCTGGGTTGTGGGCTCGGTCCAACATGCAGGAGGCAGCCAATCGATGATTCCTTCTTATCATTAATGTTTCTCTTTCTTCCTCTCAGAAATCAATATATATAACATATATATATATATATATATATATATATATATATATTCAACTCTTCTGGAAGCAGAAGTGAATTTCTTGCATGGATCTGGACCTCTGTTGACTTACAACCAGATGGTAATTTGCTTCCACTAACTTAATTCCTCTTCCCTGTTCCATTCCCTAGTGTCTTGTCATTGGTGTTTTAATTCTGTCGGGTGCTTTCTGCGCCACCAAATCAACATAAAATGTATCTGTCTTCCTTCCATTTGCCAAAGCCAAGCGAACTGGGAAGGGGGGAAAAAATCACTGATACAGGACCAAGGATTTGAAAGGATGTGGGACAGAGTACAAAGAAGCTTAATCATGATATTAAATCAAAGGAATGCGAATTGCATTATTCATATTCATACACTGCTGACAACCTGTGGCTTTTGAAGAGCGGGGATGGGAAAGCCTCTTGGTGGAAGGCGGAGGAAGGGAGGGATGTACTCCAGAGGGGAGGGGCCCTGGCCGCCAGGACTAGCTTGATTCCCCTCTCTGGGTTCCTTTTTCTCACGAGGCAGCCAGTCCACAGCTAAACCTCAGACGGGCTCTCACAAGCCAAGGACTATGAGGTGGTTTGAGTCTTGGGCCGCCAGCTGGTCTGGACAGCTTTCAGTTGTGGATGACAACATTGCACCATCTCCATGGGATAACCTTGAGATGCTAATTAACTTCCCCATCTTTTAGAGACCAAGTCTGAGAGGGAAGGAAAAAGCCAGATGAAGACTACATCCAGCCATGCCAATGGTCAGCAAACTCATTAGTCCACAGAGCCAACTATCAACAGTACAAGGATGGAAATTTCTTTGGAGAGCCACATTTTTTTTAACTTAAACTTCTTCTAACGCCACTTCTTCAAAACAGACTCGCCCAGGCAGTGGTATTTTGTGGAAGAGCCACACTCAAGGTGCCAAAGAGCTGCACATGGCTCGCGAGATGCAGTTGGCCGACCACGGAGCCATGCAATTAGTTAAGTCGATCCAATACAGAGATTCAAAGAGAAACAGAAAAACACAGTCCCGCCATCCTGATTTAGACAGTTCTTGTAAAGAAAAAAAATATGGTATGTGTTTGTTTTTTTAGCCAGAGACAAACTCAACAAGGCAGTTCAAACTGACGCTATTTATACTGAGGAATTCAATTCAAAAGAGGTACCAGAGAGCTTCAGGAGAAAAAAACAAACAAAACAAAACAAAACAAAACAAAACAAAAAAAATATGCAGGTTTTCTTGGATGAAGAAGGGATGGGCGAAGCTAAGAGTAAATTCTGCATCCTTTGTGACCAGGCGTGACGGAATGACATCAGTCCTCAGACAGGGGGCAGAGGATCCGTTTGTGTCCTTTCCTTTCCTCCTGGTAAGCCTGGATCTTCATTTCTCTGGGCCTTCGCTTCCTGCTCTGCCACTCAATGTGGAGTTGGACCCAGGATTCCAGGCGGGGGTGTATGTTAAGCAAGGCTACCTTGTCAACTGGAAAGCCAGCACTTTGCATCAAGGAAAGGGACTGCGTGCCTGGCACGTGCTGGGTGATTCATAAATCTCAGCTCCGAGCCATTGGAGTTTACAGGCAAACACGAGGAGGCAGCTCCTGGCACCAGGATTTCCTCCCGCATTGCACTTCCTGTTTCCCTTCCATCCTGTGGGCTCAGCAATTTCTCTTGGCGGCGGCCCAAGGCCAAGGAGAAACCTGCTCGTAAATCGGCCTTTATTTTGACTCTCGCGTGAAACATTGGTTTCAGGGAGAAAAAGCTGCTTCCCCTCGTTTTAATATAAAAGCAAAATAAAGTCCCACCACCATCATTTCCAAGCTCAATGACCTTGGGCAAATTACCTCACCCCTCCAAACCCTGGTCTCCCCTCCGAAATAACAATACCGTGCTGGGTAGACAGGTGTAAGGATGGAATTAAAAAGCATTTTGTATAGAAAATGTTTCACCAAGTGAAACAGACTCATAGACACAGAGAGCCAACTGGTGGTTGCCAGAAGGGGAAGTGGGAGGGGCTTGGGAGAAAGAGGTGAAGGGATTAAAGAGCACAAATTGGATGTTACGGAAAAGTCATGGGCATATAACGCCACAGGGAATCCTATCTAATAAAGAGCTAATGCGCAAATGGTCATCATGCCCTCGCGCCTGGGCAAGGGGACCTGAGGCCACGCCCTCTTGATGAGGGCGGGTCTGGGTCTTGTGTGATTTTGAGGCATGCATGGGGACGTAACTCAGAGTCCCAGGGGCACACTTCAGATTCTGACAGGAGGGAGATTTTCATATACATTTTACTAATTTTCTTTCATCTTTGACACCTATGTTATAGAGAAAGAGCAAATAGCAATATAAAAATGTTTCCTCTAATGAATTCCCTTTTGATGTGCACAAATTTCGTGCACCGAGCCACTAGTATAGTCAATAATATTGCAATAACTGTGCATGCGGCTAGTTGGGGTACTGGACATATTTAGGGGAACCCTATGTAAAGTATATCTTTGTACACCCGGAACCAGCACAAAATAACACTGAAAGGGGGAAAAAAGTGTTTAGCTAATCTTGGAGCGCAATAGCAGTTGCAATAATGACAATAGCTATTCGCCAACTATGAACGTTACTCAAATTTTAGGTGCTAGGCATTGCTGTTATTATCACTACCATGAGGAAGATGTTGTATTTATCCTTACATGATAAAATAAAATCCTGGAATAGAGTGGAAGTAAAGCATTCATTGATAAGAAGAAACAGAAGCAAAAGACATGATAAGGGGGGGAGGCAAAGCTAACAGTTGATTGAATTGGTGGGGGCTGGGGCCACAGAGCTAAGGATTTTCTTAAAAAATCATTTTCCAGCCAAAACTGGTTTACTCAGTGGACAGAGCATTGCTCTGCGGACTGAAGGGTCCCAGGTTCAATTCCGGTCAAGGGCATGTACCTTGGTTGCATGCACATCCCAGTAGGGGGTGTGCAGGAGGCAGCTGGTCAATGTTTCTCTCTCATCCATGTTTCTACCTCTACATCCCTCTCCCTTCCTCTCTATAAAAAGTCAATAAGATATATATATATATATATATATATATATATATATATATATATATATATCGTTTTCCACTACTGACAATGAAAGGAATGTATGGGCTTACAGCCATCAAAACTGAAGCTCGCCTTTTTTGTTTGTTTGTTTGTTTGCCTTGTTCTCTACATCCCAATACCCCCAACTTCTACTAGAGATTAGAACTTTCTTTCTCTCCTCCTATCCTGAAACTAAACTTATGGAACGTACAGAAGCATGTGGTTTGGTGGGCTCAAAGTTACTGTCATTTATCAACGCCTACAGCAGACATGACAAATGGAACCCTGCGCCACTAATACGTGGACAAATAAAATATGCTCTAAAAATTGATAGGACGCACACCCACCATTCTCCTCCTTGCTGGCCACCCATATATCAACTGTCACCAGCTGGGAACAGCCCACAACTGCCAATGGCGAGTTATCGATTTCTTCCGTAGCCAGTTGAAGTTGTGCGTGTACAGTATGCTGTAAAGCTTATGGCCAAATGAATTAAATGTGATTCAGAAAAAGTATTTTCCTTTTCTAGGACAAGAAGTAACTTCAATAAAACTTTATTAAATTGCTTAGAAGGAGGCATTAAGTACCCCAATCCTATGCTTATTAAAAAAAAAAAATCTAGGTTGGTACTGATTATGTGGCTTTTCTCACCTCTATTAATATGACTTGTCATGAATAGGCTTAGTTCAGAGAAAGAATAGGCAGATGAATCGCAAGATGGTAGAGCTACTAAGATATAAGCATTCCATTCTCTGTAAATCCAATTTATACCTTTCAAGGTTATTTGTTGTTTTGAATTATGTTGTCCAACTTTCCTCCATTAGAATGGCTAATGGAGCATGTACTATTCTTGGCAAGATCTATGATCCAGGAACAGGCCAGGCCTGAAACAAAATTATGAAGTAGGAAAAATTATTATCCTTAGTACCCTTGGCTCTCTCTTTTGAATATTTTCTTTACCAACCTTCTATCTCTGTGGCCTTTTAGATCTTCTCCAACAAAATCCTACAGTCAAGATCTTCCTGTCTTATCCTGCCTTATTGACATGTATATGCCCTGTATTCTATTCCTTAAAAGACATGGTATCTGTTCATGAATGCTAAACCAAAAAGCGTTTCCTCAGTGGCAATGTAAAGTCTGTAGCCAAAGAGATTTTCCCATACTCTTCAAATTGCACTCAGAAACATGGACACTCAAGTATTGTGCAGGTAAAGAAAAGCATACCAAAGTTCCCAATTGGCCACAAACAGCTCCATAAGTATAAGAAATTATTATTATTATTATTATTACTATTATTATTATTTCTCTGCTTGCATAAAGGCTCAATGGTGTGTTAGGCCTGGCATGCACTGATTTACACAAGCTGACTGCACATCTCTTCTCCCAACTCCACACTCAATGATATGTTGGTATTTTGAAGTCAACCGTGGTGAGAGTATTTACACCATGGTAATTGGTGAGTACTACATATCATGGCTTCCTCCTGCAACCCCAGAGAACTGATTTATTTACCAGCACGTTCCTACATAAGATCATCCTTCTTTAGCAATAGATGGTATTTTAAACTTTTTTATTATACGACCCTTCGAATTACCTGATTTCCCTGATGAGTTCTCCTCGCTCAGAACAGCACAGAAGAATCTGGTCATGCACATGAGTATCTCAACTCTTTGTAACAACTAGCTCCACCTATCTTTCCAGCAGCACCTCTGGTTCTCTTCTCTTCAGTGTCCCTCTCTGGCTCTAGGGGGCAAAACTGAGTCCCAGCTGATGCCGAACAAGTCCTTCATAAAACTCTCCCCTCTCTTTCATGTCCCATGAGCCACTACCCACCTACATTCACAATCTTAGAAACAGGCCTCTCCCTTCTGCCTTTCGCTTAAAGGCGCCATCATTGGCCTTCTCTAGTCTCTCTTCACCCAGAGTCATCTCAAGGACTCCACAGCTTTACCTATCACCTATCCATACCCATAATTCCCAATCAAGGGCATGGACACAATTTAGCGAGTATGTGTTAATAGAGCCAATCACAGAAGAGCCAACAGCTAAGATCTAATTCTCAGGCCAACACGTAACTAAAGCTATGCTTTGAAACCTTGAGAGGCAGGAACATAGCAGAGACGCCCAAAAACAAAGCTCCGGATGGGACTTGCCATTTGTCATTTGTCCAAGAGTAGATGAGATTATTGGAACAACCCCTGAGTCCATGGATCTATGCTGTGGTCTGGGGATAGGAGTGAAGGGGGAGGAGAAGTAAGCCATCTGGTCCCTCCTCCCAAGAGCCTATAGTCTAGATTAGTGGTAGGCAAAACATGGATCTCGAGCCACATTCGGCTCTTTGGCCCCATGAGTGTGGCTCTTCCACTGGTCAAATGAGGAAAGTGTTAAAAATCACCACCCTCACCCTAGCTGGTTTGGCTCAATGGATAGAATATCGGCCTGTGGACTGAAGGATCCCAAGTTCGATTCCAGTCAAGGCATATGCTTGGGTTGTGGGCTCAGTCCCCAGTAGAGGGTGTGCAAGAGGCAGCCAATCAATGATTCCCTCTCATCCCTGATGTTTCTATTTCTTTCTCCCTTCCTCTCTGAAATCAATAAAAATATGTATTTAAAAAAAATCACCATCCTAGTTCTCCCATTCATGGGGGGAGAGAGAGAGACAAAATGTGGCCAGAGAGCAGGGCTGGGGAGGCAAGCACGTGAAAGCCGAGCTGGTGCCCCCGCCCTGCACAGTCTACCACATTTAAAGCATTTTGGCAGTGAGTCATCCCACTTGAGATTATCAGGTTGATGGATTCTGAATCAGGGCTGGACTGTGAGAGCAAGTTCACAGTAAACAAGAAAATGTGTGCCCTCGGGAAAAAGCGTTTGCGTGCACAGAGCATGGGGCGGTTTGCAGAGTATTTCTGTCATCCCATCTGCACTCTGAGGCTCGCTGGGCAAGGTGCCCCAGGCAGGAATGACGTTAGCCTGGAGTAACGTCTTACTTAGCCCAGGAGAGATGCAGGGCCATCCTCAGCGAGTCCCTAGGGGCAAGGCATCTGGTCCAGACAGAGTGGGCTTCGGGCGTGGAGGAGTGGGGATCCAGTGAGTAAGTCCACCAATGGCCGACTCTCATCCTCGCAGCCTGAAGCTTAGCTCGAGACATCTCCAGGCAGCCCATTTCCAACCCTCCCTCTCGGGGCAAGAGTGAACTCAAATAACTTATAATCCATCATATAACGTAGTTGTGTTGTCTTGAGGGAGTCAGGTAGGTGTGGCCATCCGATTGGAGGATGGTCTTGCCATTGGCAATGGGGCCAATGTCAGGGCTTCCATTAAAAGGGTAGTCTTCTACCCCCATGGATGCTGTCAGAGCCAAGTTCAGAGCAGGACTCCAACCCCAGCAGGGAAAGAGGAAAGCAAAGAATTGTCAAGGTAGACACCACGGTCTATAAAGGAAGTCGATTCCTGGTCTGGGGCACATACCTCAGTTGTAGGCTCGATCCCCAGCCCTGGTTGGGGTACATGCAGGAGGCAACCAATAGATGTGTCTCTCTCACATCAATGTTTCTCTCTGTGTGTGTCTTCCCTCTCCTTTCCACTCTAAAAATCAATGGGAAAATATCCTCGTGTAAGGATTAACAACAACAATAAAAGATAGCATCCTCCAGCACTCTATCACATTCATCACCACCTGGTCATGAAAAGATACAACATTATACATTTTTATTTACTTCATTTTAGTCTCCTAATAGAACAGAAACTCCCTGTCAGTCACTGCTCTCTTCCCAGCAACTGGAACTATGCATGGAATATACATGCTCCGTCAACATTTGTTCGATGAATGAATGGGTTGGAAATTCTATTTCTTATGGCGCTCTTAATCGCTTGCTTGTACCATCTGTCAGAAATGTCTTGATTTCTCCAAAATTTGTATGGTGGACATTAATCATGTCTATGTCTTAAGCGAAACGATGCTTAAGTATTTAGCACAAAATCTCACATTTTACAGGACTTTAAAGAAGTTCATTTTCTTCCCTCCTCCCTTTCTCGCTCTTTTCTAACATACCTGTGTGTCCTAACTTTCCTGGAACAGCCCTAGCTTACACCTGTTGTCCCAGGCTAATTATCAACAGCTCCCCTTTTACTATCAAAATGCCCTGTTTGGAATGACTAATGATATGGTAATCCAAACACACGGGTGCAGTTGCAATCTGAGATGGTGATTGAAGCTATTCAGAGATAATGACCATGTACCGGGAAGTAATGGGTATTTTCACCAGAGCTCCTCGTTAGCTGGAGTGACATGCCGTATGCATTTGCCCTGCCTGCCTCCCAGAGCCTGAAAATAATCCATGGAAACATTAAAGCGCCAGACACATGGGAAAGGGTGCTATTAACACTTCACAGAATGATATGACTATTGGAATAGCAGTCTTTGAATTAAAAAAAAAACAAAAAACAGAGGCTGATGCCCCACTGGAGTGGCTCAGTGGCTAAGCATCCACCTATGAACCTGGAGGTCACAGTTCAATTCCCAGTCAGGTCATGTGCCCGGATTGCAGGCTTCGTCAATGATTCAATGAAGCAGCCGATCAATGATTCTCTCTCATCACTGATGTTTCTATCTCTCTCTCCCTCACCCTTCCTCTCTGGAATCAATAAAAATCCTACATAATAGAAGTCTAATATACAAACCAAACAGAACAACCAGTCACTATGACGTGCACTGACCACCAGGGGGCAGACACTCAATGTAGGAGCTTCCCCCAGGCCACCTCAACCCTAGAGAGGAACCTTTATGTTGAAGAAACTGGTGGGGACAGGACAACCTCTAACCAGGAGCCAAAGTTTCAAGCCTGGGCCTGTATGTCCTGCTGCTTTCACCCCAGTTCTATGCATCAGCTTAAACATGAACAAGTACAGCCCTCGCTGGTTTGGGTCAGTGGCTAGAGTGTCGGCCTGCAGACTGAAGGGTACTGAGTTTGATTCTGGTCAAGGGCACATGCCCGGATTTTGGGCTCCATCCCCAGTGTGGGATGTGCAGGAGGCAACCGATCCATGATTCTGTCTCATCACTGATGTATCTATCTCTTTCTCCCTGTCCCTCCCTCTCTGAAATCAATACAAATATATATTTTTTTAAAAACATCTATCTGAACTCATGACACAGGAAAGGCAAAATGGATCTAAAGACAAGCCTTGGCTTGGGCCTATTTCCAACACAAGCATTTATCCACACTTCCAGCAGGCCTCCCCGGGGACAAGGTGAGATGTTGAGGTCACATACAAATAGGACAAGGCCCCCACTCTTACGGAACCCACACCCAGCACCCACGTGGGACCCCATAGGCTGAGAATCCTAATATAATTTCCATGGACAGTGACTAATACCTAAGTACTAAGGAGTCCAACTCAACAGCTCCAGACTCTCATTTCTTTCCAGGAAGAGCTTTTTAAGCATTCTCCTGTTTCTCTCTCAAAATTAAATTCCCTTCTGATGCCCTTTAAAAAGCCAGTGACTCTAGTAAAACTACAACAACTACAACAACAACAAAAAAAAAATGCAAGCAGGAAAGAACAGAGAAAGAGGAGCTGTCCAAATCAATGGTGTTGTGTGTTTTTTTTTCCTCCCCTCTGAGAATCCAAACGTTTCCCCACAACACTTCAAGAAAACTGTAGGCACAGGGCAAACAGACTCCAGTGCTTGGCTTACGATGTGTCATTCTGGAACCCCTGCCTTCGCAAGATAAGCTCTGCTCGGGCGAGGGACGCGGCGTGCCAGGAAATTGAGGACGGGAGGGTATTTTCCCAGGCGGTATTAACACTCCTTCCCGTGCTCTGCGGAGATTAGAACTTTTATCACTGGCTCACACGCCGAAAAGAAATTGTATTACGCGGTCCTCGGTTTTTGTGAGGGCAGAATGGACCCAAATTGTTCCCTCTCTCCGCGTGCTGTGAGATGACGCGGCTGAACACTGACTGGGGGAGAGGGGGGGGGGTCCAGACCCCTCCTAAACGGAAGCTCCCCCACTTACGATGGGGGCACCTTCTCCCCATGGACAAGACTCAGAGGAGGGCAGAAACCGGTTTGACTCAGTGAATGGAGCGTCGGCCTGCAGACTGAAAGGTCCCAGGTTCGATTCCGGTCAAGGGCATGTACCTTGGTTGAGAGTAAAAAGAATGAAAAATATCTTTTTTGACTTATTGTAACCTATAGAAAGCTGAGGAACAACTGCCTTTCAAATATAAAGCATCATCAGCGACAAAGTAGATAATTTCAAAATGAAAAAAAAAAAAGTTCTATGCATAAAAAAAGATATAATAATACTTCTTCCTCAAAGCAGGCCATTCCCAAACAAGATTATTGAATTTCCCCAAAATGGATGAATTACTTGGGGTTATGTTGGCATGGGCTATCCTATTTTTTTAAACAAATTGACTGTTTTTATACCAGAAATTTTACCATAAACAGAAAATGATCTTACAGCAGACAGAATAAGGTGAACCTGTTTTCCCAACTAGCCTATCTTTAAGCCAAAAACTGCTTTCAGACTGAAGATGTTTTCCCATTTCAGCTCCTCAATAGTTATGACACAACAGAATTAACATCGCAAGCTATGACTGTCTTCAATCAGACCCCCACAGAAGGACTGTGTCGCTGTAAAGTGTTTATGAACAAGCCTACGGATTTTTATAAGTATACGTGAGAAAAACAGACACAGTAAAATTCAATGTGACTCAAGAGAACAATTAGACCCAGAGAAATCAATACAGTACAATTTTCTCTTGCATAGTTTTGGAGGTTGTTTTTTTGTTATTTTCAGACACACTGCATTAGAGAGGGTTTTGCCATATTAAAATTTCCAAAATAGATGACAGTGCGTGGTACAAAGGACCAAAACCACGGGCGTGATGGAAAGTGATTTTGTGGCAACTAAATTAAACCACTCAATCACAAGGCTGATAGAGGCCAAAAGGCAGAGCCATAAGGCAAGTGAATGTTCAAAAGGCAGTTCAGTGAGGACTGCTGCCTAGAAGCTCCGGGTGGAGGAGTGTTCAGAGGGGCGGGCGGGCCAGGCCTGTCCAGAGGGTCCCCAGACGTGGGCACAGTGGAATTTCCAGAAAATCTGGACTGGTCAAGTAGATTTATTTCTAACAATGAGATTCCTTAAACATACACTAAGTGGCCTGATTATTATGATCTCTGAATACATAATAATCTGGCCTGGACCGGTTTGGCTCAGTGGATAGAGCGTCGGCCTGCGGACTGAAAGGTCCCGGGTTCGATTCTGGGCAAGGGCATGTACCTTGGTTGCGGGCACATCCCCAGTAGGGGGTGTGCAAGAGGCAGCTGATCGATGATTCTCTCTCATCGGTGTTTCTAACTCTCTATCTCTCTCTTCCTCTCTGTGAAAAATCAATAAAATATATATTTTTTTAAATACATAATAATCTGGCCACTCAGTATATATATATTAGAGGCCAGGTGCACGAATTCGTGCATGGGTGGGGTCCAGCCAGCCTGGCCCAGAGGAGGAGACATGGGCAGTTGGCCCGCCTGCCTGCTGGTCAAACTCCTGGTCCAGGGGACAATTTGCATATTAGCCTTTTATTCTATAGGATAGTCATCGAGTGGCCAGATTATTATGCGTTCAGAGCTCATCATCATCTGGTCACTCGGTGTATAACTAAGCATGATTTCACTTTTATAGATGGCTGAGATTTTTTTCCAAAAGAAAATAAAAATCCTAAGTCAGAAAAAGAATAAAGTAAATAAAACTCTGGCCTAACCAAAGCATCTGTATTTTTTTTTCCTAAAAAATATAGTCATTTTTAAATCACAGTAAAGAATACCACTGGCTCATCTGTTCATTGAGATCTTTGGCTCACTTTCAATGTTCCTGTAGATGGAACCCACTCCATTGCTAACAGATTAGGCCAAGGTGGAAGTGGCAAAATTCCCCCATGTTAACCCTGACCCTCATCTGGATGGCTCCTCAAAGGCAACTGAGAGGTGATTCCACTTTACATACACTTCCCCTGACACTTGGTATTCCCTTGAATATTTTAGTTGTGCGTTAGACTCTCTAACCCCTCACTAATGAGAGAGTCTCCCTTGGGTCTACCATAAATGTTGAACTCTCTCTATGTAATGGTTGAAAGCGTTGGGTTTTAGAGTCCAACAGACCTAAGTCAATCCATCTCTAGCCATGGGTCAGTCCTTGGACAACTTCCCTAAGCCTCCGTTTCCCAGCCGGTTTGGCTCAGTGGATAGAGCATCGGACCCATGGACTGAAGAAAAGGGTAACAATATTACCAGAACTCAAGGGTGAGAACCGAAAGACATCAACCATTAAAATGTTCCATCCTCTGCCCTGTCACGCCTCGAATACAGTGTTGGAATAGATTTGGACTAACTGATTGCACTCATTGTTACATAGGTAAGGGTAGGGCCACTTGAATGTATTATTCAAATTTATGCAGAACAGATGGACCATATAATCATCATCAACACAGTTGTAGTATTGGCTGTCACCCAAGAAATGCGACTTAAAGGCTGTTCTAGAATTCTCTGAAAGGTGGCTTTTGTCAACAGAGTTGTAGCCTAGACCTTTGGTATCATCTGTTCAGCTGATTTTGCTGTAGTTTTGGAATCTGAATTGGTGATGGTCTCAGTTTTCTCTCTCTAAGTAACCCCCACTGGTCAAAGATGGAGACCCCCAGGTTCTATGACAGCTGGAGGAAGAGAGAAGGAATTCAGGTGAACATTTAAAAGTTAACATGCTGCCGAGACCGGTTTGGCTCAATGGATAGAGCGTCGGCTTGGGGACTGAGGGGACCCGGGTTCGATTCCGGTCAAGGGCATGTACCTTGGTTGCGGGCATATCCCCAGTAGGGGGTGTGCAAGAGGCAACTGATCGATGACTCTCTCTCATCGATGTTTCTGGCTCTCTATCTCTCTCCCTTCCTCTCTGTACAAAATCAATAAAATATATTATAAAAAATGAAGTTAACATGCTTTACCATCTGGGTATAACACACAAATAAATAGATAGAATCTACAGAGAGGTCATGTTTTAAGCAAACACGATAAATAAAAATTCAGTCGTAAAACAGACAGATTGGGAGGTGCATGACGATATTGAAGATGAGTGTTTTGCTTTACAAAATAACTCACTCTGAGGCACATTCAATACCACCTCTCTTGGCATGTTTAAAATGAGCCTACCCTTGGGAAAGTGAATAATTTATACCTAGGGTTTTTCAGGAAATTATATAAAATCATCCATCATACGAGATGTTTTATTTATGACTCCGGGAGAATTATGGATCAGGGAGGGCTCTGAAGTAAAATGTGAGGGAGACTGCAAACGTCGCATTGCCAACCTGGGGAGGAGGAGGAAGAAGAAGAGGAGAAGGAGGAGGAGGAGGAGGAGGAGGAGGAGGAGGAGG
This sequence comes from Nyctalus aviator, assembly GCA_036971965.1. Lineage (NCBI taxonomy): Eukaryota > Metazoa > Chordata > Mammalia > Chiroptera > Vespertilionidae > Nyctalus > Nyctalus aviator. The sequence continues at coordinate 5,139,090 of CM072940.1, read as the reverse complement.
AGGAGGAGGAGGAGGAGGAGGAGGAGGAGGAGGAGGAGGAGGAGGAGGAGGAGGAAGAAGAAGAAGAAGAAGAAGAAGAAGAAGAAGAAGAAGAAGAAGAAGAAGAAGAAGAAGAAGAAGAAGAAGAAAGACCACGACGATGACAGAGTCACTGTTGTTGGCTCCAAAACACATGCCACAAATACACGCCACTCAAGGAGGGTATGTGAGAACATTCGAGAGAAGGTGCTAGGATTCAGTTTGCGGAAGAAAAGGCTGAGGGAAGCTTGGTGACATGTGAGTCAGGTAGGGCTTTGGGCAGAGGGATGGTGCCCGCCGGGCCCCCTTGATGCAGGGTGGAGGTGGTGAGGATGGAACATTTTATTTTAATGTTTATGTTTTTAAAATATATTTTATTGATTTTTTTACAGAGAAGAAGGGAGAGGGAGAGAGAGTTAGAAGCATCAATGAGAGAGAAACACCAATCAGCTGCCTCCTGCACGCCCCCTACTGGGGATGTGCCCACAACCAAGGTACATGCCCTTGACCAGAATTGAACCTGGGACCTTTCAGTCCACAGGCCAATGCTCTATCCACTGAGCCAAACCGGTTTCGGCTGGGCATCCTGTATTTTATCTGGCAACCCTAATTGGGGGAGAATGTCTGAGGATGAAGCATTTACCCAAAATAAGTGAGCACTGGGGGTGGGCCATCCATTCCAGGATGCTTATGCAAGTGGTTATTAAAGCACATCTCTGTGTCCAATGTGGAGGTCTGAAAACGAAGAAATGGGGTCAAACCAAAGCCTGAAAGAGTCCATTTGGGCATTGATTAAACACCTATCTTAGGTGTTCTAGTGCCATGCTAAAAATTACCTCTGATGCCCACAAAAAGCGTTGCAATGTATAATCAGGTGCATCATTTCAGTGCACGAACAAGCCACCTGACGTCCAAAGGCTAAGTGGCCTGTCAAAGACCCCGTAGTCAACCGGGACAGAGGCAAAGCTCTCCAGTCGCTGTCTGCCTCCAAAGCCATTTCTACTCGACCATTTAGCCACCGCCCCGCCCTCTCCTTTCATGCCTCTATAATTTTCCTAACATCCTGCAATCTGCCTTCTTGTCTAGAACATTTGCAGGGGGCACGGCGGGGGGGTGAACACTGTGTTCTTGTTCAGGAGAAGTTTGTTTTAAGGGGATAAAGTTTTTTAATGGATTTTATAGACGGGGTCACACAAGGTCTAGAGTCAGCAGACCACTCCATGGCAGGCCTCTCTAGGCCCATGGGTCTCTTACTGAGGTTGTAATTCTCCATGCAATGACCTATTTAAAAGGAAAAGGCCAGTTGGGAATTCTTTTTTTACTTTCTTTTGGGTTTCAAAATGCTTGAGAAAAACACACGTAGGCTTCTATGAATAATTTAACATATTCCAGAGGGTGTAGACCGAGCCTTGGATCTACCTAAGAAGAGAACCGCCCACAAGCCCGCCCCCAACTCCTCCATGCTGGTCCAGGAGTAGAGAGGGGCCTGTCTTCCTGAATTCCTAGCCCAGTGGTCGGCAAACTCATCAGTCCACAGAGCCAAATATCAACAGCACAACGACTGAAATCTCTTTGGAGAGCCACATTTTTTAAACTTACACTTCTTCTAACGCCACTTCTTCAACATAGACTCGCCCAGGCCATGGTATTTTGTGGAAGAGCCACACTCAAGTGGCCAAAGAGCCGCCTGTGGCTCGCGAGCTGCAGTTTGCTGACCACGGCCCTAGAGCCTAGCACAGCCCCGGCCACACTGTTGACCCCCGGAAATGTCTGTGGCAATGAACTGCCTGGATTCCAGGGACCAGGAATTCCATTCATTCCTCTGAGTTTGGGGTTTAGCCTTTTTGTGAAAAGAACAAAAGTCATTCACATGTCGACCTCATTGAGTGGTCAGCTCTTTCCTGGGAGGCAGAAAGCTCCTCTTTTAAGAGCCAGGAGAGCCGTGACCGGTTTCGCTCAGTGGATAGAGCATCGGCCTGCGGACTGAAAGGTCCCGGGTTCGATTCCTGTCAAGGGCATGTACCTTGGTTGCGGGCACATCTCTGGTGGGAGGGGGAGAATAGGGGGTACAGGAGGCAGCTGATCGATGTTTAAAAAAATCAATGACATATCTATATCTATTTACATATGATATAGATATAGATATAGATATAGATATAGATATAGATATGGATATGTCAGGAGATAGCCTTGGATGATTTGGCTCAGTGAACAGAGCATTGGCCTACGGAATGAAGGGTCCCGGGTTTGATTCCAGTCAAGGGCACATGCCTGGATTGTAAGCTTAATCCCCAACAGGAAGTGTTTAGAAGGCAGCCAATCAATGATTCTCTCTTATCATTGATGTTTCTCTTTCCCTCTTCCTTCCTGTCTGAAATCAATAAAAATATGTGGGTTTTTGTTTTTTTTAAAAAAGAGTCAAGAGAAAGTATGATGATGGCCAGAGGGAAGGGAGAGAGGTAGAAGAGGATAAAGCGGTGGATAAATGCCTTGGGGTGGTAAACACACAACACCATATACAGATGATGTATGACAGGACTGTATACCTGAAACCTATGTGATTTTATTAGCCAATGTCACTCCCATAAATCCAATTTAAAAATTAATAAAGATAAAAGAAAAGGCAAGGAGAATGCCTGAGAGACGCATTCCGCAGAGGGACTGACAAGGCGGGGCTCTGGGGCGGAAATCCCATCCACCCTCAGGCACGTGACTTCACCACACTCCCTTTGCCTCCTTTCTTCTGCAAATCTGTTCAGCCCTGGTGCCTCCTTCACAGGTGTGCTTGGAGGATTCAATAAAATAACCTGAGAACAGGACCGGGTTTATAATTCGTGTTCCAATAAAGATTCAGCATGGCTTTGCCCCAGGAGGTCAAGCTAAAATCAGCTCCGAAAACATTCTCTACGCTGAACGGAAGCCAGGTTTTGATCTTCCGATGCCACCTCTTTAACTGCTGATGCAAACGCAGATTTAGAACTTCAAGAGGAAGATGGAGACATGGGAAAATGCAGAGAAATGTCAGTGCCAGCGTGGTGGGTGCCTGCTCCCCTCCAAGGTGCCCTCGGGACAGTGCCAAGCCATGAATCAAATATCTATCAATACGTCTCACAAAGCACCCAGGGAATGCCAGGGCAGAGGCACCAGCCAGGCCCAGGGCCCACAAAGGGCCCCCTCTTGCCCACTAGCCTGAATCTGACTCACCATCCACCTACGGGGTGTTGAGGATTGGGGTTTTGAGGCCTGAGTCATCGGGCTCCAGATGTCCACAGGCTATTTTCATGGTGAAACAGGACACTCATCATTAGACTGTCGCCCAAAAGCATTAGGACAGTCAGTTGTTCCTTTCGGTACCTAGGATCCAAATCACCATCATTTTTAGAAAGTGTCTAAGCAGCGGCCTATTAAAAACTCAGCCCTGAAGTCCTAATAGATGTGAAGACTTCCGGTGTCAAACAGGTGCTCGGAAAATCAATCTATAGCAAGAGGAAGTGGACTGAAAAAAAAATTTTTTTTTAATCATCCCTAAGCTATTTTTATTCAATACACGGCTGAGATCTGACACTAGGGAGAATGAGATTTGCTTCTTCTCTTTTTTTTCTTAAGAAGACAACAGATGCCAGAAAGAGAGAAACGGTATCACTGGGTCACTAAAGTATTGGTCAGATCAATTACTCATCATTGTCAATGAATATTGATCCAACAGCCATAGTTGGACTTGCACCACATGAGAAACTAGTCTCTTATTTCTTTGTCTTCTGTGTCTGGGCCTGAGATCTTTCATCAGTCATGATTCTTTTCTGCAAGAAAATGCTTTGGCCCAGCCATTGTGGCTCGGTGTTTGAGTGTTGACCCATGAACTAGGAGGTCACAGGTCACATGCCCAGGTTGCGGGCTTGATCCCCAACATGCAGGAGGCAGCCGATCCATGATTCCCTCTTATCATTGATGTTCCTATCCCTCTCACCCTCTATCTTCCTCTCTAAAATCAATTAAAAGAAAAAACATTTAAAAAAAGAAAATGTTCTTGGAGCACAGTTCTGATCACCTCTTTTTAAAAAATATATATTTCATTGAGTTTTTACAGAGAGGAAGGGAGAGGGATAAAGAGTTAGAAACATCCATGAGAGAGAAACATCAATCAGCTGCCTCCTGCACACACACCCCCCACCCCCCTGGGGATGTGCCCACAACCAAGGTACATGCCCTTGACCGGAATCGAACCTGAGACCTTTCAGTCCGTAGGCCGACACTCTATCCACTGAGCCACACCGGTTTCTGCTGATCACCTCTTTCTTGCTCAAAACTCCCCGACTTCCCTTCTCATTAGGGACCGAAATCTTTGTCCCATGAAGCAAGTCTTTCCATCCTTCCTAATTCAGCTCCACTTTTTAGCTTGGTCACTAAGTACTACCTCCCGGGATGACTCACGGCTGCCCCACCACGTGGATTTTTGAGACGACATGGGAAACTGAAGGAAGACGCTGGGACACTCTTGTCTGTGCTGTCCATATCCCTCGTAGTCTCTGGTGCTCTCTGGCCTGGTCCATGATATCCCTCTCTGTTAAATTCCATCCAATGCTAGTGCATTCCATTTGTCTTTTCCAAACGCTGGCCTCACCCCAATGAATGGACTGCATGACCCATGGATGCAAACCCCAGCTCAGGAAGGCAGGAGCGCCGAGCCTGTGCAAAGGAAAAATCCATCCTATCTCGGACCAAGACCCGGCCACCCCGGGCACAGGTGAGGCTCCCAATAACCTGGAGGATGACCACCATGAAAGCAATGGCAGAACGAGGTGTGTGTGGGGAGCGGGAGGGGGGGGGAGAGGGTCCTTAGGCCAGAAAACAACCCCCCTCGCTGCCCCGAGGCGCTAACAGCCCCCCTTGGCTGTGTGTGTCCCAGCAGGAAGCCGTCATTTTAACGAGGTCTGAAAGCAATGAATTCTTGGGATGTAACAGCTCTCTGACATAATGGAACATTTTCCACACCCAAGGAACATCTAAAAATATTTGACTTGTTCACAGCGGACCTCGTCCCCTGCCAGCACTCTCTGCTCCCATCCTCGGGAGCCGGATAATGGTCTCTAATGAGAAACACCACGAGTGGAAATGACAGGCTTTTAGACAGCAGTCCCTGTGTTGGGGAGCCTAGGACAGAGGAGAAATAAAACCGTCCTCCATGACGCATTCTCAGCCTACAGATGCTTGGTCCTGATCAGCGTGGTTATGTCAACATAGGATGCTATAAGGCTATTAATATTCCACTCCTACGCAACTGCTTCCAACATCTACGTTCTCAGCTCTGGTCACGTGTGTGTGGCTTTCCACTTACATTAAACTACAACTAAGTCAAGAGCTCTGTCTAGCCCTAACCGGTTCGGCTCAGTGGATAGAGTGTCAGCCTGCAGACAGAAGGGTCCCAGGTTCGATTCCGGTCAAGGGCATGTACCTTGGTTGCAGACATATCCCCAGTGGGGGGTGTGCAGGAGGCAGCTGATCAATGTTTCTCTCTCATCGATGTTTCTAAATCTCTATCTCTTTCCCTTCCTCTCTGTAAGAATCTATAAAATATATTTTTTTAAATGCACCATTTAAAAAAATGGTAAGCTCTAAAATAGCTTTGTAACGGGGCACTGAGAGCTACCCTCCTGGGTGCACAGAGGAAAGCCAGAACATTAGCGCATTGCCCTCTTGTGATGAGGGCAGGGCTCGGTACCCTCTGAACACAGAGATGCAAACAGAAAGATTGCCCCTTGTAGGGTTTGTGAGAACTGACAGTTCAAGCCAGAGAATTGATGGCCAGCCCCCTCAGTGAACACACAGCTCACAGGCGCTCACGCATGCTCCATGTCCCACAAAGGGGATCACTGCTAAGAAAGGAACCCACTCCTCATAGTGATGGGGTGACGGGGTCCCCTGTGGTGCCATCTTGGTCAATTTTCCTTTTCCCTCGAGCCTGAGCTAGGTGTTCTTTTCTGTATTTGTGATTAGCTATTAGAGAAGGCAGCTGGTATTTTGATTTTTAGTTGTCACAAAGCTGGTCGGGCCAACTCATAGCTGCCTTCTACGCCAGAAATTAGCATGCAACGCATGCAATACCAGTTCGAGCGTGGTGCCTAATCGTTACAAAGCAATCTTGTTCAAAACTGACTCAGCACTTTTTTCCCCCAAAGCTTTTTAACTTTGAGTTTGAATATCACACCAAACCCACCGCAATTATTTACTGGAAGAGTCGAGAATGAGAACCCACACCGTTGGATTTTTACATTTCAGATACATCTCAGTTCCCAGGTTCAAGAAGTTTTACCTGATGGTGCCAAGTAAGAATCATTTTATGACCCAAAATTAATTAAAGAACTTGATTTGTGTGTCAGGTGAGTCCAAATGAAAGAACTGGAGATGCCAGTACAGGGGAAATGGGGAGGGAACTTATGGATGCTGGTGTATCTGCAAAATGGTATTGAATGACATTGTGGAAAGAGTGACCCACCCTTCGAAGTGAGCCTTATAATGAGCTCCTGTTTTGGTCCCATTTATATTTTTTCACATACCACACACACACACACACACACACACACGCACCACCCCATGAATCTGATTCTGATTTGTTTCATCTGTAACTACAGAAAGAAGTCCTCAAGGTCACATCACAGGATTTTTGCACCTCTGGTGCCTTTTTTTTGAAAAGACACTTTTACTTAAAAGAGAACCTCTTTCCCACAAGAAAAAAATCCTCATGGCAAAAAAGAGGCAGCCTTTTGCCCTGCTCATCCTGGCACCTCTGCAACCGAGATGAAGCCATATAATTGGGGGGATCGCAGGAGAGGAGGGGGCTTGGCCTGAGGTTTCCTTGGAGCTCAGCAATATTTAAGGCAAAAAAAAAAAAAGACTTCTACTTTAATGAAAAACTTCTACCCCAGGGGCTTCGTGGCAAACTGTTAAGATAAAATATACCCGCATCTTCCTCTCCACAAAAAGGCTTATTAGGTTCTCTCCCATTAGCTTGCTCCTGCGGGCATCTCCGAGGTCTGCAGAACAGATGACGGCCATTCTCTGCTGAGCAGTTTGGCACTGCTGCCCCTGAGCTAAATTCGAGAAATGACCAGCACTCTGGCCAAGGACGGGAGTCCTTAAACGAGGGTTCCATCAAAGAAGACAGGGGTGGGGAACACCCGGCCCTTGGGCTGTAGAAGGCCCGAGAAATCATTGGGCCTGGCCCTGCCACGGCATTCGGAGAGAGCTGATTAAATGCTTGACCATGCCGAAACCGGTTTGGCTCGGTGGATAGAGCGTCGGCCTGCGGACTGAAAGGTCCCAGGTTCGATTCCGGTCAAGGGCATGTACCTTGGTTGCGGGCACATCCCCAGTAGGGGGTGTGCAAGAGGCAGCTGATTGATGATTCTCTCTCATCGATGTTTCTAACTCTCTCTTCCTCTCTATAAAAAAAAATAAATAAATAAAATATTTATTTTTTAAAAAAGAAAATATGACATAGGTCTTCTTTTTCCCCCCATTAACCTTTTCCAGCCCACTCATCCTCCACCCTCCCTGTGCCCTCACTACCCCATTGTCTGTTTCCATGGGTTATGCGCACATGCGTACAAGAGACCCCATTACATAAAAGAATGTATTTGCCAACGATACATCTGGTAAGGGGTTAATCTCCAAAATATATAAGGAACTCGAACAACTTAAAGAAAGGAAGATAAGAAATCCTATTTAGAAATGGGCAAAGGACCTAAAAATAGACATTTCTCCAAAGTGGACATTCAGAAAGCCAAGAGACATTATGACAAAAATACTCAAAGTTGCTAATCACCCAAGAGCTGCAAATCAAAATGGCAATAAGACATCACCTCACACCTGTCAGAATGGCTACCATCAACAAATCAACCAACAACAAGTGCTGGTGAGGATGTGGAGAAAAGAGAAGGTGGGAATCCAGATGGGCGCAGCCACTGTGGAAAACTGTATGGAGTTTCCTCAAGAAATTAAAACTGGAACTCCCGTTTGACCCAGGGACCCCACTTCTAGGAATAATATCCTCAGAATATATTTAGATTTCCTCTTTCTCCATTGGGTGGAGGGAAGTAGTAGATGGCGGGGTGAGCATTTGGGAGAAAGTTTGGGTTAGTTATAGGAAAAGATAAAAGGAAAATTACATTTTCTCTGCCCATCTGAATACAAAGTAAGCAAAGGTGCTACCTCTTTTTGTGATTTTCTGAGGATCATCCCCAGGCATAAAGCTATTTTCCACATTTTTGGTTCTTTCTTCAGAGTAGATTTCAGGAAGCACTATAATTAGATGGAAAGTTTTCAAGCATCCTGACATATTGTGCCAGATCGCTTTCCAAGAGAAACACAGCAATGTTGATTCTTCTGAGCAATGTGTGTGAGAGTAATGGGTCCTATTTGTCCTACTATCCAAAAACTTCCTTACACTTCTAGAAAAGCAACTGAGCATGGGATATGCAACCAATCGGGGAAATATACCCTGAATCACACGTATTTATAATGGGGACCTGGAGTCACATGTCATGGATCCGTGGTCGGCAAACTGTGGCTCATGAGCCACTTGCGGCTCTTTGGCCCCTTGAGTGTGGCTCTTCCACAAAATACCACGGCCTGGACGAGTCTATTTTGAAGAAGTCACATTAGGAGAAGGTTAAGTTTAAAACATTTGTCTCGCAAAAGAAATTTCAATCATTGTGCTATTGATATTTGGCTCTGTTGACTAATGAGTTTGCCAACCACTGGCATAGATTATATAGTCCCAAGCAATGCTACAAAGAGCCTGACAAGTACTTTGCTTTCTCACCTACAAATGGACATAAAAAATACCTACTTCACCCGGCCAGCATGGCCATTGGTTAAGCATTGACCTATAAACCAGAAGGTCAGGGTTCAATTACCAATCAGGGCACATGCCTAGGTTTTAGGCTGATTCCCCAGTCGGGGGCATGCAAGAAGCAGCTGATCAATGATACTCTCACATCACTGATGTTTCTCTCTCTCTCCCTCACCCTTCCTCTCTGAAATCAGTTTTTTAAAAATTAAGAAAAATAGAGAGAGGAGGGGGTAGAAAACCAGAAAATGAGGAGTTTCAACAGAACTTAAAACTACAATCTCACCCTATTTAAAATTAAAGGGAGACTAAGCAGCTGGTTTGGGGGTATCTTACTCAAAACATGAATGAAGATCGTTTGCTTTTTAAATGTCATTGTCAATGACCTTTTACCTTAAAAAAAAAAAAAAAAAAAAAACATTGTAAAATATTTAAGAAGCAGCTCAAGTTTTCTCCTGACCAGCGAAATGAGTGTTTTGTCTATTCTTCCCCCAGAATAAACACATACACTGATATCGATCTGCTGACGGATGGTTATTCCTCCCCAAAATTAGTCTGCAAATCACCTTGCAACCCAACTAGATCCCTTTGAGTACAAACATGAGGATGATTCATCTTTCCGAAACAGAACGCTCCTGGCAAGAATGCTGTATTGCTTTAATTCCGCCTTTAAATTGGAGATTTTAAGAAAAAAGAAGAAGAAAGAAAGAAAGAAAGAAAAGCCCACAGCTCAGCTCTTCCTGAACAAACTCCTGCAACTTCCGCACGGAGTCCGACTTAAGCAGGAGGGCACATAAACAGTCTGCTCGCTTCAGGAACAGCTGGTTGGCTCTCTGATTACAGTCAGCAAATTTTCTAGCTGTGTCACAGCCAGCCTGGGACGGCACCCAGGGGAGCAAAGACGTCCCTTGCTTGAGATTCAGCCATGGGAAAACCTAACGTTATTCTTCCTCACCATCAGCATCTTCATCACCAAGGTCATGGTCCTCACCCAAAGGAATTAAGCAGGGTCACCCTACAATATATTTCTATGAACAGGAGGGGCTGTCTTTCCTTGCCAGGGCCCCAAGCCATGCTTTCTGCCGAGTCTCCATCACCTCCTGTGTTGGAATCAATGATGCAGGTGTGCCTCGGGGTAGACTTCTATCTGGGAGCCTCTGCACTGGAGATACTGTGACTTATTCTTTGTTGCTCACCACTCAACCCTGCACAGCCATGCATTCTCCACTTGAGTTCTAATCAAAATTCAGATGGAACCCAACCCAAATTCCTCACCCAACACGAAGTCTCCAAATGGTCATTTATTGGAAGGCTAGAGGCCCGGTGCACGAAATTCGTGCAAGGGGGTCGGCCCCTGCCACAGTGGCTGCCTCTGCCTCGGCCCCTGGCTTCATCCGGAAGGTCATTCAGAAGGATATCCAGTCTAATTAGCATATTACACTTTTACTATTATAGATACCTTGAGACACTGTAATAACAGCACATTTGTGAAAGTCACACAGATTAAAAAGGTATAAGCAGCCCTCGTTGGCTTGGCTCACTGGATAGAGCGTCAGCCTGTGGACTGTAGGGTCCCAGGTTCAATTCCGGTCAAGAGCACATGCCCCGGTTGCCAGCTCGATCCCCAGCATGGGACGTGCAGAGGCAGCCGATCAATGATTCTCTCTCACCATTGATGTTTCTATCTCTCTCTCCTTCTCCCTTTCCCTCTGAAATCAGTAAAAATATTTTCTGGGGGGAAAAAAGATTTAAACAAATCTCTATTATCTTTGTTAATAAAAAAAGAACAAAGGAGTTCATCCAAAGCAGAATATAATCAAGACACCATGAATGTTTGCCTCAGGATTGTTAATAAGATTTTTACATAGTGATTTGTATGCGCGCTGGCCCCATTGAAATTAGTTTGTATTCTCTAGGCACACCAAGCCAGGTCACAGAGGGGCATAATTCAGCATGCGTAGGTGGCAAGAGTCACCGAGAAATGTATTAAAGAGGACTGATGAGCCATAACTTGATGGATGATAAACTGTGTGTGTGTGTATGTATGTGTGTGGGTGTGTGAGTGTGTATTCATGGGTAAAGCATAATGTTTATGAGAATAATGAGTGTATGTGTACCTGTATATTTTTATCTAAATCTCATTCTGTTTACCATGGGTATAAAGGTGTGGTACAAGTGTGTTTGATAATCATCTTTTAAAAATAAACCTCTCGGATCAACCAAAGGACTTGTGTGCATGCATATAAGCCTAACCAATGGACACAGATAACAGGGGTTTGTGATGGCATGAGTGGGGAAGGATGGGGGGAATGAGGGAATAAGGACGCATATGTAACACCTTAATCAATAAATTAATTAAATAAATAAACAAACCTATCACCTAAAACTTATTTAAGTAGTTACTTTTATGTATCAGTGCTTATCCATGACTTACTACGCGCCATATCTTGTTTCAAGCCAGGGGCCAGCAAACTCTGGCTCACAGGCCACATCCAGGCTGCTACCTGTTTTTGTAAATAAAGTTTTATTGAAACACAGTCCTACACTGTGAGATAACTCCCATCCAATACCAGCCATGCCCTCATCTTGTGCTGTTTTGTTTCCGAATCTACCCGTAAAGAGACTAACCTTTCAGAAAAGGAGAATGGCCGTGCAGCGAATCAAAGTTCAAGGTCATATTTAGGAGGAACCGTCCCCAATGGTCCCTCCAGGATATTCTGAGTCAGAAAACAGGAAGAAGCCCCGATGCCCATCTTGGTTGGATATAGAAAACTGAGCCTGAAATTCTATTTTATTTCAATGCAGGATCTGCACAATCAGTGTCTGCATTTTAGCAGCAATTTTCTGAAATACTTGGGAAAGAACTTTCTCTGTGTCAAGCAATGGAAACTGCTATGAAATTTTGCTTTTCTTGGGTGTTTTCCTTTATGGTTTTTTGGGGTTTTTTAAGTCATCAAAAAAATTAAGCCCTGTTAGGCCAGGCAACTAAGATCTCCACTCTTCGTAGGCATGTCCAAGAAGAAAGAAAATGCTTGCTACCCATTCTGCTGGCCAGTGTGGCCTTGACCTAGAGGTCGGAAAGGGCCTGGATGACATGGTCCAACTCGGTTTCTATTGCTCCCTCCTTGAAATCCTTGTCCCCATCCCCCTGAATGTGTCTGTGTGAACTCCCTCGACAGACAACCCCAAACAAGAAACGAAAGGAGAAATGTGGAATGCAAATGACTCTCCGCCGTTTGGTCCAGTCTCCACTGGCCATCCACCTCAAATGACGTGGAGAGAACGCTCAACTTTGGAGTCAGAAGACCTGGGTTCAAATTATGACCCAGGTACTTAATAATGACAACATTGAAATGCTCACGTGGTCCTCTCAGCCATCTGTAAAGGGAATCGAATAAAGCATTCCGCACTGTATCGCGACACATAAATCAGGGACTTTTCATTTGAGCCCATAAAAACCTACAAGCCAGGCAACTGTATATTCTTAAAATAATCTTGGACCAAAAAAAAAAAAGAAGAAGAAGAAGAAGAAAATCTAAGCAATTTTCTCCGAAGATCATTCACCCACACATTCATTAAGGGCTTGGCAGTAGGTCAGAGATGCAGAGTCTGCTTCGACAGTCAGAAGGGAGACAAGGTGAATGCACCTCTCGTAATTATTAAAGAGCATCAGCGAGAATGTTTTTGAAGTGCTAAGTTGTGTCGTTAAAAAAAACAGTAAGTCCTTCATGACCGGGGTGCAGAGAAGGAAAAGCAAACGTTGATGCATGGGCATAATCAGAGGAGCCTCCCAGAGGAACTGTGAGTGGAATGATAAGAGGCGATTGAGCGCTTCTGATGTGTCGGGCATAATTGTAAGCTCTCTTTACCGTCTAAACGTACCTCAGCTCTGTAATGTCCACATGGGATGGTTAGCACAGTTTCCCCCATTTACAGGAGGAAAGCAGGGTTCAAATAACCCGCTTAGTGTACAAACTAAGCAAGAGGAAGAGTCCAATTCAGGCCCTCTAACTGCTCCCCCCCCCCCCACTCTGGCACCCAGGCAAGGGCACCTGCTACCCCACCGCACAGACTTCTGGGAACTCCACTGACAATGTACCATCTGGCCGCCTCCATTTTGGCTCCTCCTTGACCAGTAACTAGATGAGATTTAGAAGATATTCTACTCTAGGTCCTCAGGGACTTGCTAGGTCATTTAGGAAAGTATATATATATATATATATATATATATATATATATATATATTTTTTTTTTTTTTTTTAATTGGGTGTTTTACAGAGAAGAAGGGAGAGGGATAGAGAGTTAGAAACATCCATCAGCTGCCTCCTGCACAGCCCCTACTGGGGATATGCCCGCAACCAAGGCACATGCCCTTGACTGGAATCGAACCCAGGACCCTTCAGTCCGCAGGCCGCCGCTCTATCCACTGAGCCACACCGGTTAGAACTACCCTGGGTCGTTTTTGCTTGTTTCCGGTGGAGGCGGGGATTTATCAGAAGTGTCCCAGCCTCTCTGGAGCTCCGGCCCTCCCCCGGCACACACCATCACCATCCCCACCACACAAAGGTCACCCCGGAATGAAGGGCTTGCCAAGCTGGGGTGCCGACAGCTCCGCCGTGGCCCTGCTTCCCCTGACCCGCGGTGCCCTCCATCACTCATCGGCGCCGGGGTCGACATTTCATCTGGGAGCGAAAATGAAGTCTCCACCCTTCGCGGGAGCAACGCTACTCCTGAGACTCACCTTCTACAGCCCTGGGCGGGAGGGGGATGGCTGGGGTCTCCAAAACACTCCCCCCAGGTGACCTTGAGCTTTCATCGCTCTGGGAGCCACGTAAAACGTCCGAGGCCAGATGTCTGAATAAATCATTAAGCACGGAAAGAAAGCCAGCTCTGAGAAAGAAGCGGGGCCTTCCCACATTTAGCCAAAGTTTCCGTGGGGACATCACCCTCCGTTTTGTTTTGGTTGTTTGTTTTTTGTTTTTTAATATATTTGATTGATTTTTTTTTTTACAGAGAGGAAGGGAGAGGGATAGAGAGTTAGAAACATCGATGAGAGAGAAACAGCGACCAGCTGCCTCCTGCACACCCCCTACTGGGGATGTGCCTGCGACCACAGTACATGCCCTTGACTGAAATCGAACCCGGGACCTTTCAGTCCACAGGCCAATGCTCTATCCACTGAGCCACACCGGTTTTGGCAGTCACCCTCCGTTTTGTGCACGCAGCATTTTGAAGGAATAAAAGAAATTCCAAGATATGCCCGCCTGAGCTCCCCACAGGAGCCTGACTCTTCTGTGTGTCTTCCTGGATCCTCAGAAGGTACCCAGGTCCCCCCTCCCACCCCCCTTCCAACCCCCTCCCCCCCTGGCCCCCCGGCCCCAACACTGAGTGGCAATGACAACACTCACTGGTCTCCATCCATGGTACCTTGTCCTGCTCAAAGCTGGCTTCTCCCCACCCCGCTCCACCCTACTGGAGATGTGCCTGCAACCAAGATACATGCCCTTGACCAGAATTGAACCTGGGACCCTTAAGTCCACAGGCCGACGCTCTGTCCACTGAGCCAAACCAGTTAGGGCTCAATTGAGCATTTTAACCAGAGAGGAGAGTTACCAGAAACCATAGACTCGTTGCCAGGCAAATACTCTTGCCCGTGCCTCATCACTTCTAATAAGACAGTAATATTTTTAATCTTTCACTCCCCAGTCAGTGAGTCCTTCCTAATCACCAACATCTTCGAGAGAAATCTCTTTATTAGGCCTTGAGCTAAGACTGTCCTGAATGCCTTATATGGTTTTACAAATCCCCATGTCAAGATGAGAGAAAACAGGGCAACATATATCCTCCCGACATATATCCACACAGAAAGCGTCACCTTTCCCACAGCTGTGATTCAGCCAGGGGCTAGCTGGAATTTGGAATGGAACTCTGACCTCCTGGTTCCTAGGTCAATGCTCAACCACTGAGCAACACCAGCTGGGCTGTAGCTACCTTTCTGTTCCTCCCCTTTTTGTAATCCTCTATAATAATCCTATATAACAAAAGGCTAATACACAAATCGATCGAACGGCCGAACAACCGGTCACTATGACGCGCACTGACCACCAGGAGGCAGACGCTCAATGCAGGAGCTGCCCCCTGGTGGTCAGTGTGGCTCAAGTCAGGCTCATGGCTGGCAAGTGCAACATCCATGACAACACTAAGGATGTCCAACTGCTGGCTTAGGCCCACTCCCGCCAGTCGGACATCTCCCGAGGGCTAAGGAGCCCTCTGGAGTGCATGAATTCCATGCACTGTGCCTCTAGCATTACAATAAAAATAATCAGAGCCAGCAATGAGCTCTGAGAGCCCTTCCCTTAAGTTTCCCTTAAAGTGTGAGCGACATCAGGTTGGGTCAGTCTGCTGACTGTGAATTTACCTAGTTTTGTGCACGTCGGCCCACAATCCCCGTCTCTCCTCTCCTTGTCCCTGACCATGACCTCAGCAATGGCTCCGTCCTCCTGTTCCCCGGGCTCCACCCCGTTCTAGGCCAGCACACGTATGGGCCAGACTTCTTTCTATCCCCAAACCAGCCTTCCTACAGCTAATCAGTGCGTGTCATAGCGACCAGTTGTTCTGCTGTTCCGTCGATTTGCATATTAGCCTTTTGTTATATAGGATTATTATAGAGGATTATTATAGAGCATGTACGTCAATGGGGGGGTCCTAATTGCTAATGCTTCCTGGACTGGACCAGATCTTGCTCCCCTTCGTATGGGAGGTTTCCAGGGAAAACAGTTCTCCATAGAATTGAACTAACTGGACCTGAAGTGAAGCATCAGAATTGTTCCTGTTAGAACTGGAAAGGATTAAAGCGGTTCTTTTCCTGGAGAAAGGAGAATGCACGAGACCTTTTTGTGAGGAACGGAGCATCTTTTTCCAATTCCCCTCCAGGAAGTCCTGTCAACAAGGTCGAAATGCACGCTGCTCTGCATATGGAGTCCCCCTCAGGCGGCTCATCCCCCACGCTCATCGCCAACCGTAGTGAGACATTCCTTTGCCTCTACATCACGGAGGAGCACCGGCCCCCGGGAATGTAAATATTTTCGCATGAAAAGGAATGATAGCCCGACCTGCTGCTCCAGCGCCCAGATGTGGGCGTCGCTGGAATTTCTTATCAACGCCACTGCAGGCTGATCTGCAAACACGATACGAGGTACTGCGATGCTTTCTTTTCTTTTTCCCGTAATGATTTTTTTTTTTTTAATGCCTGGAGCTCGTGAAATTTCAAGGCTCCTATACCTGTAAGGAGCTGGACCCAAGTTGGTTATGATGTTTCACCGGCCCCCGGGGAGGTAAAGGCAGGCCAGGGGTGCCCGTGGCCAAAGGTGGAATCTAACGAACGTAATAATGTGATAGCAAAATAGGTCCGGAGGCACAGAGGCATGGAACAGACTGACATATCTCGGGGGGGGGGGGGGGGGGGATAGGAAGACAGTAACCAAAGAACATACGTGTATGTATGTCCATGGACATAGACAAAAGTATGGTAAAGGCCTAGAGTGAGCCAAGGGCTAGGAGGTGGGGTAAAGGGGGGATTGGAGAAGGAAGCTGGGAATATCTGTAATATCGAATGGACTGTTCGCAGGGAGGACTGTGCGTCTTGCTGTCATCTGTGTCTGCTGCCCCAAAGCGAGGTGTCAGCATCCCAGGGTCCTGTCAGACGTGCAAACCCTCCTACCCCTTGTCCGTTCCAATCAAGATCCCAGGTGACTCACGTGCTCATGAAAAAGCTGAAAAGCACGGCTCTCGATCTCAGGAACTAACGCCTGGGCTGCTGGTGGCCAACCTCAGTAGCCACCAGCGAGCGAATAAATGGCTGTTACCCCTGCAATTCTGTGCTCCCGCGCGGACCTGCAAGTCTAATTGCCCACTGGGGTTTAGTCCTGAAGTTAAAGACAGGAGCACCCCTCCCTAGCCGGTTTGGCTCAGTGGATAGAGCATCTATCTACGGACTGAAGGTCCCAGGTTCGATTCTGGTCAAGGGCACGTGCCCAGGTTGCAGGCTCAATCCCCAGTAGGAGGCATGCAGGAGGCAGCCAAGCAATGATTCTCTATCATCATCGATGTTTCTCTCCCTCCCTCCCTCTTCCTTCCCCTCTGAAATCAATAAAAATATTTTTAATTAAAAAAAAAAAACCATAACTCTTGAATTTGCTAACATTTTCCCCATGGCTACAAAGAATCCACATTTACTCTATGTCTCTAACCCTTGTTCCGGTGCAGAGACACGGGACTTCTTTGTAACCTCTTGCTTTGGGAGAATAATATTGATAAGACTCTATAAGTAGCTTCCACCACACCAACTAGTAGGAAGGTCTGGCCACAGTAGATAAATTATAATCAGGGAAGGATGAAGCTGATGGAAAAGGGAGAAAAATACCCCTTCGTCTCGGTGCTCTTTGGATTAGAGCAGAATACTCTAGACCAAAAGTGAGCAGAACCCTAAGTCCATTTGGCATCGGACTGCATTGCTCACCATCCCGCTTGGTGTAAAAGTCGGCACGGTACCAGGCCCCAGGATCGAGGACCAATTGCTGCTTCTCACTCTACAGACCGAGAAGGAGGAGATGACATGACACCTCACCACGTGTCATCGAGAGACCCACAGCCAGCCACTTAGTCATCAGCAGAAAACTAAGCTCGTGGTCTCAACCACAGAGAATGTGAAGACAACAGAAAATAGAGTTTTACCATTGAGGTTCAAAAGACTCATCTTCAGGCCTAGCCGGTGTGGCTCAGTGGATAGAGCGTCGGCCTGCAGACTGAGGGGTTCTGCCTTGGACTCCGGTCAAGGGCACATGCCCGGGTTGTGGGCTTAATCCCCAGTAGGGGGTGTGCAAGAGGCAGCCCATCAATGATTCTCTCTCATCATTGATGTTTCTATCTCTCTCTCCTTCTCCCTTCTTCTCTGAAACCAATATATATATTTCAATTTGCACCAAAATCAGGAAAGGAATGGCAGGCTCAGCTGCTTAGGAATCCAAATAAGAAACGCTGTAGATTAGAACCGAGTCATTATTGAATATGCTGCATTTCCAAGCATAGAAAATGATCCTCCAGTCCTAACCAGTGTGGCTCAGTGGTAGAGCATCGACCTGCAGATTCAAGGGTCCCAGGTTCGATTCCGGTCAAGGGCATGTATCTTGGTTGTGGGCACATCCCCAGTGGGGAGTGTGCAGGAGGCAGCTGATCGATGATTCTCTCTCATTGATGTTTCTAACTCTCTATCCCTCTCCCTTCCTCTCTGTAAAAAAAAATTTAATAAAATACATTTTTTAAAAAAAGAAAGAAAATGACACTCCATTTTGCGAAATGCGGGGGTAGGGGCCTTTGGGAAAACAGTAGCGATCGCACATCACCAAGGACAAGGAAGTCACATGCGAAATGGACCCCTTCGCTCTGTCACGTCCTAGACCCTGACCGTGACCTGCCCGCTTCTCCGCTCATTAAGTGCCTTGCTCCTCTGGGAGCAAGACCTGCCCGGTCAAAGGGGGGTGTTCTTTCGGTTCCAGGAGCTCAGAATGGCCCCATTAGTTCTCCGATGCTGACCGCGGGTCAGAGTTTCCCTGCGCCTATCTGCAATCAAAGAGACCTCACGGGCCCTTCCACCCGAGATCCTGGAGGAACCACCGACAGAGGAAAAGCACCTTCCGCATTAGGAAATTTCGGGCCAGAGCTGAGAGCCAGGGAACCACAGCGACTGGAAACATTTAACCTGCCTGACGCGGGGTTCTCTGCCTTGCTTTTCTTGCGCTAACCTGGGGACCTTCAGTCTTGGGGTTTTAAATGTCTTTTTCATATCACAAATGATTACAAATCTCAAAAAAAAATTGTAAGTTTTCTAGTTGCCATAGCCTATATTTGAAAAAGTGTCTAGCCGAAACCAGTTTGGCTCAGTGGATAGAGCGTCGGCCTGCGGACTGAAAGGTCCCAGGTTCGATTCCCGTCAAGGGCATGTACGTTGGTTGCGGGCACATCCCCAGTGGGAGAAAGGGGATGCAGGAGGCAGCTGATCGATGATTCTCTCTCGTCAATGTTTCTAATTCTCTATCCCTCTCTCTTCCTCTCTGTGTAAAAAAAAAAAAAAAAAAAAAAAAAAAAAAAAAAAAAATCAATAAAATATATATATTTTTTTTTTAAAAAAAACATGTTATTAAAAAAAGAAGAAGGTCTCCTATTTGTGATTAATTCCAAAAGAACATCCATAGAGATGGATAATGGCCAAAAATCCCCCTGGTCCATTCAGGTCCAGAACAAGCTTTTTACAGTCTATTGGGTCACATCAGACCCACGTGACTGCGTACTCAGAGAATGTCATTATTTTGTCCTCTCCTGGCCTAAAGGGGAAAAGAGAAATCTCCATTATGGGTGTCGGAGGGAAGGATTCAATCTGATATTATGATTCATTTGTGGATTCAACATAGTAGCTCTTGTCTAGCGGGGTTAGACCAGTGGTCGGCAAACTCGTTAGTCAACAGAGCCAAGTATCGACAGGACAACGATTGAAATTTCCTTTGAGAGCCACATTTTTTAAACTTGAACTATAGAGGTAGGCACACTGTTATTAACTTAATTAGGGGACTCCTAAGGTGGCCTTTGCTAAAAACTCAAGGGGCCAAAGAGCCGCATGTGGCTCTCGAGCCGCAGTTTGCCGACCACTGGCCTAGACTACTAGAGAAGGAGAGGTGAGTGGCAACTCAACCCTCCTACCCTTAGCATTGGCTCTCCAGGGCTAATTTCTTTCAAGGCACAAATGCTTTGCTTCCAAACAAGATGCTACCATCTCTCGAGGCAAGCACATATGCCTCTTTCGACCCTCCCAGCATCCCCACGTAATTGATAATCAGTGAGTACTTTTCAACAATGTTACCCACAAGCCAACAGCAGCCCGTGAATCACTGGCCCTGCCTCTGTGCCTCCTGCTCCCCAGACCAAGCCTTGCTATCACCTAAGAGCATCGCGGCGGCGGAGTGAAAAAAATGAGAGACTCGAGAGAGCCATTTGAATTCCCAGTGTGTTTTCGTTTTGTTTTTTTCCCCAGTGGCACAGGCAAAGAAATCCCTCATCCCCTATCTGTGGGCCTAAACCCTTCAGAAACAATAGAGATCTTATCGCCGGTCCATTTAATTGAACATAAAAAGCAAGGTCACGGAAGCCATTTGGTCGCTGAGACTTGAGAACCGCTGCATCGAGTCTTAGGGAATATTTAGCTCTCCTGTCTCCGGCCGCTGCGGAGCAAAACAAATGGCTTTAATAGTTCCTTAATCTTCTCGTTAGGGCAGGCATCCGGGCTGGAGCCTGTGACAGGACCGCAATGATGAGGAGAAAAATGAGTCCACAGGCTTCTTTCAAACAAGCCTTAAGACAGCAAGAGCATTGAAAATGTTGTTCTCTTCCTCCCTTGACATATAAAGCCATTTTCAAATGAGGATATATATACATATATATCCTTATCTAATAAAACAGTAATATGCAGATTGATCATCACTCCAACACACAAGATGGCTGCCCCCATGTGGTCAAAGATCCTGCCCCCATGTGGACACAAGATGGCCAGCAGGGGAGGGCTGTTGGGAGGGACCAGGCCTTCAAGGGAGGGCAGTTGGGGATGATCAAACCTGCAGAGGAGGGCAGTTAGGGGCAAACAGGCTGGCAGGGGAGCAGTTAGACATCAATCAGGCTGGCATGGGAGTGGTTAGGGGGTGATCAGGCTGGCAGGCAGAAGCGGTTTGTGACCATCTTTCATCTGCCACAGAGAGGTGAAGCGACTCACCCAGGGCCACACAGCAAAGAAGAGCCCGACCTGGAGCTCAATCCAGTTCAGTCTGAGCCCAAAACCCGCCCATGCTCTTCATCAGCCATTCTCTCTTCCCAGGAAAGTTCAGGTCTTCTCATCTCCAAAGTGAAAGCAAGAAGAAGCAAGCCAACCCAAGGCTCTACCCAGCCCAGGGAAGACCATCACTGAGGACACAGGGGGGCAGCCATCTTGGCCCCCTTTCCTGAGTCCTCGTACCTCTGCTGGCCCCTGCCTGTGGGTCTAGGAACCAAAGGCCCTGACCCTAGGCCTCAGAGTCCCTCTGACCCTGGCACAGAGAACTCTGGCTTGGTAAACCATATCCAGAAGTAACCCATATTCCTTCTCTCGATTCCTGATCATGCCAAGGTGAGACAGATGGGAATACCAAGGACACCAGGTTTTAGGTTTTTATTTTTATTACGGAATCAGGTTGCAGGCTGGGCCGAGGACAGAAATCACCTGAGGGCCTTCTCCGAACAGCGTGGAGGGGAGAAGGGAGCAGAGTCAGGATCTGGGGTCCCTCATGGGGCTAATGCAAGGAACATTCTGCAACCCAGAGACGGGGAAGTGGTAACGATCAGCTGGCCGTTGTCCGGGGGGTTTGTTGGTGAGGACATGACGCGGGGAGGGGGTGCTGGAAAAATAGAGCCTAGAGAGTTTGTTCACTGAGAGAAGAGCTGGTGGACAGGGATGTGCAGGGCAAAGGGCTGAGGGCACTGAGGGAAGGTGACTTAGATCTCTGAGCTGCCCTCAGAGGAAAGGTCTCCAGGAGAGGCCGGGGGCTGGGGGGAGGGAGGGAAAGAGGGAGAGGCAGATGCTGAGTAAGCCTCTCCTTGTGCCAGCGCCAGGGTAGCTGACCCTGCTCATTCTCCCCTGAAATGATTCTGTCACTGGCACCGGCCAAACTCCTTGGCATCTCACCATGAAGGGGGATACACCAGCTGGCACCATCACACCCCTTCTCTCTCTAGAGCCAGCTTCATGGTAGCGCTGCTTAGCATCACGCCTTCACCAGCCAGCCCCAGACTCACCATCTCCTTCTTTTCTTTCTTTCTTTCTTTCTTTTTTTTTTTTTAATATATTTTATTGATTTTTTTTACAGAAAGGAAGAGAGAGGGATAGAGAGTCAAAAACATCGATCAACTGACTCTTGCACACACCCTACCGGGGATGTGCCCGTAACCAAGATACAAACCCTTGACCGGAATCGAACCCGGGACCTTTCAGTTCGCAGGCCGACGCTCTATCCACTGAGCCACACCGGTTCCGGCCGCCATCTCCTTCTGTGAGAACCCTGTCCGTCCACGATCATTACTGGAAGCGCACACATTGCCACACACACGTTTTTCCATGTGCTCGGGGCGCTTGCTTTTATGAGCAAAGTGGTGAAGACAAAATTCCGTGACGGTCAGAGTTCATGCCTCTGCAGCACATCCAATAGACATGCCCCGGAGGCGATGCATTCGCCTGGGTGGCTGAGAGGGCGGATGGAACTGGAGCTCGGTGATGCATTCCTTGCTAGAACCCCAATCCTGGCCAATCCTGCCGTGTACCTGGGGCTGCCGCCTCTGGGTGAAGCCCAACGTGCGTCACTGCCTACCCACAGATCACTCATCCATCGGCTCAAGGAGAGTCCCATCCCGTCACCCCAGCCCGTGCTCCCACGCCTCCATCTGGGGCCAGAGAAATGTGGCCTGGAGGGCAACTGGCACAGAGCTCGTCAGCGCTGACTCGCCTTCCTCTTGCCTATAAATTCTGGTCTCGCAGGAACTCAATTTGCTCAGGGATTTCACAGCTGCTCCCCCACAGCAGAGGCAGCTTGGCAGGGTCCCACAACGGAACCATGATGGCCACAAAGCCCCGAGGAGGAGGGGTGGGGGGGGGCAGATGTGGATTTCCATAAGCTCATACCTACCCAGGAGCCTTTGGGCTGTTCCCATGGCAATGCTGGCATCCTACAAAAATGCTTGGGGCGGTTGTGAGATTGGTACCAGGGACACCCCGATGGAACAAACACAGCCTGAGGGGAATGAGCAGCCAGAACCGGTCTGGAGGCCAGAAGTTCTGGGTGGGCTTGGAGGTGCTTTGGGTAAAGGAGGACAGGGATGAGCAGATTGCCCGTATGGATGGAGTGAGGAGGTGGCAGTGGAGATGCTTTCTTAATGTTGTAATATCAGGGACTCTAAGAAAGCATCCCTCACCTCCACAAAATAATACGTTCCCTTCCAGGTAACAGCACTTCTTTAACAACCCATCTCTGGAACCAACAGGAAAACTCAGTGGTCCCGTTTCCTCAAAAAACTGAAAATGGAACTACCATTTGACCCAGTAAACTCACTCCTAGGAATATATCCTAAGAAACTAGAAATACCAATCAGAAAGGATATAGGCACCCCTATGTTCATAGCAGCACAATTTACAATAGCTAGGATTTGGAAACAGCCCAGGTGCCCGTCAGCAGATGATTGGATCCAAAAACTATGGTACATCTATACAACGGAATACTATGCTGCCATAAAAAAGAAGGAATTATCATTTGCAGCAACCTGGATGGAATTGGAGAACATCATGCTGAGTGAAATAAGCCAGTCAATGAAAGAGAAACACCACATGACCTCACTCATTTATGGATAATAAAGGACATTATAAACTCATGAACAAAAAGATAAATACAGAGACAGTAAAGCGACAAGCAGACTGTCAAATTACAGTGGGGAGGGGAGGGAGATAGGGAAGAGATAAGAGATCAACCGAAGGACTTGTATGTATGCATATAAGCATAACCAATGGATGCAAAACTCTGGGGAGGGAGGGCATGTATGGGAGGATTGGAAAGATATGTACACATATAATACCTTAATAAAAAAAATGAAAGAAAAAAAAAGAAAACTCAGTAGTTCCAAAGAGAAGCAACCCGTCATTGGGGCAATTCATTGACGATCTGACAGATGGGGAAGCACAGAGGGAGGAGAACCCATGGGAACCCGTGAGACAGGACAGGACCGGACCAGGGTGACCACCCAGGAGGGACCACAGATACCTTGTCTACTTCGCCCATGGGGAGAAGCTGCTCTACTGATTCTAGGAATCAGGGGAGTTCCTCAGATGGAGGCCACCTCTAGAGGGTGAAAGAGTCCAGAAATAAAAGCTCAAGGGCGAGGTTCAAAGTGTCTCTCCCCTCCCCTGTCATTTTCCTCCGTGAATTCATTTTGATGAAATAATTGTGACCCAGCCGTGACCGTGTCTAACTCCCGTACTGCGGCTAAAGGAGATCTCAATGTCACCATTTTATTGCACAGCTGAGTACAGAGTGCCAGTGAAATCTGTCCAGGGAGAAGGAATGACTTAGATCTGTCAAAGGAAAAAACAACGGGGAAGAGAGGAAGACTGCCTGCTTGTTCCCTTGCTCCTGGTGAGCTGTCTACCCTGGGTCATGTCACCTCCACATTTGTCTTTCCTTCATGAAGTTGAGCATGGTTGCCCTTCAGTCAATACCCATGGCCTCTAACCCTGGCGAGACAAAGAGCAGTGGAAGGCTGAGCGATTCCCACATGACCTTGAGAAACTTGGGGAGGGCATATCAGTTGTCCAGAGTCAGAGATGGTTTCCGGGGCACTGAGATCATTCAAAAAGTACCACCCAGGGTATCTGTGGTCACTGATGCAATATTAAAAAGTAATCAAAAGTGATTGACTGAAGGTGGTGGTCTGACTCCAAAATCCAACAGCAAAGGGAATGATTCCCAGAGGCCGTCGGATTTCAGGAGTTCTTTAGGTTCTTTGAAGAGCGCTTTCCGTACCTGAATCCCACCCCTCACCATTCCCCTTTGGTGAGAAGAGAGTAGAGAGAGAGGACTCATGTGGAACAACATCTCAATGAAGAACAAAACACAGTTTTACTTGTAACTGGGAAAGCACCTAAGAGCCCACAACGCAGGACTTCTTGGATCAAACTCCAAGGGAGAGCATGGCCCAGGACAGAAGACCCAGGATAGTGTGACTCCTATCTGGCTAAGCCCGCCCTCCAAGAGTGAGAAATATGGTAGATCCAGTAGGACATGATCTCACTCATCTAGGGGAAATGGTGAACAACATACATGGATGAACAAGAACAGACCCCGAGATAAGGAGCCATGGGTCAGACTGTCGGACCTCAGAGGGAGGGTGGGGATGAAAGGAAGAGATCAACCAAAGGACTTAGGTGCACACATATGAGCCTAACCAGTGGTCGAAGACAATGGGAGGGTGGGGGTATGAGTGGGGAAGAGTGGGGGATTGGAATGGGGGGTTGAGGACAAATAGGTGATACCTTAATCAATAAAGAATTTTTTTAAAAAAAAAAAGAAAAAGAAAAAAAAAAAAGAAGAAAGAAATATGGTAGAATTTCATAAGAGGGCTGGAGTCTACTGGAAAGGAGCTGGCTCATCTGTCTCAAGAGACCCCATCAATACCCAGCATGCTGGCCAGCCTTTCTTGACAGGGGGTGGGAGGAGGGGTGCAGAGCTGGGCAGAGGGTAAAGAGAGGGTTCAAGTGCATGCCGGCACTTCCTTATAGAAGGAGAGGGCTGGGTGTGCTGCCTCCTCTGAAGAGATGTCTAAGCATGAGGAGAAAACACGAAAGTCACCTAAACAAGAGTTTGCTAAACTGCCTGTCAGCCGATGACGGCCTTCCTGGCAAGTGCATTTCCTCAGAGGACCATGGCCCCCCCACCCCACCCCTTCCTTCTCTAGGTATCATCTGGAGAATGTTTTCTTTTCCTGTTCTCAAGAAACCCACTCTTTGGCTTGAGGTGAAACTCAGCCCTCCACTCCGCGAGGGAAGCAGAGACTCATAAAATAGAATGTGACACTGAACAGGAAACTCAGACCACCCGGCCGAGCACCCAGAGCGGTGGTTTGCAGCCGGGCTGGGAGACGAGGGTCTTGTTCAAGGAAAACGATATCACCATCCATCAGCACACACACACACACACACACACACACACACACCCGCCAGGCCCGCTCGCTCCTGGGGTACATCAAGGCTGATTAAGTTGCCAGATGGACTAACTGTGTTGAACATTCCTTTTTTTTCTTTTTTTAAATATATTTTTATTGATTTTTTTACAGAGAGGAAGAGAGAGGGATATAGAGTTAGAAACATCGATGAGAGAGAATCATCCGTCAGCTGCCTCTTGCACATCCCCTACTGGGGATGTGCCCGCAACCAAGGTCCATGTCCTTGACCGGAATCGAACCCAGGACCCTTCAGTCCGCAGGCCGATGCTCTACCCACTGAGCCAAACCGGTTTCGGCAGGACGCCAGTTATATCGGATTAAGAGTCCACCCTACTCCTTTAGAACCCGATCATCTGTAATTCGACTTGCAAAATTCTACCTCTATTTCCGAATCAGGTCCCATTCTGAGGTTCAACACAGCTTTCTGGAGAGAGGTATTCAGCTCAGGTCCGGGCATTGCAGGGTGTTCAGCAGCATCCCTGGCTTCCGCCCACAGATGCCATTAGCACTCCTACAGTTTTGAGGCTGACAATCAAAAAATGTCTCCAGACATTGACAAATGTCCCCTATGAGGAAAATGGCCTCTGGCTGAGCAGCACTGTCTTAAGGCTCAGGGTCAGACAGAGACAAGCTGCAGTCCCAGTTCTGATTTAATTGCTTGCACTGTCACCTTGGACACTTGGGCTCAACGGCCCGGTCTCCATTTTCTCTCACCTGCCTCACGGAATTGCAGGGATGCCGAAGACGACGTGAGATGGCATATGGAGAGCGTCTGTTGCATGATGAAACCCATCAATGCCAGCCGGCATCTTTCGTAAATTAGAGAAGGTTTGCCAAAACCAGTTTGGCTCAGTGGATAGAGCACTGGCCTGCGGACTGAAGGGTCCCAGGTTCGATTCCGGTCAAGGGCACATCCCTTATGGGGTGTGCAGGAGGCAGCTGGTCGATGTTTCTCTCTCATCGATGTTTCTAGCTCTCTATCCCTCTCCCTTCCTTTCTGCAAAAAAATCAATAAAATGTATATATTTTTTTAATTAGGGAAGGTTCATTTGCAGGGTTCTCCACAGGTCTCAGTAATGATTGCCCGGAGACTGAACTCTGGCCTTTGTCCCAGAAGCTTCCAGAAGGCAAAGGAGCTCTCCAGATCTGCTCTACAAATGCTTTCAGGGGCAGAAAGTCCCCTCTCAGCCCAGAGGTCGCCCTCCCAGCGCCCGTGGCGGCAACACCGCAGCCGCAGAGCGCAGCCACGTATCACGGCCAGGGGAGGGGAAGCTCTGGGTCTGACCAGAATGCTAATGGGGCTGCACTGCACCAAGCCCTCATCAGCCCAGGGGAACGCTCTGGAAAAGCCACCGGAGGAGACCGGGATGCGGCAAATGAAGGCACTGACTCTCAAGTGCTGGTTGTAGCTCAACGTTAGAGGTCTCACCTCCCTCGCCAGGACTAGATAGTCTGAGATCCCGTGCTAGAGGTTGGTTATAAAACATACTGCAGAACTAACCAGTTTGGCTGGGTGGATAGAGCATCCGCCTGTGGACTCAAGGCTGTCCCAGGTTTGATTCCGGTCAAGGGCATGTGCCTTGGTTGCGGGCACATCCCCAGTGCGGGGGGTGCAGGAGGCAGGTGATCAATGTTTCTCTCTCATTGATGTTTCTAACTCTCTCTCTCCCTTCCTCTCTGTAAAATATCAGTAAAATATTAAAAATTAAAAAATAAAATAGCCGAAACCAGTTTGGCTCAGTGGTAGAGCGTCAGTCTGCAGACTGAAAAGTCCCGGGTTCGATTCCGGTCAAGGGCATGGACCTTGGTTGCGGGCACATCCCCGGTAGGGGGTGTGCAAGAGGCAGCTGGTCGATATTTCCCTCTCATCGACGTTTCTAGCTCTCTATCTCCCTTCCTCTCTGTAAAAAACTCAATAAAATATATTTTTTAAAATAAATAAATAAAATAATAAAATAAAGAGTTTCTCCTTTTCCAGACCCAGTCGAGAAGGCCCAGCTTTGGCCAGAGGGCGTGATGTCTACACTCGCTCCTCAGGGCGTCCCGCTCTCAAAGCAAGGGTGTCCCCGTAGGAGGCAGCGAGAGAAACACTGGGTCTTCCTCGCCGCCGTCAAGGGCAATGTCAGCCTCTCCTTCCCATCCCCAGCCCAGGCAGAACCATATGTTCGCCGTGTTCATGGTTTCCGAGGGAGAAATAAAAAGCAGCCTGTTATTTTCCTACCTCGTTTGCATAACGGGCAGGCGATAACACACCGCCCAGAGGACAATGGGTGTCCTCCACATGGTGGAATCCGCGCCCCTGGGGCAGACACTCCTGCAGGCTCGCAGGCAGCAAGCACCAAGACTTTAGCTTGCTTTCTTGGAGATACTTTTGTTGTCCCCCCTATCAGTGTCTTAATCGTGGGGCACCTGAATGATAAAAAAAATGATAAAGCGCTATAATGAGATGGACTGATCACCTATCAAAAGTTCATCAATTATTATTTTTATATATTTTATTGATTTTTTTTTACAGAGAGGAAGGGAGAAGGATAGAGAGTTCGAAACATCGATGAGAGAGAAACATCGATCAGCTGCCTCCTGCACAGTCCCCACTGGGGATGTGCCCGCAACCAAGGTACGTGCCCCTGACCGGAATCAAACCTGGGACCCTTGAGTCCGCAGGCGGATGCTCTATCCACTGAGCCAAACCGGTTTCGGCAAGTTCATCAGTTATTGATTCAAGGGCTATGTCAAGAGAACTGAAGGAAGCCGGGTTTCATTTGCTCTACTTTCAAGAACTCTGCTTTCTTGTTTCTTTTTTCTGTTAATTGAATTTATTGATGTGGCGTTGGTTAACAAATGTTTGCAAGTTTCAGGTGCACAATTCTACAACACATCATCTGTACACCGTGTGTGGTCACCACTCCAGGTCAAGTCGCTGTCCATCACCATTTATCTCCCCTATACCCTCCTCTGCCTCTCCCCCCGCCCCCCGCCCCCCACATCTTCCCCTGGCCATCACCACACTGTTGTCCGTGTCCATGAAGATAGTCTGCTTTCTAAGTCCATAGCCAACACATTCATCAATACACACATAGTGCATAGAGGATCAACCCATCAGTACTTATTTATTATTCATCTATTTGGTATCGAGCACCATCCTAGACACAATGAGAGACTCGGGGAGCAAAAGATTTGGGCTCTGTCTTGAAAACGTTCACCCACTGGTTGGGTAAGTAGGGCTGTTACGGCATCATTAAGTGAATATGTGTTAAGTGGAGCCCAGTGTGTCTGATGGTGCCTGCAATTCAACAACAGGCCACAAAGGAAAAGGAAACAGACGTTTATTACTCAGAGGTCTTAGAGCAACTAAGTACAGGACATGCTTCAAGGGCCATCAGGCAGGTCAAAGAGTGCAGACAGAGAGAGAGGCAAGATCTGGGGCGCATGCCTTTATGAGGGTCCTTGGGTGGAAAGCCTTGGGGTTCCTGGGCTAAGGGCAAATCGGTCAATTAAAACGAAAAGGGAAGGGTTTTGTAAGACCCATCATGCTCTCCAGGCCCTCCCTAATCAAGCCCCCATCTGCGTTTCCAACCTGATCGCCCACGTCTGCTCTACACACATCTTAGAGTCCAAGCAAAGTGCACAACTCACTGTGCCTCTGGCCAGCCCTGCTTCCCCACCTCCACGTCTTCGTGTGATCAAATCTCACGACCACTGTTATCAAAACCCTACCCATCCTTGTAACTGGCATCTCGTGTGCTATCATCCTCTCTGAAGCTTTTCCTAATCCCAACTTGTGTATGTAGCCACCCTAGAGTTGTTCAGCCCTGACTATCTTCTCACCTCCCTCAGCTTTGCTTGTTTATCTTACTTTCCAGGCCAGAATGACCCCAATGACCGCTCTACAATCCTAAAGCCCACGCTACCACTGCGGCCACCACAGGCCAAGAGGCACCTATGGTCCCCAACTGGCCACGTCTAATGCACTGGACAGACTGGGCCCACTGGGGAGTCACCGGCCTCCCCCAGCAACCTCCTGAAGGAATGGATCACGCAGCCCCACATTGTGAGGGAGGTGGTGTTTACGAACAGACTTTGATGAGAGAGAGAGAGAGAGAGAGAAGAGAGAAGAGAGAAGGGGGGGGAGACAGGAGCCAGCACATAAATCGCTCCCTCCTCCATCTCGGTGACGGACAGCTAACTGTTCCTCGCATCGTCCCCGGAGACGGCCCGCATGGCTGCGTGGCCATCTGGTTTCCTGCAGCGCTGGAATCGCCTTGGCAACGCGCCATCTTGTACTCGCTCTCACTTCTTGCTTCGCATCCCTTTTCACCTCTCTCTCACTTCCCTGGGGTTGTAATACCCCCAAGAAAGTGTTGCTGTGAATGATTTTGTTTCAGGCTCCTATTTTCTTTTTTTTTTGTGGGAATCCAGCTGAAAACATAAATAAATAGGGTTTCTCCTTCCTCGGACCCCAAAGGGTACTTTAAAAAAAAATAAATAAATAAATAAATATATATATATATATATATATATATATATATATATATATTATTGATTTTTTTTCCCCACAGAGGAAGAGAGAAGGATAGAGAGTTAGAAACATCGATGAGAGAGAAACATCGATCAGCTGCCTCCCGCACGCCCCTACTGAGGATGTGCCTGCAACCAAGGCACATGCCCTTGACTGGAATTGAACCTGGGACCCTTCAATCCGCAGGCTGATGCTCTATTCACTGAGCCACACTGACTAGGGCCCAAATGGTACTTTTAAGGTCTCTTATTGACAACTAGAGGCCCGATGCACGAAAATTCATGCAAGAGTAGGCCTTCCTTCCCCAGGTTCTGGAACCCAGGCTTCCCTCCTCCGGCTGCTGGCAGGAACCCAGGATCTGGCCTGGCTTTCCCCCCGCCCCAGCTCAGGAAGGATGTCCGGAAGACGTCCAGTCTAATTAGCATATTACCCTTTTATCTTTACAGACATGTCCTTCATTTTTGCTTTGTGGTGAAAGCCGTTTCTGATGGATCCACCCACACCCAACTTGCTAGGTGCGTTTATATGCAGTAGGCACTCAATAAATACCCGAATTAAATGGAACTGAAGCTGTCTCATCAGACCCAAGTTAATAAGTAGAAGCAATCGTTCCGATAATCAAAAATGAACCTGCCCCACTGACCCCATGAAATCTATCACCTCCAAACCTCGACTCTGGTTTCTACTTTTCCCATCAACATGGACAGAAAACAGTTTTTCGTCCCACCGTGCTCACTGCACATAGAAACGTGAACATTTACAAGAACTCCACCGGGATGCAGAAAGGCGGAGAAAACAGGTGGTTAATTGAGGATCTGGGGAAAGGGGGGGGGGTAGTTCCTATTTCTAAAGCCTTCATACAATAGCCACGTTCCCGCCCCGTTACCCCCATCCTGACCATGACCGCCTTCCACCTGTGTGTGAAGACGCCTTCTGGCCCCTTCTGAACACACCGAGTTCTCATAAATCACAGCGGCACTAACTGAAATCTACTCCGACTCGCCATCTATCACGACGATGGTCACGTAGGAAAAATATTGCAAAACCCCGAGGCATTATGGATGCTCTCGGGAACGCACGCCTGTTCGGGAATGATCCTCCCTCCCACGAAAAAAAAAAAATGCAGGAAAGAAGATCTTCCCTTGGTTCTCCCCTGCTGCCATGCCAGTTCCGGGTTTTCCTTCCTCTTTCCTTTCCCTCCCATGTCAGCCATGTGGAATAAATAATGCACCAGCTCTGTCATTAAAAATTAACCTGGGAACAGAGGGGGAAGGCACACAGGAGGCGAGGAGGACAGGTCCTGGGGAACATTTCATCTCCTTTCTTCTCATAAATGGTTTCACAAGATGTTTCCAATGGGAAGGTGTGAATGGTAGCCTCCGAAGTCTGAGGTGATAAAGATATCCATTAAAAATAAATAAAATGGGGGTTACTCTTTAGTGGTCAAGATTACCAGGCGGTAGGCTGCACTACTGAATAAATCCTGCATCTACCAGATTACCATTCGCTCTATGATCACAGGTACTTTATAAAGCGTGGATCTATTCCGCACACGACTCCCCTCCATCTGAGAACATGGAAGAAAGATGGAAGGCAGCGTCCCAGCCTCCAAATAATCTATGTTTTGTGGCTGCTAATCCTCACCCGAGGATATGTTTCCATTGATTTTTTTTTTAGAGAGAGTAAGAGGGAGAGGGAGAGACAGAGAGAAACATCGATGTGAGAGAAACACAATGATGAGTTGCCTCCTGTAAGCATCCTGACCAGGGCCCCGGGTCCTGCAACCAAAGTACGTGCCCTTGACTGGAATCCAACCTGGGACCCTTCAGTCTGAGAGCCAATGTTCTAGCCACTGAGCCAACCTGGCTAGGGCGAGCCTTCCGATAATTTAAAAATTCGCTTAGAGAGATACGATTAAGATAAGGTCCAATAACAAAGCAGATGGAAAACATCCTCCGCCTTGTAGAGTCTCGTGAATCTGTCAAAAGGCTCACCCTGGAAGGAGCTACAAAGTCAGCTGACAGCCCTGGTCCAGGCAGGCATCCAACGAAATGAACCAGGGAAGAGAGCTGCCTCACCTCCCACTAAAATCCACCCGAGACAGAAAGCCCAACAAGTTCCCGTCCCAGACGGGCACTGGCGCTGTCCTGAGGAGCGTCCGGAAGGGAGAGATGTTGAGGGTGAGCCAACCTCTTCTCTCCTAGTTCTTAAAATGCCTCCTTCCAAAGGACCACACAGCAATCAAGCGAAATTACTTTCTGGAAATGAAGAGCGCGAAACGCCGGGGAAGTGCCGTCAGCACCAGGCCCATCCGCCACCCGAGGCCAGCTCCTGCTTGGAGGACTGGATGGCCCTGGGGAGAGAGACAGCCTCAGAGAGGGGGTGACCTCTGCCTCGTAGCCGGCGGTCACCTGAGCATTTCTGGAGCCACAGACACACACTCACACACTCACACACACACTCA